>JARBWK010000001.1:44841095-45506095 GCA_030556195.1 Anolis apletophallus | reverse complement strand
CACTCTACATCCTGCTGCACTTCTCAAATCACCTGGGCACCGCCGGGTCCCCAAGCTAGTCAGTAATAAAGACAGGATGATCTTTGGCAAGTTTAGTTTTTGGCTTGGTGTATTTCACATTGAGCATGTTTGTTTCAGGTTTCTGGAAATGGTGAGAGATGTTGGAAACATTGCTTTCCATCAGCTCCATCCACCATGACCATTGCAATTGATAAGGAATTATAGTTATTGTAACTCATAACATCTGGAGAAGACATTTCCCACACACATTCCCTAGAACATATTCTGTGGGAGGGACAG
Organism: Anolis apletophallus; assembly: GCA_030556195.1. Classification (NCBI taxonomy): domain Eukaryota; kingdom Metazoa; phylum Chordata; class Lepidosauria; order Squamata; family Anolidae; genus Anolis; species Anolis apletophallus. Next base: position 45,505,795 of record JARBWK010000001.1, on the reverse strand, counting down.
CTAGTACAGATGTAGAATTACAGATAACGAGTGTACAGAGCAGTCATATTTTATGGTTTAAAATGCCTAATTTTTCCTGCTTTGTTCTACCAAAGGTGTGTATTAAATCAGCCTACCACTTTATGTTTGCTGCATTTTATTCCTGCTTCGTGTTGCAAGGCAACACTATCAACAGTTAATTATGTGATCACTCAGCATGCTTTACAGAGGTGGGCAGCTGTAGAAAGCCATTGTCTCTCTGCATGTTAGCTTAAATGTTATCCCAAATAGGTTTTAAACAAAATCAATACTGAATGTTGTTTACAGTTCATGTACAGCAGAAACTGTATGCTTTAAACTGCACTTTTCAGGGTGTTTAGTCTTTGGAAGTACAGCCCTGTTTTTCCAAAGACTAAACTTACATTTTCCTGAACTTCTAGTGGTGCCAGTTTCAAATATTCTCAGACACTCTTGAACCAAGGTGGTTATTATGATATATTACATTTGCTTAAGCATTCAATTTCTAGAGATAAAAGCAGTTGTGCACTCTTGCTCCAGTGGCAGCAAGTGATTTCCATGTTGATCAGGCACTATATATATTCCATGTTGATCAGGCACTATATATATATATTCTCCAAATATAGATTTCAATAATCTAATCGGATTTGATAGTGAACTTCAAAAGAGCTAACCTAGCCGCTGAACCCCTTTAGAGGATGTGATTCAGCATCATGGATAGTATTATTTTTGAAGTTTTGGCCTCATCTACACTGCCATATAATGCAGCTTAGAACTACATTATACGGCAATGTAGATGAGACTTCTGAAATCATCACTTGACTGACATGGAGGCCACTAGTGAGTGGATTCATCATTTGGCTCACATGGAGGCTACTAGTCACAGTTGCCTCAGTTCTTCAAGATGGAGGAAAATGGGATGCAACTGTAAAATAACAAAGATGTTGTGGTTCTTTAATACAACTTCTAGTTTGTTGTTTGGGAGGGCTGACTCTCATCAAAATTAGTGCTTTCGTTCTTTTAGGTAAGTGATAGGCAATTTGTCATCCTACAGATGTTGTTGAATACAACTCTCATCTCTTTGAAACATAACCAATGGTGAGAACTGATTGGAGTTTCTGGAAAGCGCACAAATTGTTGAATCCTGCTTTATTTCATAAATTTATTCTATATGCCACCTTTGTCCTTGTATTGGGACCCTAGATGGTTCCCCACATGATTAAAAAGAAGTCCTATGGAGACCATGCCCCATGAGGAGCGACTTAGGGAGCTGACTATGCTTAGCCTGCAGAAGAGAAAGCTGACAGAAGACATGGTCGCCATGTATAAATATCTGAAAGGATTTCATAATGAAGAGGGACCAGGCTTGTTTTCTGCTGCCCTGGAGACTATTATTTATATATTTTATTTACAGTATTTATATTCCGTCCTTTTACCCCGCAGGGGACTTAGGGCGAATTACAATGCACACATACATTGTAAACATTCAATGCCATTTAGACATACAACATATATAGACAGACACAGAAGCATTTAACATTCCAGCTTCTTCTTCGTGTGGTCTGTGAAATGCACACAAGTGGGTTTACTCCCGCGCATGTGCCAGAATCTCGGACATACTAGCTAAAATTAAAGATTTACATAGGCCCCTCCCACTCCTCCCCCCCCTCACCCCCAGAGTCAGCTACCTCCTTAGTTCCTTTTCCGCCTAGCCAGCGAAAGGATCTCCGACTGCTAGCTCCTTGCTAAGTCCACGGATTGCCTCGACTATCAGATAAGATGTCTTCCCTTTCTTTTAAAAAGTGCTCCGATTGTGGAGCAACTTTGCCTCAAGAGGATAAACATGCTAAATGTCTCCTCTGTTTGGGGAAATCTCATTCCCCAGACCTGTAAAATCTGCAGGTCTTTCTCCTCTAGAGCTCTTAAGAGCAGAGACTCCAGGCTTAAAGCTGCTCTTTTCGAGCAGTCTATAACTTCCACAGGGACTGGGCTCTCTCATTCCATGAGCCAGCCATCCCTGCCTGCTATCCCTCAAAGTCCCACTCCTCTCAGTGCTTCGACTGATAGTGCCATTCGTGAGTTGGCCTCTGACTCTGCCATTGAGCCACTCCGAAAAAAGAAACAAAAAGCCTCTAAACCTACCCTCAGATCCAAAGAAAAATCAAAAGAGGCTGTGGCACAAAAGCAACCAAGGCTCCTGGCCGGCCCTGCGCCTCCCAGTCCTTGCATGCCCCTGTTAGCAGCAGAGACGCTGCAACTCTTTGAGGGCGATGAAGATGAGAAGTGGAAATTCCCCCCCAACTCCTCCCAATTCACCTCCTGTCCTCGGTCTCCGAGCCTGATCTTCCCTCACCTCCTTCTCCGCCTCTCGCTCAGGCGCCCCCTCCACTCTCCCCTTCTCCGGAGACCGAAGCTTTGCCCCAGGAGGAGGCCAGCACCACGCCGCCTCCCTCTTTTCCCCGGCAACCGAGCGCTTTGCGTTTCCCGCCGTTGCACGCAGATGCGCGCTCGTTTACCCAGCGCCGCACGGCGGTGCGGCGCTCTTCACTTGAATTGCCTCGCTCTAGGTCCCGGAGCCCGCTTAAGGAGGCGTCCGGTGACCAAGGCCATCCCTGGGACCCACCTTATGGGTATCCCTTTGGCTACCCTCCTCCTTACCCCCTTCCCTTATTACCAACATTATTACCCTCCTGAACCCTTCCATTCCCGGATCCATACCGGTTTCCGGGGCCCCCTCCTCCTCTCCCGCGCAATCCGTGGCACCCCTCCTCCTCCTCCAGCCCTCCCAGCCCCTCCCGCTCAAGTCCCTGCTCCTCCAGTTGCTCCTCCTGCCCAATCCCCCCCCCCACCTCTCAGATGACGATGCAGATCTGGAGTCTTCTTTAGATGTGACCCCTATTCCTCCCTTGCCTGAGCCTGAGGCTGATCCTCAGCAGGCAGAGGAGTACAAAAAAATTTCTGCACTGTTAATCAGGCTGGCCAGATCCCTTGGCATACAGCCCCCTCAATCGGAGGATGTGGTCCAAGACCCTTATTTTACTTCTGCTGAACAACAAACACAGCAGTCTACCATTTTGCCCACTATACCTTATTTAGTCAAACTTCTAAAAATTTCTGGGGTTGCCCCGGCTTCCGTCCCAAGCACGTCCAAGTGGGCAGAAAACCTCTATCGGATTGACCTGTCCACCACTCCCTGGTTGGCCAGACTTCCGAAAGTTAATTCGATTGTGACCGATGCTCAGCCTAAGCCAATTCAAAATAACCAAGCTGCTCCTTCTGATAAAGAAGGTAGAAAGCTCGATGCTATGGCCAAAAAATTTTATGCCTCAGCATGCCTTTCAGGCAGAATGGCACATTATGGTGTTTATATGAGCGTCTATCAATCATACCTGTGGAACAAGATAGGCCCATATCTAGACCTACTTCCCGCATCTGATCAACCCATGGCCAAGGCCTTTCACCAAGAAGCCCTCACTCTGGCCACCCTACAAAAAGACTTGGCCAAACATGGGGCAGATACCTCAGGCAAACTGATCGCTGGGTCAGTTGCCCTTAGAAGACATGCTTGGTTGAGATCCGCAGCATTGTCGTCCAATCAACGCTCATTGATAGAAAATCTGCCTATGGATGAAGCTGGCCTGTTCAACCCTGAAACAGACTCTCAATTGGAACACTCTCACAAAATGAAACAAACGTTAAACAAATATGGCCAACAGTCCAATCAGCCCTATCAACCCTATAGGCAGCGTTGGCGCCCTTACTACTACCAGCAGTCCTTTCGCGGATACTACAACTCCGCTCCGTATAGAGGAGGACAGCGACCGCAGTTCCCTTCACAGGGATACAAGCGTCCAGGTGTTCCATTCAGGGGTCAGTATCGAGGCGGTAGAGCCTCAGACAATAGAAAGCGCCGCTTCTAGTCTGTTCCTCGATAGGCTTCGGCCTTTCCTTTCAGTTTGGCAGTCCATCACCACCGATAGGTGGGTTTTGGATATTGTTCACCGAGGTTATGCTATAGAGTTCGATTCCCTCCCACCCCCAGGGAAACCTCTCTCTACCCAGACTTCCCCTGCCTTACTAAAAGAAATTGACTCTCTCCTTTCTAAGGGAGCCATTTTCCCCACCCCATCCCACCAACTTCAATTTTGCTTTTTTTCCAGATATTTCCTTGTGGATAAAAGGGATGGTGGTCTCCGACCCATTTTGGACCTCCGGGAAATTAACCAATTCATCAAACCACACAAATTTAGGATGGTCACTCTCCCCTCCATCCTCCCTTTCATTCCGAAGGGAGCCTGGATGGCTACTGTTGACCTTAAACACGCCTACTTCCATATTTCAATTAGACAGTCCCACAGGAAGTACCTCACCTTTATGGTGGACGATACTCCACATTCTTTTAATGTCCTTCCCTTCGGCCTCTCCATGGCCCCAAGGACTTTTACTAAGTGTATGGCGGTCGTCACCTCCCACCTTCGCCAGCAGGGCATCACTGTGTTCCCTTACCTGGACGACTGGCTTTTCTGCTCTGGGTCATGTGACCAATTGTCATCTGATCTCAATTATACCTTATCTCTTTTACAGAGCCTGGGACTTGTTGTCAACCAAGAAAAATCTCACCTCTCACCTTCCCGGACGGTGCAGTTCATAGGTGCAGTAATAGACTCCGTATCCCAGAGGGCCTACCTCCCAGAGGATCGCTTCCTCAATTTATGCCACTCCATCCGAGTCATCCAAACCACCCACCGTTCTGCCTGGGCCGTTCAATCTATCCTTGGCCATATGGCTTCCACCACGAATGTGGACAGCCAGACCATGATCCTCCACCCCCCCCCCCCCACGTCCTGCAGTCCCTCTCATGGTGGACAAACAGGTCCAATGTGTGCTCGGGCCTTCCCTTCTCTCCTCCTCAGCCGTCTCTGTCTCTAACGACAGACGCGTCCTCCACGGGGTGGGGCGCTCACCTCCAAGACCTGACCATCAGCGGTCGCTGGTCTCTCTCCAAAAGGAGGCTCCACATCAACGCCCTGGAACTCATAGCAGTGGAGAAAGTCCTCCGGTCATTTGTGACCCTAGTCTCAAACCACACCATCCAAGTCCTCACGGACAACACCTCAGTAAAATAGTACATCAACAAACAAGGGGTACCCGCTCCCCACTCTCCTCTCCATATCCCTCCGGATATGGGAATGGTGCATCCACCACGACACTTTCCTCCTAGCTGTCCACCTTCCAGGCCTACAGAACACTCTGGCCGACTCGCTGAGCAGGACTCCGTCCACCACTCACGAGTGGCAGCTCAACATCCGCCACTTTCTCTTACTGATCGAACGCTGGGACACTCCTCAGATAGATCTCTTTGCCTCACACCTCAACACTCACTGCCTCAAATATTGCGTGAGACTCCACCCTCTCGCATCCCCAGACTGTCTAGGAGACGCATTTCTCTACCAGTGGTCCCCGGGCCTTCTTTCTGCCTTCCCTCCCCTTCCACTCCTACCCAGGGTGGTCGCGAAACTCCTTTCCGACAACTCAGACTGCATCCTTATAGCCCCGTGGTGGCCCCGTCAGCCATGGTTCACGCCCCTTCTCCAGGCCTCCCAGGGAGACTTCCTCCGTCTTCCCTTAGATCCCGACCTTCTATCCCTTCAACAGGGGCTCATTCTACACCCGGACCTTCCATCCCTCCACCTTACAGCGTGGAGGATCAGGCCCTCTCCCACCTCTCCGACCCTGTCCACCTCATAATTCAGGCAGCTCAAAAGGTTTCCACCAGGAAGGCGTACTCCTACAAATGGGATAAATTCACTAAATTTGTTCAGCCACTTGGCCACTTGCCACAGTCGGCTCCTACTTCTGTGGTATTAGATTTCCTTATTGACCTTTCCACTAAAGGGTTCTCCCTTTCGTCCATCAAATGCTACTTAGCATCCCTCTCCTGGTACAGGAAAAAAATTAGCATTCCGTCCCTTTTTCAAGATCCCCTAGTGGGCATGTTTCTACAGGGGTACAAAAAGTCATTTCCCCCCGTTTCTCCTCCTCCTCCATCTTGGAGTTTGGAGCTGGTTCTCTCCCAACTCTCTAAACCACCATTTGAACCCATGTCAACATGTCATATTTCCCACCTGTCCTGGAAAATGGCTTTTCTCGTGGCCATCACCTCGGCCAGAAGGGCCAGTGAAATCACAGCACTCCGTTCTGATCCCCCGTTCATTCGTTTTCATGAAGACAAAGTGGTCCTCCGGACGGATGTCACTTTTCTTCCCAAAGTTGTTTCCCATTTCCATATGACCCAGGACATTGTCCTTCCAGCCTTTTTTCCTAACCCTTCATCTCCCCTGGAGATTGCTCTCCACTCCCTTGATGTTAAAAGGGCATTGTCCTTCTATTTGCATAGGACAGCCTCCTATAGAAAATCCCCTAAGTTGTTTCTTAAATATAGGGAAGATTCCCTAGGACTCCCCCTTACCTCTCAACGTTTGGCTTCTTGGATAGTCCTGGCAATCCGATTAGCCTACCAATTAGCCCATAAGGAATTACCTGTTGGTGTTAAAGCCCATTCCACAAGGGCAGTTTCAACATCCCAAGCGTTTTTGCGGGGTGTTTCTGTTGATCAAATTTGCAAGGCTGCTACCTGGGTGAACCCCTCGACGTTTGCAGCCCATTACAAGCTCGATGTTCTCGCGAAGAAGGATGCATCCTTTGGCAGAGCCATCCTGTTCTCCTGTGTGGCATGACCCGCCTCCAAGGTACATAAGCTTGTTAAGTCACCCACTTGTGTGCATTTCACAGACCACACGAAAAAGAAGGTTAGGTTGCTTACCTGTAACCGTGTTTCTTCAAGTGTAGGTCTGTGAAATTCACACGGAACCCACCCGTCCTCCCCTCTTTGTCATGCCTATGTTCTGCTGCTGTCTGGCGGCAAGGAACTAAGGAGGTAGCTGACTCTGGGGGTGAGGGGGGGCGGGGAGTGGGAGGGGCCTATGTAAATCTTTAATTTTAGCTAGTATGTCCGAGATTCTGGCGCATGCGCGGGAGTAAACCCACTTGTGTGAATTTCACAGACCTACACTTGAAGAAACACGGTTACAGGTAAGCAACCTAACCTTTTCCAGCTTCATGAGGGTATGCTCAATTCTGGCTGCCACTTCACCGTCCATTTGTGACACTGAGTCCTTTGATGGAGTACTTCCTTGTTCTTCTGCATGCTGCTGAAAGGTTTTATAGTGTCAAAAATTAATTAAATTAACCTCCCTGCATAAAGCAGTACCTAAATTACCTACTTGACAGATGCAACTATCTTTCAAGCTACATAGGCTGACAACAAGCTAGACTATTAATGGTCGGGAGCGTACTCCAACCTGGGCTGGTTTCAAACTCATGATCTCTCGGTCAGTAGTGATTTAATGCAGCTGGCTACTAACTAGCTGCACCACAGCCCAGTCCTAGAACTCGGAGCAATAGTTTCAAATCAGAGGAAATGAGATTCCACCTGATCATTAAGAAGAACTTCAACAATGGAACTCTCTGCCTCAGAGTGTGGTTGGAGCTTTTTCCTTGGAAGCTTTTAAACAGGTTGGATGGCCATCTGTCAGGGGTATTTTGGTTGTACGTTTCCTGCATGGCTGGGGGTGTGTGTGAATTAGATGGCCCATGCGATCTTTTCCGACTCTATAAGTCTATGAATCTACAATTAAAACCACAGTTATGATACAAAAACACATTTTTTAAAAGTGTTATGCTAGTAAAGGGGCTTCTAACTTGCAAGGGACAGCAGCTGCACTGGTCCCCTTCTGCACAGTATTCTGGAGGATCACACACTCCAATTATTGTTTTGTCCAAGTCATCGATAACACCAAATGCCTTTAGGGCAGTTTACAGTTCTACAAACAGCTACTCAAAGCCCTTTTTGTGACTCTTGGCTCTCTGGAGTTTTCCTGTTGTTTCTGTTGTTCCTTATGTACCAGAAATCTCCAGAGCAGCTACTTCGTTTCTAAAATGGGTAGAGAACTCTCCAAGACCCTACTATATCCCTTCTTTTTCGTTTAAGAAATCAGGCAATCTAATGTTAAATTTTTACGTTTGTTCCATGGCATTTCCAAGCCTGGTATGATCTATGCATAATCCTGAGGGTTTAAAATAACCCACCCACCCCTGCATTTTCTAAAGTTGTCTACCTCCGCTCTTGGGACGACAATCCCCTTGTGTCTGCTTTAGACACAAAGAAAACTTTTTTCCAAGATAAGAAACCAGAAATGGATCTAGAGCGATAGAGAAGTGTTCTTCAGTCTGAACAGACCTTATCTCATGCTCTCACTGTATATTTCTGTGAAGATGAGAGGGTTGAGGAGAAAACCTCCCCTTAAAATCTTAAAACCTGGATAGACTTTGATAAAGATATGCAGTTACTTCAATCTCCGGTCTTTAAATTATATATGGACTTTGTGTTTTCTCTATAAGTTGTTCCAGATAACACTTCAGATAATTGCAGATTTCATACTTTTTATAAAGGCAGCTCCATGCAACTAATGCATGCATTGTTGTGGCCAGATCAGACTTCTCCAGGACTTGGCACTGTGAATGCTTTTTGACAGGGAAAGGCATGGCATTTCTAGTTTACAGGACATATTTGCTTTGTGTTGTACAGTACTCTAAATTTAATTAGAGACTAAAAAGAGAAGCCCAGATTCAAGACACTATTCAGCACTGAAACTAACTTAGCAAACTCTGCCATTCACTGACGTGTTGGGCAATGCTATTTTAATCACAGGATTATATGGGTGTTGGAGAGACTATTCTTAGGCTTTCGGAAAGGATTAAAAATAGAGCAGGGTATAACAATACTATGAACAGATGTTAATGGGAAATAACTGGAAATAGATGGCTTTCCTTCCAAGGTTTTGCTGTTCCATTGTATTCTGTAGCCCTCTTCTGGCCTCAGCTGTTATTTTTCTAATGCAGCTTGAAAGGTTTATTGGGTGCCCTTTGGCCTTTCCTTGTATAACTGCAACTGAGTGTTCCTGAGCAGCTAAAGAAGACTAGTTATGTTCCACACCATACTTGCTATGGGATTGTAACTAGAAACTGTAAAGCTAATACAATATACTGTATCTTTTACAGAATGGTGCATCTGTGTAGGTGCCACTGTATGCTAAATAAAAGCAGTGCATGAATTGAGATGCTTTCAAGATTGAAATGAGAATTGTTGTTTCATCTCTCTGTATCTATTAGCATTTGGCGAAAATTTATGTTAGAGAAAAGAAGTTTCTTTTCCTCAGTACCCTTCATTTCAGCAATAATCACAGGCATGGTTCATGTTCTGTTTGTTCATGTTAATCAGCCTCCATTGCGGTTATTGAGTCGTTTGCATTTGATGCCAGCTATTTTATCACTCAGTGAAGGCTTCACTCCTTTTACCTCCCTATCAGTGCATTGAAACCTGCCTTAATAGAGGAAAGAATGGCCTTGCTGATGAGTAGGAGATAGGGAGGTAATAGAACAGCCTTATCAGTAGCTCTACTAGGTGTTTAGTTTTCAGCCCCCCCCCCTTGAAAAAAAATTATTTTGAGACAACTAATAATAATATGCTGGATTTATTAGGGTTCTTCCATTGAGATTCTTAAGGAGTATGGTATGTGTACTCCTTAAGGGTGCTGAGTGCATTTGGCCTGGGAAGGAGAAGTTTAAGAGGGGTCATTTTGCCATGTTTCATCATACTGCTCCTTCCAGAGCTCTGAAACTTGAGATTGCTACCTTGCTACAGAAGGATGCTGTAGAAAGATTCCAGATCAATGCAGAAGAGGGAGGGACATTTCCAGGTACTATCTGGTTCTGAAAAAGGAAGGTGGACTTCATCGAGTTCTGCATCTTAATTGTATCAACTGATACATAAGATCAATAAAGTTAAAAATTATGGCACTGCATTTGATTCTACTGTTCCTTCTCAAAGAGGACTGGCTGACATCAATTAATCTTCAAGATGCTTACTTCCACATAGGGATATGTGCAAAATATCTCGTTTTTCTCAGATTTGCTATTGGCAGAGCCCTTTACCAATGTAAGATGCTTCCCTTTGGACTCTCCACAACCTTGAGAGTTTTCACCAAATATATGGCAACAGTAATCTCCTTTTTCAGGACTACAGATTTACTCATATTTAGAAAATGTGTTGCTTGTGTAGTCCTCTCAGAACAAGCTCTTCCAATACTTTTGCTGGACCCCATCCCTGCTTTTCTTGCTATATAAAGACTTCTGGGACTCTTGGCCATCACTGCAGTGGTACATATCTGGCATAGTCTGACCTCTCCTTAAGCACTTCATCCTTTTATTTATTTATTTGTTCAATCTTATATTCCGCCCTTCCCGGCCGGCTCGGGGCAGTTCACATACATATTAAAATGCACTGTAAAGCAGTGGTACATCATAAAAACAACAAAAAATAAAAGTTGCAAATAATGCAATGACAGTAATAGTAGACAGTTACAATATCCAGGGGCTTCAATCAAAGGCAAGCCTGAACAGCACAGTTTTGCAAGCCCTCCGGAATGGGATAAGCTCCTCCATAGCCGGGACATCGTCTGGCAATACGTTCCAAAGCATTGGGGCAGCAACTGAAAAGGCTCGTTGCCTTGTACTGGAGAGATGGCAGGAGCGGACAGATGGTACCGTTAAAAGGTTTCGCTCTTCTGAGCGCAGTGATCTCAGGGGAATGTATGGGCTGAGGCGGTCCCTCAGGTACACCGGTCCCAGACCATGTAAGGCTTTGAAGGTCAAAACCAACACCTTGAAGACAATTCAGTACTCGATTGGAAGCCAGTGCAATTGCCGTAAGATGGGCGTAATGTGCTCTCTTGCCGGCACTCCAGCCAGCAAGCGAGCTGCAGCATTTTGCACCAGCTTGAATTTCCAAATTGTCGACAAGGGAAGGCCTATGTAGAGGCCGTTACAGTAGTCTAACCTCGAGATGACAGTCACTTGGATTTCCGTGGCAAGGTCATCCCTGGATAGGTAGGGGGCCAGTCGCCTAGCCTGTCGCAGATGGAAAAATGATGTTTTGCTGACCGCGGAGACCTGGGCCTCCATGGGCAGCAATGGGTCCAACTGAACCCCCAGGCTTTTGATCAAAGATGACGGGCTCAGCTGCTCGCCATCCAGGGTAGGCAACCGGCACTCATCCAGCCCAGGGCGACCAGGCCACAGGATCTCTGGGTTTGTGATAGACGTGATGACCGCATGGTAAATTGCCTGCCAGGTGCAAAGGTCGCGGACATCACGAGGCATCTAGATAGGCTGGTAGATAGTGCTGGGGTGGAGCCAGTGGTTGTGGTACACGTTGGTACCAATGACATTGGGAAGGCTAAGCGGATGGTCCTGGAAGCCAAATTTAGGTTGCTAGGTAGAAGATTAAGGTCCAGGACCTCAAAGGTAGCATTCTCGGAAATGCTACCTGTTCCACGCGCAGGGACAGCCAGACAGGCAGAGCTCAGGAGCTTCAATGCGTGGATGAGGCAGTGGTGTCGAGAGGAAGGATTTAGATTTGTTAGGAACTGGGGAGCATTTTCAGGAAAGCCAGACCTGTACAAAAGGGATGGGTTACACTTGAACGAAAATGGAACCAGACTGCTGGCGATTAATATTAAAAAGATTTCACAGTATGTGGCCGAGAAGCCATCTGGGCCCGGAGCCTTGTTCACTTTAAGATTTTTTATTGCTTTTTCCAATTCCTCTGTCGTAACTTCTTTGTTTAAATTCTCCCTTTCGCCTTCTGTCATTCTCGGGATCTTCAGTTCCTCCAGGTATTTTATTACTTTCTCTTCATCTATCTCATCCTTCTTATATAGCATATTATAGAAATTTGTGAATTGTTGTTTTATTTCCTGTTCTTGTGTGTAGACCTTCCCTGAATCTCGTATTTTAGTTATGAATGCCGCTTCTCTCTTCTTCCGCAGTTTCCGTGCCATCCATCTCCCTGGTTTATTTGCATTGTTGAATTGATATTGTCTGAGGAATTTCAGATCCTTTGCTCTTTCTTCTTGTTCTAAGTTCTCTCTCTGGAGATGTAGTATTTTTAGGCTTTTCCCTGCTTCTTTATTCCTCGGGTTTCTCTTTAGCTCTTCTTCCTCTTTTTTGATTGCATTTATTATTTTCTCTCCCTTTTGTCTATTTAATTTGTTCTTGTAGGCTTTTTGTTCTATAAACACTCCTCTCATTACCACCTTGCTGGCTTCCCAAATTGTATAGAGGTCGGTCTCTTCTATATCATTGTATTCAAAGAATTCTTGCATTGCTTTCCTTATTTTCTCTATATCTTCCTGTTTTTTTAATAAGTTATCGTCCAGCCTCCATCTTCTGGTTTGGGTAGAATTTGAGATGGTCATTTCCAAGGGGCAGTGGTCCGAGTCTAGTCTGGGTAAGATGGTGATTTTCTTTATGTCTTTCATTAATGATCTGGATCCCCATGCCATATCGATCCTTGACCACGTTTTGTGTCGGTCCGATAAGAATGTAAAGTCTTTTTCCCTTTCATGGCTTAGCCTCCATGCGTCTGCTAGCATATAATCATCCAGCCATCTTAGCATTGACTTAGGTAGGTTTCCTCCCCAGGTTTTCCGATTTTTTGCTTTATTTGGAGGTTGTGATCTGTCTACCTCATTATTTACGACCCCATTAAAGTCTCCTATTATCAGTAGGTGATCGAATTGTTCTTCGTCTATTTTTTTCCTTACGTTTTCTGCAAAACCCGATTTGGATTCATTTGGGGCGTAAATATTACATATAAGTATCTTCTTTCCTTTGACAGATACCGTTACTCCAATGAATCTTCCCTCCTCATCTTTAAATCTCAGGGATGCTGGGATCCCTTCTTTAACGTAAATCACTACCCCTTTTTTCTTTTCTCTAGCAGAGGCGCAGAACTCTACACCTAATCTTTTGTTTTTTAAGTGTTGGACATGTTTGGCCGCAATATGTGTCTCCTGGAGGGCCAACACATGGTACTTCTTTTTTACTAATCTATTGAAAATGGCGTTCCTTTTATGTTGTGAGTTTAGCCCGTTCACATTGTTAGAGTACACCCTTAATTCTGTACCCATATAGTTGTTTTGCTTCCTTATTTATTTGTTTTTCTTACCTAGTCTCGGACCTCTACTTGTTCTGTTCCCCCTTCCTGCTCTTCGCACTCTTCTTGGTCCTCCTCTTCGCCTTCTTCCCTCTCCTTGTCCTCCTCCCTCCTCACTTCCTCCTCCATTGCCATCTCTTCTTGTGTTTCATCTCTTTGTTTTATGTTTCCGTAGATTGGTACTCTCACGTAGTCATCTATCCCTGGGTAGTTGCTTTCTGGGGGTTTTCTTCTATATTCCTTCCATCTCTTTCTTTCTTTTTCTTCCTCAAATTTCCTTTTTGTTTTGTTGGTTTTGATTTTTTCATAGAATTCTTTCGCCATTTCTATATCTGTTATCCAATATCTCTGGTCTTGGAAGGTAGCCATCAACCCCTCACCTCTTTCCCATCGAAATCTAATGTTTTGCTTTTTCAATTCGTCAGTCAAAAAGGCGTATTTTCTCCTTCTACTTAGTACCACCGCTGGGTATTCTTTAAGGATGACGACTTTCTTCCCTTTATATAATACTTCCTTACTATTCCCAATCTTCAGGATGTCATCTCTGGTCGACTTCTTCACAAAGTGGACAATTGTATCCCGAGCCGTTTTGTTCTTCTTGGCGAATAGTGTGTCCACCCTGTATATTCTGTCCGTCTGGTCTCTTGCTTCTTTTTCTGAGATTTTCAGAATTTCAGCTATGATTTCTGTTACCTTCTCTTTTATCTCCTCCTCAGGTTCCTCCACAATGTTCCTCAGCCTCAATTGGTACTCCAGGTTCCTTGCTTCCATTACCTCTAGCTTGGTTTCCAGCCTGTCTGCTTTCATCGTTAAATTCTTCATTTTAATTTGTATGTTATCTTGTTCATCCTTTATTTCCTTTCTGTCCTCTTTCATTTTCTCCCATTCTGATTTCATGCCTTTCATCTCTCTTTTCATTGTCCCCATTTCTTCTCTCAGTTCCTTTCTTAGGTCCATCATTTGTTCTTGTGATATCTTTTGATACACATCTTGCTTTTCATGCATTTTATCTTGCTTTTCTTGTATTCTGTCCTGTTTTTCTTGTAATTTTTGCATCTCCTTCATCATGTTCCTCATCATGTCTTTAATATTCAGATTGGCATCATCTGAGATCGATGCTCTTCTCTGTACAGCTTTCAGATCCCTTGCTTCCTTGTCTCTTTCTGCTTTTCCCTTCAGTAAAGCCATTATCCCTTTCAGGTTTTTTACTTCCCAGCTCACAGCTATCTTACCCACCGCTCCTCACCTGCCTTGGTGCACCCCCTTCGGGCCACCCCTCTTCGTTTTTCTCTTCTATTGGCACTTTCCCAGGCTTCTCCAGCTGTCTTTTATGGGTGCTTGGCTTTGTTTTGCTTTGTTTCGACTCTGGGCGCACAATTGGCGTAATTTGCACGAGGACCGCTTTTCTCCGTCTTACTTTCCTAGCTCTACGTGTTCTTTCAGCTGGGGGATGCTCTCAATCTCTTTGTGGGCAGGTTCTCTACTTTTTCATCGCTCTATGTGCTCACTTAGTTAGTTTAGTTCTCCCTTTGGCTCTCTCGCGGGACTTCTCTCGGGACTTGGCCCGTCACCCGGCGTCTCTTCCGTTTCTCGTCCCCGCCTCCTTCTCACCACCTTCTCACCTTCCTCCTCCCTTCCACCACGCGGCCCCCCTCCTCCTGACGCCTGCGCTCACGGCTACTCTCGCTTTTCTCCAGACCTCAAGGCCAGGTAACTCCCCTACTGGGTCCCCTGTCCTTCGTCCTTATCCTTATCTTAGGTTTTCAGTTGGCTTTTTCAAGGTCAGCGTCTTCTACCTCCTCGCAGATCTTTGCTTTTGCTTGGAGTCTGTCCGCCATTATTAATGTTCGCAGCCCACTCTGAGCCGTATATTCCAGCACTCCCTCCGTATAAAATTTGGATCACCTCCCGGTTCCTGTCTCCCTTGCCAATTGTTGTTCAGATTTCGTTATACTTAGATTAGGTTTAGACTAGCTTAAATTAGATTCGCACGGTCTTACTTTGGGTTGACCAGGTCTTTCTCTTACCCTTCTGACTTTGTCCTCCCTTCTCATCAGAGAAGTCTTGCCCTCCACACGCCGAACTTCTCTTCCCTTTTCCCTCTCACTCTTCCTCTTCTCTGAATAAGGTCTGCTAAGAAGGAGATGTGCGGGGTCTAAGACCCTGCGCGCTTATGGTTACAGTCCGCCGTACCTCGGGGGTTGAATACCGGACCCGTCGGTGATCCCCTCTTGAGGAGGAGACCCCCTTTTGGGCCGTCGGCCACGCCCTTGCGGTTCCGCTGTTCCTCCGCCTTCGATCCGGCGGAGGAAGGGAGCTCTGCTCTACCCGACCGTCCACCAAAGCCGGCTGCGCTCAGGAGCTCTATGCAGCCTGTCTCTCCTCCATGAAGCTGACCAAAGCCTACCAAAAGGAGCTAATCCCTTACTTAAAGAAAATCATGAACAGAATAAGAGAGACAGAAAATATGCCACAATCCTGGAGCCAAGCAACAATCTCAATAATACACAAAGAGGGCTCAGACCCAGAACAGGTTAAAAACTATAGGCCGATATCTTTATTGAATATTGACTATAAGATATATAGCCAGGTCATAGCAGAAAGACTTAAAAAGTTCCTGAAAGAGAAGATCAAAGAAGAACAGGCGGGATTCCTCCCTGATAGGCAACAGAAAGATAATGTCTGCATAATTATTGACCTAATTGAACACTATGAACTAAACAACCAAAACAAAGTAATGTTCCTGGCCTTAGACGCGGAAAAGGCGTTCGATAGGGTCAATTGGGACCTTATCAAACACCTTTTGAGAGAAATGGACAGTGGGTTCTACTTCCAGAAGATGATAAATGCAATCTACAAGAAACAGGAGGCCAAAATATGGATCAATAACCAGGAAACAGAGAGGATAGAAATAACAAAGGGCACCAGACAGGGTTGTCCTCTGTCACCACTTATCTTTATCATGACCCTGGAGGTGTTACTAAATAGAATAAGGAATGACGAGAGACTAAAAGGGACGAGAACCCAAGGGCAGCAATTTAAACTCCGTGCCTTTGCGGACGATATTATATGTGTAATTGAAGATCCGAAAGAGACCCTGGATGAATGGTTAACAACAATACAGAAATATGGGGAAATTGCAGGGCTCAAATTAAATATGGATAAAACAAAAGCCCTTACGAAGAACGTACCAAAAAAGGAATGGGAAGAGATGCAAGAAAGATGGGGCATCCAAATGGTGACCAAACTAAAATATCTGGGGATAATATTAACATCAAGAAATATCAACCTACTCCAGAATAATTACATATCAAAATGGAAGGAACTGAAGAGGGAGATGGAAAGTTGGAAGAACAATAACTTGTCACTGCTGGGGAGGATAGCAAGTGTGAAAATGAAAATCCTACCCAAAACGCTATTCCTCTTCCAAAACCTCCCCATCCTAAGAGGACAAAAGTTACTAAAGGAGTGGAACAGGGACATCCTAAAGTACATATGGCAGGGGGGAAAAGGCAGAATAAACGTGAAGATACTGAGGGAGGAAAAAAAACAAGGGAGGTTTAGCCACCCCAGACCTAAGATTATACTCAGAAGCCTGCGCTTTAGCGTGGACCAGAGAATGGGTGACACTGCAAAAGAAAAAACTACTAATCCTGGAAGGAACAGATTTAAGGTCAGGCTGGCATAAATACATCTGGTATGAGGGGGCAAAAAATGAGAAGAGGTTCGGTAATCACTTCGTGAGGTCAAGCCTACTACAAATTTGGAACAAATACAAAAAAAGATGTATAATAAAACCCCACTGTGGGTTTCGCCGCTAGAAGCTACACAATTAAGAACACTAGGATGGCAGGATTGGCCAAAATACAAAAACTTAATTAGGAAAGAGAACAGAGAGGTAAAGCTGAAGAGCCAACAAGAAATATTCGAGATGGATAACAAAATATCATGGCTACATTACAGACAATTGAGAGAAAACTTCGCAAAAGATTCGAAGCTAGGATTCCAAGAACAAAACAACTTCTGGGATATAATACTGAATTCGGGGAAAAAAATAATAACAAAAATATATAAGAAGTTATTGGAGTGGGATCAGGATAAAAAAGAGGAAAAAAAACTACATGAAAAGATGGAATGAAAACGTGGGGAAGACATTAGACAGAAGTAGGTGGGAAGAAATCTGGAGGAAAAAATTGAAGTACACATATGCCATTGGATTGAAAGAAAACTGGTTTAAAACAGCGTACAGGTGGTACATGACCCCGAAAAAAATGGGTAAAAGCTATAGGAACATGAACACAAATTGCTGGAAATGCAGTAAAGTGGAAGGTTCATATTTCCACCTATGGTGGACGTGTGAAAAGGCAAAAACATACTGGAAAAAATCCCAAGAGATATTCCAAAAGATGCTAAAGATAAAAATCCCCCTGCAGCCTGAAATCTTTTTGCTTGGTATGCATGAAAAAAACCTGGAAAGTAACACAGACAAATTACTTTTTCTCTTGAACACAGCGGCACGGATATGCTATGCGAGACGTTGGAAGGATGCAGCAATCCCAGACGAAGAAACATTACTGTTGAAAATACTGGAGATAAGGAATATGGATAGACTCACCTTCCTGTTGACAAGATACAAAGGAACACCTATAAGAGAAACGGATTGGACAGCAGTGATAGACTTTCTAAGAGACAAAAAATACAAGGTAGAAGACTCCTAAAGACTTAACTCTTATGATATGACACAAAGTAGAGAAGACTGAAGAAGACAGAAAAGGAAACAGAAAGGAACGAAGGAAAAGGAATAACGCAGGACTACTGGAAGTCAATTTTATTTCACTTTTCTTATATCCTACACTAGACTATACCCCCCCCCTATCTCAAACTTCCCTTTGATCCCCATCTCAGCCGTCACCCCCTATTCCCTGGAGCTCTCCTTTCTACCCTTTTCTATATAATTTTTCTACCCGCTTTACTCCCCACTATCCACAAGAATGTCTTTCTTCTTTTTATGTATATTATGGAAAAGTTAAGCTATTGAATAAAGATATTTTTAAAAAAATATTAAAAAGATTTCAGAGCAGCTTTTAAACTGATTCCTAGGGGAAAGTCGACAGGAGCTGGGCAGCTTCCGGTTCGAGAGGGTGAAATGCCAAGTATGGAGGACGAAATCTACACACAAATGGCTGAGTCATCAGAAAAGATAGATAGTAGTAGTCGAGAGGTAGGACATGGTAGGCCTTCTACAAATTCTCACAAACAGCCAAAGTTGAAAGTGCACCAGAGAAATAAATATAAATGTCTGTACGCAAATGCTAGAAGCCTTCGAACAAAAATAGGGGAGTTGGAATGTTTGGCAAAAGAAAAAAATATTGACATTATTGGCATAACAGAAACCTGGTGGACGGAGGAAAACAAATGAGACACAAAGATTCCAGGTTATAAACTACAGGAAAGACAGGAGAGGGAAAAATGGTGGCGGTGTGGCCCTGTACATAAACGAAGAGCTAGAATCTCATGAATTAGAACTTCAAGAAATTTCAAACTCACCTACAGAAACATTGTGGATAAAAGTCCCAGGACAAAAAACTAATCTAGCACTAGGGATCTGCTATCGCCCTCCCAACCAAACTCCAGAGGCAGACTGCCATCTGGAAAATGAAGTTAAACAGGCCTCAAAAAGAAATACATTAGTCATAATGAGGGACTTCAACTATCCCCAAATAGATTGGCCAAATTCTTGTTCTACGCATGAAAGAGAGACAAGGTTCCTTGACATGCTAGCTGATTATTCCCTTGAGCAAATGGTCATGGAACCAACCAGGGGAAAGGGGATCCTGGACTTGGTGCTAGCTAATGAACAAGATCTCGTTCAAGATGTCCTTGTAACTGAGCCCATAGGTACCAGTGACCATAACACAATAACCTTCAACTTAAGTTTGGATAGCAAACTGTCAGTGAAAACTAACACGGAGACATTAACTTTCACAAAGGGAATTTCACCAAAATGAGAAAAATTGTAAAGAACAAACTAAAAGGAGCAGTAAAAAAATCAAATCCCTCCAAAATGCTTGGAAACTGTTTAAAAATACCTTAAAACAGGCCGAACTAAAATGCATTCCAATAAAAAGAAAGAGGCATGGAAAGTCCAAAAGGACACCAGTATGGCTTACAAATGAAGTAAAAGATGTGATTGGAAAGAAGAAAAACTCATTTAAGAAATGGAAGGCTCTTCCTACCAAGGAGAACAGAAAGGAACACAAGCTCTGGCAAACTAAATGCAAAGCAACAGTCAGGAAAGCCAAGAGAGATTTTGAGGCACATATAGCAAAGAATATTTAAAAAAACAACAAAAACTTCTTTAAGTACATCAGAAGCAGGAACCCAACTAGAAAAGCAGTTGGGCCACTCGACGACAATGGTCAGAAAGGGAAAATCAGTGAAGACAAGGAGATTGCTGAGCGGCTAAATGACTTCTTTGCCTCCGTTTTCACACAGGAGGACAGACAACATATGCCTGCAGCTGAGTCAGTTTTTCAGGGAGGGAATTAAAAGAATTAAACCAGATAGAGATAAACAAGGAGGATGTTCTCACATGCCTTACTAAACTGAATGGTGTGAACAAGGAACAACAGCGTTTGGCTTATCCAAAATGTATTCATATAAGAATCAGCAGTGCATAGTCAATGGTTATTACAAAATATACAACACAATATAAACATTATCACCCCGGAGGGTTCCTACCCTTCAAAGTCCCAAGTCCAATATGAAAGTACACAAGTCCAAGATTTCAAATAAGAGAGGGTGATAGGGTAGAAGTCCAGGGAGGTAAGGTCGAAAAAACGCCCAGAAGAGACAGGGATGATGGGAGACGGAGTTAGGAGATGAGCTGGTTGAGTTCCTGGCCGCAGTGGCAGTAAATCCAAGTGGACTCAAACCGCAAGTTGGCAGGCCGACGAGGATAACTCTGTACGATGGTACCAACTCTCGTTTCGACCCATAGGGGAGGGTCTTTTTCAAGGCCAGTAGTAACACATAAACTCCATTCATGTAGATGTTAAGGGTACGTTTTCTAAAGAGACAAAGTCAAAATATAATAGAGTGTTCCAAAGCACCCTAGTACACAGCACAATGGCTAAATCAACATAAATATGTATCCAATACAGTCAGAGTAATAATACATAATATAACTACATGAGTAAATTACATATAGCATGCATAGTTGCCATAATCATACAAGATATATACACATACCAGAGCCATGGAGGTAAGGTCATACATCCATGGTAGGACCAGCGGCCGAAGCAAGTGAGCGTTGCAACGGGAGAGGCTAAATACCCAGGGGACCCTAGGACCAGGTGGAAATTATCTTAGTAGATCGGTGATTGTTAGTTTGTTGTTTAGTCCGATTGGAATTTCAGTTTTTAAGATTTGTATCCAGCGGGTTTCAGCCCTAAGAAGGCATCTGTCCACATCACTGTGGGGGGGGTATTTGGACCCTCTGTATGCCGAAGAAACGGAGATCATTCGGACTGTGTTTGTGTGCCTTAAAGTGGAGGTAAAGGGGAGAATCCTCAGATAAAGATTTAATTCTCGAGCGATGTTCCGAGATTCTCACATTCAAATTTCTTTTTGTTTTGCCCAAATAAATCCTTCCACAAGGGCAACAGATTCCATACACACACAAATTACTTTTACACGTAAAGAAGTCTTTAAATGTAAAGTCTTTACCTGTGCCAGGGTTGTAGATTTGTTTATCAGGATATACAAACTCACATTGAGCACAATTGCCACACCTATGCATTTTAGCAGTAAGGTTACTTTTGATGGAGGGAGTTCTAAGGCTGGAATGTATCAGAATGTCTCTAATGTTTTTAGATCGTTTATTAGCAATGGTGGGTATGTGTTGCAGACCAGGAATATCACTGACCAAGGGCCAATATTTAGATATAATCTTGCGCAGGGCAGGAGTGTCAGTGGTTAAGGTAAGAGGCCAGACGACCTTGCTGGGAGGAGGTTTGGTTTTCTTAGTGAGTAAAGCCTCTCGTGTAACACTCGCAGCTCTGTGCTCAGCTGCAGTGATAACCCTAGATGGATAGCCTCTGGCAATGAGTTTATTGTGGAGGGAATTAGCCTCCTGCTGATAGTTCTCAGGATTAGTGGAATTGCGTTTGAGACGAAGTAACTGAGCATATGGCAAGTTGTTTTTAAGGGAATAGCTATGAAAGCTATTGTGGTGAAGTAAGGCATTCTTGGATGTGGGTTTGGTGTAACATTTAGTTTTTATATGTCCATTCTCTACAAAGAGGCTTACATCTAAATAGTTAACAGTGGTGCTGCTGGTCTCAAAAGTGAATTTAATAGATTCTTCCCATGTATTCATCCAGTTAATCATTTGTAGAGGGGTGATGTCACTGGAGATAATAAGCACCAGGTCATCAATGTAGCGTCTGTAGAGTTTAATGGATTTGGTGAAGGCATTGGGGATGGCATCAAAAATAAATTTCTCTTCCAGATAATTCATATAAAGATTAGCTATGGAAGGAGCTAGGGGGCTCCCCATACTCACTCCCCCTATCTGCAAGAAGAAGTCACTACCAAACTTAAAATAGTTATAATCACAAACGCAATCCGTGATGTCCATGAGAAAGCTGACTGGAGGTAATTCGGGTGATGAGTTCGAGAGGGACTCAAAGGTGTCTTTAAGGATAGTTCTAGCAGTGTCCAGGGGTACGTTTGTATAAAGAGACTGGACATCTGCCACCACCAGCATGTCGCCAGGGCGCATACTGAAGCCCTCGATTTTAGAGATCAAGTCTCTAGTATCCTGCAAGTAAGCACGTCTGGTCTGCACAATGGGTTGTAAGAGATGATCAAGGTAGGAGGCCAAAGGTTGTAAACGCCACCAGTGCTGGCCACGATGGGCCTACCTGGCACAGGATGGACATTTTTGTGTGTTTTAGGAGATGGTAGAATTCGGGTATTTTGGGGAAAGAGTTAATAAGGAATTTGGCGAGCTGAGGGTCAATGTGGCCCATTAGCTCAGCCGAATGAACGATGTTTTGAATGGATTTTAGGTAGGTTTTGGTGGGGTCGCTGGGAAGGGGATGATAGAAGCGTGTGTCCGATAATTGTCTCTTGGCCTCCAGAATATAGTCACTAGTATTAATACATACGAGCCCACCTCCTTTATCCGCTAATTTAAAGGTGAGGGAGGGGTCATTGCCCAATTGGTACAACAAATCAACCTCACGTTTAGACAGATTGCATCGGGGTTTGTGTTTAGAGAGTAGGGCATTGGCTTCTTTGGTGACTATTTCTTCAAAGGTCCTAATGTTGTGTGAGACATTGAATGGGGTGAAGTTACTTTTACACCTAAATTTAGTGGCCGGAGTAGCATTATCGGGGCAGTCAGAATTAGAAAAGTGTTCCTTAAGGCGTATGGTTCTAAAGAGACCTGCTAGATCTTTGCGGACATCAAAGCTGTGATTGATAGGAGTAATGACAAAGGAGGGTCCTTTGTTAAGGACTCTAAGTTCCTCCTGGGTGAAAGTGTGGCTAGAAAGATTAACAACTAGGTCTTCCCCCGTCTGCCTCTGCCCCGAAAATTTCGTTGAGGCTGGGGTTCATTCTCCCTTCTCTGGTTGCAGAAATTATATCTTCCTGCCTGTGACTGAGAGTCACCCTGGGGGGGGAGGCTGTGGTTCTTCCTGTGCAGGGTTGGAGTCAATGGATTCCCTAGAGAATCTAATGCTCCTAGATCTGTATAGACTGTTGGGTCGAGGTTTTAGGTATACCATACCTCTATCATAATCACCTTTGTCACGTTTAAATTTGCCAAGTTTGTACTCCTAAAACACACAAAAATGTTTTTTGATGTCCAAGGTCAATTCATCACATTGTTCCTTAATACGATTAAGGTCCACTGTGGTAAGGGAGCTTTTAAGGCTTTCTCTGCAGGCGGCAATATCAACACTTAGCTCATTAAGTTCTTTGCCAGCCCTTTTCAATCAATAAGATCATAATATCAGTACTGCACTTATTAAGGATGGCAAACCATTTTTTGTAAATTCTTCATCATCATTATAGGACCCCGGATATAGCTTGGACCTAAGGCCTCTAGGGATCATCTTGTGACGGACACAGACGCTACATTGATGACCTGGTGCTTATTATCTCCAGTGACATCACCCCTCTACAAATGATTAACTGGATGAATACATGGGAAGAATCTATTAAATTCACTTTTGAGACCAGCAGCACCACTGTTAACTATTTAGATGTAAGCCTCTTTGTAGAGAATGGACATATAAAAACTAAATGTTACACCAAACCCACATCCAAGAATGCCTTACTTCACCACAATAGCTTTCATAGCTATTCCCTTAAAAACAACTTGCCATATGCTCAGTTACTTCGTCTCAAACGCAATTCCACTAATCCTGAGAACTATCAGCAGGAGGCTAATTCCCTCCACAATAAACTCATTGCCAGAGGCTATCCATCTAGGGTTATCACTGCAGCTGAGCACAGAGCTGCGAGTGTTACACGAGAGGCTTTACTCACTAAGAAAACCAAACCTCCTCCCAGCAAGGTCGTCTGGCCTCTTACCTTAACCACTGACACTCCTGCCCTGCGCAAGATTATATCTAAATATTGGCCCTTGGTCAGTGATATTCCTGGTCTGCAACACATACCCACCATTGCTAATAAACGATCTAAAAACATTAGAGACATTCTGATACATTCCAGCCTTAGAACTCCCTCCATCAAAAGTAACCTTACTGCTAAAATGCATAGGTGTGGCAATTGTGCTCAATGTGAGTTTGTATATCCTGATAAACAAATCTACAACCCTGGCACAGGTAAAGACTTTACATTTAAAGACTTCTTTACGTGTAAAAGTAATTTGTGTGTGTATGGAATCTGTTGCCCTTGTGGAAGGATTTATTTGGGCAAAACAAAAAGAAATTTGAATGTGAGAATCTCGGAACATCGCTCGAGAATTAAATCTTTATCTGAGGATTCTCCCCTTTACCTCCACTTTAAGGCACACAAACACAGTCCGAATGATCTCCGTTTCTTCGGCATACAGAGAGTCCAAATACCCCCCCCCACAGTGATGTGGACAGATGCCTTCTTAGGGCTGAAACCCGCTGGATACAAATCTTAAAAACTGAAATTCCAATCGGACTAAACAACAAACTAACAATCACCGATCTACTAAGATAATTTCCACCTGGTCCTAGGGTCCCCTGGGTATTTAGCCTCTCCCGTTGCAACGCTCACTTGCTTCGGCCGCTGGTCCTACCATGGATGTATGACCTTACCTCCATGGCTCTGGTATGTGTATATATCTTGTATGATTATGGCAACTATGCATGCTATATGTAATTTACTCATGTAGTTATATTATGTATTATTACTCTGACTGTATTGGATACATATTTATGTTGATTTAGCCATTGTGCTGTGTACTAGGGTGCTTTGGAACACTCTATTATATTTTGACTTTGTCTCTTTAGAAAACGTACCCTTAACATCTACATGAATGGAGTTTATGTGTTACTACTGGCCTTGAAAAAGACCCCTCCCCCTATGGGTCGAAACGAGAGTTGGTACCATCGTACAGAGTTATCCTCGTCGGCCTGCCAACTTGCGGTTTGAGTCCACTTGGATTTACTGCCACTGCGGCCAGGAACTCAACCAGCTCATCTCCTAACTCCGTCTCCCATCATCCCTGTCTCTTCTGGGCGTTTTCGACCTTACCTCCCCTGGACTTCTACCCTATCACCCTCTCTTATTTGAAATCTTGGACTTGTGTACTTTCATATTGGACTTGGGACTTTGAAGGGTAGGAACCCTCCGGGGTGATAATGTTTATATTGTGTTGTATATTTTGTAATAACCATTGACTATGCACTGCTGATTCTTATATGAATACATTTTGGATAAGCCAAACGCTGTTGTTCCTTGTTCACACTGTTGCTTGCAACACCCTACCCCCACCATTGTTTGAGTTACTAAACTGAATGTCAACAAATCACCAGGTTCAGACGGCATCCACCCCAGAGTTCTTAAGAAACTCAAGTGTGAAATTGCTGAACTTCTAGCCAAAATATATAACCTTTCTCTAAGATCAGGCACTGTACCCGAGGACTGGAGGGAGGCAAATGTAACACCGATCTTCAAGAAAGGATCCAGAGGTGATCCAGTGCGCAGCAGCAGTGAAAAAAAGCAAATTCTATGCTAGGCATGATCAGAAAGGGAATCGAAAATAGGTCAGCAAATGTTGTTTTACCTCTCTACAAATCTATGGTAAGGCCACATTTGGAGTACTGTGTACAATTCTGGTCTCCGCACCTTAAGAAGGATATAACGGAACTGGAAAAGGTACAGAAAAGGGCAACAAGAATGATCCAAGGGATGGAGCGGCTCCCTTATGAAATCAGGTTGCAACGCCTTGGTCTTTTCAGCCTTGAAAGACGACGTTTAAGAGGTGACTTGATCGAAGTGTATAAAATCATGCATGGGATAGAAAAGGTGAATAAAGAAAAAATATTTTCTTTGTCACAAAACACTAGGACTAGAGGGCATTCCCTGAAGCTCCAAGGTAGGAAAATTAGGACTAATAAAGGGAAATATTTCTTCACCCAGAGGGTCATTGTGTTATGGAATTTACTTCCAGAAGAGGTTGTGACAGCTGTCAGCCTAAACAACTTCAAGGCAGGATTAGACAGATTCATGGATCCACCACCAAGGCCTGAACAGGTATCCTTTCCTTTGTCATATCTTTATAAATCAACCATTAATCAAATGTCATATCCAAAATTCCTGACCAACAGGGTTATATTGCATTCTATTTTCACTCTCTAAAGTGTATTTAATAAAAACCGACCAGTATGCCTCAAAATCTGATCTCTTAGTTTCCCCCTGAATACCTTCATTTCCATTGTTAGTTTATCATTTAAGGCTACGTTCCATACCTCCCTATACCAAGCTTCCAGTGTAAGATTAGTTATTATTTTCCAATTCCTTGCTATTATAATTCTTGCCACAGTGAGTAAAATAATCATCAGTTCTTTCTTTTCCATTTCTAAGTTCAACCTTGTGGTGTCCATTAGTAATGCTAACCTAGCATCCGGAGTAATATTTAGCCCTATAATATTGCTTATTTCAATAAATATAGCCTTCCAAAAATTCTTCACTTGGGGCACTCCCACCATAAATGAAAATATGTCCCTTTGTGCATGCCACATCTCCAGCAGAGGTTGCTTTGCTTGCTGTCCATCTGATGTTGTTTCACCGGTGTGGTATACCATCTCCATATAACTTTAAATACATTTTCTTTTAATCTTATTGATAAATTCTTAACCACTCTCCATTTCAGAACCCTTTTCCAATCAAAATCTGTCAGAGGCCCTAGGTCTCCTTCCCATACATTTTCAAACCGCTTCAGCGGTGGGTTTATGTATGTAAAATGTTCATTGTTTCGTATTCTGTTTACATTGTAAGTTGTTTTTGTATGTAAATAAAATCTTTAAATTAAAAAAAAGAGACAGATTCATGGATACCAAGTGTATCGGTAGTTACTGAAAAGGACATTCAAGTGCCCCCTCGGAGTTGGTTGAGGTAGGCAGGATTTCCCTGGGTACTGGTTGTGGGGGGTCGGGAGCAGGTTAGGGTTTTGCCCTCCCTTCTGCTCGAGATCCCCGTGTACAACTGGTGGGCCACTGTGTGATACAGAATGCTGGACTAGATGGGCTGAGGTCCGATTCAGCATGGCTCTTCTTATGTTCTTATGTTCTCACCTTCAGTTCAGAAGGTTAACCATAACTTCATTAGTGCTTCCATCCCTTGTTTGGTAGACAAGATTTTCAACTCTCCTACTGGCATGCCATTTTTTGGAATTTTCAATCTTCTGAGGCACCAGCTCTCTTTGCCAGAGAAGCCTAAATACTTTGTAAACAACAACTCCCACAATCCCACAGCATTGAGGCATGACAGTTAAAATGCTGTCAAACTACACCAATTCTACAGTGTAGCTATACCCTAAATGTGGAGCAGATTCACCAGCCCTGATATTGGAGCACTACTCCTCGAAGGCCAGGTTCCTGCAGCTATTGCAAAAATGCACCATCTAGACTGGTGTTGGGCATGCATTTTAGAGACAAGTACTGTATTGATAACTTATTTGCTTCTAAACTGAATTCAAGGTGCAAATTTTGATCTACAAAGCTCTAAACTTTGTGTGCCCGAGCCATCTCGGAACTAGCTCCCTTTAGAAGGGCCTGTAAGACCGCCCTCTTTGGACTAGCGTTTAATTAAGCTTCAATGGATGACATACTACAACACCTCTGTATGTCCCCCCGCACCTCGTATGTAGGTTGGATTGTGTTTTAATCTGTTTTATGTTTTTATTGTAGGGCTGCATGTCGGTGACATGTTGCCCATATATATTTCATTGTTATCCGCCCTGAGCCTGTAGGGAGGAGCGGAATACAAAACTGAAGAAATAAATAAATAAATAAAAATAAATAAACGGCTTGAGTTGGGGATATCTGAAAGATTTCTACCTCCCACATGAGGCTGTCTGAAAATTGAGATCCTCAGAGAAGGCTCTGTCATGTGCCTCAACACCTTGTGAACTTAGTTTGTTATATGCATGTAAGGAGGCTTTCTCTGTGGCAGCATCCTGGCTTTTTAACTTTCTAAAGTGTTACATGGGTTCTATCTGTTTTGAGCTTCCAGAAGGCAGTACTATTCTGTATGGTTTTGATTGTCTAATATAGCTCTATGTTAACTGCTTTAAAATTGTTTTTAAATTGTGTTTTTGGATTGCTTTCAAATGCTTTATCTTCAAAGTGTTTTAATTGCCTTTATTGTTCATCACCTTAGGAGCCTTTGCTGGCTGGGAGTTAATATAGAAACATCGCAATGGAAGGATGGAAGTCACAAGCAGCCACAAAACTTCTGGAGAATTTTGCCCATCCTTCTTGAAATTTTAAGACAGTATCAGGCTTTCTGATTTCATTATCTGTTTGATATATAAAGTGGAGACATTTTCCTCCACCCTAGCATGACTTCGAACATCTTCATTTTGCCCATTCTTCATTCCCTGCCCTTAAAAATGTTTAATGTAACCTTCATGGAGTGCTATTTCTTGTAATCAGCACCTTTCTGAGGTTTCTGAATATATTTTGGAGTTTCCACAACTACTTACAACAGCAACAATTAGAAAAATCCAGGTAGAGTTAAGTACATTTAAATCCTATTGTTTTCAATAAGAAAATGAGGCTAGTTTTGGCTAGCACTTGTACTTGTTGAAAGCCATTTTAGGAGTGCAATCTGCATGAGATTTAAAAAGAACAAAAACAAAACCCATATAAGTTAAGGAATCGGTGCCTCTAAGCAGGGCCGTGGCCAGGATTTTGATTTGGGGAGGGCTGAGTTTGATTCGGGAGGGGCTGAGTCTGAGTAAGAGAGGGACTACCCTACCAGACCGTTTGTATTGTTATCCCAATAACCCCATGAATGTGGGATATAATGAGCATGGTGATCAGATCATGATATGAATAAACATAACAGTTTAAATAATGTACCAGTAAGGCCTTCTCACGGACTACCCTGAGAATTTCGGGGGGGGGGCTGAAGCCCCCTAAGCCCCTCCCCCCCCACTACAGGCCTCTAAGTATTGGTGAGGAAGTAAAGGGGCCATAAAAGCACAAAAGTGTGCAGGTAAGATTTTCATATTGCTACTAAAATTAATACAGTAATGGATTGTTAAAAGTTTTTAAGGGTGTATGGCCATGTTCCAGAAGCATTCTCTCCTGATGTTTCACCTGCATCTATGGCAGGCCTCCTCAAAGGTTGTGAGGTCTGGAACATGGCCATACACCCCGAAAAACTTACAACCCAGGCAGGGCCGTAGCCAGGATTTTGATTCGGGGGGGGGGGCTGAGTTTGGTTGGGGGGCCGAGACTGGGTGGAAGAGGGTCTACCCTAGCAAACCTTTTGTATTGTTATCCCAATAACCCCATTAATGTGGGATATAATGAGCATGGTGATCAGATCATGATTTAAATGCACATAACAGTTTAAATAATGTACCAGTAAGGCCTTTTTGCGGCCCCCCCTGAGAATTGGGGGGGGGGGCTGAAGCCCCCTTAGCCCCCCCCCCCTGGCTACATGCCTGAACCCAGTGATTCCGGCCATGAAAGCCTTCGACAACACATTAATTCAATAATGTTAGTGCTATAGCTTTTCAAGGCCAGCAGAGGGTACTCTTGTCTATGAAAAGATTCACATTCAACATCCAGTCATCTTGTAATTGCTTGAGGCAGGGCCTTAGCCAGGATTTTGATATTTGGGGGGGTGGGGGGGGTGAGTGAGAGAGGGTCTACCCTACCAAACCTTTGTATTGTTATCCCAATACCCCCATTAATATAGGATATATTGAGCATGGTGATCAGATCATGATATGAATACACATAACAGTTTAAATAATGTACCAGTAAGGCTTTCTCGTGGCCCACCCTGATAATTGGGGGTGGGGTGGGCTGAAGCCCCCAAGGGCTCCCCCCACATGCCTGGCTTGAGGAGCTCAAAGTTGATATTAGGAAAAAGCCAGGATACAAAGAGCATTTTAACGTTTTTGTTCTACTCTTTTATACATCTGTCATTTGCATCATCAAATATGTTTTCTGTATTTATTCAAAGGGACTTTACAAGTTCATTTTTACATCTATACACCAAAGAGTAAATGGCAACCGTTCCTAAAATGAGCACTAGATGTCTTGGTTTTCTTCGAGAACGAAAATTCAGAAAGGAAGCACTAGATGTATGACTACTAGGCATAGTTTCGAATCCAAAAATGGCGATTCTAAAATCAAATGGGGGGGGGGATTTTTTTTGATTAGTAAAAGAAAGACTTACAAAAAAAAATTCCAAAAATTTCTAAATGTAACTTAAGTACTAACGAAATTCTTTAGTAATTCGTATGCCCGAGCATGCGCAGTCCAGATGGTTTGGGCCTACAACTCCCAGAAATCCTAACAGCTGGTAAATTGGCTGGGATTTCTGGGAGTTGTAGGCCAAAACTTGAATAAACCACACAATTCTAGATGGGACTCTCCGAATAGGAAGGAGGGAGGGAAGGAGGAAGGGAGGGAGGGGGGTATTCTATTACTGGAAGCAGCAAAAAAGGAGGAGGCCCCTCGCTCCTTGCTGCCTCTCTCTCACCCCGATCCTGAGGGAGCGAGGGCCCAAGTTTGCCCAGGCTGAGAGGAAAAGGAAGAGGCCTGAGGCTGTGAGGAATGGTGGGAGTTGAAGTCCAAAACATGTACCTGGAGGGCTGAAGTTGGCCCCTGCGATGGGGCATGGCAGCAGAGCAACGGGGAAGAGAAGCATCTGAGAGAGCGCAGGGAGAGAGGAGGAGAAGCGCTTGTGTGTGTGTGTGAAGCTGGCCCCTGCGATGGGGCATGGCAGCAGAGCAACGGGGAAGAGAAGGGGGGGGGAAAGCGTGGAGGACTACACTTTCCAGAATGCATTGCCTACCTAGCAGCAGCGTCACTTCCAGTTCCCCATAGAAATGCGGGAAAAAGAAGAAGCTGAATGAAGGCAGGAAGGAAATGAGGGGAGAAGACAGGGAGAAGTGAGTACGTAGTACAATAATTAATTAATTAATAATTAAGAATTTATTACGATCATAACGCAAATTGTTGGCCTCAAGGACCGTAAAAGGAAGTCTACTTCCGGGTTCGCGGCAGCGATCCGTAAAAGCTCAAAAGTCCCATTACATACGAATCTCTTACGAATCCTTTTAATTTCCGTTTCATTTTTCTCATGCCTAATGACTACAGTATTAAAGCAGGTTTGGTACTTTTCCGAGCATAAAAAGTACAGTCAGAGAGTGATGCTACTTGCGTGTCAACTCTGAAAAAGAGGGTTTTGGTGCCAGAAATCAGACAGGCACTTGCAATGAAAGACTAACACTGTGATTAAATGCATTTTAATACACCCTGTGCCCAATTTGAGATAATATAGGCTAGATGGGTGAATGCAGTACAGTTGGAGCTATGGAAATTTAATGTGAATGGGAAACACCACTGCGCATGGCAAAGAGTCTGTCCTTCTCCGCTGCTGGCACGGAGCCTGGAAATATTGTTTCAACTCAGGAACAGAGAGACTCAGCATTGATACTGCACTGTGTGAAAGAGATAACTAATAGATGGCTATTGTTCTCAATCTTAGGTATGACAGAGAGATGATGCTAATGATTTATGCAGTGTTTATTGGACTAATGAAATGTCATGTAAGCAACAGTAATCACCAGCCAATTATGATTGTTTTTATCCATGAAGAAGGGGTGGGCTTTACTGAAATGACTCCATTGGGGTATAAATGTCTTTGTATGAGAAGTGACGGGGTCTTTTGTCCCTACCTGCAGCTGTGTTCTGCTGGCAGAAGCCCACCAGCTGGTGCCAGAATAAATTCTTTTGATTTTCACCTATTTCACAGTTGTCGTGTGTTCTCCTCATCCTAGAACCCGCGTACAAGCAGCTTTGGTAAAGTTAAATTGGTACTTGGAGTTCCATAACTCCTCAATTCTGCTTCAGTGTACTCATACATGCATGCCATGTATTTAGATATGGAATGTTACGTTTCAGGAACTATATTTAGATACACAGTGTTGTGTTTCAGGAACTCAAATCACTTTGGCATACACATGAAAATGAACCTGTGACCACACTCTGAAGTGAATAAAATATATTTAGTTATTCAGTAGCATAACATAAAATGAGCAGCAACTTAGAAAAACTAACTAGCTGATTTTGTCCCATCTTTTTGTTGTTTCTGTTATTATATAAGAAACCTCTTAGGAAGAATTTGAACACATAGAATTTTTAAAAAGCATGAATTGTATAAACAAAGATGTGTTGATACAGGAGCTGGGATAATTTCTGAGTGTAACCTGAGCGAGTAGAAGACTTAATTACTGCTCCCTCCCGGAACAGATAATAGTAATCATGTTGGCCCTCCAGGCATTGCCAGATTTCAGTTATCCTTATTCCATGCCATTGGTCAAGCTGTGTAGATCTGTTGGAATGGCAGGCCAAACAACATCTGGAGGATTGCATGATTCTCCTCTATTCCTCTGGAAGGAATGTTCACTGTCAAGGTTCTAGACAGCCACACTATCTAGGAAACTGTAAGACAGAGGTAGGGACCATATAACTCTCCAGATGTTGTTGGGTTGCATGACATAGACAGCATGGCCAGTTGGTGAGGAATCAATTTAATATTATCCAGATGGATACATATTTCCCATTCCTGACCTAAAAGGAAGGCTGTCCCCCATACTTTCATCAATTTGCTTTGTTTTATATCATGTGCTTTGTTTTATACTTTTATAAATGTTGGGGTTTCCCTCTGAATGTTGATATTTTCCTTTTCTATCTCATTATCCTCACTTGGATTCTATTACTATTAATGCTCACTTATTAATCTTGCTTCTACCAAGAGAGAGAATGTGTTTGAGGATTTCATCACACCAGAGCATCTATCCACTTTAAATATGGTTGCTTCTTCCTGCAGAATTCTGGGGATTGTAATTTAGGATTGGGCCTTTAAACCACTCAGCAAGAGGGTTCTGGGCCACACTAAACTACAAACCCCAGAATTCTACAGGAGGCAGCAACTGGATTTCAAGTGGACCCATGCTCTAGTGTGATAAAGTCCTTAGATCAGCTTTCTGAAATTCTGCTTTCTAGGGACAACCATCTAGTTGGTCACTACTGGAATAAGAATACTAGTTTACCCAGTCTTTTTGGTCGTATCTTTATCAGGGGTCCTTCTAATGTTATGCTCTTAAAATATGGCTATTTTATTTATTTTAGTATTTGAAATATTTCCCTCATAGTGTCGTGATTTGGTGTTAAACTAGGACTCTGGAAAACCAGGGTTCAAATACCTACTTGGCCATGGAAACCCAATGGTTAACTTAAGGTAAGTCATACTTTTTCAGCTTCAATGGCAAACCTTCTCTGAACAAATTTGGCCAAGAAAATTCTGATAAAATTGCTATAATGAGGAAATGGCTTGAAGGCACACAACAACAACACCCTAGCATTCAAAAATATATTTCAAGCTAGCTTTAACCAAGATTTTAACATCTATTTTAAAGAATGACAGAAACAAAGAAAACAGGAATAGGCGGGATCTTACAATGAAACCATCAGCATTGAATGAAATGATAAAAATGGTGACATAACCTGGGAAAGTCCTTTACGCCAGATTTGACTATATGTCAGTCCACATAGATTATCACTGTTTACCTTTGGCTGTTAGCATTAGTACAGATTGTGTATCCCTTATCCAAAATGCTTCCAAGTAGAAGTTCCAATAATTTTTTTAAAAAAAGAATATATGTGTTGACATACAATTGTGTGTACATAATGAGTTATGGACTTCAAGTCTAAATCGAACATTTATTTATGTTTCATATATACTTTATACACATAGCCCTAAGATAATTTTATACATGTTTGCACTATTTATATTTTTTTGCATAAAACAAAGTTTGTGTACACTGAATTATCGGAAAGCAAAGGTGCTGCTGCCTATGTAATAATTTTGGAATATTTCAGAATACTGGAGGATGCTCAACCTGTAGGGTTTTATTGCTTCCCTTTAAAATGATTATTCTAAAGCAGGCCTGCACAACCATGTCCCTCCAGGTATTTGGGCTCCAACTCCCAGAAGCCTTAGCCAGCTTGTTCAGTGATTGCAGGGCCCTTCCACACAGCTGAATAAAATCTCATATTTTCTGCTTTGAACTGGAATATATGGCAGTGCGGAGTCAGATAACCCAGTTCAAAGCAGACATGGGGTTTTCTGCCTCAATATATGGCTGTGTGGAAGGGCCGTAAGAATTCTAGGAGCTGAAGTCCAAAATGCCTGTAGGGCTGCAAGTTGTGCAGGCCTAATTTAAAGTATTGACTCCTAACCCCCATAGCTTCAGTATCTCAGATACTTTCTTCAAAGTTCAGTCTATAATAAGAACATAAGAACATAAGAAGAGCCATGCTGAATCGGGCCTCAGCCCATCTAGTCCAGCATTCTGTGTCACACAGTGGCCCACTAGTTGTACACGGGGATCTCTAGCAGAAAGGAGGGCAAAACCCTCACCTGCTCCCGACCCCCACAACCAGTACCCGGGAAAATCCTGCCTGCCTCCATCAACACAGAGGTGGCACTTGGATGTCCATTTCAGTAGCTACTGATTCCCTTGGTATCCATGAATCTGTCTAATCCTGCCTTGAAGCTGTCCAGGCTGACCGCTGTCACAACCTCTTCTGGAAGTGAGTTCCATAACCCAATGACCCTCTGGGTGAAGAAATATTTCCCTTTATTAGTCCTAACTTTCCTACCTTGGAGCTTTAGGGAGTGCCCCCTAGTCCTAGTGTTGGGTGACAGAGAAAATATTTTTTTCTTTATTCACCTTTTCTATCCCATGCATGATTTTATACACTTCGATCAAGTCACCTCTTAAACGCCGTCTTTCAAGGCTGAAAAGACCAAGGCGTTGCAACCTGGTTTCATAAGGGAGCTGCTCCATCCCTTGGATCATTTTTGTTGCCCTTTTCTGTACCTTTTCCAGTTCCGTTATATCCTTCTTAAGTTGCGGAGACCAGAATTGTACACAGTACTCCAAATGTGGCCTTACCATAGATTTGTAGAGAGGCAATACAACATTTGCCGACCTATTTTCGATTCCCTTCCTGATCATGCCAAGCATAGAATTTGCTTTTTCGCTGCTGCTGCGCACTGGGTTGACATCTTCATTGAGCTGTCCACCAAAACCCCAAGATCCCTTTCCTGGTTTGTCTCGGAAAGCTTTGACCCCATCAATTGGTAGGTGTAGTTGGGGTTCTTTGCCCCGATGTGCATGACTTTACACTTGTTTAGGTTAAAATGCATTTGCCACTTGGTTGCCCATTCACTCAATTTCAAGAGATCTTTCTGGAGCTCTTTACAATCAGTTTCATTTTTAACTACCCTGAACAATTTAGCGTCGTCTGCAAACTTTGCTACCTCAGAATTCACTCCTACATCCAGGTCATTAATGAGTAAATTAAAAAGTAACGGACCCAAAACTGAACCTTGGGGTACGCCACTTCTCACCTCTTTCCACCCAGAGAAGTGTCCGTTTATTACCACCCTTTGTTTCCTACAGTTTAGCCAGGTTCCAATCCAGGACAAGACCTGTCCTCTGATTCCATGGCTGAAGAGCTTATTTAGGAGCCTTTGGTGAGGGACTTTGTCAAAAGCCTTTTGAAAGTCAAGGTAAACAATATCGACTGGGTCCCCTTTATCTATGTGTTTATTTACACCCTCAAAGAATTCTATCAATTTAGTAAGACATGATTTGCCTTTGCAGAAACCATGTTGATTTTCCTTCAGCAATGCCTGTTCTTCTATGTGCTTAGTAATTTTTTCTTTAATAATGGTTTCCATCACTTTGCCTGGAACTGAGGTTAGACTAACTGGCCTATAATTTCCTGGATCACCCCTGGATCCTTTCTTGAAGATCGGAGTTACATTTGCCTCCCTCCAGTCCTCGGGTACAGTGCCTGATCTTAGAGAAAGGTTATATATTTTGGCTAGAATTTCAGCAATTTCACACTTGAGTTCCTTAAGAACTCTGGGGTGGATGCCATCTGGCCCTGGTGATTTGTTGACATTAAGTTTAGTAAGGCATGTGAGAACATCTTCCTTGTTTATCTCTATCTGGTTTAATTCATTTAATTCCCTCCCTGAAAAAACTGACTCAGCTGCAGGCATATGTTGTCTGTCCTCCTGTGTGAAAACGGAGGCAAAGAAGTCGTTTAGCCGCTCAGCAATCTCCTTGTCTTCACTTATTGTCCCTTTCTTACCATTTTCGTCAAGTGGCCCAACTGCTTTTCTAGTTTGGTTTGTACTTCTGATGTACTTAAAGAATTTTTTGCTATTTTTTTTAATATTCTTAGCTATATGTGCCTCAAAATCTCTCTTGGCTTTCCTGACGGTTGCTTTGCATTTAGTTTGCCAGAGCTTGTGTTCATCATCCTGGTGACATAGGAACACCAAATGTCACTCTAACTAGAGTCTCAATCAGAGTGGTCTTTACTATTCTCTACTATTCTCAGCTGATGAGGACATGGAGGAAGGGGTTAATCAATCGGTAGTTACTGAAATGGACATCCAAGTGCCACCTCTGTGTTGATGGAGGCAGGCAGGATTTCCCCTGGTACTGGTTGTGGGGGGTCGGGAGCAGGTGAGGGTTTTGCCCTCCTTTCTGCTAGAGATACAACTAGTGGGCCACTGTGTGACACAGAATGCTGGACTAGATGGGCTGAGGCCCGATTCAGCATGGCTCTTCTTATGTTCTTATGTTCTTATTTCCTGTTCTAAGATCCTGGTTTCTTCCATTTCATTTTCCCTGAGAGATTGTAAGGAGTGGATTGGGTAGCGTTTAGTATCTGTCACAGCTCTATGGAGTGTTCCTAACAGCTTGTTATTTTAGGAAGGTGAACTCATGGAATGAGTGCAATTTCTTTCTCTCATTAGAGCAGCTTTGAGTCAATTACCTTATTAATGTTAACAATTTTCCTGAACATTACAAAAATAATATGTTACATTAATTGTTGACTATACATTAATTATTTCCTTATTTTACACTTGATGAAAAACCAATTAAAATTACTAACAGTGCCAGAATTTATCAATTTCTCTCCACATTACCTCCAAAGTCACAAACTACAGTAATGCGGAAATAGATTCATTTTCCTAAGCAATGTTTGTGTTGAACATTTAAATTATTAAATAATTGACTTTTCAAATCATTGTATAAAATATAATAAATTGTGGGCAATTAGCTAATTTTTACAAACCCATCACAAACTCTAGTGGCTTTTTGTAGCAACCCAGTTCTCTTTTGTGCCTGGGGGGCAGGGGGCAACACCGGGGGTCCCACTTGCATTGGAGCCAGCCGCAGCTGATGAGGACATGGAGGAAGGGGTTAATGAGTTAGCTAGGCCTTCCTCTCCCACAGAGAGCTTGGCCTGGGATGATGGATGGCCTGTCGGCTACGATAACTGGGAAGGTCAGGAGGATTCTGAAAGTGTTGATAGTGACGATTGTTATGAGAAGCCAGGTGGTTTCTGGTCACAGGAGAGAATCAGGGAAACAGTGGAGGATGAACCCATGGAAGCTGAAAGGGTGTTTGTCTCTCATGAAGATAGCGATCCAGGTGCTGGGAGGCAAGGATGGGGCTTCGATAGGAGAGAGAGCATCGAGTCCAGCAGGAGGGGTTGGCACCGCAGCCTAGAGCGCCAGAGAAGCGCGAGATCCCGTAGCACAGATTGGCGCAGAAGCCTAGAGCGTCGGGGGCATCGCCAAGGGGATTAAGTATAGGATCCGTGGGAACGGATCCTCAGTAGCTTGGCCACTTCTATTCTAAGAGGAGTGAAGCGAGCGAAGAACCACGGAGCCAAGTTGCCGGCTCGTGCCTTGACAAGAAGTTTCTTGGGCCCTGTGAACTTTGTCTTGTTCCTTGATCCGCATTGTTTTGCGGAGCCCTGCCAAGCCTTTTGCCAAGCCTTTTGCCAAGCGTTTTGCCAAGCCTTTGCCAAGCCTTTTGCCAAGCTTTTGCCAAGCTATTGGATTTGGATTACTACGGCCTCTTTCCTTTGGGTTGAACTTTTCAATATTTTATGGACAATTACCTTTTCACCTGTTCTTTATTATTCAATAAATAGTTAGCTGATTACCGTCTCTGTGTGTGTGATTAAGGGGCCGGCCGAGTCCTTGCATCGTGACACTTTTTAAGAAAACCAGTTGCTGTCCAAGTTAGGACTGGAGAAATGTAGACAATAAAGCTTGTTTTAGGAAAAGAGAACAAAACAGTGGGCAAACAATAACTATCCTACTTGTGGGAAAACACAATCCCTGATGAGATTCCCCCCCCCCCTGCTTTTAAAAATCCCGTTTTCTTCTCTGGAACTGAAGATAGTTTCTATTGTTTGCTATTTCCAACTGCCATCCAATCAACGTCAACTTATGGTGATCCTATGAATGAGAAACCTCCAAGTCACCCTATCATCAACAGGTCTTAAAGACTAAAGGCCAAGGCTACTTTAATTAAGTCTATCCATCCATAATACAGTTTTCTACTTTACCATCTGCCTTCTATCTCACCAAATATGATCATCTTTTGTACTGAGTCATCTCATGATATGTCTGAAGTATGACATTCTCAATGTAGTCACCCTGGCTTCTAAGAACAGTTAGGACTGAATTTGCTCTACAACCTAATTATTTAAAAAGCCACTGGTTTATCAATATTTCACAAACATCAAACCATAGACTGACTCATTCCAAACTTTGTCTCATGCTCAGCTGCTTTCATGTAATAGATCAGGGCTGTCCAACTTCTACGGGTCCAAGGGCCGGAATACCAGTCACTGATCACCTGGGGGGCCGAAGGGCCTGCCCCTGCCCCAGCTCCGACCCCGCCCCTCCCCCAGATCCACCCCCTCCCTGGCTCCGCCCCCTCCCCAGCTGCAATTTACTTACAATTGACCTTGAGTTGTGGAGTTGTAGTTCACCTCCATCCAGAGAGCACTGTGGACTCAAATAATGATGGCTCTGGACCAAACTTGGCATGAATACTCAATATACCCAAATGGGAACACTGGTGGATTTGGGGGAATGTTTCCTAATACCTTTGAGTTATTTGAGTCCACACTCAAATTGGGACACACAAAAAAACCCCAAACACCTCAATGCCGTCACAGGGCTTGATGGGGCCTCTTTTCCCAGAGGCGGGTGGAGGAGGCCCAAAGAGCTCCCTCCCTCCCTGAAGGGAAAACAAGCTGCAGGGGCAGGCGCAAAGGAAGTCACGTTGCACCTTGCACGCGGGGGAAGGCAGCACAACAAGGGGGAGGGGGCATGGAGGAGGGGAAGGAAGCGTCGCCAAGGAAACCGCTGCTGAGGGACCCCTCTTCCCCCTCACCCAACGTCCCACTGTTTTTAGATTGATTGATTCGAGCCAGGCCCTTCCTTACCCATACTGCGGGAGCCCGCCACAGGGCCGAGCGCCAACACCGCCGCCGCCCCCGAAGAGCCCCGCTGGAGCCGAGGCCAAGCTCAGGCCGGGGCGCGGCGCTCTCCCATCCGCGGGCGGGAAGCGAGGGCCCTCCACAGGAAGAGGACGGAGCCAGGAGGGGCTTTCCCTGCCTCACTCCCCTCCTCCCTCTCTCTGAGGGAATGGGGGCTGGCCTGGAAGCTGCCACGAGGGAGGAGGAGGCGCGCGCCCAGGCCGGCCGCAAATCCCACGGGACCTGAGATTTCTGCAACTATCGCGAGACGACGCAGCCACAGACGGGATTTCGACCTCCCTCGAAATCCTGTCTGTGGCTGGCATAGTCTCGCGATGCTTGCGTCAACCCGGAAGTAGGTTTTGTTTTATTTTTAATTTTTAATTTGTTTTTTATTAAAACAAGTTAGGGGGCTGTAGGGAAGGGGCTTGGGGGCCTT
Source organism: Anolis apletophallus (assembly GCA_030556195.1). Classification (NCBI taxonomy): domain Eukaryota; kingdom Metazoa; phylum Chordata; class Lepidosauria; order Squamata; family Anolidae; genus Anolis; species Anolis apletophallus. The sequence continues at coordinate 45,466,104 of JARBWK010000001.1, read as the reverse complement.
GTACGGCCCCAGGGCCACCTGTTGGACAGCCCTGTAATAGATGATCTTCTTAGCTCAATGTGCTTGTTTTTATTAGGCTTAATATGAACCAGGCTTTCTATTTTCTGTGGTCTAGTTTTTCTTTTATTTCATTTTTAGTTCCCCTTTTCACCAAATGTAGCACCCAGGCCCCTTCTACACTACCAATATAATCCAGACTATCAATGCAGACAATCCACATTATCTGATTTGGACTGGATTTTATTTATTTATTTACTTACTTACGGTATTTCTATGCCGCCTTTCTCAGCCCGAAGGCAACTCAAGGTGGCTTATAAATTGGCAGCAATTCAATGCCAATTTATACAAAAGGGGAGAGTTGCTACAACAGCAACAACCAAACACAGAGTAAATTTCTAATATAAACTTACAATATCAAAGGTGAGCATAATCATACATAACAATCAATACATGTTGAAATCACAATATCAGAGTGGGGTAACGGATACACCCATAATAGGCTCCTACCCTTGAAGCGGGATAACCATCGAAAGTAGTCCAAAAGATAGTATTCATCCGCTAAGGTGAATGTTCCAATTGTAAGTTTGTAATACAAAGAGTTCCAACAAGATGGGTTGAAAAGTTCACAGTAGGTCCACAAAATCCTGGGACTATAATTCTGTATCGATAAGCCAGGCGTGAGCGCTCCCCAAAACACGCCTGTATGTCAATCCGTATCCAATGGAGAGTCGTGTGCATGGGATGGATCCACAAGTTATTCGATGTAAACGGCAGAGACCATCTCATATATAAGTGGGATCCCCCATATATGCAAAGAGGCCGACGAGGATATCAATATGCAATGGCAACAACTCTCATTTCGACCTTTGAACGTAGGTCTTTTTCAAGGCCATAAATCAAACACATAACAACTCATAATCCATAGTCAAACAGATGCGTAGGTCTGGAATATAAAACAGTAGTAAATACGTAGCAATTACATCAATATACATAAACAACTCTAAAGCAACTCTATAGTGAAAGGTATACATATATATCTCACAAATATCATCATATATCACCGAATGCACATGTAAATAACATTTAAAGGTAATTACCTTGAGCAAAGAGGAAAGTGCATACTTCTATGTCAAGACCAATGGCCAAAGCAAATGTGACACCCGGAGGGCCGGTTTAAATCAAAACCCGTTCTATAAGCTGCAGGTGTGTTCTATCTTAAGAGATCCGTGATACCGATTTTATCATTTAACCCATAAGGTAACTTGGTACGAAGTTTTTGGATCCAACGGGTTTCAGGTCTACATAAATACGTATCTATATCACCGTGTGGGGATATTTTAACCCTCTCAATGCCGAAGAAGAACAGATCAGTGGGTCCGTGTTGCATGGTTTTAAACTGAATATACAGGGTTGAATCCTCCGATAAACAACGAATTCTTGAGCGATGCTCAGATATTCTGATATTCAAATTTCTGCTGGTTTCGTCCAGATAAAGCTTCCCACGTGGACAACAAGTCCCATAAATACATGAATCCATTTTACAGGTGAAAATTCCCTGAAGGCAGGGCCGTCGCCAGGATGTTGGTTCAGGGGGGGCTGAGTTTGGTTCGGGGGGCTGAGACTAGGTGGAAGAGGGTCTACTCTAGCAAATCTTTTGTATTGTTATCCCAATAACCCCATTAATGTGGGATATAATGAGCATGGTGATCAGTTCATGATATGAATAAACATAACAGTTTAAATAATGTACCAGTAAGGCCTTCTCGCCCTGAGAATTTCGGGGGGCTGAAAGCCCCTCAGCCCCCCGGCTACATGCCTGCCTGAAGGTAAACATGCGGCCTGTGCCTGGGTTAAAGATTTCTTTATGTGGAAATGCAAATCTACACTGAGCACACATCCCACATTTGTGCATCTTGGGGGTTAGGTTACTTTTCTTAGCGGTGTGCGCATGCTGGAATGCACAATTATATCCCGAATATTTAAAACAGATTCATGTATTTATGGGATTTGTTGTTTATTCGCCCCTGTATATTCATTTTAAAACCATGCAACACGGACCCGATGATCTGTTCTTCTTCGGCATTGAGAGGGTTAAAATACCCCCACACGGTGATATAGATATGTATTTACGTAGAGCTGAAACCCGTTGGATCCAAAAACTTCTGCTATCATGTGGAAAAACTGGACTAACTGGTTTTACCCTGCATTACATACCAGAACTTTCTGGATATAGTGTGGACATGTGAGAATGACTTCTGGCCCGATTCGGGTTATCTGGCCAATATAGATCAGCCTTAGGATTGCACTTTCAGTCTTAAGTTTTGTAAAGGACTGAAAAAGAAAGGAGATCATGAATTTCATCAGACTTTTCCCAATATGGTGCCCTCCAGATATCTCAGGCTTTAAATCCTGTTCTGAAAAATGGTTTTAAACTGACCCAGACATACTGTATTCACAATATAGTTGCCATTCTGAATGTAGTTCTCATGTCATTTCAAATTTTCAGCTGTGGGAGTTCTGGCATTTTTCTAACCTGTGACTTTTCTTTTTCTTTCTTGTTTTTAAGAGATGAGTACTTCAACATCCCTTATTTTGGAGTGTGTGAAATGGATAGTGATTGTGGTTAAAAGGTGGTCTTCTTTAATTGGAGAGGAAATGGTGGACTTCAGGGTGCAGCCGGGTGTCTCTCACAAGGGAATCCAAATCCGTGATCTCACAGCACTTTTTGAAAGGTAGCTGCATGTTCCAATGGCCTGCCAAAGCCAGGTGCTTTCAGGGAAATATTTTTCCCCCCAGAGTGAGATGCATGTTTTGGCACTGATGAAATTTTACTCAACCGTTAAATTATGTAGCATATTACTCAGGCTTAAATTATGCCTTCGGCAGCTGAGATACTTTGTGCAAACAAGGGTGTGATATCAGATGTTTCGTGACAATTTAGTGGCTTTCCTGAATGTCTCAGTACTGTAAAGAATGAGCCAGATGAAGATCAGAGAAGCCGATTTCCCCTCTTCAGTTGCATGGCCACAGAAGGTGGGCCAATAACCAAGAGGAAATGATGTTCCTTCTTGGGAAAGTCACCACCAATTACAAGCAGCTGAAGGTCAATGAAAAGCAGCAGATCCGCTTCCTCTTCTACCACCCACTGTATTTATTATAAAACATTAAAAAATCTCTTTCAGCCCAATGGCCAAATCTAAATTTCTTTGTACACTGCCATATAAAATCCAGATTATCTGCTTTGAACTGAATTAGATGGCATTGTAGATGGGGCCTAAAAAGGCCTCCAGGACCAAAGTCCAGTGGTGAATGAGGTCAAACAAAAAAAGGGAGGGGGAGCAAAATATCAGTGTATTTCTTCTTAAAGCTTCTACTGCTAGGCATGAGCTTTTGGTGAGATGTTTTAAGATTTTAGATTAGAACAAATCCCACACCTAGGCTAATCACTAAATGGAGAAGGATCATTTAGTCACAGAGAAGGGACTAGATTCGAATCCAGGAAAGGCCAGGTTTGCTCCAAGGACCTGAGGTTTGCTCCACACCCATTTTAAATTGTTTTCATACTGGGGCAACTGTAACAATATCTACCCAAGAAAAGCAACCTCGTTACAACTCCACCAAACTATTCAAGCAAATGTAATGTTGTGTTTAATTGAAATAATACAGATAATGTGCTCAGGATTTGAGTCATCAGCAGCTTGACAGACACAGCCTCCCATGAGTGGTAGATAGAAGGTACCCAGTTTTGCACTGGATACAAACTTGTGCAAAAAGGCTGAGCAACTGTTGTCCTCTGGATGTTTTTGCACTACAACTGCCTAATTTGACCCCTGGCCATGCTGACAGTCTGATGGGAATTGTAGCCCAACAGTATGAAGGATCACATTTGCCAATTTCTGTTAACCTGTAATGCTGTGTGTCCTTTTACCCAGGAAGATCAGATAAGGATAGTGGTGATAATATGTTTTAAGGAGGGATAATTACTGGTCTACAGGTCAACTCATCTCATGGAGGCAGCTAGAGCATTAGGGATACTCATGCCCTAGTGCATGACAGAAATATTTATAGTTTTATTTCTGTCTAGATGTACCTGCCACGCATTGCTGTGGCCAGCCTTCCTTCCCTCTTTATCTCCTTCTTTCTTTCTCTCCTTCCTTCCTTCCCTCCCTCTTTCCTTCCTTAACACTTTGTCTTCCCCTACTTCTCCTTTCTTCCTTCTCTACCTCTTTCCTTCCTTCCTTTGCTCTTTGGTTCCATCCTTCCTTCTCCCTTTTCTTCCTCCCCCTTTTTCTCTCCTTATTTCCTTCTCTCCTTCCTTCCCTCTTTCTCTTTTTTCTCTCCTCTTTTTTTCTTTTCTTCTCTCCTTCCTTTTCTATTTTTTCTTCCTTCTGTGCTTCCTTTCTTTCCTCCCTCTTTCCTTCCTTCCTTCATTCCTTCCTTCCTTCTTTTCCTCTTTCATTCCTTCCCTCTAAACATTGGCAGGAAAAGAGTTGGGCTCGAAAGCAGCGCTTGAGAGAGGTGCATCCCTGCTTTCTGCAGAACAAGGGCTCCACAGTTAGTGCCCTCGTGTTGCCCTCAGGTCTCCTTGTCACTCCTCCTAACTGTCACCGTCGTTGAGGACTGCAATCTTCTGATGGTGACTGTAACATAGGCATGGAAAAAGGAGAGCTGGGGTGTCTATTTGTTTTCTTTTCCCTTGTGTGGGTGGAGATGGTTGTTTTTGTGCATGCGCTGTATTGTCATTAAGCTTTTTGAGTTTTTAAGTCCTTTTCGCTGCTTTTGGGGGGATTTTGTGAGTGATGGTCACTTGTTGGTCTGTTAGGGGTGTAGTGTAGTGTCCAAATCTGGTGGCAATTCATCCAGCTGTTTTTGAGTTATGTTTATCCCACAAATGAACACTACATTTTTATTTATACAGATACACATTTTAATCCACATTCTCACTTTACTTCTAACTTGTTGTAACTGGCTTACATTTTTAAAAATATATAAATTTTAAAAATCAATAAAAAATCCTACTTGCTAAATAAATTTCTGCTTGGGTACATACTCCCCTTGATCCCAGGCTTAATACCCAAAGGCACCAGATCCATCTGATCTTGGAAGCTAAGCAGGTGGGAGAACTCCAATTAATACCAGGGCTTGCACACTCTATTTCAGAGGAAAAACTGACAAACCTTCTCTATGTATTCGCTCACTGAGGACCTAACTACACTGCAATATAATGTAGTTTGATAATGCAGTTTAACTGAAGTTCAGTGCAGTTAAGCTATTATGAAGCTGTATTATATGACAGTGTAGAAAGTGCCCTAGAAAAGCCCTATGCAGGATTATCCCTTCTCCTTCATTTCCTTTGCATCATGTGCATCAGGCCATTAGAGATCACGGTGAGTGACTAACACTTTCTCTTTTTTTTTTGGCAAGGTACTTTTTTGAAACCAAAGTCTTTACACAAGTAGCTTATTTGTTCCATACAAGCAGCATAATTTATGGTCCACTAACTTCATTAGAACGTAATTCCCAGTAAAAGTATAAAAGAATGGAATCGTATGCATTTTAAACATTTCACTTGACATCATTGGGTCCATGCTTGTTGTTCTGTCCATTATTTCCAACTCATGAAAACTTTCAGGTGAGCCTATCACAGTGTTTTCTGAGCCTGTGTGGCTTGGGCCGTGGGCCAAGTAAAAAAAATCAAACTCTGTTCTCCAGAACTGTGTCCAGCACTCAAATACAGCTATGTTTACCCATATCTAAAGTAAGAGTATTGGAATAAATTAGATGTATGCTACTGAATATACTCAAGTATAGGCTGACCCAAATATAAGCCGAGGCACATAATTTTACCACAAAAAACTGGGAAACCCTACTGACTCAAGTATAAGCCGAAGGTGGGAAATGAAGCAGCTATTGGTAAATTTCAAAAATAAAAATAGATACCAATAAAATTGCATTAATTGAAGCTCCAGTAGGTTAAATGTTTTTGAATATTTACATAAAACTAATTTAAGATAAAACTGTCCAACTCTGATTAAATCATTATTTTAACCTTCATCAGTGTAAATGTGCTTATGTATCCTTCGAATAATAATAAAGAGAGTAAAATAATAAATGTAATAATAATAGAGTAAAAGAATGTAAATATAATAATAGAGTAATATAATGTAAATGTAATAATAATAATAAAGTAAAATAATAAATGTAATGAAATAATAACAACAGAGTAAAATGATAAATAACTTTGACTCAAGTATAAGTTGAGGGGGACTTTTTCAACCCAAAAAGGGTTAAAAAATTCGGCTTAAACTCGAGTATATAGGGTAAGTGGAATATGACAACATCCAAGTCCATCCCATGTCTCTTGGAGTTGATGCCTGCCTTCTTCTCTCCAACCCCTGTTTTTTTTCTTCTCCATGCTACGTTTATATCAGTTGAACATTTTTATTAATCTAAGGGCCCTTCCACACAGCCCTGTATCCCAGAATACCAAGGCAGAAAATCCCACAATATCTGCTTTGAACTGGGTTATCTGACTCCACACTCAGATAATGTGGGTTTTTTTGCCTTGGTATTCTGGGATTTAGGGCTGTGTTGAAGGGCCCTTGGGCACAGTACTCATAGAACTCTCGTTAAAATCTTGCTCCTATGCATACATTGTTTTCTAAAGTATCTGGATTCTCTGGGCATTTGGAAAATAAAAGTGAACTTTTATTTGTAATATAGCTGATCCTTATTAATAAAGCTATAATAGATAAAATGAGTGTGTGTCGCCCCCTTGGGCCCTTGGCACTTGACCTCCCTGGACAAAACACAAGGCAGCTGAGGTACAACAAGCTTTATTGATTATAAGGTAGCAGGGTAAGTAAAGAGTCCTGGAAGCCTTCAATATGCAGCCTCCAGTTAGCAGCAATTACTGGAATCAGCCAGGCTTGAGAATCCGCAACAGCAGGATCTCAAGCGGAGGAAATTCAGGAACAAATGCAGGATGCGATAGTCTCTGAGCCCTCAACCGGCGCAAGAAGGCTGGGCGGCTTGAAGTACTGCAGGCAAGTTCAATGCGGAAGTATCAGCGCTCCTCCGCAGGGTTCGACGATGGGCAGGAACAAGGCTTGATGCTGGAACGAGGCAGCCGAGGCTGGCTGGCAGGACCTTGGTGACTGGCCGAACGGCCCGGTTCACAGAAGCATCATGGCAATAGCGGTCGTTGGTACGAGATACTGGTGCACAGGAGCTCACAGCTTTTATAGGATTTCTCTCTATAGGGCCTGGTGCATCGAACATCAAAATGGGTGATGGATGGGCCTCGGGTTGTTTTGAGAACCTCAGTCCTGAAGAATGCGGCGCCTCGTTAGTGCGCGCCACCTGGGTTAGGGAGTTGCACTTGGTGCTCCAAGTACCCGCTTCTGCTATCAGCCTGGTGGGCCTAGCCTGGCCTTGACATGCCTTTTCTATAGCATCTTCCCTGGGAGGCAGATGAAAGCAGCAAAGAGGCCCACGGCAGGGCCCGGGAGTTAACCCAGCTGTGCTGGAAAGTTTCTGGGAGCCAGGCGGGCAAAAGGCAGACCCCAGCAAAAATGCCACCTGAAGCCCTTGGGGTGCGACAGTGTGGGAGAGGCAGAAGAAGATGGTCAGCCTGGAGAATAATATCTAACGTTAGATTTAATCTATAGTAGTAGTCAATTGCCATGTTTCTCTCAAATGCTGACCATCCGAGCTTCTAGAGGGAGCGGTCTAGAAGCCGAAATAATAAATAAATAAATAAATAAATAAATCTTGATATCTTTTAATTCATCCCTGGGGATATGGCAGTGTGGACTCAGATAACACAGTTCAAAGCAAATATTGTGGGATTTTCTGCCTTGATATTCTGGGTTATATGGTTGTGTAGAAGGGCCTTGGGACTTCTGGGAGTTGAAGCCCAAAACTTACAAGATTACGAACTACAGTATTCCCTCGCTACTTCGCAGTTCACTTATTGCGGACTTGCTGTTTCACAGATTAAAAAATTTAATTTTAAATATATATCATGGTATTTTCACTGTTTTGTGGTGTTTTGCCACCGCCGCTCTCCAAGGCGTTTTCCTTCCCCAGTCCTCAGTCCTCCCTCCCTCCAGCCTTGAAGGGCCTTTCCTTCCTTCATTTTATTTCTAATTTATAAAGACTTAAAATAGTGTATAACTACTAAAATAATGTATAAAGATTAAAATAAATATAGCGCCCCTGCATTGCATTTTTTCACTTATTGCGGGAGGTCCTGGAATGTAACCCCAGCAATAAGTGAGGGAACACTGTACTTTGAATGCAACTTGACACCACTCTAACTGCCATGGCTCAATGCTATGAGTTTATGGGAGTTGTAGTTTGGTGATGTATCAGCACTCTGGCAGACAAGGCTAAAAATCTTGTAAAATTACAGCTCCCGTGGTTATATAGCAGTGAGCCATGGCAATGAAGGTAGTATCTAATTGCCTCATTGGCGCCCTATGGAAAAGGTGGGGTTCCCTCCCTTCAAGTGTTGTATTTTATCATCACCAAAAGACAGGACACCAGACCTCCTCTTAGGAGTCTTGAGAATAGTTTCCTCAGTATCACTATGTTCCAATAATCATAATTTTTCAAAAATATAATGGCTACTCCCATTGAAGAGGACTGCCCATCCAGAACAGGGACCTGCCACCACTTTGTTTGAGAGTGGCTAGATTCACACTGTCATAGAATGCAGTTTCAGAATGCAGATTACCTGCATTGAACTTGATTATATGGCAGTGTAGACTCACATAATCCAGTTCAGTGCAGTTAATCTGCATTCTCAAACTGTATTATATAACCCTGTAGATCTAGCCTATAAAAGGAGGGGGATATAAAATGGGGTGCAAGGGTGCACAGGGTTTGCACAGGTGGAAAACTGAGTGGAAAAAATGATGGCTATAGTGTGTTTTCCTTTCCTTCAATATTAATCTGTGGATGTGGGCAGTCAACTAATAGTTGCTGAAGGCTATATTGCAGAGGAAAGAACTAGCAAAACCACCTCTAAGACACCTTCTACACTGCTATATAATCTAGATTATCAACTCAAATAATCCAAATTATTTTATTTGAACTGGATTATATGAGTCTACACTGCCATATAATCTGATTCAAAGCAGATAATCAGGATTTTATATGGCAGTGTAGAAGGGGCCTAATTATTCTTTGCCCAAGAAAACCCCAGAACACACAGAAAGATGAACCTGCATTTTGATCTTTATGTGTAGCAAAACCTGCACATAATCAGTGAATTCAACTGAATTTATTTATGAGTAGCAATACCTACTGTATGTGTATGTGTCTTGGATACAGAAGTTACCTTTCTAGGGCAGAGCTTCCTATGCTGTTTGATGCAGAAGAGGGGGAATTATTTGTTTCCCCCCAAAGTACCAGGGCCCAGTAATATTTTTGTGTCCATTGCCTACAATTGTTACTTTCTTTCGTGGTCATTTGCCAGGGACCAGCTGGGGCCATACACACCCCAGCAAGTATCACTGTCCTGAGGGAAAGTTACCACAAGCTTCTGTTTCTGGCCTTTGTCAATGATACTGTCCTTCTGAAATGCTAGCTATAAAAAGCAACACACCCAAAGGACAATTAACCAGGGTGTCTGTGATAAACAAAGAAGTCTGATCTCATAGTACTACTATTCCACTTTAACTGCCATGACAACATTCTGGGGTTTGTTGCTTAAGGTGGACCAAGAGCTCTTGGGCCTAAAACTCTTCCATAATCTGCAAATCCCAAAATTCCACAGGAAATTGCCATGGCAATTAAAATAGAATAAAGTGCTGCAACAAAGTGTCAAAGTCTTAGGGCTTCCTTCTAAGCGGAATCCTGGATCTATTTATCTAAAGATCTAAGTTTCCTTAGAAGGAAATCCGAATACTTTGAAACTACACTGTTGCACTGTAACCACAATTTGCAGAGAATGCCAAGCGTATGTATTAATATGTTTAATTATGTAAATGTGTGTTTGTGTGTATGCATGTGTGTATTTGTTAACAGGGAAAAATGTGTCGGAATGTAAAATAAAGAGACCAGGATCCACTAATTGCAGTAATACAAATGTGTCAAAACACATAGAAACTCAATGTATGCATACAAATACAAATGTCAACAAACATTCACATTTAACAGAAATAATTTGTTATTTTATTTCAGGAATGTAAAATAAACCACGTGTAGTTCACGTTGGATCGGCCCACACACTGCCTTGCCATGGAAAGAAAATATGCCATGCGGATTAACAATAAAGAACAAGTAGTTTACTCTTCTTAATTCAGAACATATGTACAATATGATCGGTTGCATCAACTCACTAAATGTCCATTCAAAGAGATTTAAAGTGGTATTTCTTTCTCCATATAAGAAACCTTTTCAGCAGCCAAGAAACAAATTAGTCTGTCTCTTCTTCTCTCTTCCAACTCTGAATACTTGCATAGCTTGAGCCTGAACAAAATTGCAACCGTATCCAAAAGTTCCAGGCTGAGCCATTACCCCATGAGCCAGTGTTTTTCAACCTTTTTTGAGCCGCGGCACATTTTTTACATTTACAAAATCCTGGGGCTCACCACCAACCAAAATGACACAAAATGACACTCTAACACAGTAATACATATAGTTAATATGTTTTTAAATGTATTTATACACTCAGTGTGAAACCTGAGCCTGTTTTGATGAACACAACATAGATATCCTGGCAGGAATGGCAGAAAGACACAAACTTCCCACACAGAACTCCCATAACCAAGAGGAAATACTATAAGAGTTTGGTGGGCATTGACCTTGGGTTTTGGAGTTGTAGTTCACCTATATCCAGAGAGCACTGTGGAGTGAAACAATGTTAGATCAGGACCAAACTTGGCATGAATACTCCAAATGTGAACACAAATGGAGTTTGGGGGAAATAGACCTTGACATTTGGGAGTTGCAGTTTCTGGGATTGATAGTTAACACACAATCAAAGAGCATCCTGAACTCTTGCAACAATGGAATTGAACCAAACTTGGCATATTGAACTCTCATTACCAACAGAAAATACTGAAAGGGTTTGCTTGGGAACTGACCTTGAGTTTGGAAGTTGTAGTTCACCTACACCCAGAGAGCACTGTGGACTCAAACAATGTTATGTTATGTTGTTGTTTTTTCTATCCAGAATCACAATGTTGGAAGGAGGCTCACCATTTTAAGGTCCCTAAAACAGGCATGACAAAACTTCGGCCCTCTGAGTGCTTTGGACTTCAACTCCCATCATTCCTAACAGCCTGAGGCCCTTTCCTGCTTAAATGGCTGAAGGGGGAAAGGAAAAGAGCCCGAGGCTGCTAGGAATAGTGGGAGTTGGAGTCCAAACACCTGGAAGGTCCAAGTTTGCCCATGCCAGCTTTCGACTGAGACCTCTTCCTCCCCCTCCCCCTCCCCCTCCCCGCTCTTTCTTCCCCCTCCTGCCGAACACTTACTTTTTCTTCTACACTGCCGCTTCTGCCGCCACCAAGCAGAGCGAGCAGAGCACGGCTGGGAAGAAGGGAGCCCAAGTGGAGAAGAAAAAGTGTTCAGCAGGAGGGGAAAGAAAGGGTATTGGAGGTTCCAATTTCCCACGGCACACTGGTTGGGAAACACTGCCCTGAGCTTCATGCATCTTATTTTGCAATTGACACACACAAACTCACTGATTCCTTGCATTCTCCAACAAGAAAAGTGGAACAGAAATATAGTAATAGTAATGTGTGTGTGTGTGTGCGAATGTATGCATTAATTACAAGACACACCCTAATTTCAATACCCACAACAAAAATACATAAGGCACACCTGTGATTCCAATTTAGAGATGTTTATATTATAGAGGGAAAGTGTGTCTTAGAATTGAAGAAATAAAGTGTATATAGTGCATGCATTACACATTTACATATTTAGAAGTAGGAAAACGTGAACCAGAGCACTTTAGCAAGAAAGTATACCTCCACAAACTGCAAACCCTCTGGTCCCATAGGACTTCAAGGCTGGATTTACACTGCCTTATATCCCAGGATCTGGACCCAGGTTATCTTTCAGTGTAGACTCATATAATCAATATCAGATAACTTGGGATCAGATTCCGGGATATAGAACAGTGTAGATCCAGCCAAAGTGGGTCAAAAACACTACAAATCAGTAGGATAAATATTTTCCCTAAAGGAAGGGGGTTTTCCTCCGAGGTCCTGAAAAGTTGGATGCCTATGGAAAAGCATTTGGAGCGTCTTTCCTTCTTTCCATGATCCTGAACTGGGGACCTAGGCCCCATTTTCTGCTGGGTGGATTGGAGGGGGGGGGGGGGAGAGGGTTCAAGGCAAGGCAGCTCAGCATCTGCAAAGGGTTTTCAGAGCAGCTTCCAATCGCTCCCTTGCTTTCCAAAGGGGCCCCTCTTCCTCAGCAGGGCGAAGAGAGTATCATAACCCACATCTAGACACCAATAATGCCATTTGTGCAGTGCAGGCTTCCTCGGGAGTCAGTTTTCCATAATAAGAGATGGATCCTTTGGCTTCATTTTGCCCTTTGGCCTTCCGAGAAGGAGATTGCTCTCCAAAGCTTTCTGAGTCAGAACTTTGCCTTTGCAACTTGTTATTCTTTTTGCAAGGAAACACAAACTGGAAAAAGGACGGAAGCAGCAGAGATTTTCCTGAAACTCAATACCTACAACTCGCCTTTTCGCATTCCCTCCCTTTGGAGCCCTATTTCCTCAGATTCCCTGGGACCCATTAAAGAAGTTTTCCCTCTTAGGGCAGTGTTTCCCAACCTTTTTTGAGCCGCGGCACACTTTTAACATTAAAAAAAATCCGGGGACACACCACCAACCAAAATGACACAAAATGACACTCTAACACAGTAAAGAACGGCTGGGGGATGTTGGCCTGCTAGGAGCAGCTGCTGGAAGTGCCGAAGCTGGGGGAGGGGTGGAGCCAGGCCACGCCATGCCCCCCAGCTTCAGCTCTCCCACAGAGGAGAAGCATGAGTGGTGGACGGGCTTCAGTGGGCGGGGCTCCTCCTCTGCACGGCTTCAGCAAGCAAGGGGTGAGAGTCATTGCAGAAGTCATGGCGGATTGGAGGCTGGCTGGGGAAATGGCCAAAGGAAGCAGCGCCCCGGCCCCTTCTTCTTTTTCTTCGCTGCCACCTGGCCCTTCCTCCTCCTCCCCCAAGCAGCAGGAGTTCGGCAGGAGAAGGGGGAAGGAAGGGGGCAGAGAGCTTTTCTTGCGACACAGCAGGAGGTCCGTCACGGCACACTGGTGTGCCACGTCACAGTGGTTGGGAAACACTGCTCTAGGGCGCCAGTCTGTTCTATAGGGGTGTTGTAACTTTAGCACCAAGGCGCTCATGTGATACCAGGTGCTGTCACCACCACCTGGTATCACAACAGGTTTATCTGTTTTAGAAAAGCATGACCTTAGAGAAGAGCCAAAAATTTGTTTGAGTAGAATCTCCTCAGGTGGTACACAACCAAATGTAATTATGCAAGACTTCAGTTGTTAGACTGAACAACCTGAAGTCCCTGATCTGTTAGGAAACAAAGACTATACCAGTGCATTAAAAAATAGAAGTTCTTCAGAAGTGTTTTTCAGTGCCCAAAACATACCAACTCTCCTATAAAACAACTTGTGTTATATTATGGACTCAAGAGACAAAATAAAGTAGACTTTGGTAAAAATATATATTTGGTTTAATAATAATAATAATAATAATAAACAACTTTATTTATAACCCACCACCATCTCCCCAAAGGGGACTGGGGGGGGGGGGGCTAACATGAGGCCAAGCCCAAAATAATACAATATGATTAAACACAGAATAACAAAATTACATCAAATAAATATGAAATAACAAATAAAATAAAGAATATAAAATAACATAATAAAATCGAACACAAAGGGCAGGCCAAATGTATGAGGTAAAAAGTTAAAAGGTTAAGACCCTGGGCAAGATAGGGATAAAAGTGCATTTATAAGAAAGGAGCCCAAAGGGAGGAGCATTGGGATTTGGCCTTTATAGGGGATGGGGGAGAAGGAAGGTGCTTTATTTTGAGGGCAACTGTTAGATGGAAACAGTTTACTCACAACTTTCATGTGTTCAATATACACAGGTACACAACTTATCAGCCAGTTACAGATATATTTGAGGTAGTTTATGTGCCATCTGGTCAGAACATCTCTCATAATAAACAGTAGCCAAGTGTTTGCAAGTCTGCGATCTGAGTAGTCCAAAGTATAAAGAAGTCTGTGCTCTGAGTTCCTCCCAGAACAGATCATGTGGTCTTCAGCTCTCAGAAACTTCTCATGAAAAAAACATAGAGCAAGGAAAGAAAGCTGTATACCAAAACATACATACAATAAGTAAACAACAGGATTATAGATAAACAAATTACTAGATACTGCTTGAAGAAGGTTGTAATTTCCAGTCTAAGGCTTAAATACCCTAAAAGCACCAGATCCCCTCCAATCTTGTAAGCTAAGCAAGGTCAGCCCTGCTTAGTACTTGGATGTGACCCAATACCAGGTGCCCAAGGCTGTATTTCAGAGGAAGAAACTGGCAAAACTAGATCTGATTATTATTCCTTACCTAAGAAAAACCAATGAAATTCATGGCTTCGCCATAAGTCCAAAGCTAATGGAAAAATACAGCACACGGCCTGGCTGAAGGTCGTGTGTGTGTGTGTGTGTGTGTGTGTGTGTGTGTGTGTGTGTGGCACAACTGATGATCGTTACAAACACCAGTTGATGCAAGGCCTATTAATGCCTTTAAGCGTGCAGCAGAAGTTTGTGGGAAATGGAGCAATGGTAGCAGAGAATGCCTTGGGCTTAAATAAAAGGGTTCAGACCAAAATATGCACAGCCTCCTTCCTGTTCCCTTTAAAAGGTATACATGCAAATAAACAGTCAGACACAGAGATAAAAGTTAAATGGTTTACGTACAAATATATCTTGCATGATGTGGAAATCATACAGGTAACAAAACATTGGTGAGACCTCAAAATGATGGACAGGCCTCTCTCCTCCAAAGTTACATCAGGAGGAAAAGAGCAAAAGAAAAGTAGGAAGGCAAAAAGGAGAACTAAGGGAAAGACAAAGGAGCAACATCTTCCTTTATAGTCCCTTGGCCATGTGGCCAGGTAACCCCGTGCCTGGGACAATAGACCTTAATTCAAAAGGTATATTCATATGCAAACTGAGATGCAGTGCATCCTGGGACCTGATGAGGTTGCCCCATTGCATGATGCAAACAGGAAGTGATGTGTGGTAGTTTGATAGTTCCAACAAAAGCAGACTTGATTCACACTACACTAAGAATGAATCCACTTTAAATCCGGTTTCTGCCTCCTGCAGAATTCTGGGATTTGTAGTTTAGTGAGGCTATTAAAGGCTCCTCCCTAAACTACAAACCCCAGAATTCTGCAGAAGGCAGCAACCAGATTTAAAGTGGATTTATTCTCTAGTGCAGTGTTTCCCAACCTTTTTTGAGCCGTGGCACACTTTTAACATTAAAAAATCCGGGGGCACACCACCAACCAAAATGACACTGTAACACAGTAAAGAATGGCTGGGGGATGGTGACCTGCTGGGAGTGCCAAAGCCAGGGAGGGGGAGGAGCCAGGCCAGGCCATGCCAACCCCCCCCCCCCGGCTTCAGTTCTCGCATAACTTTGCCAGCCTTGAGGGGGCAGTGCCAAGCCAGCATTGTGCTGGCTCTGCCACCGCTGGCTTGGCACTGCCCTCAAGGCTGGCAAAGCTGTGGGAGTGCTGAAGCCGGGGGAAGGGTGGAGCCAGGCCATGCCCTGCCCCCCCCCGGCTTCAGCTCTCCACTTTGAGAAGGAGTGCCAAGCCAGCATTGTGCTGGCTCTGCCACTGGCTTGGCACTGCCCCTCAAGGCTGGCAGCTGTGGGAGTGCTGAAGCCGGGAAGGGGCGGAGCCTCCATGCCCCCGGCTTCAGCTCTCCACAGAGGAGGAGCATGAGCGGTGGACGGCTTCAGTATGCAGGGTCATGCTTCAACAAGCAAGGGGCGGGAGTCATGGCGGATTGGAGGCTGGTTGGGGAAACGGCCAAAGGAGGTGGCACCCCGGTCCCTTCTTTTTCTTCGCCGCCGCCTGGCCCTTCCTCCTCCTCTCCCAAGCAGCAGGAGTTTGGCAGGAGGAGGGGGGAAGGAAGGGGGGCAGAGAGCTTTTCTCGTGGCACACCTGATGATCGGTCACGGCACACTAGTGTGCCACGGCACACTGGTTGAGAAACACTGCTCTAGTGTGATGGAATAGTTGCTGAAGGCACACACATAGGGGCACTCCTGATACAACCTATTGCTGCTGGAAAACCATCGTTCAGATATTAAAACTGCATTAGTACCACAGCTGGATGTGTCCTTGGGGGTAGGTTCTTCCACCTCCCCCCCCCCCACTAAAAATGCCTTTAATTCTTTTCCCACCTAACAAACATAACAATAGATTTGTAATGTAAATACACTAAAGAAAACATTGTGATCATATGTTTATGAAGTAGGTTGGTTGATCATATCAGGTGCATTATTGATCTTTTTCAGCACCGCTAAATTTGTAACACTATACCCAGAAGCTTGTAACCAAGGAAGTGGATTTAGGCAGTATTGTTGACAGTAAGGTTTGGATAGGATTGAGTTGCAAGACATGATTCAGATCCTAAGCAGTAAGCACACAGACAGTTCGATCCAATGCAGGATTAGCGAGAAGGACACCATTGGCTCTCCTCCTCCCCTAGTGAGGCTTCAAAACACTTCAGCTTTCATTCGTTCTTTAGTTCCTTTTATTAAACTTCCTGGAATACAGTTTCGGGCTCCCTCCAGTACGATTAAAAATGCCAATAAATCTCTACAAATCCATAAATTCCAACACAGCATTAGAAAAAATAATTCCACCGACTAATCCATTTAACCAGTGTATTAGGTTGCATTCCTCCAGACCTAAACCTGGAGGCAAGCCCCGTTGAATACTCCGGGACTTCCTTCCTTCTGGGTAAATATAAGGCATAGGTCTGGGCTGATAGCCTTGCTTCCGAAACAGACTCAAAACATCTTTTTTTTAAAGCAATTACTGCCATTCCTAGTCGAATGAAGGATCGGTCAATATAAATATTCCTCAACACCCTCAGGAATTTCCAATAACCCCAGAAAGAAGTTATGGGTTCAGCAGAACTTCTTTATAGGACTTCTCAGTACACAAGAGAAAAATCCACTTAAAATCCGGTTTCTGCCTCCTGCAGGATTCTGAAGTTTGTCGTGTAGTGAGGCTATTAAAGGCTTTTCCCTAAAGTACAAACCCTAGAATTCTGCAGGAGGCAGAAACCGGATTTTAAGTGGATTTTTTCTCTAGTGTGATGAGGCCCAATTAAGGAGGAATTGCTTAAAGATAAAGTCACAGAAAGCTAGAGTTGGAAGAGACCACAGGGCCATTCAGTCCAACCCCATTCTGCCATACACACAGTCAAAGCACTCCAGACAGGTGGCCATCCAGCCTCTGCTTAAAAACTGTTTGGTTTAATCCCTGGACTACACAGTCCCTTGGGTCAGCAAGTGTCCAGACCTCAATGAGTAACTATACTAGAGACAGGGCCAGGCTGAGGGCATTGTCTCTGCTCTTCATCCTTGCCACTGTCTCCTCCCCTTTAATGATGTAGCAATGGAATTTTGTGGAGGAACATTCTCTTTAAGTTTTATTGCCCTTTGGGTTGACCATGCAGTCTCCTCCATTGTAGCTTCTGCTTTTGTTTACCTTTCAGCAAGGATGAATTTTGCCTTTCTCAAGGTAAAATGTATCTGCAGTTGATGTTTTTATCTTTTACTTTCCTTAGAATATGAGATTTAGTAAGTTCCAAGACATTTTCTATCAAGAATTGATTTATTTTACTTCAATAAATACTTTTGAACCTAAAGTTCTGACTCTGCAATCCTATGCCATCCTATGGAATAAAAGCTTATCCTAGCTCATAACCGGTTTATGCTGGTTATTAAGTTTATGTAGTCTGCTATATTTACAGTGGAATCACCCCGACTGAGAGTATTTTGAGCCTAACAGCTCAGATTCCCCAACAAAAACCTCCAAAGAAGAAGACTCTCTTACCTCAGTTAGGTTTCCCTAATGTTTGGGTGGAATCTCCCCCCCCCCCCCAACACTAATACTATGTGTTTATTCAATGTATACCCCTCTTTGGCCACAACTCTTTGGCCACGATCTCAATCGGTGCTATTGCTTCCTTCTCCCAGGGTGAATCTCTACATCAGGGGTGCTCATTAGGTAGCTAGCGAGCTACTAGTAGATCTTCAGCCCTCTTCCAGGTGATCTTCGGGCCTCACCAGCTGGATGGGCGCTCCTGCCATGTGTGCACACACCCTGCTCGCACGCGTGCTCCTGCTGCCTTCTGCTCTTGCGGTGCTTCTTTCGCCTGCGGGGCATTGCAGGAAGAAGGCAGCACGAGGCGGGGCCTCTGGAGGGAGCGTCCTGCCTCTCTCCCGTCCAGAAGCAGCTGTGCAGCCTCCCTCTGGATGCCCCGCCTTGTGCTTTCTCCTTCCTGCAATGCCCCACAGGTGGAAGAAGTGCTGTGCAGGCCAGCTACTGAGGGCAGGTAGATCTTTTGGACTTGGTTGCTTGAAGCATAGCTTGCATGCTGAAAAAGTGTGAGCACCCCTGCTCTACATGGTAGACTGAATGCAATCTGACACCACTTTAGCTGTCATGGCTCAATGCTATGGAATTATGGAGTTATAGTCGATATGGTCTTCAGCTTCTCTGCCAGAGACTGCTGATGCCACAAAAGTACCATTCCCACGATGCCACGGCATTAAGTCATGCATTGAGGGTGGTATCAAACTGCAGTGTAGATGGCCCCAGGCGCAAACTTCCCTTCCTCCTTCACTCCTTTTACCTGTCTAACAGAACTCGAAAAAGGCACTCTTTGTCTCGCAACTCTCCTAACCCACCGATCCACACACATTCCGCTTCCAGAACAGCCATGTCTCCCAAGATATTGGGTTCTGGACAGACATCTTACCGAAACCCTTTTCTCATTTTGGATGACTTTAGGTCCCACAGGTTGATAACCACTGCAAGTTTAGGAGGTCCCAGTAACTGTGAGCTCTACTCCAGTGCCCCAAGGACAGTCTTCCGTGACCTGGTGGATGTCTCTCATACCTGCCCCGCTTTGGGGGGGGGGGGGCATCTGCAGGATACAATTAATGCCATTTGACACCACTTGAACCACTGCCACAATGTGGGGATCACAACCAGATACAATTAAGACATCTGCCCTCGTGCTTTGCTACTCCGCTGCTGAACACATGCCCAGTATGGAACACATATCACCATGCAAAAACAGTGGGTGTGGCTCTGAATGAGACATGCTGTATTATCACAGGATGTCTGCGTCCTACACCACTGTAAAAATCTCACTGTTTAGCAGGTATTGCATCACCTGACACCAAGTAGCAGCCAGTAATGCAAAGACCAAGGCAGTGACATCTTCGGCCCATCCTCTGTTAGGATATCAGACAGCATGCCAACACCTTAAATCAAGAAATAGTTTTCTAAGATCTACAGAGATACTCGCAGGAACACCTCAGCAAGCGACAGTCCAAAAGTGGCAGGCCAAAACCCAGAACCTCAAGTCATGGTGGATACCAAATGAGAGGCTCCCTTTTGGACATACAGTAGACTGGACAGACTGGGCAACTTGGAAAGCGCCAGATGTAGAACCCACTTTCAGAAATAGGGCCACAAAGTGGAGTCCACGACATGCAAATGTGGAGAAGAGCAAACCACAGACCACCTATTACAATGCAGTCTGAGCCCTGCCCCATTCACAATGGAGGACCTCCTTATAGCAAAACCAGAGGCACTCCAAGTGGAAAAGTACTAGTCAAAGGACATTTAATATAATGCAAAGTTTTTAAACTTTGTGTTTTTTTGAGAACATTACAACTGCACCCTTGGTTAGCTTCTGATAGATAGATAAATTAAAATAAATCACTTGAACTGCTATCGCTCAAGGCTATGAGATCGTGAGAGTTGCAATTTCGCCTTCTCTTCTAACAGTGATTCCACAGCCTTGAGCCCTGGCAGTCAAAGCGCATTCACTCTGCAGTGCAGATGCATCACCAGAAGCCTCCAGGTTAGGACAGGGCGAAGCCTCAGGACTAGGTCGGCCTGCGGAGGGAAGAAAGCCTTGTCCGTGCTGGAAACCAGCTCAAGGACGAGCTTTGCGCCTTGGATCGACTTCATTCATGGTGAACCCTCATGCTTCCTGGCTTAGACATTGGGAAAATTGTGTTTGTGAACGATTCTAGAAGAAGTGTGGTGTGTAATGATTAAACGGCATTTCTTGTAGTGTCGGTGCCCAAGCTCCCTGGAGGATTTTGGGAGCTGTAGTCTGCAAAAGGAACTTGATCCAGTCCTGTCCGCGGCACATAAGCAGTGTTTGTCGGAGCTCTTGCATGTGGATGGCGCTTTTTGCCTATCGGACTAACAACAACAACAACAACAAGCCGTGCGTTCCCTCGGCAGAGACATAGCTGTGTTTACCGCTTTCCTGGTCCCTTCTGATTGGAGGCCACCTTCATGGCCACCAGTGTGATT
The DNA here is from genome assembly GCA_030556195.1 of Anolis apletophallus. Lineage (NCBI taxonomy): Eukaryota > Metazoa > Chordata > Lepidosauria > Squamata > Anolidae > Anolis > Anolis apletophallus. The sequence goes on along the minus strand of JARBWK010000001.1, from coordinate 45,445,463 downwards.
TTCATTTTCCTATTAGCTAGATTTAAACTCGAGTCGGGTCGTAGCATTCGGGCTGGATTTGATCAGTGGCCATCTGCCTGGCAGGCTATTACAGACTGGAGGTTGAACATCCAAGCGACATTTCCCCATCAATTCGGATCCTAAACATATTCGGGGGACACGTTGGTTCTTGTTTATGCAAAGTAGCTTCATAATGGGAACGCCTCCAATAATACACTTCATCAACAAGTTTCCTTGAAAGCCTTGCAGCGGGGGGGGCAACTACACACTTACCTGGCAGTGTTTTTATTTAGTTACTAATTAAACAAAACACAGTTTAAATAACGATAGTCCATAAATCAGGCATAGGCAAACTTCGGCTGTCCAAGTGTTTTGGACTTCAACTCCCACAATTCCAACAGGCTCAGGCTTAAGCAGCTGAGGGAGCTGAGCCTGTTAGGAATTGTGGGAGGTGAAGTCCAAAACACTTGGATAGCCGAAGTTTGCCCATGCCTGATCTACACTTAGAATTAATGCAGCTTTACGCCACTTTAACTGTCCTGGCTCAATGCTCTGGAATCCTGAGGTCTGTACTTTTGGTGAGTGTTGGTGAATCTGAGCGGTTAGGCTCGAAATAACCCTCAGTTGGAGTAATAAATATAGCAGAGCACCAGAAGTAAACTTCATAACCAGAAGAAACTTACATGTGATGAGCTGGGATAAGCTTCCATATCTTAGGATGGCACAAGATTGCAGAATAAGAACTTTAGTTTCAAAAATATTTATTGAAGTAAAAGAATTGGAAAGGTCTTGGAGCTAACCAGCTTACTAAATCTTATCTTCTAAAGAAGTCAAAAGTTTTTTTAAAAAAGATCAATGTAGCTACATTTTGCCTAAAGAGAGGCAAAATGCGTCCTCACTGGAAGGAAGAAAAGGGAGAAGAGACTATGGTGGCGAACGGCCACATGGTCAGCCCAGGGCAACAAAAATAACTTTAAAAAGTAAGTTCAGTCAGAGATTCCATTGCTACATCTTCAAAGTGGGGGAGACAGTGGATAGGAGGAAGAATAAACACAAAGCCCTTTCTGGGGGAAAAACATGCATAGGAATGGGGGGAGGGAAGGAATCCCTCAGCCTAATCCCTACTCTAGCTACTCATTAAGAACTGGAAACTTGTGCAGTCCAGGGATAAGGCATCAGCACTCTTTTTCAGAGAAGGACTTCGCACTGAGCCACAGCAGTTAAAGTGGTGTCAATCTGCACTAATTCACAATGTAGGTAGGTGCCTTCTGTGTTGAAGCCGGGCTGAAAACTGAGCCCCCTCTGAGGCCTCCACAATGCTTGATGTATTGTCTACTCAGGAGACCGTGGTGTAGCGGACTGGGACTAGGAAGGCTGGGGAAAACACACACACACACACACACACATACACGTACACAGACACCTAGGTTTTCTGTATACTCCAAGAGTCGGGAGAGAAAGCTTCTAAAGCGGATCCGTCTTGGGGAGTAAGGAAAGGGTCCATAGCGATAGGCGAATGCTTCCAGTTCTGACAAATGAAGGTTTATTCTCTCCTCTGACAGATCAGCATAGAAAGACGATCAGAAAAGAAAGCGGGAGGATGAGAGAATACTTGGATATAGCTTCGTTGTCCTGTTCCAGGTCTTAAAAAGCAGCATTTTCTTAGCCGCGTGTTTCCAATTCAAACCTTGGTTTCACCCTGTTTCCAAGAACTATGTCCTTCCTGCCTGCCTGCCTGCCTGCCTGCCTGCCTGCCTGCCTGCCTGCCTGCCTGCCTGCCTGCCTGCCTGCCTGCCTGCCTGCCTGCCTGCCTGCCTGCCTGCCTGCCTTCCTTCCTTCCTTCCTTCCTTCCTTCCTTCCTTCCTTCCTTCCTTCCTTCCTTCCTTCCTTCCTTCCTTCCTTCCTTCCTTCCTTGGCGTAGTCCACACTTTCTTGTCTTGTCTTTTCCAAGAAAGGTCTAGCGTTTAGGTGACATTTTAGACACTATGGAATTTGAGTTTGTAAAAAGTTTCTATCCGGAATGTCTGTGCTGTTTACGCTGGGAATTGTGTTTGATGAGGAAGCTTTGGCTGCCCCGAAAGAGTTGCCTTTTCGGCTTGTCTCTCCACCCACCCGCCCATCATTCTAGGTCGATGATTATCCTCATGATCCCTTCTCTCCAAATGTTACTTACCACGTCCAAGACCAAACTCGTTGACGGTTCTCACTTAGCGTCGATTCAGACTTTATTGGACTGACGTTATTTATTTAGCCAACAAAGAGGCCTCGTGGATTTTGAACTGCGCCCTTTCCTCTCGCGGGAAGAGGTCGATCTTTTCTCTCCAGAGATTTCTCCTTCACGCAGCCATCGCCATTTCACAGATGCGTGTCTTCATCCCGCATCCCCCTTCCCAAAAATTCTAGATTTTTACAAACCATTTCCACCCAAAAATGTAGACATCGTGTTGTGGAAGGCTTTCATGGCCGGAATCACTGGGTTGCGGTGAGCTTTCCGGACTGTGTGGCCATGTTCCAGAAGCATTCTCTCCCTACGTTATGCCCACATTTATGGCAGCCATCCTCAGAGGTTGTGAGGTCTGTTGGAAACTAGGCAAGTGAGGTTTATATATCTGTGGAATAATGTCCAGGGTGGGAGAAAGAACCCTTGTCTGCTGGAGGCAAGCGTGAATGTTGCATACAGCCATGAAAACCTTCGACAACACACACACACACACATGCTGTTTCCAGACATGCTAGGGTTTATTTTGTTCTAAGCTCTGAGGATGGCTGCCATAAATGTGGGCGAAACGTCAGGAGAGAATGCTTCTGGAACATAGCCATTCAGCCCGGAAAACTCACCGCAACCCTTCACAGAATTATAGATCCCAGTCACAGAGAAATGTCCCCGAAGGACAGGAGGAACTTGTAGCGAGGTTTGCAGTTCAGTGCTTGGACACTGAACATGAAATTACAATCGAGGACGGAATTTGTAATTCTAACGAAATCATTATTATGACATTTATTTACCCTTCAACACAAATGCATTGGCAGCCTTCAAGTAAATCACCAGGGCGACTCTGAGCTGTTTCACACAGGGGTCCGTTTCGGAGGTGGAAGGGACCCACACCAAGCGTGTGACTGACTGGGGGCTGCAACCCATTCTCCTTTCCCTCCTAAATAGTTCCTGCAGAAATCGGTCCAAATCTGGGCCCAAAACAAGGCGTCTGTTTTGTGTAATAGATTGTGATTGGTCGTGTGTCTGACACCCGCCATCCCCTTGAGTCCGGTTTCTCCTCTGCCAGCAAGATTACAGGAGGGCAAACGTAGTGTAGCATCTGTTCTACTGAAGGTCTTCTTCTGAGAGTAGTAGTGATGGTGCAAGATCTACTACTGTTGTGCGCTTGGCATCATATATGGAGTGCGAAATATGCAAAGTGTAACGTGTAACGTGTCAGGAATGGTGTGTGTAATCAGGACTGGGGGGTGTTAGCGGTTCACCCCCCCCCCCGGAAAATGTTCAGGTTAAAAAAACTCTGGTTTACTCATGACTTTTAGCTGGTTAACAAAACCTCCATGCTAAGTGTATGAGAAGCAGAAATTACATGAGTCCCTCCAGAACTGCAAGCATGATCTAAAGTAAATTTTGACAATTTATTCAAAGTCGTTACTTGCGCAATAGCTGATATAGTGGAAGCAACCAAGTTGGCCCACCCATAGCTGGCAGGCAAAGCCTAAGGCATGGAAGGGATTTTGAAGCCCCCCATGAAGGAGACCAGAAAATAGGTTTCATTAATCTATATAAAATATAGAATGAACCATACTCTTTAAATTATTTTGTGGTATGGAACTACTCTTTATGATCAGCTTAAAAAAATTCAAACCCCCTTCCCACGCACTTTTTTTTTCGGGCTCTGGCCCTGTGTATAATAGTGGTAAATGCTATATTGAGTGTGCAACATGTGACACCTATGATGTCTGTTACTGCTACTCGGACTGTGTTATATGCGAAATACTACCGTAGACACCGAATGCCTAGTATGGGGGTTGCTGTTGAGGGTGAGAGTGTGTACGTTGCATATAGAGCAGGCATAGACAAATTTGGGTCCTTCAGGTGTTTTGGAGTTCAGCTCCCACCCAGGGGCGGTCTAAGGTAATTTGAAATGGTAGGCGAACATTATTTTGGTGCCCCCCCCCCCAAAACATTATTTTGCCCCCCCATGTAAAACAAATATACAATTATAATATCACAATACCATTAGTAGTATTATATTGTATCAATGTATATACAATATATTATACCATACTCATACTATATTATATCATAATTATATTATACTACATTACAATATAATTAGATTATAATATATTGACATTATAATACAATATAACATTCTATTATATTATTATTATAAAATAATAAATAAAATTATGTATTTCAATAAAATTATCATCTACTAAATATTTTCATGACTCCTATAAAACTCAAATAACCCAAAATAAAGTAAAATAAAATATTATATATTACTATTTTGTACAATACCACTATACTGCAATATTGTTTGTAATATTGCATGTAATATAAAATATATCATTATTCTATTGTTATATTGTATTTGTATTATATTGTATGACAATATTAAGCAGAACTGTATAATAATCAACAAGAAATGCAATGTAAATGCATCAAAATCAGAATCTATTACCTACCACCCATCTCATAATTCATAGGAGTCTCCCATAAGTCCAAAATTAGGATCCCAATGTAAATGTAAATAGAAAACAGCCAAAATATTCAAATGAGGTCGAATACAGGCAGGGCCTGGGCAAACTTGGGCCCTCCCTCTAGGTGTTTTGGACTCCAACTCCCACAACTCCTCATAGCCTCATGCCCCTCAGGTCTAGACAGAAATAGTGCTGAAGAAAGGAAGGAGGGAGAGAAGAGATCGCAGAGGAGGAGGAGGAAAGCCCTTCATTCATTCCTTCACTTACACTTCCTTCACTTATTCTTTTCTCCTTCCCTGCAAAGGCCCGCGCTGCGGAGACAAAAGGAGAGGGGAAGCACTCCCTACCTGCCCAATAGGGAGTGCTTTGCTTACAGGCTTCTGCGCAAGGGAGCTACTGGGCATGCGGTGAGGTTTTCACGGATGTGCAGTTGCTCCTGCACTCAACTTCAGCTCTGGAGCAACTGCGCCTGCGCGAAAACCTCCGCACATGCCCAGAAGCGGCGTCGGAGCACATCGGCAGGGCCAGGATGGCGCCCCATGCAGCCAGGATGGCGCCCCCTTCCCAGATGGCGCCCTAGGCGGCAGCCTACTTGGCCTACCTTGTAGGACCGCCCCTGCTCCCACCATTACTAACAGTCTCAGGCCCCTTTCTTTCTCCCCTCAGCCGCTTAAGTTGGAAAGGGGAAAGGGAAAGGGAAAAGGAAGGGGCCTGAGGCTGTTTGGAATGGTGGGAGCTGAAGTCCAAAGGGTCAAACTTTGTTTATGTATTGTCGATGGCCGGAATCACTGGGTTGTTGTAGATTTTTCGGCCCATGTTCTAGAAGCATTCTCTCCTGACGTTTCGCCTGCATCTGTGGCAAGCATCTTCAGAGGTTGTGAAGTTTGTTTATATTTGCCCATGCCTGATGTAGAGCGCGCAACACTCAGGCCATTACTAGAATGGGCGGTATGTAGAAGGGATCTGTGGAGTGTATATTATTCCACTGCCTTCTTCCTAATGTTTCAGTGGAATCTCTTTTCCTATAGTTTGAATGTAATTGCTCCCTGTCTTAGTCTAGAGCTGCAGAAAACAAGCCTGCCTGCCAGACTCCTCAACGTGCCATCCAGGCGTGTGTGTGTGTGTGTGTGGGGGGGGGGGATTCTCAGGGTGGTCCATGAGAAGGCCTTACTGGTACATTATTTAAACTGTTATGTGTATTCATATCATGATCTGATCACTATGCTCAATATATCCCATATACATATATGTTGGGATAACGATACCAAAGATTTGCTAGGGACGGGTAGACCCTCTCTCACTCAGACTCACCCCCCCCCCAATCAAACTCAGCCCTCAGCCCCTCCCGAATTAAAATCCTGGCTAAGGCCCTGGTGCCATCCTTTCAAACATGGCTACTATCTCCCCTCTCCGCCAAGCTAAACAAACACATCTCCTGAAGGGCTTGCTTTCTGCCTCCCACATTGAGGGAGCTCCTTGGCGCCTCTGCTGGAGGTGGGATCCCACGTTGTTGCGTTTCCCTTCCCACTTTTCTTCAACATCACACCAGAGAATGAATCCACTTTAAATCCGGTTGCTTCCTCCTGCAGAATTCTGGGATTTGTATTTTAGGAAGGAGCCTTTAACAGCCTCACTATCTTCTACTTCATCACACTAGAGATAACGAATCCACTTTAAATCCGGTTTCTGTCTCATGCAGAATTCTGGGATCTGTAGGCAGAGCTGACTTCTCTGATCCTGCCTTTGGCTAATCTCAAGGGAAACCCCCGAAAAGGTTGGGTTCGCACTTGACTCAAATGTTTGCGATTGTAACGCACCGCATTTGGCCTGCCTTCTGTGAGTCGGGTCATTTTTGTTATATGTCCAAGTCGGTTCCGGCTGAAGATGACCCTATCCTGGGTTTTTCTCGGCAAGATGTCTTTAAGGAGAGGGGTCGCCCTTGGGTCTCCCTGAGGCTGAGAGAGTGTGACTTGCTTAAGGCGCACCGAAGGGCATGAGAGGGAGTTCAAAACCTAGTTTCCAGAATCATAATCTGGAGCTCAAACCCACAACGCTAAGGCGGCTCTTGGTCACTTGAGCAACCAACAGCACACGCTACCACTCAAGAACACCCCATTGGTATCAATAGCACCCAAACCCCAGGATTTCCCCCCTTCCAGTCAGTACCGTAGCCAGGATTTTGATGGGGGAGGGGGGCTGAGTCTGCGTGAGAGAGGGACTCCCCTAGCAAACCTTTTGTAAAATTATCACCAATACCCCCATGATTATGGGATATATTGAGCATGGTGATCAGATCATAATATGAATACACATAACAGTTTAAATAATGTACCAGTAAAGGCCATCTCGCAGACCACCCTGGAAATTTCTGTTGGGGGGGGCTGAAGCCCGTCAAGCCCCCCCCTTACATGTCTGCTTCCAGCAAGACACCCCTGACCTTTTCCTTTCTCAAAGGTTAGGTGCACATTCTCGTCCTTGGTGGGTAGGGAGACCTCAGCAAGCGAGAGTCCAAACGTGGCAGGCTAAAACCCGGAATCTCAATCAGTGGCTGATACTGGATTAGAAACTTCCCACTGGGCGAGGTGGCGCTCTGGCATTACAAGATGCAAAGCCAACCTTAAAAAATGAGGCTACAAAGTGGAGCCCACGGCATGAGTGTGTAGAAGAGCAAACCACAGACCATCTAACACAATGCAGTCTGAGCCCTGCCACATGTACAATGGAGGACTTTCTTACATCAGAGACACTCCAAGTGGCCAGCTACTGGTCAAAAGCCGTTTAGTTTAATGTCAAATTTTAAAAACTTTGTGTGTGTTTTTAAAAATGCATTGCAACTGTACCATCAGTTCCCTTCTGATACGATAAATTAAAAAAGTATTGGTCAGTGGTCTCTGCTAAATTCCATTTTACACTATGATAGAAACAGAACAACTCCCCTCCTCTAAAAATAAGAGAGGTGGCGACAACAACGGTGAGGACATCATCAAGGAATACATTCAGCTGTGAATCAAGGCCACGATTATCTCCTTCTTAAATGTTCAGTAGCAGAAATATTTGGTGTTTGGGAGTAATTTTCAGTAGGAATGGGTATGCCTAGGTTGGCAGCCTTGGAAACCCATTAATATGCACACAGTACTTTGATAAATTGAGAGTCTAATCCTATGCTCGTCTACTCAGAAAGACTCCCACTAAACCCAACCGAATTTACTATTCGATATCTAAAACGGATGGATGCGGATGGATCATTCCCCTCCATGTTCCTGTTTTGAAAACAGTGGTCGCCAATCCACCACAGCAGAGTTTTCTGTTTCCTCCTCCTTCGGATTAATCTCGACCAGCCTCTTGTGGTGAGACCTTCGCCTTGGGACAAACCGAGCTGGTGTCCGGAGGCTTGAGACGAGGGGCCAAATCAAACCCACGGCACGAACCGGCCACGCCACGGAACAGGAACGAACGGATTTCCTTTCCACTCGGAAACGTGCCCGCCCTCCTTTGGCGAGAACTCAGAGGATCTCCAGAAAGTTTAGTCTTTCTTTTAAAATAAGAATAAAGGAGTAAAAGGTCCAATATTAATGTCTAAACTGTGTGTATTTGGCCGGATTTCTCCTATCCTTTATTCCCGGAGAGTCCAAAAGAAGTAGGTGCGTCTAAAGCAGGTCTGGGCCAACTTGGGCCTTCTAGGTGTTTTGCACTTCAACTCCCACCATTCCTAACAGCCAAAGGCCCCTTCCTTTTAAGGAGTGGGGTTGCCTTGCAGATTGATTTCCGAAGTATGTATTTTTTTTTTGACCCAGGCACTAAATCCGGACAGATCTTGGAAATTAAAGCAGTCAGCTCTTGTAGTACTCGGATGGGAGACTGCCAAAGAACCCGAGGAGCGTCAGGCTATATCAGGCGAAAGAACCGGCAAAACTACCTCTGAAAATCACGACGATGATGTTGTTGTTGATGTCGACGTTGCAATCCCAGGCGACAGCAGGATTGACGAGAAACGCTTTCCCCATACAAGTATTTAAAGATCGAACTGCAGAGACTCTGGCACAAGCCATTAAAGGTATCCCAGAGGTGATCTATTCTACACAATAGGTGCAGTGCCTAAAGACCTTGACCTACACTTAAATACAAATGGCGCTGACAAAATTACCATCTGTCAGTCTGTATGCATTATCCCCGGATAAATCACAGTCAGTACCGTAGCCAGAATTTTGATTTGGGGGGGGGGGGGCTGAGTTTGATTCAAGGGGGCTGTCTGAGTGAGAGAGGATCTACCCTAGCAAACCTTTTGTATCGTTATCCCAATACCCCCATGCATATGGGATATTTTGAGCATGGTGATCAGATCATGATATGAATACACATAACAGTTTAAATAATGTGCCAGTAAGGCCTTCTCGTGGACCACCCTGAGAATTGGGAGGGGGGGCTGAGCCCCTCAAGCCGCCCCCCCTACAACACCCACCCCCCAATGTGCAACTGAAGTTGCTGCTAACTGTGAGAGAAATAAGGTTGAACACAGTGAAAGCCACCTACTGTATAGCTATCAGTCTCCTCCCAGTAGACCCAAATGAAGGGAAAGCTTCATAAGAGCCACCACTCTTCAAGAATATCCCTGTGGGCAGCAAAATCAGGCAATTCCAACTGGCCCCTCAGCCTCAGGAGGGTCTGCCCCCAGGGGCAAACCAAGAATGGGTAACTTGGAAGTCCCTAAACAGACTCAGAAGTGGAGTGGGCAGATCAAAAGACAACCTGGCATTTAGAATTTCGGGGAGGGGGCTTGGTCCCTCAAGTCGTCCCCGCTACATGCCTGCACACAGTCTTAGACATCTGAGAAATGTCCCACGTGCGATCAAATACAAAAGCCAGCATAGTGATCTTTTTTGCTGTGTACTAATCTTGTTGCGTATCTAATTATTATTATTACGGTGGTGATCAGTACACTGGGTGCAGTGCCTAAAGATCTCGGCCTGCACTTAAACACAATTGGCGCTGACAAAATTACCATCTGTCGGCTGCAAAAGGCCACCCTACTGGGATCTGCACGCATTATTATTATTATTATTATTGTCGCTGATACATCACATAGTCCTAGACACTTGGGAAGAATCCGACGTGTGATCCAATACAACAACTGGCATAGTGATCTTGTTTGCTGTGTACTAATCTGGTTGCCTTTCTAATAATAGTAATAATAATAATAATCTTTATTTATAGACCGCCCTTTCTCCCCAAGGGACCCAGGTTCCTTTCCTAACAAAGCATTGGGAAATGCATAGGGACGAGGAAAGACGCAGGCGACCTAAAACACGCACATTTTGAATGCACAGCAAACTCCTCTCCCCCACATACACAAATCTCACTGAACCCTTTCTTTCCCCTGCCTCACCTTGTGATCCCCCAGACACGACTTTCTATTGCAGGTAAGAATGACTTTAATTTACGCTACAAAGATAAGACACGGAGTGCCACAAAAAGTAGCCCAATGCCTTCCGCTGTGCTCCATGTAGCGTAGACTCCACTTTCTCGCAACCGAGGAAGAGGAACCAGGAGAAAAAAACAGGCGCAGAAGAGCCTGAAACCACACCACACCAGAGAATGAATCCGCTTTCATTCCAGTTTCTGCCTCCTGCAGAATTCTGGGGTTTATAGTTTCGTGAGGCTGTGAAAGGCTCGTCCCTAAACTACAAACCCCATAATTCTGCAGGAGGCAGAAACCAGATTTAAAGTGGATTCATGCTCTAGTGTGATGAGGTCAGGATATAAATCTGTAAAAAAAATTGGGTTTGTCCCTTTGTAAGCCGACCCGAGTCCCCTACGGGAGATGGTGGCGTGGATATGAAAATAAAGTTGTTTTAGGAAGGAAAAAGGGAGAAACAGCTCCAGAGAGAGAGAGAGAGAGAGAGAGAGAGAGAGAGAGAGAGAGAGAGAGAGAGAGAGAGAGAGAGAGGTGAAAGGAGGATGTATAAACGAGGCTGGGTTCTTGGGTGTGAACCAGGTAACTCGTGGCGTGGTGGCGTCCTTGAATAGCTCCAGAAGGGAAGGGAGGAGGAAGAAGAGAGGAGGAAGACAAGAAAGGGGAGGACAAGGAAGTGGAGGAGGAGGGCAAGGGAGTGGGAGAGGAGGCGTCGGCCAGCGAGGCCTCTTCAGGACTCGCCCTGGTCTCCTGCCTTTGGGCAATGAAGGGCCCTACCCCCTTCTGCTGGACTTCCCAGAAGCCGACTTCCCTGCTGCCCATTTATTCCCCACCGCCTCCCTCAGGAATAAAGAGCAACGGGGCTGTCCGAAGAGGGTCGGCTTCCCAATCCAGATCGGCTCCCACCTGGGTGGGAGCGTGTGTGTGTGTGGGGGGGGGGGGAGGAAGTGGGAGAAAGGAAAGGGTGAGGGTCCGGCGAGGTCGAGGGGGCGGCGGGGCTTGCTTTGGGCGCCCCTTGCCCCGGTCCCCAGCCCTCCGCCCGCCTTTTCCCGCCCCTTCCCCTCCCTCTCCAACGCCGGCCTCCTCACACAACCCCCCACCCCACCCCCCGCAGTTCTCCGTCCAGCGCCAGCTCTATAATAGGCTTCGGTCTGGAGCAGCCCCGGGGCGGAGAGAGGAAGCGCGCAAAGAGGAGGAGGAGGAGAAGAAGGAAGAGGCAGCCAAGGAGGGCGACACGGAGGCCGCGCCTTTCAGGAGTCGGGGCTTCTTCTCCGGGGGAGTGCGAGGGCCCCACGCGGCGGCGGAGGAAGAAGCGAGGCCGCCCCCGCCGGGATGCTGCTCTCGGCCTGGCCTCGGCCCCCCGCCCGCCTCCAGACCCAGGCCGCTCCAGGCCGCAGGATCCGCTGAAATTTGGGGGGCAGCCGCCATCGCAGGCGCCGCCATCCCGTGGGGGGCGCCCTGGGCCGGGGAGGGCTGGGCTGGTGGGGGGCCCGGCGCCATGCAGCACCTTTTGGACCCCTTGGCCGTCGCCCACTACTTCCCCGCACCCGCCGCAGACCCCTTCGCCGCCGCCGACCCCCGCCCGCACCGCTACCGCAGCTTCATGATCGAGGAGATCCTCACTGACCACGCCGCCGCCAAGGCCTCCTTGGCTCCCATCGCCACTGGAGAGATGCTCAAGTTCGGGGTCAAGGTGCTGCTCTCGGCCCGGCCCTATCACAGCCCTTTTAGTACATACCCCTCTACGCACCCCCGGCCCAAGGCACCCCCAAGCCCCACAAATGCCTTTAACCCTTGCGAGGAGCCGCTCCTCATCCTTATTACCAAGTGGTTTGGCTCTTGTTGATGATGATGGGAAGTTGGACAGCCAACTCCCTTCCCTTCCCTCTCCCCTGCTTCTTTTCTCTTCATTCCTTCCCTTCCCCTCTTCCTTTCCTTTTCCTACCCTTCTTCCTTTTCCTTCCCTCCCCTCCCCTGCTTGCCTTCCATTCTTCCTTTCCGTTTCCTACCCTTCTTCCATTCCCTTCCCTTCTTCTCTTTCCTTTTCCTCCCCTTCTTCCCTCCCCTTCTCTTCCCTTCCTCCTCTCCCCTTCTTTTCCCTTCCTTTCTTCCCTTCCCTTCTTCCCTTCCCTTTTCATACCCTTATTCCATTCCCTCCTGTTCCCTTCTTCATTTCCTTTCCCTTCCCTTCTTCCCTTTCCTTTTCCTACCTTTCTTCCATTCCCTCCCCTTCCCTTCATTTCCCTTCCTTTCTTCCCTTCTTCCCTTTCCTGGCACTGGAGGGACTGGCTTCAGAGCTGAGATTCCCGGATCTGTCCAAGGACCTCTCCCACAATTTATTTATTTCACCAAGGAATTCCTCCCGTGTTTATACCTGTAAGACTCGAGAGCCGGGGGCTACAAAGAAAGGCACAACTGTAAAAGTCCTTCCCAGAGTGTGGCGGAGGCTGCTTCTTTGGGGGCTTTTCAGCAGAGGCTATGTGGCCAACTGTCAGGGGTGCTTTGAATGCGATGTTCCTGCTTCTTAGCAGAGGGTTGGACCGGGTGGCCCACGAGGTCTCTTCCAACTCAACGATTCTATCATTCTAGGAGTGACTTCACAGGACTCTGTGCCTAAGCAAACAGTTTCGGTTCGACTTTGTTGCCTTCTGGGGGACTCACTCCTCCCCTCGATCAACCAGGGCCTTGAATATTCAAAAAGCAACCCGGAATGATATAGTCTGGAAATCTTCCACTCTAAAACAATCGGCACCGTATTGAATCGCTTCAGTCTCAAATAATGTAGCCAGTTCAGCACAGAAGGGATCTGATATAATATTATTGCAGGATTACGTCTTTAAAGTGTGTCTGTATTCTGCAGTATTAAACGAATAATTCAGATACGCCATACATTCAACCTAAAGCTTTCAGCAAGGCCAGAATAGCCTATCCACTAAGGAACCAAAGGAGCCGAGATATTTATAGGATGAGCACAAAATGCCAGACCCCTGCTAGCATCGTGTCGATTCTGCCCCATGGCCACAGTAGTGAGAGATTGGGTCCAAAAACGCATCCTTCGTGCAAGTCTGCATCTTGGTCCAGACTCCAGGGTCAGCTGGCTTTAGCAGGAACGGTGACCCCCCCCCCTTTTTTTTTAAAAAAAAAGGTTGGGTCCCTCAAGTTAATTAAATCCATCTAAAAGAGTTTTATTGAGCCAATAGAATAATAATAATAATAATATTAACAACAACAACACAGTCCAACAAAAATATTGGCTTGTAGGCCTATTCCTGGAGTCGTTTGGGGCGCTGATTGAGAAAATTGCATTGAATAGACCTCCTCATCTCTAGTTTCTTAGATATGGTCATTATGGTTTTCTAAGGGAGAGCAGATGGCATTGATAAGATTGTTTTGTATCTCAAAAAATTAGAGCTGAGGGGAAATCTGGGGCCATTTGTGGAATCAGCCAGTCAGATGTACCCCGAAAGAGGGCTAACATTTAACGGGCCACAATGTGTGTTGGGTATTGTTATTATTATTATTCATATCTCACTTTCCTCTCTTAAATTAGACTCAAAGCTTCTAAAAACATGGTAGGTCAACACTTGGCTAAATTGCATTGCTCCAACCAATCTGTTCTAGCTGGATATGTTGTCGAAGGCTCTCATGTCCGGAATCACTGGGTTGCTGTGAATTTTCCGGCCTGTATGGCCATGTTCCAGAAGCATTCGCTCCTGATTTTTCGCCCACATCTATGGCAGGCATCCTCAGAGGTTCATCTCCTTTAGTTCTAGTTGGGATTGAAATCGTGTTTAAGACCTAGCGCAAAGGTTTTCCCTTGAAATTAAATCTTATCGTCTCCGACTCTGATACCTTCCCGCCTGAGCGGTATGTATTGATCTACTTACACCAGGGCCGTAGCCAGGATTTTGTTTCTGAGGGGGCTGAGTTTGGTTGGGGGGGCTACAGGTAGCAAATCTTTTGTATTGTTATTAACCCCATTAATGTGGGATATAATGAGCATGGTGATCAGATCATGATATGAATAAACGTAACAGTTTAAATAATGTACCAGTAAGGCCTTTTCGTGGACCACCCTTAGACTATCGGGGGGGGGGCTGAAGCCCCCTTAGCCCCCCCCCGGCTACATGCCTGACTTACACCTGTATGTTTTCGAACTGCTAGGTTTGCAGAAGCTGGGGCTAACAACGGGAGCTCACCTCGCTCCCGGATTCCAACTTTCCGTCAGCAAATTCAGCAGCTCAGCAGTTTATTCCACTGGGGCTCCCAAAGGCCTGTATATGTATACATATATGCATATATACATTTCTATAGAATTAGAAGAAAGCGAGAATGCTCACCTTTTCTAACATTTGGCCTCTTCAGTCTCTCAAAGGGAGGCCTTCAATCTCCAGACGAGTTTCCTCGTCCTTATTCGCTCCAAATCTCTGTTGTTCTTTTCTGTGGCCCCTGATTTCTCCACTGGGGAAATTGAGCCTGGGAGAAGCGGGTTCCCTTTTTCTCCCTCGGATGCAGAGGAAGCTCCCCCATCCTCCCTCCCTATCTCCCTCCCCTGCCTCTGCCATCTGCTTGGGAACGAAGCTGGGTCCCCTCGCGTGGGAGTCGCGTCCTGCAAAAAAAAAAGGCCTGGGCGCGGAAGTGGGCCTCTCCCTTCCAAAAACTCGGCAGGGTACAGTTTCTCAGGCCCAGAGGAGGTGGGGGGAGGGAACGAGGCCTTTGATTTGGAGAAGAAAGGGTACCTTTAGGCCAGATTCCCTCCTGATTTTGAGAGAGGGCGAGGAAAGTTGAAAACTGGTCCTTGCGCTTTCAAAAAGACCAGCTTGGTTGAGATTTCCTTTGGTTGGTTACCAAGGCAGAATTGAAGACGGAAAAAGAGCCAAGATATGCTCCTCTCTACACCGATCGCCTCTCCCTCCGATATCCTGGTGTCACTTCTATTTAGGATGGCCCCAGCGGGCAGGAAGGAGGCATTTCTTGGGCCTGTGTTGGGCTTTGGAAAATGGTGAAGCCTCCAAAGGAGGAACCACCACATCCTCCCATAAGATGCCCTTTCTCGTTTCCAGGGACTAAACCAGTAACTGCGGAGGTTTCCCGAGATGATGCCCTCTTTCCGTTGAGCTGGGGTTTGTAGTTTAGGGAGGAGCCTTTAATAGCCTCACCAAACTACAAACCCCAGAATTCTGCAGGATTTTAAGTGGATTTTTTCTCTAGTGTGAGGACGTTTCAAGAAGGCTCTTCCCAGTCCGGGCTCATGGAGGCCCCTCTGTTGAAGAGGCAAGGGATCCGGAGTTGGCGTCAGGTCGGGCCTGCTTTGGGGCGCAAAAAAATAGCGCAACACCTCGGTCTCTTTTGGTCTCAGTCTTTTGGCCTCGGTCTTTTTTGAAGCGCCAGCCCCCCTCCCCCCCGCCTCTTCTGGAGGGGAGACCTTTGCGCCAAGGTTTCTCGAGAAAACTCCGTGGCCATAGCCAGCCACGTTCAAAAAGCCTCCTTCCCCTTTGACACCAGCCCTCCCCCTCCTTCCTTCCCCGATTGGGCTACTCCACTTGTAGGTTGGCGAGATAACATGGAATGGATTGGGCTCACCCACTGTTGGGGTGAATCTTTCCTTTCAGATTCGTCAGGTGGTGGAAGGTGAACATGGAGCGTTTTGCCTAGAACTTGGTCCCGATTCTAAACATGCTCCCCTTTCTTTGGGCCCTTCCACACAGCCCTATAACCCAGAATATCAAGGCAAAAAAATTCCCACAATATCTGCTTTGAACCCATTATTTGAGTTCACACTCAGTTCAAAAGCAGATAACGTGGGATTTTATTCGACTGTGAGGAAGGGACCTAAATCTTTTGCTTCAAAACAGGGAGGGTGGTGAAAGGAAAGAAGGAATTAAGGAATGAAAGGAGGGAAGGGACGGTAGTTCTATGCAGTGCGTTCAAACGGGAGTGAAGTTCAGGAGCAGAGTATACAGCCTAGAACAGGGGTCCTCCAACTAAGGCCCGGGGCGGATACGGCCCTCCAAGGTCATTTACCCGGCCCTCGCTCAGGGTCAACCTAAGTCTGAAACTACTTGAAAGCACACAACAACAACAACAATCCTATCTCATCAGTCAAAAGTAGGCCCACACTTCCCATTGAAATACCAATAAGTTTATATTTGTTAAAATTGTTCTTCATTTTAATTATTCTATTGTTTTAGTGGGTTTTTTGCACTACAAATAAGATATGTGCAGTGTGTATTCATTCATGTGTTTCCCCCCCAAATTATAATCTGGCCCTCCAACAGTTTGAGAGACTGTGACCTGGCCCTCTATTTAAAAAGTTTGAGGATCCCTGGCCTAGAACCAGGGTTTGGTATTCTGTACTTGGTAGGCCAGAGATAAGAAAGCAATCCATGAGCATCCTAATTTTATCATCTGCCAGGATGACGTGAAATAAGCAATGTCCCTTCATACCATGGAGCCCCCATGGCGCAGTGGGTTAAACCAGCTGAGGTGCTCAACTGTGAGAATCCGGGGAGTGGGGTGAGCTCCGCTGTTAGCTCCAACTTCTGCCAACCTAGCAGTTCGAAAACAAGCAAATGTGAGTAGATCAATAGTTACGCGGGCCACATGACATGACCTTAGAGGTGTCTACGAACAACAACGCGATTCGTCTTAGAAATGGAGATGATACCCCCCCCCCCCCCCTTCCTTGAGTTGGACTCAATTCGACTTAATGTCAAGTGGAAATCTTTACCTTTACTTTATGCATACCAGAAAACACTATGTAATGGAGGCCCCAAATAGATATTGTTTGTTATCATGTATTTTCCATTTCCATGGGATGATGAGAGGGGGGGGGGGGAGAGGGAGGAATTCCCACCTGGATAAAATATGCGGAAATTTCGCATCTCATTTTCTAATTCTAATTTCGAGCTCCTTCTCAAGTGGCTTTCTCGGGAACATTAAACTCCAAGCGCGTGGCTGTCATCGAAATACATTTCCTAAGAAAAGTGCAGCTTCGAGAGAGACAATGAAGGGAGCTTGAATACTGCCTTAGCTGGGTCTTGGGCTTGCTTTTGGGGTTGTCTGTATGATGTTTAGATATCAAAGGATGATTGAATCAATCAAACAAACATTATCGACAGAGATAAGATACTCGGCCTTCTTAGAAACGAGTCTGAAGCTGCAAACCTTCCACACAGTCATATGAACTAGAATATCAAGGCAGAAAATCGCACAATATCTGCTTTGAACTGGGTTATCTGAATCCACACTGACATGTATTCTAGTTCAAAGCAGAAAATGTGGGATTTTATTCAGCTGAATGGAAGGGGTCATAGGCTTGGAAATAAATTCTATCCAATGCAATGAGGAAATAATTTCACTATCTTTCACTAGGAAGGAAAAAAACATACCAAGTCTTATTTTCTCAAGAGTCTCTTCAGTGCACCCGACTGTGTTGTCACGTGTCTTCACGTCAACCCAGGCTCATGGATGTCCTTCGTGGAGTTTTCTGCATGCCTGTCAACTCATGGCAAGCCCATGCATTCCACAGTTTTCTTAGGCAAGGACTACTCCAGCGGTTTTGCCAGCTCTGAAACAAGCATGGGCAAACTTGGGCCCTCCAGGTGTTTTGGACTTCAACTCTCACAATTCCTAACAGCCTCAGGCCCTTTACTTTTCCGCTTAAGCGCCTGGGGCTGTTAGGAATTGTGGGAGTTGAAGTCCAAAACACCTGGAGGGTCCAAATTTGCCCATACCTGCTCTGAAATGTCCCATAGAGAACCTCATATTCATTGGTGGTCTCCCATACAAGTACTAACCGATTCTGACCCTGTTTAACTTCCAAAGTCAGACTTTGGTGACTTTAGGGTATTTAAGTCCCTAGATTTATTTTTAATGGAGTTGGAGTAGTAGTAGTAGTAGTAGTCGTAGTAGTACGTAGCCAGGAGTTTGAGTGGGGGGCGAAAAGCTGAGTTTGATGGGGGGGCTGAGTTTGAGTGAGAGAGGATCTACCCTAGCAAACCTTTTGTATCGTTATCCCAATACCCCCATGCACATGGGATATATTGAGCATGGTGATCAGATCATGATATGAATACACATAACAGTTTAAATAATGTACCAGTAAGGCCTTCTGGAGGACCACCCTGAGGATTTCGGGGAGGGGGCCTGAAGCCCCTCAAGAAACCCTTCCCCCCCTACGACCCTGGTAGTACGATTTGCCATTGCCTTATTCTTCATTTAAGCTAGTCTTAATTCAACATGGAAACCACATTAAATATATTCCAGGCATGGACAAACTTGGGCCCTTCGGGTGTTTTGGACTTCAAATCCCACAATTCCTAACAGCCTTAGGCCCTTTCCTTTTCCACTTAAGCGCCTGAGCCTGTTAGGAATTGTGGGAGTTGAAGTCCAAAACACCTGGAGGGCCCAAGTTTGCCCATACCTGCTCTGAAATGTCACCTAGAGAACCTAACATTCATTGGTGGTCTCCCATACAAGTACTAACCGGTTCTGACCCTGTTTAACTTCCAAAGTCAGACTTTGGTGCCTTCGGGGTATTTAAGTCCCTAGATTTATTTATTTTTAATGGAGTTATAGTAGTAGTAGTAGTAGTAGTAGTAGTAGTAAGATTTGCCATTGCCTTACTCTTCGTTTAAGCTAGGATTCAAACCCGAGTTCCCTCGGAGTCTTAATTCAACATTCAAACCACATTGAATATATACCAGGCATGGGCAAACTTGGGCCCTTCAGATGTTTTAGACTTCAACTCCCACTATTCCTAACAGCCTCAGTCCCCCCCCCCTCAGCCGCTTAAAAGGAAAGGCCTTGAGGCTGTTAGGAATTATGGGAGTTGAAGTCCAAAACACCCAAGTTTGCCCATGCCTGTTCTATACAGTTCCACACCAGTGTAATACTGAACTATATCTCAATTTCAACTGTTTTAAATCACTACTATTGGCTACTAGTGGGTCGATCTTTGAAACAGACTCAAAGATAAATGACAGAAGCAGGATGGTTTCCCAAGTCGGAAGGCTTGGGAATTTTTTTTAAAAAAAATATTTATAGTGTATGCTATGGAAAAATAGGGCAGGGATTGCCACAGAACGCTGAAATAGGTTTTTGAAGCAATGGCATTTTGTATAGGGTTTTAAAAAAATCTTTCTGTGGAGGTGGGTAGGTGGTAGCCATTTTCTAAACATACTATTTGAAATGTTCCAAAACATTTTGCTGAATTTTCCAGAGACATTGAGGGGATTTATTTTAATTCGAGATCTGAAAATAGTTTATTTTGCAAACAACAAAGAGGCATTTAAATACTGTTCCTCTAGGCTATTTGCTTTGCAACTGTCGGGTATTTTATTCGACTTGTTGCTTCTCGGAGAAAATATCAAATATGATAGACAAGAGCAGTTGGGGAGTGAGCACTTTGCAGGCGAACTGCCGCTCGTGCAGCTTCCAAAACAAAACTCAATGTGTGCTAATGGCCGTTTCCACTTTCATAATGGAGACTAACTCTTGGGATGGTATTTCAGTGACAGTGACATCATTGCTAATTCTCTGTAACTGTGTTTGGTTGGTATTGTTTTCCTGTGCCTTTAAGTCGTTTTCTGATGTATGTTCTTGGCAGGATTTGTTCAGAGGAGCCTTGCCTTTGCCTTCCCCCGAGGCTGAGAGTGTGACTTGATCCTAGAAACATAGAATCATAGAGTTGGAAGAGACCTCGAAGGCCATCCAGCCCAACCCCATTCTGCCAAGGAGCAGGGCAATCCCGTCCAAAGCACGAAACCAAGGTGCTTCAATTGGTTTCTAAGGCGGGAGGGGATTCGAACCTTGGTCTCCCGCGTCGTGGTCCATCTGTCAATCAAACTACTACTGCCATCTAGCTCCCCCCCAAGAAGATCAATTCCCCCTCCAAACCATGGGCAGGGCGCTTTCATTTGTCTGCAACCGAAACGTCAACACTCCCCATCAGCCACTGACTTTTAAAAACCGGTATCCAAAGATGTTGTTGGACTCGCAGAGCAGATCCTCAAAGATTGCAGCCATACCCACCCACATTTAGCTTGGAGCAAGCCCCATTGAACTCAGTAGGAATTTATTTCTGAGGGTTGTACTTTTGTTGTTGTTGAATGTCACCAAAGGCTGCCGAAAAGGGCCCAGAAAAGAAGACCAAAGGGTTTCTTGCACCCCTCCCCCCCAAATCTAAACCAATTTCTTTAGGTTCAGGAAAAGGATTCCCTCATCCGGGATCTGATGGCTTGTAGTTGTAGTAGTTGTAGTTGTTGCGTTTGACTTTAGAGACCCCCTAAAATGACCCCACCACGGGTTTTCTTTGCGGAATTTGTTCCTCTGAGGCCGAGAGAGTGTAGTTTGCCCAAGGTCACCTAATAGGTATCCTTAGCCAAGCAGGGAGGAATGTTTACTCAGAAGTAAATCCCGCAGCGTTGAAAGGTGCTCCTTACATCTAGGGGTCGAATTAATGCACTGTGGAATGAATGCAGTTTGACACCACTTTAACTGCCCTGGCTCAAGACTATGGGAATTTGAGAGTTGTAGTTTCACAAGGTCTTTAGCCTTTTCAGCAAAAGAGTGCTGGTGCCTACCCAAACCACAACTCCCAGCGTTCCCGGCGGTTGAAGCGGTGTCAAACTGCATTAACTCGAGAGGATAGGTGCCCCCGAAGTACTCGAGAGGATATATGCCCCGAGGTCGGCTGGATCTACACTGACAAATAATTCAGTCTCAACTGCATTAGGAGTCCTCCTGGCGCAATAGAGTAAACCTTTGTGCTGGCAGAAAGGTCCCGGGAGCAGGGTGAGCTCCCGTCTGTCAGCTCCAGCTTCTCATGCGGGGACAGGGCAACTTCCTTGCAGACGGCTAATTCTCTCACACCAAACTTGCAGTTTCTCAAGTCGCTCCTGACACACACACACACACACACACACACACACAAACAACAACAACCCTACATTATACGGTCAATGCAGACCCATATAATGCACTGAACAGCATCTATATGGATTTCCACTGACCATATAAGGGTAGATGAAGCTTTGCACATTTTCTCTTGCAACGGGAACAGCTCTATTCCAGCCATATTTACTCGGAAATAAAGACTATTTATTACATTAAGGCGGACTGCCAGATAAATGCTTTTAGAATAGCAGTCCTGGTTCTTACAGGAATTTCCCCTTCCCTGAACATTGGGATTTCTGTGGGTTGAGAAAGTCCCCATAGGGAACCAACGGTGCATCTTCTACCTACAGCATTGTTCTTCAGGGAGACTCGACATACGAGCTGCAGCCTTGCATTTGGGAGTTGGAGGCAACCAACCCTCCCTCCTCTGAATAAAACGTGCCAGTTACATTTTACAATGACAGCAGTCCTATCTCACTTTAACTCTCGGGATTTGGTGTCCTGAAATTGGTAATGGTAATGGACGAGGCAAACTCATTTGGAACAAATCTGTGTCAGATTTGCCTTAAGGCCGCCATAGATCGGAAACTATCTGAAGTTCACAGTTAATAACACACTGGAACATAGTATCCGAACCTGTGGCCCACTGTGTTGGAAAAACTAACAATCTTGCATGCACATTGAATGTTCAAAGCATTTATTTACATAATCCCAATATACGGTTATGCATTACAGTACCAGAACCCTCTTGCAAACTACAAATCCCATGATATTATGCAAATGTTGTTGAGGCCTTTGTATGGCATGTATCAGCGTTGATACATTCTAAGAACTTTCCTTAATTCAGATCTGTAACCTAAGGTGCATCTACTTTGTAACAAAATTTGAAAAAAAAATGTTCCTGATTTGGAAGTGTTATTTCCTGTTTAATTGTGTGTAATTTACTTCGAATGTAGTTGTTATACTCGGGGAAACTTCGTGGCTACCACAAACTATGTTGAATTGGTTGAGACTTCATTGAAAAACTATAGCAAAATATGCTGCAGGATGGCCCGCCAAAACACAGTTTTGGCAGTTTAATAAACTTTTCCCATTAAAAAAAAAGGATATAACCAATTAGGAAATGATATTTATAACCCAGGAACAAAAATCAAGTTCATAGTATAACGTAAAATGATCACTCGTTGATGGGTTGCTGTCAGTCTTGCTGACTGTATGACCATGTTCCAGAAGATTCCAAAGACTATGGGAGTCTGGGAGCATGGAAAACAGCGAAAATTGTTGGCACGTTGGGATTTTGGGATCTGCAGTTTGTTGAGGCTCCATACTTTTTGGTTGAGAAGGGTAAAAGAGCTCCTGAATCCCAGCCTTCCATAGCATTGAGCCATAGCAGTGAAAGTGGTACTAAACTGCATCCATTGTACCGTGGAGATGCGCCCTGAGGCGCAGTTCAATTTGGGTTTCAGTTCCTTGTATGGAAAACGCCACAATGGCGAAATGCTAAGCAAAGAAATGTTGTAGAATTTATGCCGATTGGTCGTGGATTCATAAGGGGCACCAGCCCACTTGGGCAGAGGAAGCTAAAGACCTTGTGAAACTACAACGCCTAGGCAGGAAGAAGCCAGGCTTTGAAACTGCAAGGCTATTCGGTGTTAATCAAGGTGCCTCAGGCAGACAAGAGTTCTTTTTCCCACCGTGGACATTCCACAGATATATAAACCGCACTTGCCTAGTTTCTAACAAACCTCACAACCCCTGAGGATGCCTGCCATAGATGTGGGCGAAACGTCAGGAGAGAATGCTTCTGGAACATGGCCATACGGCCCAGGAAACTCTCAGCAACCCAGTGATTCCGGGCATGGAAGCCTTCCACGACACATACAACGCCCATGACTCCATCATATTGGGCCATGGCAGTTAAAAGTGGTGTCCCATGAGTTAGGGAGGTGCACCTTAACTCATAGGATACAACCAGAATGCCCAAGATGGGGGATTCTGGGCGGTGCGGTCCCTCCAAAGTTATTTTCCCTCCCTCCCTCCCTTCTCTCTCCCTTGCAGCGGTCCTGAAAGCGGAGCAGGCGGCGGCGGTGTTCAAGTTCCCTCTGTCGTCGTCGGCGCCGCTGGGCTGCTCGGGGCTGAGCGCGGGGGCGGCGGCGGCGGCGCTGCTGGCGGCGGGGGGCTCTGGCTCGGGCTTCCCCGTCGCGTCGGGCCCCCCACACCTGCCCCTCGAGCTCCACCTCCGCGGGAAGTTGGATCCCGGCGCCTGCGCCGAGGCCGGGGCCAAGTCCAAGAAGGGCCGCCGCAGCCGCACCGTCTTCACCGAGCTGCAGCTGATGGGCCTCGAGAAGCGCTTCGAGAAGCAGAAGTACCTCTCCACGCCGGACAGGTGAGCCCAGGCGCCCCAGCCTGCCCCCCCCCGCACCAAAGAGGCCATAACATGCATATTTGCTTTCACTGGTGCTGATGGGAATCGGAGCTATTAGGCTCAAATATAACCCTCACTTGGGATGATTCCACAAAAATATAGCAGATGGCTAGAAGCACAGTTCAGAAGCTTAGGTGAAGTGGGCAAGAATTAGTCTCCATTCAACAGGATGGCACAGGATTGTAGGAGCCACAACTTAAAGGAGCTTGGAAGTAAGCTCACCAAGTTATCTTCATAGTCAAGAAAATAATGCCTCCACCTTCGTAACTCCTCAACACAGGCCCGGATTACCCATAGGGCCAGACTAGGCCATGGCCTCGGGCGGCAGATTTGGGAAGAGGGGCGGAGCCGCTGCTGGCGTGACGCACAAGGCGCCGCCGGAAGTCCCACCCTTAGGGAGACTCACGCGGCTTCCCCCGCCGCCGCGCTCGCACCGGCGCACCTCCTCCCTTCACTGAGGGAAGGAGTGGCGCCGGTGCGAGCGCGGCGGCAGCGGGGGAAGCCGCGTGAGCCTCCCTAACGGCGGGACTTCCAGCGGCACCTTGTGCATCACGCCGCCCCCCGCAAGAGGCCCTGCCCCCCCGGGGGGGGGGCGTGTAGACCGGGCGGCCTTGGGCGGCACAGGCCGCAAATCCGGCCCTGCTTCAACAGATGGCAGTACTGGTTTGCGGCAGGTACTGGCTTGTTCAGTAGACTCTCCTCTACATTTTCATTTTGGTGGGAAGCCTTAGCATTGAACAGTTGTGTTGTTAAAGTGCAAAGTATGGAATCCTGCACAGATGGTCAGTCAATGCGCCTTAAGCAATGTGCAGTCATGGAATTCTTGACCACAGAAGGTGTCACCCCAAAGCTGTTTATGGTGATTGTGTTGATGTGAGTACAGTGCATCACTGGGTGAGTAAGCTTAAAGATGTTGAGGTGGGAACATCTGACTTGCGTGACAAAGAGTTGGACGTTCATAACAGCCAGGGAGAAATTTCAAGCATAATCGGCATTTCACAAGAACGTGTGGGTCACATTATTGCGGACGCCTGAAATGACAGCACACACTTGAAATTTGCCAGGAACAGTGAGGGCTTCAGAAAACTTGTTCATCATTAGCAGAAGTGTATCCAATTGCCTGGTGATTATGTGGAAAGGTGAATAGTGGTAATTAAAGAGCACATTCTAAGAATTATTTCTGCGTTTGATTCATTAAAATATTCCCATCCAAATTTATGGAGGCATTACTTTTCATTCAACCCTCATACATCTGGTGAAAGGCAAGATGCATCCTTACTCAAAGAAGACAAAGGAAGACAGAAGACAAAATGGGGAATGACCACATGGCCAAAACAGGGCAATTAAGACAGGGCAATCAAAAAACTTTTAAAGAGAAAGTTACCTCATCCCTCACAGATATGCATTGCTAAATATTCAAAGGGGGAGGAGATACTGGCAAGGAGGAAGAGCAAGACAAAGCCCCTTCAAAGCCCCTTCTGAGATAGGCACAGATAGGAATTTGGGGAAGGAATCCTTCACTCTAATTCTATCTAAATAACTATTCATTGAGGGCTGGAGACTTGTTCAATTGGGGATGAAACTCAGCAGGCGCAACTGTAGCAGAATCTGAGCTGTTAGATTCAAAAATAACCCTCAGTTGTGGTGATTCCACCATAAATATAGCAGAGGACCAGAAGTATGTTTCATAACCAGCGGAAACCTACAGTGTGGTGAAGCTGCAATACGCTTCTATTCTCAGGATGGCACAGGATTGCAGAATCAGAACTTTAGATTCAAAAATATTTATTGAAGTAAAAAGTAAAATAAATACATTCTGGATAGAAAAGGTCTAACTAGCTTACTAAATCTGATTTTCTTTTCTACCTCTTCACACTAGATAATGAATCCACTTTAAATTTGGTTTCTGCCTCCTGCAGAATTCTGGGATTTGTAGTTTAGTGAGGTTGATAAAGGCTTCCCCCTAAACTACAAACCCCAGAATTCTGCAGGCGGCAGCAAATGGATTTAAAGTGGATTCATTCTTTGGTGTGATGAAGTAGACCTGTAAAAGGATAAAAAGTTTTTAAAAATCAATGCAACTACATTTTGCCTGGAGACTGAGGCAAAATATGTCTTCACTGATAGGAAGTAAAAGGCAGAAGAAACAATGATGGAGGATGGCCACATGGCAGGCCCGGATTACCCATAAGCCACACTAGGCCATGGCCTATGGGCGCAGGCCTAGGGGGCGCCAGATCAAGGACCAAAAAAAATGTTCAAACAAAACCGCAATGTGTGGCATGATGACTCTCTCTCTCTCTCTCTCTCTCGGGGGAGAGCACTGCGAGGGGGCGGGGAGGAGGGAATGGCCCCCTCTCGCCATCGCCCCTGCCCCCTTGTCAAGGAAGGAGGCCACGAGGAGGAGGAGGTGGAGGGAAGGCCCCGAGGCTGCTGGCGGGCATGCGTGGCACCCAGGAACATGGCGGAGGAGGCGAGGCCATGGCGCTCGCACCCTCCCTCCTGCCGCGCATGCCCAGCAGCAGCCCCGGGGGTGGGGCTTCCCTCCGCCTCTTCCTCCTCCTCACCGCGCCCTCCTTCCTTGAGTTGAGGAGGAGGGAGGAAGGGAAGCCCCACCCCCGGGGCCGCTGCCACGCATGCACAGTACCCAGCAACATGGTGGAGGCCGCAGCACTTGCACCCTCCCTCCTGCCACGCATGCGTGGCAGAGGCCTGGGGGGCTTCCCTTCCGTCCTCCTCCTCCTCCTCGGAAGAGGCGGAGGGAAGCCCCGCCCCCAGGGCCACTTCCGGGCATATGTGGCAGGAGGGAGGGCGCGAGCGCCATGGCCTCCTTCGCCATGTTCCTGGGTGCCACAGGGGCCCGGGGCTTCCTTTCCTTCCTCTTCCTCCTCCTCCTTTGAGGAAAGAAGGCAAGCCCCCAGGGCTGATGCCATGCATGCGCAGTACCCAGGAACATGGCGGAGGAGGCCGCGGCGCTCACGCCCTCCCTCCTGCCGCGCATGCGTGGCAGAGGCCTGGGGGGCTTCCCTTCCTTCCTCCGTGGAGGAAGAGGTGGAGCGAAGCCCCACCCCCGGGGCCGCTGCCGGGCAGATGTGGTAGGAGGGTGTGCGGCGCTGCGGCCCCTCCTCCGCCATGGTCCTGGGTGCCGCAGCGGCCCCAGGGGCTTCCCTTCCTTCCTCCTCCTCTGAGGAGGAAGGAAGGGAAGCCCCCAGGGCCGCTGCCACACATGCGCGGTACCCAGGAACATGGCGGAGGAGGCCGCGGCGCTCGCGCCCTCCCTCCTGCCGCGCATGCACGGCAGCGGCCCGGGGCTTCCCTTCCTTCCTCCTCCTCCTTGGAGGAAGAGGTGGAGCAAAGCCCCACCCCCTGGGGCCGCTTCCGGTCATATGTGGCAGGAGGGAGGGTGCGAGCGCCGCGCCTCCTCCGCCATGTTCCTGGGTGCCACAGTGGCCCCAGGGACTTTCCTTCCTTCCTCCTCCTCTGAGGAGGAAGGAAGGCAAGCCCTCGAGGCTGCTGCCACACATGCGCAGTACCCAGGAACATGGCGGAGGAGGCCGCGGCGCTCACGCCCAGCCTCCTGCCGCGCATACGCGGCAGTAGCCCTGCCCCCGGGGGCAGGGCTTCCAAAGTGTGGCCTAGGGTGCCAAAAGGACTTAATCCAGGCCTGCCACATGGCCAAGCCCAGGGCAATAAAAATGCCTTTCAAAAGATAGCTACTTACAGACATTCCATAACTACATCTTCAAAGGGGACGACGACAGTGGATAGCATGAAGAGTAAAGCCAAAGCCCTTTCTAGGGAAGCCTGCATAAGAATGTGTGTGTGTGTGTGTGTGTGTGTGTGTGTGTGTGTGTGTGAGTGAGGAATCCCTTATTCTAATTCTATCTCTAATCTAGCTACTCATTGACCGGTGGAGACTTGATGACACAAGAGATTTGTTCAGTCCAGGGATGAAAAACCCAACAGAAATCCTTTGCAGAGTTATATTTTATTGAAGAGGACAGGGGGACAACAATAATAGTTTCACAGAGTCACTCCAAGAAGGCTACCATTGACACTAGCAACAAAAATGATAGATGCAGATAAACTTCACTTGCCTAGATTCCAATAGGCCTCACAACTTCTTAGGATGTCTGCCTTAGATGTGGGCAAAAAGTCAAGAGAGAATGCCTCTGGAGCATGGCTATACAGCCCAGAAAGCTCACAGCAACCCAAGATAGATGCCGTTAGCATATCTATTCCTCATTATCCCTACAGTCATATTATCCTTTTACTGATAGCAATTATGAGGTCACTTTGGTTGGATCTAAAGTATTATCTCAGTTTACTATGGCCCATGCCATAGGCTGCATTTCAGAAGAAGGAAATAGCAAAACCCATCTCCTTGAGGATGTCTACACTAGGCATGGGCAAACTTGGGCCCTCCAGGTATTTTGTACTCTAACTCCCACTATTCCTGACAGCCCCAGGCTCCCAGGCCAAGAAGGGGCCTGAGGCTGTTAGGAATTATGGGAGTTGTTGTCCAAAACACCTGGAGGGTCCAAGTCAAGGAGATGGGTTTTGCTATTTGCCTTCTACTGAAATGCAGCCTATGGCATGGGTCATTGTAAACTGATATAATACTTTATTTATTACCCCCGTAATAGTTGGTAATTCTGCTTTACATGCAGAGGCTCTTCTAGAAATCCTGGAGAGTAACCAGTTTACAAAGGGGAGGGGTGAGATTTGGGGAAACAGATGTAGCTATCCAAGAGCCTTTCCTTTCTTTTCCCTGCAGGATAGACCTGGCAGAATCTCTGGGTCTGAGTCAACTGCAAGTGAAAACCTGGTACCAAAACAGGCGAATGAAATGGAAGAAAATAGTAAGTGTATTCAATAGTAAATGTGCTTTGAATGTGATTTTCCTGTTTCTTGGCAGGGGGTTGAACTGGATGGCCCATGAGGCCTCTTCCAACTCTATGATTCTATGACTCTATTTTGCTTACATGGGCAGCCACAGACAAAAATAGCCATGCAACCAAATGACATTTATTGGCTACCTGGAGAAGGAGGAGGAGGAGATAGATGTGCATAACTTCCAAACAAAATAATTTCAGATATAGTATGCTCCAATTAACAGTATCTCTGGCCATTCAGGGGCCAAATTGTTGGAATAGTAGATGTCCTAATATGTTACATATGGGCAACCAGATTGTGCAAAAAAAGTCTATCCAGACATTCTGAGGTGGAGAGGAAAGCAGTGTTGCTGAAATATAATTCTCGCTGCTCCCAATCAGATCAGACCCACAGATTCTCTACTCTTACTCTAATGATTATAATAGTGCTAGCAAGGGGATTTTCTCTCCATCCAACCCCTTAACCTGCTCACTCCAACCCTAAAAATATCAGTACAAAATACCACTTACTCAGTTGATACTCCTTAGGATAAGCTATGTGCAAGGGACACAAATTGGTGATTTCCTCACTCTGGAAACAGAACAAAGTAGAATGGAAGCCACTATAGCAGAATATTTTTCCCCAAATGGTTATCTCAGTGCCTAGTAGTAGAGTGAAAGATCTCAGCTTTGACATTTATCTAGCTGAACTGACCAGGTGAAGGATTTCAGTCCAACATGTAGGCATGACTGATTTACTGTGATTCAGTATTTCAGCTTGACTGACTTGCTGTGATTCAGCTGTGTAAGAGATATGTAGTTACACTGCTTGTCCAGGTTACAATCCCCACCAAGGTAAATAGGGATGCAGTGGGTTTGGATCTTCTGGCACAGTGATGGAAACTGTAGTTTTTGGCTTTGTAATCAGACAGGACTGGATCCAGAGTAAGTTGCAACCTTGTTAGAAGTCACAAACTTTTGAAAAATGATGCCAAAACATATTGGTAAAAAGCACAACCTGTTAGAATCATAACCTTTTGGGAAAATGGCATTCACTAGCATTCATGCAAGGCAACTAGGTTTATTCACAAACTTCATGTATTTAGTATACAGGTACTTTGCTTATCAATCCAGTTACAAGTAGATTTGAAATAGTTTTTCTATGTAGGTAACACAGGGCATCTTTCTCATAATCAACAGTCCATAATCTAAAGCATCTCTCTGTTCTGAGAGTCTAATAAAATGTCTGTCTCATCTGAAAGTTTAGTGGAGTCTAATGAATTCTGTACAGCACATTGTTCCTAATATGGAGTCTGAGTCCTAAACAAGCCAAGTTCTGATCACATAATAATAATAATCATCACCATCATCTTTATTTGTACCCGACCATCATCTCCCCAATGGGGACTCAGGGCGGCTTACATAAGGCTGAGCCCAACAACACAACAACAAAGTAACATCATACATAAAAACATTATAATCAATTACATAGAACATAGTCTACAAAATGCTACAACCAATAAACAATTACAATAAAATAAAACCATTCATGGCAAAATACAATGAGCGGGCTGCATGTACAGATTAAAATAGGAAGGATAAAAAAGGGGTGAGATAGCAGTGGTGAAAATTATTTGTAAGGGAGAAAACTCTTTCAAACTGGGGTCAAGCAGAAAGATTTTCATGTAAGTGGGGGAGGAGGTGTACACTCAGAGTAGATATTGAGGGCGGATGATAGCATGATTATACAGTTATCTCCAAAAGCACTGTGGAAGAGTCAGGTTTTAAGATTCTTCTTGAAATTTTCTAAAGTGGGGGCTCGCCTAATTTCACCAGGCAGTGCATTCCACAGATTGGGGGGGGGGCACTGAGGAAAAGGCTCTCTCCCTTGTTCCCACAAGGTAGGGCTGAGACAGTGGTAGAGGTGAGAAGAAACCCTCCCTCATTGAGGATCCGATCTCGCAGGTTCATGGATGGAGATACAGTCACATGGTCTGCAGCCCCTCCCACAACAAAGAGTTAAAGTAAAATTGCCTGCCAATACACACATATACAATACAGCAAACAATTGGAATTATGTACACAACAAATAACTAGTTGAGACTTCAGAAGGTTGCTATTTCTAACAAGCCTAAACACACATCACCAGTGTTGTACCAGTATAGTGCACATCCATATAGGACCAAATACTTAGTCTAGCAGAAGCATGTGAGATGAATTAGTAGTGGTGAATTTAAGTTCTGGTAAAACCACGTTCAGTAGGCTACATTTCAGAGGAAGAAACTAGCAGAATCTCTGACTATTCCTTGCCTTTGAAATTCATGGGGTCACCAAAAATCTACAGGAGACTTAAAGGCACACATGATACACAATTTTGAGTGGGAACTATGTGATGGTAAAGCATTGTGGCTCCAACTTTTATTCACTAATAGTTGAAAGGTAGAATTTTAATGTGGTGGTGATCAAGGTTTTCACACTAATGCCTCAGAGTGATGCAAGGAATATGAAGCTGATTTTCCAAAACAATATCATGATTTGCCTAAGCTTAGGGTGGGGGAGAAGAGAGGCTGTAATCTTCCCCAAATAGCACTTGCTGGCCTTAATGAGATGATGTAATGTTTATTTTTGTTGCTTAAAGTCAGTGCCTTATATGCTGATCTTGCCCATGCTTATTTCAAAGTAGGGAGAGGGGCCATTAGGTGGAAATTAATTTCATTTACATAAATGAGACTTGACACATCAACATTATATATCATAATAGTGATACTATAAATGTACATTTAGGGGACAAAATTGCATTCCTTACATTGGGAGGGGGCACAGGTGCAAGTTACCTCTAGTTGCTGGTATGTGAGAATTTGATCGAGAGACAGAGTAATGAAAGTTCCTTCCAAATAAGTCCCTAACACAGAACATAAAATGAAACTCAAAAACATAATATGAACAAGCATGGTGTAATGGTTTGAATGCTGGAAGAGAACTCTGGAGACATCAGTATGAATTCCAGATTGTCCATGAAACCCACTGAGGAGCCTTGGAGAAATCATACTCTCTCGGCCTCAGAGGAAGACAGTGCCAAACCTCATATGTTTAGAACTTGCTAAAAATACCATGTGATAGGGTTTCCTTAGGGTTGCCATAAGTCAAGTTATACAGCATGAATAATGGGACTTAATATGACTAGAAACTGGCTTTGTGTATTTTGCTGATTTTCCTGTGAAGGCAAACTCACTTCCCTGAGAATAAACTCTGTTGAATTCATTGGGACTTTCTTCTCGAGGCCCTTCCTCACAGCCCCATATCATAGAACAGTGTTTCCCAACCAGTGTGCCGTGGCACACTAGTGTGCCGTGAGTGATCATCAGGTGTGCTGTGGGAAATTGGAACCTCCAATACCCTTTCTTCCCCCTCCTGCCGAACACTTTTTCTTCTCCGCTCGGGCTCCCTTCTTCCCAGCCTCGCTCTGCTTGCTTTGCCTCGCTTTGCTCTGGGGCGAGTCTGCACAGTAGCGTCTGCACGGGTCACGTCTTCCTCCCTCCCCATTCCTTTCCTGAACACGCTCATGCTGCCCCCTCGGATCAAAATGGTGGCAGAAGCGGCAGTGTAGAAGAAAAAGTGTTTGGCAGGAGGGGGAAGAAAGGGCGCGAAGGGGAAGGGGGAGGAAGAGGTCTCTGTCGAAAGCTGGCATGGGCAAACTTGGATCTTCCAGGTGCTTTGGACTCCCCATCCTGGCCCTGCCGATGTTCCTCAGACAGTGCTGCAGCTGCCTGCTTTTTGACCCCGGCCTTGTGCGCTCCGACGCTGCTTCTGGGCACGCATGGAGGTTTTCACGCAGGCGCAGTTGCTCCAGAGCTGAAGTTGAGCGCAGGAGCAATTGCACATGTGCGAAAACCTCCGCGCATGCCCAGTAGCTCCCTTGCGCAGAAGCCTGTAAGCAAAGCACTCCCTATTGGGCAGTCAGGGAGTGCTTCCCCTCTCCCTTTGTCTCCGCCGCGCGCGCGTTTGCGGGGAAGGAGAAAAGAATCAGTGAAGGAAGTGTAAGTGAAGGAATGAATGAAGGGCTTTTCTCCTCCTCCTCCTCCTCTGTGACCTCTTCTCTCCCTCCTTCCTTTCTTTGGCTCTATTTCTGTCTAGACCTGAGGGGCCTGAGGCTATGGGGAGTTGGAGTCCAAAACACCTAGAGGGAGGGAGGGAGGGCCCAAGTTTGCCCAGGCCGCGCTGCCTGTATTCGACCTCATTTGAACATTTTGGCTGTTTTTCTATTTACGTTTACATTGGGATCCTAATTTTGGACTTATGGGAGACTCCTATGAATTATGAGTCGGGTGGTAGGTAATATATTCTGATTTTGATGCATTTACATTGGATTTCTTGTTGATTATTATACAGTTCTGCTTAATATTGTCATACAATATAATACAAATACAATATAACAATAGAATAATGATATATTTTATATTACATGTAATATTACAAACAATATTGCAGTATAGTGGTATTGTACAAAATAGTAATATATAATATTTTATTTTACTTTATTTTGGGTTATTTGAGTTTTATAGGAGTCATGAAAATATTTAGTAGAGGATAATTTTATTTAAATAAATAATTTTATTATTTTATAATAATAATAATAATAGAATAGAATGTTACATTATATCATGTCAATATATTATAATATAATTATATTGTAATGTAGTTTTGCACTCCAACTCCCACCATTCCTAGCAGCTTCAGGCCCTTTCCCCCCTCAGCCACTTAAGCAGGAAAGGGCCTCAGGCTGTTAGGAATGGTGGGAGTTGAAGTCCAAAGCACCCAGAGGGCCGAAGTTTTCCCATGCCTGTTTTAGGAACCTTAAAGTGGTGAGCCTCCTTCCAACATTGTGATTCTGGATAGAAAACAAACAACAACATAACATAACATTGTTTGACTCCACAGTGCTCTCTGGGCGTAGGTGAACTACAACTCCAAAACCCAAGGTCAATGCCCACCAAACTCTTATAGTATTTTCTCTTGGTTATGGGAGTTCTGTGTGGGAAGTTTGTGTCTTTCTGCCATTCCTGCCAGGATATCTATGTTGTGTTCATCAAAACAGGCCCAGGTTTCACATTGAGTGTATAAATAGATTTAAAAACATATTAACTATATGTATTACTGTGTTAGAGTGTCATTTTTGGTTGGTGGTGTGCCCCAGGATTTTGTAAAAGTAAAAAGTGTGTAGTGGCTCAAAAAAGGTTGAAAAACACTGTCATAGAATATCAAGGCAGAAATTTGAACTGGGTTATATGAGTCTAAACTCAGATCATGTGGGATTTTCCGTCTTGATATTCTGGGATATAGGTCTGTGTGGAAGGGCCCTCAGAAAACATGCACTGGATCTCTTCTTTTTCCTTGCCTCCAGGAGTTTGGTGGAGAAGATCTTACAGAAGCAGATTTATCCTTTATATTGGGGGATGGGTGGGCAAAATGCAGTTCTCAGTTGTGACTGGAGGTTTCCACACCTTGGATTTTCTTTTTATGGGTCAGACTAAAATCCATACTACATGATCTACCCCAAGTGCTATTAATACCACAACACTGTCCTAGGGCCCTTCCACACAGCCCTATAACCCAGAATATCAAGGCAGAAAATACCACAATATCTGCTTTGAACTGGCTTGTCGGAGTCCACACTCAGATGATGTGGGATTTTCTGCCTTGGTATTCTGAAATATAGAGCTGTGTAAAAGGGCCCCTAATTTCTGGAGCTCTGCACTTTCCCCACTCCTTCTTTACCCATTTTATACCCACTTATTTTCACACTATCCAAAATGAGCCTTTCTTCCCTGTAGATCTGGTCATGGACGGCCAGAAGGCTGGTTATTACATTTCCACAAGTTTGGTAGACATTTAGGCATGAAATTAACCTTCCAAAATATGATCAAAACACAAACAGAATCAGGAGATAAAGGAATCTTGAACATCTCTGAGACCAAACTGGGAGAAAGAAGTGTGCAACATGCACTTTGGAAAACCCAGGGCCTTTCACAACCCAGTCATATGACCTAGAATATCAAGGCAGGATAAGCCACAATATCGGCTTTGAACTGGGTTATCTGAGTCCATACTGCCATATATTCGAGTTCAAAGATATTGTAGAATTTTATTAAGCTGTGTAGAAGGACCTTGTTGCTGCCTTCCAGTGGTTTCCAGCTTGTGACTCCTTGATCATGGGGTTCCCTCGGCAAGATTTGTTCAGAGGGGGTTGCCTTTGCTTTCCATTGAGGTTGAGAGAGAGAGAGAGAGAGACTTTCCGGTGGGTTTCCATGGCTGAGCATGGATTCAAATGCTGGTCTCAAGAGTCATAGTCCAGTACTCAAAGTACCACACCATTCTGGGCTCATTCAGTAGTGCAAACTAAACTAGATGGAGAGACAAAGCACGCAGCAAGGTGTTTCCTTTGGGCCTCGGCAGGCCAGATTGGGTGTTGAAATGAGGGGGGGAAAAGTGTTTTTCAGGTTACCATGGAGAGATTTTAGATAGATAGGCAGACAGGCAGACAGACAGATATGGAGCCCTCGTTTACCGAAAGGTCGCTGGTTAGAATGGGGGGTGAGCTTCTGCTGTCAGCCCCAACTCCTGCCAACCTAGCAATTCGAAAACATGTAAATGTGAGTAGATGAATAGCGGGAAGGTAAGGGCGCTCCATGCAGTCATGCTGGCCACATGACCTTGGAGGTGTCTACGGACAATGCCAGCTCTTCAGCTTAGAAATGGAGATGAGCACCAACTCCTAGAGTCTAGCACGACTGGACTTAATGTCAGGGGAAAACCTTTACCTTTACACACACACACACACACACACATACACATACACTCCCCCCTCCCCTCTATATATAGAGAGAACACACACACAAAGCTTCAAGATAGATCGAAAGTCAAATAATTACAGGGTTCATTATATAATGGATTCCCGGAGGTTCGAATCCGGGGAGTAGGTGAGCTCCCGCTGTTAGCCCCAGCTTTTGCCAACCTAGCAGTTCGAGATGAGCACCACCCCTAAAGTCGGACACGACTAGACTTAATGTCAGGGGAAACCTTTACTTTTACCTTCATTGAAGCACGTAATTTCCCAGTTGGGTCTATTCCTTCGCCCTGCCTGCCTTTTCGCGAACCTTGCCCCCTTTGTCTCCGCAGGTCCTTCAAGGCGGAGGGCTGGAGTCCCCCACTAAGCCCAAAGGACGCCCCAAGAAGAACTCCATCCCGACCAGCGAGCAGCTGACAGAGCAAGAGCGGACGAAGGAGCTGGAGCGACAGCCTGAGAGCCTCGATTCCCCCGGCCACGTCAGCCAGGAGGAATAGCTTCAGCCCACGTGGCAGCGCCCACGCACGGACTCGGCGTGGGCTCCTGGGGTCTTTTGCCCGCCTCCTCTGCGCGTGCGGACTTTTGGGGACTCCCTGCCGCGAGGAAAAAGGCTTTCCAGACTTGCTCTTGGACCTTGCCAGGCGGCTCGACCTCGCGTGGATTGCCTTGGAGGGCGCGGGACACGGACTCGAGGGCCGCGCAAGGAGGTCTTGTTGTTACGCAGCTGCTGAGGCGCCGAGGCGGAAGCGAGAGGAACCAGAAGGGTGGACAAATGGTTAGTGGGCTGCTGTTCCTCCCCGTCGGTTCTGTTGCATTTCTTCCTTCTGTGTGTTGTGCTGCCCCTCCGCAGAAGGGAGACGTGTCCTCGGGTGGAAGGGAGGTCGGCCAAGGCCTTGGGCTTCCTTGGGCTTCCTTGGGCCTCTTTTGGACTGGTGGGGCAGAGATCAGGGTGCAGACGGAGGGGCCACTTCCCTGAAACCGGAGAGCCCCTTTCCCACTCGGTGTTGAATTAATATGAAGATATCTGAATTTATTTCAATAAAAATATTTTATGAACAGTTTGGCGTGAGCACTGCAAAGCCTTCTTTGCCTGAGACCATCGCCAGCGGGCCCTTTTGGGGTTTTGCTTTGCTTTTGTGCCTTTGGGGGGCGGGGGGAGGCAGTGTCAGTTCGCTCACGCCTAGTGTAGATGCACCTTGAAAATGGCTACACAGCTTGAATTGACTGAGAGTAGCTGGGATGAGGCTGCGATGGGTTTCCGATGGATGTCGTTTGTGGGCGGTGGGGCGGAAGCGGATGCCATTCAAGCTATCAGTCATATTCCTGA
This sequence comes from Anolis apletophallus, assembly GCA_030556195.1. NCBI lineage: Eukaryota > Metazoa > Chordata > Lepidosauria > Squamata > Anolidae > Anolis > Anolis apletophallus. The sequence goes on along the minus strand of JARBWK010000001.1, from coordinate 45,408,983 downwards.
CGGACGTGGAAAGGGATGTGGGTCAGGTCAGTCCTGCTGGAAACCCGCGTGGGCCACTTTCGGCAGGATACCGTGGCCCACGCGGTCCTGCTGTGCGAATGCGCCTCTGAAGGAGCGCCTCTAAGTCTTGAAATACAGAATTCCCTGTCTTGGTCAAAGAAGTCATAGAATCATAGAATTATAGAACCATAGAGTTGGAAGAGACCTCGTGGGCCATCCAGTCCAACCCCCTGCCAAGAAGCAGGAAAATTGCACTCAAAGCACCCCCGACAGATGGCCAACCAGCTTCCAAAGAAGGAGCCTCCAACACACTCCGGGGCAGAGAGTTCCACTGCTGAACGGCTCTCACAGTCAGGAAGTTCTTCCTAATGTTCAGATGGAATCTCCTTTCTTGTCGTTTGAAGCCATTGTTCCGCATCCTAGTCTCCAGGGCAGCAGAAAACAAGCTTGCTCCCTCCTCCCTATGACTTCCTATCACGTATTTATACATGCCTGCTCTCAGCCTTTTCTTCTTCAGCCTAAACATGCCCAGCTCTTTAAGCCGCTGCTCACAGGGCTTGTTCTCCAGACCCTTGGTCATTTTAGTTGCCCTCACACCTGGACACATTCCAGTTTGTCAATATCTCTCTTCAATTGTGGTGCCCAGAATTGGACACAATATTCCAGGTGTGGTCTAACCAAGGCAGAATAGAGCATGGGTAGCATGACTTCCCTAGATCTAGACACTAGACTCCTATTGCTGCAGGCCAAACTCCCACTGGCTTTCATTTGGAGGTCTAAAAAAGTCATCCCTTCCTATGGCTGAAGAAGGATTTCTAGAGACTTTATAAAACAGGAGATTCGTTTTCACAACCTGTGATGGGCACATATTGACCCCCAATATGTGTGCGCATATAAACAAATCGTTTGGAGATGGATAGCCGAGGAAACTCAACTGGGCTGCAGCCATACATGTGGACTTGGGAGGAAGGGAGCCTCTGCACTGCTGAGTGAATGCAGTTTGAAACCACCTTCACTGCAACGGCTCAATACTTTTAGTCCAGGGGTGGGCAATTACCGGCCCTCCAGGTGTTTTGGACTTCAACTCCCAGAAATCCTAGCCAGTTTACCAGCTCTTAGGATTTCTAGGAGTTGAAGTCCAAAACACCTGGAGGGCCGGTAATTGCCCACCCCTGCCTTAGTAGGTACCTTGGGTGTTGCAGTTCGGTGAAGCACAGACAGAGAAGCCCTTGAAAAACCACAACACCCATGATAGCATTAGCACTGATCCAAGGCAGTTTATTTATTTCGTATCAGAAGCATTGCATGAATTAGTATGATTCTAAATATTTTTGGACCAAAACCGGGCAACAGGACCGCATTGTCTGTAGCCTCCAACAATTCTTCCACTGTACATGAGGCAGGACATTGAGGACAAGCCTACAGATGCGGGAGTTGTCTATTCTGCTCCACAGTGGCACAAGGTGGGGGATTCTTTTAGGCAGTGCCATTTTGCCAGGTTTTGATCTGCCCACTCCATTTCTGAGTCTGTTCAGGGACTTCCAAGTTACCCATTCTTGGTTTGCCCTTGGGGGCAGACCCTCCTGAGGCTGAGGGGCCAGTTGGAATTGCCTGATTTTTCTGCCCACAGGGATATTCTTGAAGAGTGGTGGCTCTTATGAAGTTTCCCTTGATTTGAGTCTACTGGGAGGATGCTGATAGCTATACAGTGGGTGGCTTTCACTGTGTTCAACCTTATTTCTCGCACAGTCAGCAGCAACTTCAGTTGTACATTTGGGGGGGGGGGGAGGCAAGATCGTCGCCAGGGGGAGGGCTTGAGTGGCTCAGCCCCCCCCCCCCAATTCTCAGGGTGGTCCACGAGAAGGCCTTACTGGTACATTATTTAAACTGTTATGCTTACTCATATCATGATCTGATCACCATGCTCAATATACAAAAGGTTTGCTAGGGTAAATCCTCTCTCATTCAGACTCGCCCCCCAATCAAACTCAAACCCTCCCCCCCCCCGAACCAAAATCCTGGCTACGGTACTGGGGAGGATTCCCGTTAGCAGTGTCAAACTACCTTCATTCCCGAGTGTAGATCCGCCCTCCGAGGCCTCTTTTACTTTGGGCCTGGCCTGGAAGGTGGGAAAGTTGCTTTCCTCGGTTTTCCATCTCCTCGGAAGCCGTCTTGCGTGTTTTCTGACCTTCTCCGTGGTCGCAGTTCAAGCTTGACTAAATATAGAGGTCGAAAGGGCCTCCCAAGCAAGCGAGGCCTTCCCTCGCTTTTCCTTCTCCTTAACAGAAGCCTCATATGCAGCCTTTCAAACTGCATTAGATGGCACGCATGGCTTCATCTGGTGAGGACTTCTTGGCCACACTGACACAGGACTTTTTGTAGAAGAGGTGCCCTTTCACCCAGGATTGTAGTTCCCACCATCCCCTACCGTTAGAGCTTAGGGAGGTCTCAACCACCGCCCCCTTCCCCGCCCCACTTTTCCAAATTCCAGGCGTTTCTTTTTTGAGATCGGATTCGATTCAGGCCTGAATGGAGAAGAGAGTTTAAAAAATATGAATATTTAAAATATTTTTTAAAAAATATGAATCAGTACGACTGCCTTCTGCGTGGGAGATCTGGCCGAAGTCACCCAATTCTGTTGCTGACCAGGATAAAAACAACATCTTGGCCCTCGATGGGGACAAAGTAAACATCCCCTGAACTCTTTTTCCATTGAAATCTATGGGAGTAGAAAGCATCGGATTTACTTTAATTCATCCCACTCCTGCTTTTTAACCTGCTCAGTGGCGCAATGGATTAATCCCTTGTTCCCGCAGGACCCAAGACCGACAGGTCGCAGGTTCGAATGCGGAGAGAGTGTGGGCGAGCTCCCTATATCAGCTCCAGCTCCCCATGCGGGGACATGAGAGAAACCTCCCAGAAGCATGGTAAAACATCAAAACATCCCCGCGTCCCCTGGGCAAAGTCCTTGCAGAGTGTGGGCGAGCTCCCTATGTCAGCTCCAGCTCCCCATGCGGGGGACATGAGAGAAACCTCCGACAAGGATGGTAAAACATCAAAACATCCCCGCGTCCCCTGGGCAACATCCTTGCAGAGTGTGGGCGAGCTCCCTATGTCAGCTCCAGCTCCCCATGCGGGGACATGAGAGAAACCTCCCAGAAGCATGGTAAAACATCAAAACATCCCCGCGTCCCCTGGGCAAAGTCCTTGCAGAGTGTGGGCGAGCTCCCTATGTCAGCTCCAGCTCCCCATGCGGGGACATGAGAGAAACCTCCGACAAGGATGGTAAAACATCAAAACATCCCCGCGTCCCCTGGGCAAAGTCCTTGCAGAGTGTGGGCGAGCTCCCTATGTCAGCTCCAGCTCCCCATGCGGGGACATGAGAGAAACCTCCGACAAGGATGGTAAAACATCAAAACATCCCCGCGTCCCCTGGGCAACGTCCTTGCAGACGGCCAATTTTATCACACCAGAAGCGACTTGCAGTTCTCAAATTGATCCTGACACACACAAATCTCTCCCTTCCTCCCTCCCTCCCCCCTCTCTCACACACATACCCAAAAACCTGCCCCCCCCTTTCTTGTCTGTTTCAGGAATGGTTCCAAGTAGTAGTCGTAGAATAATGGTGTCACCTCCATCTTTTCAATGTTTGACGGTCTTTCCTCAGATTGTCGTGGCTCCCTTCCTCCGAGTTTAATTCTGCTTTGCAAACGAATGGACTTCCATTTACGACTTCCTAAGGAGTGAGATTCCTCCAAACCACACTATTATGAACGCTGCATAGGTCTTCTAGGCCCTATTTACATGGCCATACAACGCAGTTTCAAACTGTTCCCAATAGTCAGCGGAGATTCATATAATGCAGTTTAAACTGCATTGCAGACTGTAGGTGGGCCCCCAGACTCAGGGCCCCGGTTTCCTTGAGTGAGTCTATCCACCTGGAATTCCGTTTTCCCATTTCGTCTAGTGCTTTCCACTTCACCAAGCATTTTTCCCCGTGCCAGGAGAGACAACTCGCTTCTCGTGTGAGGGAATTGGTCGTCTGCAAGGACGTTTCCCAGAGGACGCCCGGGTATTTTCCCATCCTGTGAGGGGCTACTCTCATGTCCCGTCATGAGTCACTGGAGCTGACAGACTGGAGCTCACCCCGTTCTGGATTCGAACTGCTTTTGGTCAGCAGTTCTGCCAGCACAAGGGTTTAACTCATTGCGCCACGGGGGCAGTAGTGATCTTGGCAAATGAAACAACCAGTGGACGGAATCACTTGGTCCTAAGACAATATGATCAGGGACCAGATTGCACAGAACTCCTTTCAGTGCACAGGAGAAAGTCCCATTGAATCTCGCGAGGCTTATTTATTTCCTGGGAAGGATGCTCTGGATGGCTAAAGGCGCGCTCAGAAACCATTTTTGTCAGAACCAGGGCTTTGGTCTCCTCCCGGGTTTCAGGGAAACTATTCCTCCCATATCGAGCTTGCTATCAGGATGCCCATCATGATGTTTCTAAACTCCACAGGCAAAGTGCTTTGGCTCCACTTGAACTGTCAATACTACATCTGGTGGAGCCCTGGGGCTTGCAGTCCCGTGGCTAAGGAGGACTCAGAATCCTTTGCCAGAGGATGCAACAAAATCCCGAATAAGTAATGAAATATGCTGAAAAATACCTGAAATAGTAAATTTTCGGGTTTCACAGAGCTCCTCCTTAAAGATAGACCTTGAAAAGGGGGGGGGGGACACGGAGGGGAAGAAAGAGAAGATCGAAAGCATCGTTGCAAAGATATCTCTTAAGATCTGCCCATGAGCCCCCGTGGCGCAGTGGGTTAAACTGCTGAGCTGCTGAACTTGCTGACCGAAAGGTCGCAGGTTCGAATTCGGGGAGCAGCGTGAGCTCCCGCTGTTAGCCCCAGCTTCTGCCAACCTAGCAGATCGAAAGCATGCAAATGTCAGTAGCTCAATAGGTACCGCTCTCCATGAAGTCATGCTGGCCACATGACCTTGGAGGTGTCTACGGACAACGCTGGCAATTCGGCTTAGAAATAGAAATGAGTACCAACCCCCAGAGTCCGACACGACTGGACTTAATGTCAGGGGAAAACCTTTACCTTTACCTAAGACCTGCCCAAACCCACAGTGTTGTCACTACAGAAAGTGGGGCGTACATCCGTCCTCAGGATGCATTTTCTGAAAGGCTAGAACTACAACTCCCATGACCCCATAGCAGTCCTGCAGTGTCGATGCCCCTTCTGGTCTTCCAGGGCAAAGAACACTTCGACTTCAGGGGCCCAGCAACAGGGGGCGGGGAGGTAAGAGGGTCAGTTTAGCAAAACGACTTCCACGAACTCTTCCAGGAACTCAGAGGAATATTCTCCCCAGGTGTTGACAGACACGTTCGTAAGGCTTCACTTTTGACATGGTTTTGGCACGCCGGACGAAACCCCATTTACTGGAAATCGGACTGACTTCCCCAGAAGGAGCTAATTCTCTCTCTCTGCTGCAAAAGTCTTCCTTGTCTCCGCTTTGTAATCCGTAGGGCCCCGCTATTCGTGGCTGTGGGCAAGCTTATGTTGAGGGGCACCGTGGCTTCAGACAAGGCGGAAAGTGTCCAGAGAAGGGGCAGCCAAAGCGCCAAAGGCCTGGAGGCCTGGATGTCCTAGCAGGAGAGGCTTAGGAACTGGTTTAAGAGGAGACGCGAGATCCACGTTACACACAGAATCATAGAGTTGGAAGAGACCTCATGAGCCATCCAGTCCAACCCCATTCTGCCAAGAAGCAGGAAAATAACATTCAAAGCACCCCGACAGATGGCCACCCAGCCTCTGTTTAAAAGCCTCCAAAGAAGGAGCCTCCACACATCCCGGGCCGAGAGTCCCACTGCTGAACAGCTCTCACAATCAGGAAGTTTTTCCTCGTGTTCAGGTGGAATCTCCTTTCCTGTCGTTTGAAGCCATTGTTCCGCGTCCTAGTCTCCAGGGCAGCAGAAAACAACGAAAGGAAAAGGAAGGGGTCTGAGGCCCAAAACATCTGGAGGGCCCAAGTTGGCCCACGCCTGGGGTAGACAGACACACCCTTGGGCCACCTTACCTGCTACTGCCTGTAACACAAAATCGATTCAACACTGAACATGTGTCTTCAGTGGGTCTCCTCCCTTAGGCCTGGTCTAGTCTAACAGGCACCAGCAACTGGATCTGGAACCGTATTTTTTCCCCTCTAGTTTCCAATGAAAATAATCCAGATTCCACTATTTTCGGGAGAGGAGATGCCTGTCTCTGTGGATGGATTTGCCTAAAGGAGGTTTCCCCCACATTTCCACTCCCTCCTCCCTCCCCCCCCCCCTTTTCCTTTCTGTGTTTCCTATTTCGATATCAAATGACAGCGTGGCTGAGGAAGTAAGCAATTATCTGACTCTTCCAACAAAAATAGAGTAGGAGCCCAGACAGTGGAAAGGAAGGCAGAACCAGCCATCGTAAAGGCGGCATCAGGACTTTGTAGGAAAGACTGGTATTTGAGATTTGCAGGTGTGGCCCCTCTTGGCTGACATTTGCCCTAGCAAGAGACAGGGAGACAATATTTGAAGGGAGACCCAGCTATAGCAGTGAGTGCTGGACTGTGTTGGCCCCTCCAGGTGTTTTCGACTTCAATTCCCACAATTCCTAACAGCATAGGGGGCCCCTTTCTTTTTCCTTTCCCTTCCTTTCCGATTAAGTGGCTGAGGGAGGAAAGGAAAGGGCCCGAGGCTGTTAGGAATTGTAAGAGTTGAAGTCCAAAACACCTGGAGGGCCCATGTTAGCCCATGCCTGTGCTATCCTCAGACCTGGAATCCCCGCTCGGTCATGGACATCCTACAGAAGGCTCTCAGGTAAGTAAGTAACACTCCCTCAGCCTCAAAAGAAGGCCATAGCAGCAACCCTTTTTTTGGAAGAGAATCACCTTAGCATCCCAGGGTTGGAAAGAGTCATCCAGTCCAACCAGCAATGCAGCTTCTCCACAAAGTAGGCTTCTAACCCGTATTTAATAGCCACACCAGAGTTGAAAGCGTGGGTAAAGAGTGTGCATATTGCAAGAAAACCTGAAACGGTTAATAGACAGGCATGTAGCGGGGGGTTATGGGGGCTTCAGCCACCCCCCCCCCCCCGAAATTCTCAAGGTGGTCCGTGAAAAGGCCTTACTGGCACATTATTTAAACTGTTATGTTTATTTATATCATGATCTGCTCACCATGTTCATTATATCCCACATTAATGGGGTTATTGGGATAACAATACAAAAGGTTTGCTAGGGTAGACCCTCTTCCACCCAGTCTCAGCCCCCCCCCCCAACCAAACTCAGCCCCCCCAATCAAAATCCTGGCTACGGCCCTGTTAATAGATATAAAATAAACGTAAACATTAAATGCTTTAAAGAGAGACCATAAAAAGGAGCTTGTCAAAGATCATGAGAGCTCAAATGATAGAAGATGCACCCGAAGTGAAGAAGATTGGAAGTCATACTACACATTCTTCCCTACTATTCCCCCCTTACCCCCTCATCCACTTCCCCTAAAACACCACACCACCCAATCCCATTATCCCTACCTGCTACCCCTCTATCACCTTCTTTTTTCTTTAAACATTCCATTTCCTACTTTCCTATACCTTAGAAATGTTCCCCCTCTTTTTATTGTTACATGAAAACCTTAATAATATATATATATATATATATATATATATATAGAGAGAGAGAGAGAGAGAGAGAGAGAGAGAGAGAGAGAGTGCATACCATCGAAGTGTATAAAATCATGCATGGGATAGAAAAGGTGAATAAAGAAAAAATATTTTCTCTGTCACACAACACTAGGACTAGGGGGCACTCCCTAAAGCTCCAAGGTAGGAAAGTTAGGACTAATAAAGGGAAATATTTCTTCACCCAGAGGGTCATTGGGTTATGGAACTCACTTCCAGAGGAGGTTGTGACAGCTGTCAGCCTGGACAGCTTCAAGGCAGGATTGGACAGATTCATGGATACCAAGGGAATCAGTAGTTACTGAAATGGACATCCAAGTGCCACCTCTGTGTTGATGGAGGCAGGCAGGATTTTCCCCGGGTACTGGTTGTGGGGGGTCGGGAGCAGGTGAGGGTTTTGCCCTCCTTTCTGCTAGAGATCCCTGTGTACAACTAGTGGGCCACTGTGTGACACAGAATGCTGGACTAGATGGGCTGAGGCCCGATTCAGCATGGCTCTTCTTATGTTCTTATGTTCTTATGTTCTTATGTTCTTATATGAAATCCTGTGGTTGCCTCCTGCAGAATATTGAGGTTTGTAGTTTAGGGATGGGCCTTTCGACAGCTCAGTCAGAGAGGTCCCAGGCCTCACTAAACTACAAACCCCAGAATTCTGCAGGAGGCAGGCACAGGATGTCAAGAGGGATTTCTACAACTTTCCAAGGCAATCAGGTCCACGGCTGAGCAGCTCCCACCCTCCACAACCTTTTCCTCAGGTCCAATCCCACAGTTTTTAAAGGGGGCTCAATACCATATGATTTCCAAAACACTATGCCACCTTCTCCCATTTTGAGAACTCTTTGACATTTATGGAACGTTCCTCCCTTATTACTGACTGGGAATTACACAGATCTCCGATGTTGTCAGAAGCAATTGCTAGGGTCGTATTCAACACGCCAAGACCATCATCACATCCACCTGACTCTTGTTTGCTTGCTTTCCAACAAGACGTTATCTAAAAACAGGGCATGGTGGCCTGGCTCAGCCAATCTGCATGCTTGAAACCAATTAAAATTAGATATAATAATAATAATACACTTTATTTATATTCCACCCTTCTTCCCTAGGGGACTCAGGGGGGATTATAGCATTTATATACATAGACAAACATTCAATACTTTTACAATCATATACAATAAGATACATAAGCACAAACAAAGGCAGAGGCTTCTTTCATTTCTGACTCTTTCATTTCATATGGGATGCACACTCTTTTTGTCAATTTTCAAGCCGAGACGCCTATGTTGTCACCTCCTGGTTGTGTGGCCAGCAAGACCGCTCTTTGCCTTTTCCCACCGAAGTGGTACCTATTTACCTACTCACATTTGTATGTTTTCGAACTGCTAGGTTGGCAGGAGCTGGAGCTGACAGACGGGAGCTCACCCCGTATTCGAACTGCAGACCTTCAGGCCAGCAGTTCAGCAGCACAAGGGTTTAACCCATTGTGCCACTGCAGCTCCATGGATATTCTATTGTCACCACTCTCCTAAGGAAAACTTCTTTTGTGCCAGGATCTGTCCAATTATAGCACTCAGCCTCTAATGTGTGTGTATGCACCAAGCCCACCTATTGTATAGACTCTTGTATAGAAACACCATGCATTTCTTAAGGTTTTCCTAAGCAATGAATACTCACAGGGAATTTGGCTAGTTCCTGTCCTGAAATATAAACTACAGTATCTGGTGTTGGTTGGCAGTCTCCCATCTAAGTACTAATCAAGGCAAACCCCACCTAGTTTTCAAGATCAGATGGGAACTGGTGCCTTTGGGGCATTTAGGCTATCTCAGATGATAATACCAGGGTATTAAAACTTGCAGATGGGAAATATGACTATAGTAAAAAAAAAAATCCATGTCAGAAGCCACTTGAGAAACTGCAAGTCGCTTCTGGTGCAAGAGAATTGAGAATTGGCAGTCTGCAAGGACGTTGCCCAGGGGACGGCCAGATGTTTTTTGAAGTTTTACCATCCTTATGGGAGGCTTATCTCATGTCCCTGCATGGGGAGCTGGAGCTGATAGAGGGAACTCATCCACACTTTCCCCAGACCCGTGGGTCTTCAGTCCTGCTGGCCCACTGCACCACGGGGGGGGGGGGAGCTCCTTCTTTCTTATTTAATTACAGGATTGTTATGCAGGTAAGACAGTGGTTCTTAACCTGTGGGTCCCCAGGTGTTTTGATCTACAACTCCCAGAAATCCCAGCGGTTAGGAATTTATGGGAGTTGAAGGCCAAAACATCTGGGGACCCATAGGTTGAGAACCACTGGGTTAAGAGCATACTCCTTTGATGAAGGATACAATATGTTTTTTTACACAATCACCAATTGCAGAAATAATTTTACCACCATTGTTGAATGGTTAAACAAATAAAACCAAACCAAAGAAAGAAGAAGATGGGAAGGAGGTAGTTTGCTTAAATAATGATCTGTGTTTCATAATGTTGCTACCTGGAAAACCCTAATTTTCATTGAGTGAATATGTCTGCAGAGGATACATTTAAGAATGTTGTTGAGAAGTCAAAATTGACAATACTAAGAGATACTTAAGATAATTGTATCATCTTCCATCCCCAAGGGATACATACCACTTATGTGAGGAGTTATGAATTCATTGTCTGAAAATATTTTAAGCTGAAATTGTTTCCATCCCAGCTACACAATATGCTCGGTGCGGTGTCTGAAACCTAACACAAAAACTCATGAGGTTAAAAAGAAGCAAAAGTAAACAAAGTTAATGGAGAGAATTCAAAATGACTAATACGGTGGCACCGTGGGTTAAACTGCTGAGCTGCTAAACTTGTTGACCAAAAGGCCACAGGTTCGAATCCGGGGAGCAGTGTGTGCTTCCACTGTCAGCCCCAGTTTCTGCCAACCTAACAGTCTGAAAACATGTAAATGTGAGTAGATCAATAGGTACCGCTCCGACAGAAAGGTAATGGTGCTCCATGCAATCATGCTGGCCACATGACCTTGGAGGTGTCTATGGACAACACTGGCTCTTCGGCTTAGAAATAGAAATGAGTACCAACCCCCAGAGTCCGACAGGACTGGACTTAATGTCAGGGGAAAACCTTTACCTTATACTTATTTACCAAATTTTTTAAAGCAGGGTTTTTTATTTTAAAAAAGACATTTTTACTGGGCACACTTTCTCCCATTCAAAAGTTTTATGAGTTGAAGCATCCTTACTACATACAATCCCGACAGATTGTTCTGTGATTATTTTTTTCAGGAGGTGGTCAATATCAAGCTGTACATTTAAACACACCAGTCTTAGTAGTTAAAAATATTATTTTGCCCATCACCGCAAAACATCAGAATTAAAAATCTACTGAACTTTATTTATTTATTTATTTATTTATTGTTCGCTTTTATATACCGCTCTTCCCTGCAGGCTCAGGGCAGTTTACATAAAACAACAGTAAAATACATATAAAACACTTTTTCATATAAAACCCAAGGACGTGGTCAGAGTTGTCAGGAGGTGCTTAGATTGAAGGCCTGCTTAAAAAGGGTTGTATCAAAGCAAAATGAGTTAAAATCACAACAGATTGGGGTTCACAAAAGATAAATATTCCAGAATGTTTTGCAAGAACCCAAAAAAGGCCTTGAAACAAAGGTCAGTATTGTGTAGTTTACAGATTAAATGGTATGAATCTATTTGTCTCCAGTGGGAGTCCAAAAGCCAGGACTGGTGTCCATTTGGACACACAGTTATTATTTCAATATGCCCTGTCTCTTGGAGTTTTCAGTCTCTGTGGTAAGGTACATCACTAGATGCTGATATGTAATGTAAGGCCACCTATGCATCTTTGGACAGGATTAGGTTTTGATGAAAAAAAGGGGAGGTTGACTGGAAAAGTAAAGAAACTGCTTGTCTTCTCCAGTCTCAAAACTTCTAATTCATTTGGAAATGTTGGGGAAGTTAAAAGTTGCTTGCTCCTTTTGAAGTGATATTCTGACTTTTTGGCTCCAATTTCCTTCTTCCCTTTTTTCTTCTAGTCCCACATATAGGTTCTAGCAATTCAGCTCTGCCAAACATTTCAAGAATTATAGGTCTTCAAACTGCAGTTAAATGAGTTATTGAAATGACAGACGGTTTGAAACAATTTCCATATTTCCATAGGCATCCTAATGCCTCTCTTCTTACCTTTCAATGTCTAAGAACTGTCTCAAGCAGGAATTTAAAAATGAGTTGCACACCTCACCCTGCCTTCTGACTGCAGTCGATCAAGTAAAAGGAAACTGAGCTGATAATTCATCCTGCAATTCATTCTGCACAGTCCTCAGTTCTTTTATGGCTGGAAGGGCGAGGCACCTGGTTCACATTTTCTGGGGAAATGGGTTAGCTGTTCCTTCCCAAAATCTACAGCATGAATCAGTTGCATCTGTGCTGTTTCATTATTGTTGGAAGAAATTCTTTTCCAATTCTGTATTTCTCCCAACAAACCATTTAGAAAAGATTTATTTGAATTTTTTTCAGTCTCAGGCACGACTTGAGAAACTGCAAGTTGCTTCTGGTGTGAAAGAATCGGCAGTCTGCAATGACTCAAGGGATGCCTGGATGTTTTGTTGTTTTATCATCTTTGTAGGAGGCTTCTCTCATGTTCCCACAATGGGGAGCTGGAGATGATAGAGGGAGCTCATCCATGTTCTCCTCAGATTCAAACCTGCAACCTGTCAGTCTTCAGTCCTGCTGACACAAGGGTTTAACCATTTGAAATGGTGGAAACTAGTTTAATGGTACATGTGTGTGTTAACAGATTGACTAGTCATCTGCCAAGAGCAGAGAATTATTATGTTTATTGTTGTTATTATCCACGATTATGGCAGCATCGGTTCATGAAACTGTAGTGTAGTGGTTTGAGCATCAGACTATAACTCTGGCGACCAGAGTTCAAATCCCCACTTGACCATGGAAGCCACTGGCAAATCTTGGCAAATCACTCTTGTCTCAGCCTCAAAGGAAGGCAATGGCAACCCCCCTCTGAAGAAACTTCACCAAGAAAACCCTGTGATATGTTCATCTTAGAGTCACCATAGAGTAGAAACAACTTGAAGGCACAGAACAACAATGTGCCCGAGAGATCTCTCATCAACAGCTCAACTCAAGTTGTGCAAACTCAGCGATGTAGCTTCCTTTGTTTAACCAGTAATGTCATTTTTCTATTTTCCTACTGCCTTCCTCTTTACCAATTACTATATTTTGCAATGACATATTGGTCTCATGATACACCCAATTTACAATCGCCTCAGATTAGTAAGGTTGGCTTCTAGTGAGAGTCTGGGCTTGATGTGCTCTTGATCCACTTATATCTCTTTTTTGGTGGTCCATACACTTAACATCTTTCTTAATTATCCAGTTTTCATAATTGTACACAGAAACTGGGAATTCTATGGTACCAATGATTGTGATATTAAATCTTTATACTTGAAGATCTTGTCTAGTTGCTTCAAGGTTCTACAAGATTTTATTTTTCTCCTCCTTCCCTTCCTTTTATATTGACACAGCCTAATACACCCCCCCTCTCTCTTAGGATGAAAAAGATGATGGAATTGGAGTTAATAGAAGAGAAATCAAAGCTGCTCCCTAATTTGCCAGGATAAATTCTGATATTTCATTTTAATCTGTGATTTCCTTCCACTTGCACCCCAAAATTCAGCCCTTCCAAGCTTAGAAACTCTCATAGGTTTATGGAGCCATGTGCTCAATCAGGAGTAGATATCCAGTATCTGCAGTTTTGTAAATGCTTGATCTTAGCTATCCATACATTTCTCTTGACTTTTATTTCATGTCGGGAGTGACTTGAGAAACTCCAAGTTGTTTCTGGTGTAAGAGAATTGGCCATCTGCAAGGGCGTTGCCCAGGGGATGCCTGGATTTTTTGATGTTTTATCATCCTTGTGGGATACTTCTCTCATGTCCCCGCATGGGGAGCTGGAGCTGATAGAGGGAGCTCATCCGCACTCTCCCTGGATTAGAACCTCCAACCTGTCGGCCTTCAGTCCTGCCGGCACTAGGGTTTAACTCACTGTGCCACTGGGGGCTCCTTCTTCTTGAATAGCTCAAAGTCTCTAGCTTGATCCACTGTTGGAAATGGAACAGTGTTGGCTTGATTACCTCCTAGCCCTCTCAACCACCAAGCCAAAGCTTCTGTTCAGCAAATGCTTCTCTTTACCCTGTTATTACCCCACAGAAGGGGCAGTGATTATGGCCAGTGAATCCGTTTGGGGAAAGACTTCAACCCTTCTCTCCTTTAAAGTTCACCCTACAGCCTACAGAGGAATGACTGCCCCACTGCCTTGGATCTCGCCAGCTGCCTCTATTCTGAACTTTCCAGTCAGCCATCACTATTTAGGATCAAAATCAGTTATTGGACCTTAAAGATTCTGGGAGCAGCAGCTCTGATTCAATGAATCTCCACAGCATGTATATGTGTCAAGCAAACATAAATGTAAATGGTAGACCCCATCCTCAAAAAGATACATCTTAAAGTGAGTTGTTATCAGCATGCAAAAATGGCTACCTTTGAAACACTCAAACATCTAAATGTGGTGGCTGTGGACAACCAAGTATTATGTAGTAACACGTTAAGGGGCCAGATATGCATCAGAATAGAAGAGATATAGCCTGCAGGATTTGAAACATATTCCCCATTCTAATCTGTGGTACCATTCAATACATTTCAATAGTGGAAAGCTACAGAATCTCCCGCTCCCCACCATTTTTAAAATAAACACAAAATTATGTATTTTCTATCAATCAAACCTCACCTCCTTCAGCCTTCCCTGCAGTGTCATGTGTTAGGTAGAAAATAGATAGCTTTCAGAAAGTGAGTTTTCCTTGAGCTCCTGTGAGTTAGTTTAAAATACAAATTCCTGTTAGACCAGAGAGCCTGAAATTGGGGGCAACCAGTTTTGCACATTGGCATATTGCTCTATTTCCTTCCCTTAAAATGTACAACACTGTTTTTCCTGGGCTCAGGCACATATTATCCACAAGGATCCCCTTCTCTGACCTTTTGTTTACATATCTCACTTTCCCAGTGATATTTTTTATTAGTGTACCTTTAGTAAACATGACCTCGGCTGTCCTGCAGAGTTTCTTTACTATACATTGAATCAGATCATATTCAGCTCAAGAGAGAGAGAGAGAGAGAGAGATGCAGTGTGAAAACCACATGGTAAAAAACATGCGGAAAAATCTGATCTGTTATACAAAAGAACACATTTCAGATGTAACCTAGAAATAGGACTTCATATTTAGGGCTGGGGTGAGAGGAAAAATTGTAGGATCAGATTATGAAATCCTCATTCATGAAAGAAAAACGTCCCTGTTGCTAAAGTCATTTGTACCTGACTGACCAATGGAGATGCACACAGCAAAATGTTCTGAAATCTCTGCTATAAATGATGGGGCAAAAATTATCCAAAAGTTGTTTTCTCCCTTGTAGTTGAAAGGGAATATGTTTTAAACTGAGAAAAAGCAAAACTCTACTTGTTTTTGTATTTATTCAATCCTTCCTCTTTGGTAAAACCCATGCACCACCTCACTTTCCTCCCTTCTTACTGGGTTTAGTGCTCCAGTGATAGTAGAGATGGGACAGAGGAAGGACTTCCCCTGTTCCTTACTGGTCGGTTGGGTTGAGAAGGAGGAACTCCAATCCTAGCCAGATTTATCTTGCAATAAGCTTTGTTGAACCATGTTCTTTTTCCCCAGTTGTCATTCACATGTGCTGTTACATTTTGTGTTGTGGTGTTTGTTTGTTTCCAGGCACCAGCATTCTCCTAACTCAGTGGTTCCCAACCTGTGGCCCTGGCCCAGCAGTGGGCCGCGAGAATGAAAATTCGGTCCTCAAACCTCCTTCCTCTTTATTTATTTAGTTATTTTAGTTATTTCCACAAAGATGACCAGCCTCACCCCTTTTGGTACTAATGTTGGAGAGTGGTCCCTGGTCAAAGTGGGTCCTAGTCAAAAAAAAGTTTGGGAAGCACTGTTCTAACTGCATCACAATTATGGCAGTGGATGGCTTGGATAGGCTCTCAGTTTGAATAAAGGATGCTATTGTCCTAATTTGAGAAAATGGTTTAGTAATAATTTATAATTATATTTGCTGTACAAATAATTGAAGATGAGCCCATTAAAGGCCTAGACAACTTCAGCTATCTGAAAGGATTTTAATTTGGGAAAAGATATATTTCCTTATCTTGTAGACCCTACTGTACTGGGGGAATTCACTTGCTTGACCAAAGTTGTTGACATAACATAATGGGAATTATGCCAATTAAGTACACATCAGATTATGCCAATAAATTGGAATCTGCTGGACACATGTCCATAATGATCACCTTGTACAGGTTCAGGCTAGAGAGAAGACGAATACATTCTGTAAATTAGGAATAATTCTTCACCCACACTTATTATTGTTTTAAATTATAAAATGGTATTCATGTCACTATTTTAAATTGTTTCTTTCCTTTAATAGGGTATACAATGGACCCCACTTTCACAAGAGGTTAGAGGTGCAGGGCTCTTTATAAAGTGCGGAAATCACAAATTTAAAAGCGCACTATATTTACCTGAGAAAACACATCTCTAGGAATCTCTAGGTCCTTTGGAACAACACTATGGTCAATGTTTGCCATAGAGAACATATTAAGCAAGTCCACAAATAATGACACCAGCAAATGTGGAGTCCAGCTGAATGCCAGTTTGAACTGGGTATGTGGAGGGGGAGGGGAGAGAGAGAAGGGGAAGAATTTCATTAGGAAAAAGATGTGGCAATAGTATTGATTGTTTTTTAATACCTTAGCCCTGATCTGATTCACCAGCTCTCTACATTTGTGGTTTTTACTTTTGAAAATTTGTTTATTCATGGATTTGATAAAAATGTTCTCTTTAGGAATCTCTAGGTTTTCCAGTGGGATTCTAGGTTCAGCTTTCTTCTGATGTTTTCCATAGAGTCATGCTGGAGGACCTAGATGCTCCTAGAGAAGTGTTCTTTCATGTTAAAAAAGGAACAGTACACTCCCCTGTTTAATCAGCTCCACTGGCTGCCAATAAGTTTCCGGTCCCAATTCAAGGTGCAGGTTATCACATATAAAGCTCTAACTGCTTCAGGACCTGCTTATCTTTGCATCCACATCCTCCCTTATGGGCCCATACTGTCCTTAAGATCTTCCAGGGATGCTCTTCTCTTGCTCCCGCAGGGGTACCTAAGGTGCGGTTGGGTGGGGACGAGGGAAAGAGCATTCTTGGTGGTGGCCCCCCGTCTCTGGAACTCACTCCCCAGGGAGATTAGGCTGGCACCCTCCTTATCCACATTCTGTAAGGAACTAAAGACATGGATGTTTTGTTGTGTATTTGACGATTCCTTGATAGATGGTCCCTAACCATAACCTGAACTCAAGTTCCTATATTTAATTACTACACGTTTAAGTTAAGCTGAAATGATCCTGTTATAATTGCTCTATTCCTATGCTACTATACGTTCTATCTACCTTATTGACCAGCCTATCCTCTAACTCGTTTGCATATTGGTCCCCCCCCTCCCCAAATGAGGCTAGAGGTATCTATGTTGTTGCTTATGATGCTTGTTTATTATTGTTTATGATGACGCTGTTCTTATGTTGTTTTAATATTTTACTGTTCTGTTTTTAATTGTATGGTGCCTTGGGCTTGGCCCCATGTAAACCACTCTGAGCCCCTTCAGGAGATGGAGGTGGGATTAAAAAAAAATAAAGTTCTTCTTCTTAAAAAAAGTAATTTAAATATAAATATACTCATTGAGATTTATATAATCCCAAGAAACACAATTTAAAAATTCCCCATTCATTACTTTCACAAGGGCCATAACTTCAGCAAATGTGACTGTACTGTTTTAAAAAGCAGGTAGCTTCTAATTGTCAATTTCGTGTGCCTTGCTTAGCTGTCTTCTTGCATCTCCATCTTTGACACTGGTTGTGATGGAGCCCCTGGTGGTGCAATGGGTTAACCATTGTGCTGGCAGGACTGAAGGCTGACAGGTTGGAGGTTCTAATCCAGGGAGAACACGGATGAGCTCCCTCTATCAGCTCCCGCTCCCCATGCAGGGACATAAAATAAGTCTTCCACAAGGATGGTAAAACATCAAACATCTGGGTGTCCCCTGGACAATGTCCTTGCAGATGACAAATTCTCTCACACCAGAAGTGACTTGTAGTTTCTCAAGGTGTTCCTGATACAAAAAATAAAACAAAACAAAAAACTAGTTGTGATGCTTTTCTTTCACTTCTTTGTTATATCACTCTGCTTCCCTGCCTTGCTTCCATTCTGATTATTCTGAGAAGAGAGAAGTACATTAGGAAAGAAAGGTTTTAAAAAAACGTTATGTGGAGTGATTACTCACTGTAACCATCTTTATGTATATTTATTACAAAGTCTTCCTCAAGGCCAAATATTTCTTTTGATGGACTAGTTTCAAAACCTTTTTATTATGTTTGATTTTGGTGGCCATACATTCAACACTACTTCCAATGTTTCTAATCTCAGCTCAACATCTAATTATAACAAATATTACCCAAAATTAGTGTTGCCACTTCAAATGAAAAGAATCAACCATTTGCAATGCAGAAGGATTTTATCAGAATGCCCTTTGCTCAACAAGTAAGCTAATGTCCCATTTGGGCATGCTGGAAATATTTATCTTCTGAGACAGCAAAATCATTTGCAGAATGCTTTAACTGCTAAATAAATATTTTACTGGAAACTTCTGAAGCATCATAAATGCAGTCAATATAAACAAAGCAATGTGGAAACAAGCTTTAAGTTTAAGTGACTGCTGGCTAATTCATTGTGAAACTGGATTCTGGTTTGCATCAAGGAGTGTATTAGCATTTGGAAAATCTGATTTCTTCCCACTATAATAAGCAAATATTCTGAGCTTGTTTGCAAATTCTGCCAGAAAAAAAAGCACATTGAGCTACAGGCCTTGTGATACAGCTGGAAAGTTTTTAAATGAGTGCCAGTTATTAACTTAGCTGCATCGTCATTATTTTTAGATTGTGTTCGCTGCTTATAAAAGGTGATGGATTCAAAGACCTCCATGGAGAAAAGGGTTGCCTTCTTGGCCAAAGGACAAGAATGCCATGTGCTGTGGTAGCACAAGCATATTCCATTTTCTCTTATAATATTTTCATGGTGAGTCATTCTTATAAATGCACCCACATGTGGTAAAATCTAACCACGTGAAATACAGACCTTTCTCTACTTTGGAAAAAAACCTGGTGAATTCTTCTGTCTTCTGTCTTCCACTCACCACATGAGGGCACATTCATGAGTGCAAGGAACCACAGAAGTATGATCTTGTCCAACATTAAAGTAGAATTTAAGGGTGAAACTTGTGTATTCAAACTTATTGTAACCATACCATTATTTTAAGAACATAACATAAGAAGAGCCATGCTGAATCGGGCTTCAGCCCATCTAGTCCAGCATTCTGTGTCACACAGTGGCCCACCAGTTGTACACAGGGATCTCTAGCAGAAAGGAGGGCAAAACCCTCACCTGCTCCCGACCCCCCACAACCAGTACCCGGGGAAAATCCTGCCTGCCTCCATCAACACAGAGGTGGCACTTGGATGTCCATTTCAGTAACTACTGATTCCCTTGGTATCCATGAATCTGTCTAATCCTGCCTTGAAGCTGTCCAGGCTGACAGCTGTCACAACCTCCTCTGGAAGTGAGTTCCATAACCCAATGACCCTCTGGGTGAAGAAATATTTCCCTTTATTAGTCCTAACTTTCCTACCTTGGAGCTTTAGGGAGTGCCCCCTAGTCCTAGTGTTGGGTGACAGAGAAAATATTTTTTCTTTATTCACCTTTTCTATCCCATGCATGATTTTATACACTTCGATCAAGTCACCTCTTAAACGCCGTCTTTCAAGGCTGAAAAGACCAAGGCATGTGCCATTGCTGCAAAGGGACTCCAGCTGGACTGAGACGCCAATTGCCCCAAAACCCCCAGCTCCGTCCTGACTGCAAAAAGTTCCTCCTTTTCGGCCTCACTTAGGGCGATTGGTATCTCGGTCCATCTGGAGTCCCTCCGCAGCAATGGCGCACGCGCAGAACTACCTGGCCCAGCGCATGTGCGCCCGGCTCCACGAGGCCGGAGAGCGAGGGGGCGCCAAAATAATGTTCGCTTACCATTTTAAATTACCTTAGTCCGCCCCTGGCTCTGAGACTAACCAACCAGAGCCAAGTGCAAAAGTCATGTGCATAGAATGAAAAATCAGGATATATCTTCAAATATCTTGAATGAAGAAATTTGTCTTATGTAGCAGAACTAAAGAAAAGTCACAGGTCTTCCACACAAAAGCTGATTAATGCTTACCGGAAGTTATCTTTATTCCAGCAGTCTGTCCTGTATACAGCTCTCTTCAGTTGACGGAAAAAAGGCACCAGAGAAAAGCTTCATCCAAACCTAAATGCCCAATTTGGCCCTCAGATAGCCCTAAACACTTATAGATTCTTCCTAGGGGCAGGGGAACTGGAGCAAAAGCCACATCACAATGACTATAGTTAAGAACCCAACATAACCATACTAGATCAAAGCTACGGTCAACTGAGTAGATCAGAATCAGAATATGACACATATACTCAACACAGCATATCCAATAGTATAAGAGGGTGAATGGTGAGCAGGTGGGTGGCCTTGGAGATGCAGCTCAAGACATTTTGCCATATGGTGTAGATCAGCATATGCTTCTCCCGGAGAGGAGGCTGATCAACATATGTTTATTTTTAATGTTGCATTGCTCATCCAATTTGTTTATTTATTTATTCCATTTATATACTACTTTTCTCACACTCTGGTTCTTCTGCAAAGGAATGGCAGTAGATAGGGGATGAACAGGGTGGATGCTTGTGGCTTTGTGGTTCTGCCAATGAGCAGAAGCAGTGGAGAGTCAGACCTTCACTATCAGATGACCAGTGGACATGGCGCTGTACTCTCCTGATCTGCCACCTGAGCCAAAAAGCTCACTTTTTGGCATGGGAAGATTGTTCTGACATGGAATATCATTCTGTCTTAGCATGCAGAGAAGTGTGCTATGAGATGAGATGAACGACAGAAAGCAAGTGAGAGAGTAGGAGTTTTTGCAATGGAGAAATACAAGCATTAGTCATGTATGGATGTATGATTGGAGAGAGAGAGACAGCACGAATGCTTGTCTCAGTAGCTGGCAGTACTCTGGCAGTACTTTGTCCCAATGTCTTGCTCTGAGGAATTCCCTACAGAATTATATATAGTCATGGTTTCATCTACTTGCACCCAAGAAAATAGTATATCTTCTCTAGGAATTTTCAAAATCCTCCAGGTCAATTATACGATAATTTCCAATGGAAGTTATTTGTTTATTTCAATAGTGTTCATTATTATCCATAGCTTCCTGTTTCCATGCTAAGTTTGGGAACTTCTCCCCAGTGGATATGGGGCCATACTGTATTGTAAAACAAGGGGCTTTGGGCAGTGCTGATGCTACCCAGCCACAGCAAACAAAAACACCTCTCCCTAATGTACAACAAAAGAAAACCCAGTTTTAATCATATTTTCCATTATTGCAAAGTAATCATTTTTTGTATGTATGTGTTTTTGAGGTCATTTTTATCCACCCCAATGCCCTGATTTAATACGGTTGTTTTATCTACAGCAATTACTGTATTTTATTGTTTTACCAGGAGAGTACTGTGAATTTATGATGTTGTGTTGATTTTTTTATTTTCTACTTGTATGTTTAGTTTTGCACTTGTTGTATTTTGCATGTCACACCTTGAGTGTTTTGTGAGCCACCTTGAGTCCCTCTGGGAGATGGTGGCAGGATATAAATAAAATATTATTATTATGCAACAAAATTTACTTGCGGAGCAGGAAGAAAGTAAAATTTCATAAAGGACAGAAGAGAGTAAAGGGAAGGACATTAGTAGATCTTTTTCTTCCTTCCAAAGATAAAGGGAGAGGGACTCTAATGGATTAATTCAATTTCTGGATGGTCAAAAGCAGAGCCAAATGAAATATCTGTATAAAGTATAGGTATGTGTGTGTGCACCCTCCCTCCCAAACACGCTATGAACAGTACTTGAGATGTTATGAACCATCTGTAGCCCACCTGTTAGTGGCTACTTCTATTGACCTAGGAGGATTTTGGAATGAGGCCTAGAACCTACATCTTAAGACAACATGGGATCTTCCTTACCACTATATTGAAGGAATTTCTCCAACATCTGTTACCACTCTAAAGAAATTTCCAATGACAGTAGAACCAAAACAAGGGACCCAGGGAAATTAGTGGTTATTGAAGTTATGAAAAGGTCAAAATAGCAATTGTAACAAAAAGCAACCAGGATGGCAGAAAGGTAGCATAGGGAATGCTTTTTGTATTCCATAAGATGGGAAGACAGTCATAGTTCATATGACACTGTGGTGGTGGCAGTACATGTTGCAATAATGAGCAGCACATTTGTTGACCATCTGAGACATTATTTGCAATTTTCTGAACTGTGGCACATATATAGAAGCAGAGACTAGTTTTCCTCATGTGTGGGATATAATTCAATCGAATATGAGTCATTTAATTTATACCACAGGACCCCATAATTTTGTTTCATTTTTTTCTTTATGTAATATATTTAAAAGGGAAGAGGCGCTCCTATTCCATGGAGTGAGTAGTCTTTAGCACCCCCAATCCCACACACCATGTTTGAAGCATGATTGAAAACATCAGAAGAATGTTGCATTGTTCAGGAAAGATGAGCATGCATTTAGTTCATTTACAATGAATTTTTCACAGATGTGTCTGGGACTATATAAGTGCTATAAGCAAATAGGAAACATGAAATCTGAATCCATTATTTTCTCAAGTATCCTTCATGATATCTAAAATTTATTTTTTTAAACTAGCAATGGCTGTAAATTGAATGCCAGTGTACTAAGATCCCAAAAGCACTTTGGTGCAGTTTTCAATGCATCTAACAAGCTGGGACATTCCAGTTCCAAGTTGCCTGAAGATGCTAAACATGCACTGTTCTCATCAAACATGACACACTCTTAAGATAAAGATGACACACAATAGTAATAGCATCCACCAGCAGAAGAGAGCCTTACTTCCAGCTTGAGTGACTCTAGAAGAGATGTTGGTCTATATGGAGGGGAAAGAGCCAGCATAGTGTAATGGTTTATGTGTTGGGTTAGGGTTTAAATTCACACTTGGCCATGGAAACACACTGGGTGACATTGGACAAGCCACACATTCTCTGCCTCAGAAGAGGGCAATGACAAACCTTCTCTGAACCTTAGGGCTGCCATAAACTGGACTTAAAGGTGGACAGCACCAACAACAAATATGGGTAAAATCAAAAGGATAAATAAAGAATGGGATAGTTATGTTGCATGAACAGAAGCATCCTTGCACAACATTAGCAATATTCCAAGGGTTATATTTATATTATGAGGCTCATTAAGGTGCCCACTAGTTGTGCCTGGTCCATTTATGGGTATTTTGGGAAAGCCCTTCCTTGATCTTTTAGACGGAAGACTATATTTTGTGAACCTGGCCATCTCCCTATGAGTGTTGCCTTCTTTAAAGTTTATATGGCTCATCAGTGGCCGACAATAGGCCAGAACTGCACCTAAAAATATTCCACGTGCTGTCATACATGCAGGGCAAAGGGCATTGTTCAATGAAGTACAAAATACTTTCTTCCACAACATGTAACGTACACACAACCTGATATCATGCCCACCTATGCCATTACTGGGATTCTAGCATCTGTCTAGAAATTCAGACTTAGACTGTTCCTTATTTTAAAGGAGACAGGAATGAAGGGGCCGCGGTAGCACAGCAGGTTAAACCGCTAGCTGCAGAAAAAATCTTGCTGACCAAAAGGTTGCCAGTTTGAAGCCATGGGTTGGGGTGAGCCGGCAAAACATGACCAGGAGAGTCTAGGGGTGACAGGTTCCTTGCATGGAAAATGGAAAAAGAGCACTTCCCCATAGCCAGAGTTGAGCATTACCTCCAGTCGCTGGAGATGGGAAGGGAAACATTTGTATATTGTATGCCATTGTTCATTGTATAAAAGGTATTCAATGTTTGCCTATATATATGTATACTGTAATTTGCTCTGAGTACCCTCGGGGAGATAGATCGGAATATAAGTGTATTATTATTATTATTATTATTACTGCAATGGTGTACTGGCAATGTTCATATTGCTGTACACTCTGTCTCATCTCTATCTAGAAGATTTGTTTTCCACTGGCTTGTAACATGGTTTTGAAAATTTGGTTGTCCTCCTTGATTATTATTAGGAGGCTTAACTGCACAACTTGGCACCAATAGTTGGTGAAGTGTAATGGTCCTTGATTGTTCAAAATTTTTCTTCTTCGAGAGCTCTGTGAATGCACACTTATGAAGTTTGCGCGCCAGCGCGGGCTTCCAACGGAAACTTTTCCAGTTTGAAACTTTTTGGCGGTAGCTCCGCCCAGCCGACCCGGAGGGCATAAAAGGCGCCTCCAGCGCGCCCACGCCATTCCTTTGTTTTCCGCCACTTGGGCAACATCGGACATACGGCTGGTTGTGTGAGCATAGCATGTCCACAACCTGTGTCAAAAGGTGCTTATCCTGCGGTAGCAAGATCCCGGACTGTGACGGTCACTCGAAGTGCCTTCGGTGTCTCGGGAGGGACACGTCGTTCCTGCCTGCCGGCACTGCCAGGCCTTCTCGACCGCCACTCGAAGAGCGAGAGCCCGCAGGCTTCAGGCCTACCTCACGGAGCGTGCTCTCTGCCCTCCACAGATGGCGACGGCTGTCCCATCTGCCTCCTTGGGATCCGAGGCGGCTGCTTCGGTCCCCACCGTGTCGACCGCTCACCCGGCCGGGAAGCGTCCACGGAAGGAGAAGAACACCACCAAGTCTGTCTCCTCGAAGACATCAAAGACTTCGGTGTCGAAGAGGCCTTGCACCGTGACCACCGAAACGGTCGAGCTGCCTCCACCTCGCAGACGGTCGACAAGCTCGATGGCGTCGGGCTACTCCCAGAGGTCGACCATCTCAAGGACTCCTCGGATCGGGCTATGGAGATAGCCTTCCAGAGGTCGGAGCAAGAAGCCCGTAGAGCCCAGACCAGAGGCCTGGTTCCTGTGACTCCGGGCAAGTCTCTGGAGGCCGCTGCCTCGAGACCCTCCTCACCAAAGAGGCGCAGGACTCTGACGTCATCGTCTTCAGTCTCCTGCCCCGACTCTTCGCCTATCCCTGTTCTCGCTGTGGAGACAGGGGTAGAGCACCGTGTGTCACCAGAGAACTCTGTCCAGACCGTCGTCCTCGCTCCTCCGGGACAGACCTCGGTCCGACAACTCTTCGTGACTTCGCCAGACAAAGGCAGGCAGACCACGAGGCTCGCCTTGGCCCCCGGCCAAGCGAACACCTCCTCCTGTGTCGACAGAGATGCCAAAAATCCCTTCGACGTCCAGGTCGCCTCCACAATCACAGCCGCCGGTGATCCCAGACACGGTTCAACCGTGGTCGGGAGACGAGATGGAAGATGGCGAGGTCCCTCGATCGACAAGATCGGGATCCATCCTGTCCCTCAACATGGACAGAACGCCTTCCCATGCGGGCTGTGACGCGGAACCCTCGTCTTCGCCAACGGACAACGCGAGGGCTTTCGGTGAGCAGGTGGGCCGGATGGCGAGATCCCTGGGGATGCAAACTTACGTCCCCACGAGGTCCAGCGCTTGCCCCGTGTTCAGACGGGTGCAAATCGAGGACGCGGCCCAACCACACCTTCCCATGCTGGAACCGCTGGAAGAGGCGGTTAAAGCATCGTGGACAACTCCATCTACCATCCCTCCTACGTCAAGTCGTATCGAGGCATGGTACAAGATAGACGAGAGGGAAAAGAGCTGGCTTCACGATCATCCAGCACCCAACTCGATGATCGTCACCTCCGCCCAAACCTCGGGCCGAGAATCTGCAGCACCCTCAGATCAGGAGGGAAGGAGGTTCGACACAACGGGTCGAAAGATCTACAAGGCCGGGCTCCTGTTGACCAAGATGGCCAACTACGGCGCATGTATGGCGGCATACCACCAGATCCTCTGGGAGAGGGCTCAACCCTTTTCCAGGATCTCTCTCAGGAGCAGCAGACGGCACTTCTCTCCATCTCCCAGGAGGCGCAGTCGCTGGCACACCACCAGATCCTCATGGCCCGCCATACAGCGGACACTTCAGGGAAGCTGCTAGCCCACGGTGTCGCCATCCGAAGACACGCGTGGTTGAAATCCTCTGGCCTTTCCACTAACTCGAAGAAGACCATCGAGGATCTACCGTTCGATGCCCAGGGACTTTTCTTTGTGGGCACGGACGACAGACTCAAGGCCACTCACGACTTTCGAGTCCTGACGGCGAAACTGGACCGGCCTCAACCACAACCCAGGCCGAAGTACTACCAACGGGCCAAGTTTCAGCCCAGACAGCAGTACCGCCAAGCCCCAAGGTACTCGGCGCCTCAGCAGCAACAACAGCAGCAGCCGAGGCAGCAACAGCAGCAGTCCAACAGGCCCCGACAGGGGAACAAGTCGCGACCTCGCCATGGTAATGGCAATGGACAATCCAACCGTCGCGTTTGACGGGACGTTGGACGACGCCGCCTCCTCGCTAGGTACCGCTGCCACCATCATGCCTCCTCCCATCCTTCGACCACCACCACTTCACCCCCCCGTTCGGAGACCGCCTGGCCCGCTACATCAATGCCTGGCGACGCATCACCTCAGATGCATGGGTTCTCCGGATTGTCGAAGACGGCTATGCCTTGGAGTTCGACGAACTTCCACCCACGGGGTTCATCGTCGAGACACAGCCGTCCAGGGTGATCTTGGAGGAGGTCGACAGCTTGCTTCAAAAGGGAGCGATTTCACAGCTCCCCAAGAGCAAGGAAAGAGGGCAACCGTGCGAAGCCAGACGGTTCCCTGCGTCCCATCCTGGACCTCAGAGACTTAAACGCGTACGTTTCGCCGAGGAAATTCAGGATGGTGTCAGTGTCGTCCATTCTCCCGCTTCTCCGGTCCAACGACCACTTTGCGTCGATCGACCTCCGGGACGCATACTTCCACGTCTCGATTCGACCTGCTCATCGACGTTTCCTGAGCTTCAAGGTGGCGGGAAGGGCGTACCAGTTCAACGTCCTCCCGTTCGGCCTCGGGACAGCGCCTCGAACATTCTCCAAGTGCATGTCGGTCGTGGCTGCGCACTTGAGGAGGCAGAAAATCCGGATTTTTCCTTATCTGGACGACTGGCTGCTGGCGGCTCAGTCTCCAGAACTCCTGCATCAACAGGTCTCTACGACCCTACAACTACTCTCCTCATTGGGCCTGCGCCTCAACGAGGAGAAGTCCCAACTGGTCCCAACGATGACCATCAAGTTCATCGGCACGATGTTCAACTCCGTCGATCAGCTCGCCTATCTGCCAGACGTCAGATTCCAGGCTCTTCGACGCGAGATACACAGCTGCAAAAAGCCCGCCATCACGGCGAAACAGATCCAGGTGACCTTAGGCCACATGGCCTCTACAGTAGCTGTGACCCCGTTGGCGAGACTGCGCTTCAGGCCACTACAGCGCTGGTTCCTCGACCACTTCGACCCGGTCAGGGAGCACCACTCAAAAAAGTTATCCCTGCCGAAGACGGTCAAGGACTCCCTCCAGTGGTGGGCGTCCAAGAGCAACGTGTGCAGGGGAGTACCTTTCCACACCGTAAACCCAGCCATCACAGTGACGACCGACCGACGCGTCATTACAGGCATGGGGAGGCCACGGGCACCCTGTCTGTCAACGGGCAGTGGTCGACGGTGGAGAAGCTTCATCACATCAACTATCTGGAGCTTCTAGCCATCGCCAAGACTCTCCGGGCCTTCGCCCCCCTCGTCACGGGAAAAGTAGTACTGGTCAGGACGGACAACATCGTGGCCATGTACTACGTGAACAAGCAGGGCGGGACGGGCTCGAGGAAACTCCTGGCCCTAGCCCAGAACCTGTGGGAGTGGTGTGTCCATCATCAAGTGACTCCCAGGGCCATTCATCTCCCGGGTGTCGAGAACGGGGAAGCGGATTGCCTCAGCAGAACCAGCTGGTCGTCCCACGAATGGATGCTGCATCCGGACGAGCTCCACCGTGTCTTTCAACGGTGGGGGTTCCCGGACGCAGATCTCTTCGCATCGCCGGAAAACAACCAACTGCCAGTTTTCGGTGCCAGGCTTGCCCCGGATGCACACCGGGGATGCCTCGGGGACGCCCTTCTGCTCGACTGGACGACGGGGTTCTTTTATCTATTCCCGCCGTTCCCGCTCCTTCTCCGGATCGTCGAGAAGATCCAGCTCTCAGGGACCGATTGCATCCTCATCGCTCCCTACTGGCCGAGACAAGTCTGGTTCCCGACCCTGCTACACCTAGCGAGTCAGGACTACATGCCGCTCCCTCACCGACCAGATCTGCTGACTCGGGAGAACGGGATGCTCCTCCACCCGGACCTACCGTCCTTGCACTTGACTGCGTGGAGGATTCACCGGCGCCAGAGGTCTCTCCAGCAGTAGCAGCGATCCTGGCAGCAGCCCACAAGCCGGCCACGTCGAAGGCGTACTCGGCTTGCATCGCCCGCTACGAGAGGTTCCAGGCTTCCCGATCTACTACCGTCTTCCCGCTGGCGGTCCCGTCGGTCCTGGAGTTCCTGGCACAGTTGGTCGACAGGGGTCTATCCATGTCCTCGGTGAAGACCCACTTGGCGGCCCTCACCTGGCAGAACCAGCAGAGGGGCGGTCCCTCGCTGTTCCAGTACCCGATGGTCAAGAGGTTCCTGAGGGGTGTTAACAACACTCGTCCCCCGGTGCATCCACCAACACCGGGTTGGAACTTGGACCTGGTGCTGTCCTGCCTGACATCCCCACCGTTCGAGCCGCTGTCATCCATCGACCTGCGGCTCCTATCCTGGAAGGTGGCCTTCTTAGTCGCCATTGCTTCAGCGCGTCGCCCTTCCGAGCTGGCGGCGCTCCGTGTCGACGAACCCTACCTGCTGTTTTTAGCAGATAGGGCCATCCTGCGGACGGACATCACCTTTCTGCCGAAGGTGGTGTCTCCGTTCCACTTGAACACTGACATTGTGCTCCCGGACTTGGGACTGGCCCGACCCGGGGACA
Source organism: Anolis apletophallus (assembly GCA_030556195.1). Taxonomy (NCBI): domain Eukaryota; kingdom Metazoa; phylum Chordata; class Lepidosauria; order Squamata; family Anolidae; genus Anolis; species Anolis apletophallus. Next base: position 45,380,011 of record JARBWK010000001.1, on the reverse strand, counting down.
CGGACTCGAGGGCCAACGGCCTCGACGTCAGAAGAGCCCTTCTGATCTACAAGAACCGGTCGGCGGACTACCGCCGGTCGACCCGACTGTTTGTGTGTCAGACGCCACCGACAAGCTGGGCTTGCCGGTGTCGGCACAGAGACTATCTAATTGGGTAGCATCCCTGGTTGAACTGTGCTATCAGATAGCCCGTCAACCGTGCCCATCTAAGGTCAAGGGACGCTCGACTAGGGCAGTGGCCACGTCGACTGCGTTCCTCCAAGGGATTCCCTGGACCAAATTTGTAGGGCGGCCATCTGGGCCAACCCCTCTACCTTTGTATCTCATTACCGGGTAGACACCCTGTTTGGGAGGGAGGCGGCCTTTGGTCGGTCGATTCTTAGCCCCAAGGCCCCACAAGGTGCTGCAGAGTAGTCAGCCCCAGATCTCCCTGTTTTTTGCACTGGTCGGTCGACAGTTGCGTCGATCAAACACCTCTTGTTCATTGCACTGTCAATGTTAAGTGTGTGCCGTGCCCCAGGTAGGGGCACAGTCTACCGGTTAAAGCGCGCTTTACCCACTTACGGGTAGGTTGCACCAGTTGTGCACCCTTTGTTCTCAGGTTGTGCTTGTTGCACTCACTGTTATGAGGCCTGTGTGCCTGACATGAATGGTGCTTGTTGCACTTCTGCTATGAGGCCTGTGTGCCTGGCATGAATGGTGCTTGTTGCACTTATGTTGTGAGGCCTGCGTGCCTGACATGAATGGTGCTTGTTGCACTGTGTTTACAAGTGGGAGCCTGCCTCCCACTCATATTATATGTTTAACATGTTATTTATTCAGGTTGCTGGTTGCAATAAACCTGTTCATTTTTCTACAATCTGGCTGGTTTGTTCCCACCTCCTTTACCTTAGCTCGGTAAATCTTCATAAGTGTGCATTCACAGAGCTCTCGAAGAAGAATGGTAGGTTACATACCTGTGACCATCTTTCTTCGAGTGAAGCTCTGTGAATCCACACGAACCCGCCCGGCCGTCCCCTCTTTTCAAACCACCCTTTCCTAGTTGCTAATGTGGCGTAGGAATGGCGTGGGCGCGCTGGAGGCGCCTTTTATGCCCTCCGGGTCGGCTGGGCGGAGCTACCGCCAAAAAGTTTCAAACTGGGAAAGTTTCCGTTGGAAGCCCGCGCTGGCGCGCAAACTTCATAAGTGTGGATTCACAGAGCTTCACTCGAAGAAAGATGGTCACAGGTATGTAACCTACCAATAGAATTGGGAGTGCTTCCCTCTTCCTTAACACATTCCCTTTCCAGCTTTGAGAATTGCCAAGGAAATGCAGAGAATGTCAGCCATCTTTGAGTGGTAGAGCTTAGGCTTATCATGCAGAGTGCTGCAGGGTTAATTACAGCCATCTCTAGTTAAAAGATGCAAGAAGCAGGGGATGAAACAGACCACTGTATGAGGTCATGGAGAGTAGGTACAGAGCTAGTTGCACAAACAGTCATAAGGGGAATTCCTAGAATTTAAGCATACAGCATGACCCAGACTTCATACCTTGTGTTTCTGGGCTTCACATGAAGGGCCCTATTGAAATCAAGGCCATTTGGTCCAACAGTACCATTTAGTTCTGCTGGAGAACCTAAAAAATAGCCAGAGAGGCTATATTTTAGAAGAAATGGATAAAATGAAACTGTGTTTACCAATCTCATGGTAGGGGTTGTACTATAGTTACTTTTTGTTTACAGCTCACAAAATGCCAAGCCAGAATAGATGGTGAATCTGAGAAGCTGGTACAAAAATATAACTGTCCCTCAGTCTGGTTATAGTTAGATAAAGCATGCAGCTGAATTGCAATGGAGCCTGACTACTATTATACTGTACGTACTTTCCGCCAACTATTTATTATGTGGCAAGGAATAAAGATTAGGGCAAATATTAGCTTTGCGTGGATGGTTTTCACTCAGAAAATAGTGGGCGGAGAAAGGATAAAATGACCATTGCCTTATACTTCTGATCCAAATAAGAACACAACACTACTTGTTTGTCAATAAATTTAAAAGAAGGGAGATTCCAGTTTGGTTTCTTTCTCTCTTTTTTTGCCATGTATCCAGTTTAGTCCTTAAATACTTTCCCCCAAACTTCCTCTTGGGAGAGACAGAAAGATCAGTGGTTGGCAAAAGTGAACCCTAGGCTTCGTTCTGACCTGCAAAGCACATGAATTTCCATTGGCCTTTTCCTGCAAATGCTGCATCCACTGAAAGAACCTTGTGTGCCTGGGAAGCTAGTTAACGTACGGAAACCTTTCGATAATATCCCAAACTTAGTTTTCACTTGTAGATCACCCCACCCCCTTTTGAATACCACATTTAAAAACCATTTTATTAAATACACAAAGCTAGACCACACTCATCATGACCTATCACAACCCATTTTATTAACTCAGCCCATTTTATTATATATTGTGGCGTGAGAGTCCAAGCCACAGGTTTGATTCATTCCGCTCCAAGATTTCTTCTCCCTCTCAGCTTCCCTCCAGAAAACTTGGTACTGAAAAAAGCAATATATTCCAGGAATTTAGACTTGTCAAAATTAATAATTAACATCACATTTACACCCCCCTTGCACATACAGTCTGCTTTATTCACCTACCTCATATACTGAAGCAAAGTTATTTGTGTACCAGCCAAGTGGGTATGTTTTTAACATTTTCTCATGGCAGAAACACAGCCAGGAGGCTGGACTGGCTATTCTAGGCCCTCCGTTGCTTCCTATGTCCTTTTATTTTCAAAACATTATCTAATATTTGTTTAAGTTGCTATATTCAAGGAAGGCTGATGCCTCCCCTCTTTCTAATGAGCGGTCTGACTGAGAATTTTTGGAATCAAAGGAGAGAAAACTCTGAGTGAAAACATTAGATATACTATGAACATCATTGCAAGAAGAGGAAAAGGAATATATATTTAAAATATTGTCGTGAGCGATATTTCATGTTTTCTATTTCATGGAACGTTAGGAAGTTCCAGAGCAGACACCTGTGGATAAAAGAACCAGGACAGTATTTTCTCTGTGGGAAAATGCAATATAGTACAACCTCTGTATTCACAGAGGATAAGTTTTTAAAAACCCTGCAGATACCTGAAACTATTGATAACAGCGAACCCTTTATTTTGAGGATACTTGGGCTAGAAGCATATAATAGAATTGCAAAATACATTTCCTGGGGTGGGAATATTTTTGGAGTGTGGTTGAGTGAAACCACTGATACAAAATTTGTGGATAAGAAGAGATGTAAAGTGAAGATGGTGCCAAATAGATGATATTTGTCATTTTATAAGTTGACTAAGGGAGGTAGTACCTATATAGTAGGCCTAGTTGATCCATGGTTCTAAATGCTTCAAAAGTACTTACAAAACCAAAGTTCTGGTGGTGAACATTTCAAAATTTCATTATTATTTCATTATTGGTGATTTTTAAGACAGAACCAATTAGGAACTGCCATTTATAACGAAATTTTGGAAGTATTGTTAGAGTTCTGAAATGTTCACTACCAGAACTTTGGTTTTGTAAGTACTTTTGAAGCATTTAGAACTATGGATCAACCAGGCCTACTATATAGTGCTAGCCTTTACATATGCACTCAGTCTTTTCAAATCGTATTCTTACAGCCTCATAAGCTTCCTCATGCCAGTTAGTTGTCAAATTAAACCACGCCTTTACTTCAGTCATTGCTTTCAAAATTGGATGACTTTAAATCACAGAGAAGCAGAAGGGATATCCAGTAGCTGATAGCCATAACCCTTCCAGCTCATAATCTATAGATACAGTAACATTTGAAGGCAACCTTATACCAGGTTTCACTCAGACCAATTGTCTGTTTACCTCCATATTATCAACCCATTGGGAATTTGTGGCCCTCCATTTGGGCTCCAGATCATATTAGCCCCAACCAGAATAGCTAAGATTTAAGGATAACAGGCAGTAACACCCAGAAGATGACAGATCATCTCTGCTCAATATGAAGTGGCAAATGTTTTCTAGGAAAGTTCTCATGCACCAAAGCTATTTATTTAGTGATCTTATTTTCCTTGTATAGAAGGTTGCCAGGTTGTTTCCAAGCACAATTAAAAGCCCTGGGCTTGACCACAAATCTCTGAAAGTAGAGGTCTGGGGCTCCTGAAGGACAATTTTGCCCCATATGAATATGATCTTCAGTTAAGATTCTCAAATGGGGCCTTAACCCACGAGTTAGGAGTAGCTGAAAGGTATTTTTATTTTACCTCCTAGAGCCCTGCTGTGAAATTTCTTCTTTTAATATATTTTTCTGCCCTGTTTTTTTTACTATCATATTTTGTCTAAACCTAACCCTTGCTTGCAACGGAGGATGAGCTGAAATGCCACAATCAATTTCACTTCCCCATTAATGGATGGTGAAACTGGAGAAGCCATTTAAATCATTTTCCATTGTGGGGTTGGAATTCCGCCACTTCATCAAGCTTAATTCTCTGAGGGATTAGGGAAGCTATTAGCAAATCTAAAGACTGACATTTTTTCTCCTTACTTGGAACAGTACTAGTGGAAGATGCCATCACGTTTTAGTGTGTATGTGTAGGGGAGGGGACATAGTTTTAAATTTACTGGTTTGCCTTAGAAGATTATTTTATATCCCTCTTTTTTTTTTTTTAGTATAGGACCCCAAGGCAATTTTCCTCAGTAGATTTGAAGGACGATACTTTGAGAAACACATCCAACCCTATCAAAAATTATATAGGAGTGCAAGGGCCTGATGGCGCATATATGGGGTATGTATGGAGGGATGGTTGTGTTGTTGTGTGGTGTGTGTGTGGGAAGGCATGTGATTTCGTTGTGAAATAACACTGTGATTTCCCCTGAACTTTATTGATAGTCATATTGAATGCAAGGCATATTGTAAATTGAAGTTAGTACGTGAACAGTATATCGGTCGGAATGGTATGCCAATAACAACCAATCATAGCACAGCTTTCTTTTCTTATACTGCTGAGGTGAAATGACAGCTGCTCTGTGATTGGTTGGTATTTGTTATACTGCTGTGGTAAAATGAAAGCTCCTCTGTGATAGGTCGTTATTTCTTTTACTGTTGAGGGAAAAGGAAAGCTGTGCAGCTATTGGTTGATAGAGCTCAGTTTTCATTTCTTAAACTGCTGAGATAAAATGCTTTGGGCATCACAGATTCCACTTTGTCTATTCTCGGACTGCTAGTATTACTCTAAATACATGTGTGTATTCAAATGCTACATTGTGTCAGAATTTCATTTTACTATAAAAACATGCACGTATTGGAATGCAACATTCTGTCAAAATGTCAAGTCAATCGACCAACTACTTTTCGGGTTTTGCGAGCACAAACATATGTGGGCTGAGATTTTATAAATAAAGATGATCCTTCTCCAATACGTTTTAGTAAGCTGATTCACAAGGAACCGGCAGATGGGCGAAGAATCAAACAAACTAGTAAGGTACTAGAATATGATTGTTTTCAAAGATTCTCCACTTGAGATATGATGTATCTCAATAATAATAATAATAATAATAATACTTTAATATTTGTGAGTCGCCCTCCACCGGCGGTGCTCCGGGCGACTTACAACAGTTAAAACCCTAGGGTGAACAATGTACAACAGTTTAAAAACATGGAATATGAACAGGAGGGGTGGCTCAGGTAGTCCAGGGTGCCGAGCCAGTCCCGAACGCTAGGCGGAAGAGCCAGGTCTTCAAGGCTGGCCGGAATCCAGATAGAGTCGGAGAGGCTCTGAGGGTGGGCGGCAGTGAGTTCCAAGTCGAAGGGGCCGCGACGGAGAAGGCTCTCCGCCGAGTTTCCGCCAGTCTAGCCTCCCGCACTCCAGGGGTAGTCAGGCGGTCACCGTTGATGGAGCGTGCTGGCCTCTCGCTGCATTGGGCCGTCAGCCGGTCACTCAGATAGGAAGGCCCAATGTTGTGCCGGGCTTTAAAGGTGAGCACCAGGAGTTTGTAAAGGGCTCTGAACTCTAGGGGCAGCCAGTGAAGTTCTTTAAGAATGGGGGAATGTGATCCCTCACTGATGACCCAGTAATGAGTCTGGCTGCGGCGTTATGGATACGTTTCAGCCTCTTAGTTGTTGTCTGGGGGAGGCCCACATATAGGGCGTTGCAGTAGTCGGCGTGAGACGACAGTGGCATGGACCACTGTTCTCAAGGCCTCTGGTGGAAGGTAGGGAGCCAGCCGATGGGCCCTACGGAGATGGAAAAAGGCGCCCTTAGCTGCAGCCTGGATCTGGGCCTCCATCGTGAGATTTTCGTCTAGGATCACTCCCAGGCTTTTTCACCGCCGGGGCTGGAGCCAGGGACTCGCCCTCGAAGAGTGGAAGTGGTGGGCGGGGGTCGGGACGACCCGGCCAGAGGATCTCCGTTTTAGCCGGGTTGATCTTGAGTCTATATGCCCTGAGCCAGCTCGTCACCGCCCTCAATCCTAGGCTGAAACTGTCCGGTACTGATGATGACCCTGGGTCAAGCTTCAAGAGCAGCTGCGTGTCGTCTGCGTATTGGTAGCAGGAGAACCCATGGCTCCTAGCAATATTAGCCAGGGGCTGGATGTAGATATTAAAGAGGGTGGGAGATAGAATGGCACCCTGAGGGACTCCACACTCCAATTCGTTTTTCAATCCTTTGGTCGAACCAAGAGCCTTTTTCCTAATCTGCCAATGCAGGAGTCAAATGAAGTTTGTTATTTCAGGTAATGAACAAATGCTTAATTTTGGTCATGTAGTTAAAAGGAATTATGCAACTAAATATTTTTAGGAAGGGGTACACATTTAAGCATTGCTTCAAAGGAGTGTTGCCTTTTCAAGATCTTGATGAAAACATATTAATTCAAATTAAATTGCTTTCATCGGGTTTGGGGTATGGGCTGGTTGCCCTGATAAGTAATAGCTGTTTGCCCAAGAACCATTTCCTTTTTTAAATATTACAAATCATTACCATCTTTTCACAGTTTCCCCATTTTGCAATGCTGAGAATATTTCATAGGGCTATTAAAACATCAAGATGATCAGTATTTATAGAAACAAATCTTTCCTTTAAATTTCACTTGTGACACACATGATAAATAAATATCCTTCCAGATACAGAAACGCTTCAGTGGCAATATGAATGTCTAGATGTCAGTGGGAAAGAGTTCCATTTTACTTCAAGGAGTCCAAAAGAAATCTGTTTTTCTGTATTGTGATAATATTTATAAATATGGCAGTCATTGTCGCTTATGAGCAGAACATAATTGCAGATGGAATTTGCTATATATGCATAATGCAAACATATGGGCAGTAGATTTTCAGGAATAAATACAGGATTTAACAACCCAAGAGACCTTTACACAATCTAGTCAGGTAACCTACAGAAAACACAATTAGATAGTTAAAATTGGTGAATGCTAGAATGGGATAAGGGTGAGTAGAAGGACTCAACTTTTTTTTGCGAGTAGCAAACCTTCTGCAGCTGACAGGTCATAATTTTGTCAGCACCAATTAAGTGCAGGCCAAGGTCTTTAGGCACTGCACCCAGTGTGCTGATCACCACTAGAACCACCTTGACTGGCTTGTGCCAGAGTCGTCGTCGTCTTCTTCTTCTTCTTCTTCTTCTTCTTCTTCTTCGTTCTTCACCTCAGTGCTCAATTTCAAAAAGACAGAGACCCTGATGACCAACGAGGAGGACACTGGTACTATCCAGGCAAATGGGGTGGATTTCCCAAAAGTCAGCACCTCAAGTATCTCAGATCGATAACTTCAGATGACGAAGTCACCACATGGATGAACGTGGCTTGGATTAAATGGTGCTTGGTAGCAGGTGTACTCTGTGACAAGAAGATGCCCGATCACCTAAAATCAAAAATTTATTGAACTGTCATAAGGCCTGCTGCAATATATGGAGCCGAATGTTGGCTGGCAACAAAGTAAGCAGAATACTGCCTTGATGTAATGGAGATGCGGATGCTACAATTTACAGCTGGCATCACATGCCTTGACTACATCCACAATGATGACATCCAGCAATGCTTTTGCATTGCTCCAATTGCGGACAAATTATGAGAATCATGTTTCAGATGGCATGGTCCATCTCTCTGAGGTGAAAATGAGTCCATCGCAAGATTGCTCTTGATTTAGAAGTGCCTGTCACCAAAGGGATGACTGGAGTAATCCTGGCTGGACACATTGCACAATGATCTGAAGACTGCTGGCATACACCCTGATCAGGCGCATGACTGGGTGAAATGGTGCCAATAAACTAGTAAAACAGACCCCACCATTCAAGTGGGACAAAAGCGGAAGAAAAAAAAGATTATTATTTACCAAAAGGTGCAATGAGGTTACATTTCAAAAGTAATGGGGAAAAACTGGAATGATACTATTAATTATATTTCTAGTTAGCTTTTGAAAGTTACGTTTCAAGTTCTTTTTAGACATGTTTTGAATGAAATATGTGGTTTTTTCAATAAAGCAATGACAAGTAACAACAAAGTAATGACACAAGAGGAAAGTAACACATTATTATTATTATTTTATTACATCGGGAATGTGGCGCAGCTGGCTAAGTGTCAGCTGCATAAGATCTCTCTGACCAGTAGGTCATGAGTTTGAGGCTTGCTGCCAACCTTTGCAGCCCGAAAGACAGTTACATTTGTCAAGTAAGAGATAAAGGTACCACATTAAAGTGGGGAGACAAATTTTTACTGATTTATGAGGCCATTTCCCCCCTTCCCCTTTTCTTTTTGTTATTACTTTTAAAGAAACTTAATAAAAATTACATTACAAAAAAAGAACCCAGGAATCGCCGAGGAATGCGGAAGAACAACAAGGGATGCTGGAAAAATGCTGAGAGATGAGGAGTGTGTCAGCTCCTCCTGGTGGCCAGAAAGTTTGCCTCTGTTCATCTATATGTGTGTAATATGTCAAAATGTATGTACTGTTCTGTACTGTGATAAATGTCACATGTTTATATGTCATATGTTGAACTGCAGGGGTTGTCTGCAAGTATGTGTACTGTAATCTGCTCTGAGTCCCCTTCGGGGTGAGAAGAGCGGAATATAAATAAAGTAAATAAAAGTAAATAAAAATAAATTTATTAAAAAACCCAAAAACTATAACTACCAAAGGCAACAATTTACTTTTTGAAAGCAACTTCCCAAGTTCTGAGATGGAGAGAAAGCAGCTGGATTTGGGTGGCCAGATGCCATCCCAAAACCCACTCAGGATGTCATGTGGACAGCCAATGAGTAAAGCCCATTTTTTCTGGTTGTGTGGACTTAAACCCACTTCAGAGTGGGTTTCTTAAACCCACTCTGAAGCAGCTTTAATGTTCATCTGGAAGTGCCCTGGGTTCCCCATTCTGAGGCCATTTCCTATACATTAAAACCTTTAGAGGCTCTAAGCACCCCATATATTTCTAATTCAAAATAGAAACAAATATAAACTGTAATTTGTTTTTCAAAATGAAACAGGAAGAGGGGGAATATTTTTTTGTACACTGCTTTTTTATTTATATTTGAAAAGCTTTCTCCTACCCTTTCTAGCTGCAAAGTCTTTCATTTGGGGGATCCCCTTTTTATGAAGTTGGGCTCAGTGGCACCATTTGCAGTTTTGTACCACATGGTCCACGGTAAATCCAGTAATGGAAAATTCCTGTGGAGCCCCCTTCCCTTGATGCCCTAAGCATGTGCTTATTTTGCTTCATTGTTAATCCAGTCCTGTTCCTATACAGCTGCTTAAGGAGGTGAGACATGTTAGCCGGGAGGTCTCTGGTGCACAACCCACCAAAATGCACTAAATATATGAGCTTGATGTTATTAATTTGTATTTAGGTTACATGAGTGGTGAGAAAGAATAAGCCACAAAGAATCCCTGAAATATTTTTCTTATAGACCCTTGTTGGAACTTTGAAATTTTAACTTATTTTTCAAAACTTTTAGATAACAGAGCTTGAGGAGAATATTTAAGCTTGGATGAGAGAGGGGGGGGGGGGGAAGAGAAATGAGCCAATCAGCAAGCAAAGAGTACAGGAGAGAGTAATGACATCATTCATGTGGATGGAAAAAATGACTCTGTTAAAGCACAAATGTGCCAAGGATACAATAGTGTCACCCATCAGCTACCCTCAAGAGAATGGCTGGAGTGGATTTCAAGCAGAATAAATTAAAGGAGTGGTGCAATACATTCTTTTGTGGGCTGTAGTAAGTACGGTGTAACACAACCACATTTCAAAAACAACATGACCAAGGGTCAAATTTGCTTTATTGCCATAACAAGTAGTTTCCGAGTTCCTTGCAGAAGTTGTTTTTTAAAGGCATTTCAAGAAATTATTCAGGTTTTGTGCCCTTCTCTTATAAAGCTTAAGTGGTTTAAGAAACAGAAATTACTGAAAATGAACTCAACAGTTGAGACTTAGATGAAGGGTTTTTTTTGGTTGTGTGAGGAGCGACTTGTGAATCTGCAAGTTGTTCCTGGTGTGAAAGAATTTGCCATCTGCAATAATGTTGCCCAGGGGACGCCCGGATGTTTTCTCTCATGTCCCCGCATGATGAGCTGGAGCTGACAGGGGGAGCTCATCCACGCTCTCCCTGGATTCGAACCTGCGACCTGTTAGTCTTCAGTTCTGCCAGCACAGGTGTTTAACCCACTGCATCACCGGGGGCTCCTAGATGAAGGGTTAGAAGGCATGATCATCAAGATGATTGCAGATGACACCAAATTGGAGGGATAGTTAAAACTCCAGAAGACAGGAGCAGAATTCAAAACAATCTGAAAAGATTAGAGAGATGGGCCAAAACTAACAAAAGGAAGTTCAACAGTGACAAATGCAAGATACTCCACTTAGGCAGAAAAAAACACCGTGCAATGATAACAAGATTGTTTATCTTTTAAAAATAACTTACCAGACTGTTTCCTATTACTGGTTAACCGAAATCTGGAGGTCAGAGAAACACTCATTTAGCTTCAATGAAGACCTAGCAGGGTCTGGTGACTTCCCTATCAGTGAGGCAGTGAACCTGTTTCATCTAGGATGTAAAGATACTGTTGCTAATTATTTCACCCTCCCAGATTTTCAAATAGCTGCTGTTAGGGCTACTTAGAAAAACATTAAATGTATTGTCGAAGGCTTTCATGGCCAGAATCACTGCATTGTTGTAGATTTTTTTGGGTTATATGGCCATCTTCTAGAGCAGGGGTGCTCACACTTTTTCAGCATACGAGCTACTCTTAAAGCAACCAAGTCCAAAAGATCTACCTGCCCCCGCCGCTGTGCGCTCCCGCGCGCTCCCGCCACTGCACGCTCCCACAACCGCACGTGCTCCTGCTGCTGTTTTCCGCCCACGCAGCGCTTCTTTCGCTTGCGGGGCATTGCAGGAAGGAGAAAGCACGAGGTGGGGCATCCAGAGGGAGTGCTCCGCCCTGCCTGTCTCGCCAGCAACAGAGGCTGCACAGCTGCTTCTGGATGAGAGAGAGGCAAGGCGCTCCCTCCAGAGGCCCGCCTCATGCTTCCTTCTTCCTGCAATGCCCCACAGGCGAAAGAAGCACCGCTAGAGCGGAAGCCAGCACCAGGAGTGTGCATGCGCGCAGGATGTGTGCGCGCATGGCAGGAGCACCCCATCTGGCTGGTGAGACCCAAAGATCACTTGGAAGAGGGCCGAAGATCTACTAGTAGCTCACGAGCTACCTAATGAGTACCCCTGTTCTAGAGGAATTCTCTCCTGAGGTTTTGCCTATATCTCTCAGGATGCTTATTATAGATGCAGGCGAAACATCAGGAGAGAATGCTTCTAGAACACGGCCATATAATATGGCCATATAGCCCCCCAAAACCTACAACAATGCAAAAACATTAAAATTTGTCACAGTTGTCGGTAAAGAACAGGTGCTTTCTGGTGGCAGTAAAATACACCTTTTAAATCCAGTTGTTAATACTTTTAATAACATATGCCAAGTTTTTTTTTTCTGTATCAGGAATGACGTGAGAAACTTTTCACACCAGCAGATTTTGTCAGGTATCAGATGGAGACTTAGTCATGCTACTTAAGACTAACCTACTTGGTCACAAAGGATATGCAGCAAAGCTTGGAAAAGTTACTATTTTTGTGACAGCTAATAAAAAATCCCAGTTCCCAGCTGTGAGTTTCTGGGAATTGTCAAAAAAAGAAAAGAAAAGAAATAAGAGAGTAACTTTTCCATGTTCTGGTCTGAAGTGGTCTGGGATCAAAAGAGCTCACATGGGTTTTGCATTTCTCCGTCCCATTAAGCAAATGATTTTTAAAAATCTGTGCTCCAGTTACACAAACTCAGACATTTTCTTTAGCAAGAGTTGACATTTTTCATTTCAAATCCAATCCCGGGCTGTTGGGTTTCAGACAAAATTGCTGCAAAGCACACAGAAAAAGCTGTGAATAAGTATGTCTCACGCAAAGTGCAAGAGCAAGTGAGTGAAACTATTTTTCTTCCTCTTTCATTGGTGCCACTATTTCAACTTTGTGAGAGTAAAACTGGTGTTTAGCTTGGCTCTGGCAAAGTGAAATGAAATAAGCTGGCCTACCAAACAATCCCAGCTTTGTATGCACAGTAATGATTAGACCTTGTGGAAATGAGGAGAAATATGGCACTTACTCAAGGTTCTGAGGGCAATTGGAAATTAGGATTCACTGGAAAGAGAATGTTGTTCTCTAGAAGGAGCAATTAACAATTGTGGTAATAAAACATCTCAAAGTATCACATAAGAGCCAAATTAAGTACTAATTTGCAATAGGTAGGAAAATATTTTTCCTAGTTTAAGGCTTCATAATTTGTGTGTAAAATACTTGAAATGAAAAACAAAAGCCCATAGTGAGATAACAGGTTTTTCATTGCTTAGGGTAATTGATTTCGGTTGGACTTCTGTGATTTTAAGCCAGCCTTTACTTCTGCACTGAAATGTTTTAGACTTAGCATTTAAAAATCATCTGGCATCCTGTAGACATTCACAGCTTGTGGGGATATTACATTAGAGAAGGAAACTGTTAAAGAGGGCAGGATCCAACAAATGTTCATAGTTTGGAAACATTTTGCTCACCTCTATCTGGCAGGGTGAACCTTGCCACAAATAGCCTTGTTTTAAAGGCACAAAAGTCCAGACAACTTTACATCCTGTGCAAGTAAAATTGTCTTGAGGATTAGTGTGTAGCCATGTGACTATATGGCTGCATAACAACATAAAGCATAGAGAGGATTCCAGTTTCTTTTTTCCTTTGGACTACTCTGTTCTTAGTTGCTTAAAATCAAAACTACCCCCTCATCCTGTATACCAGAAAAAAAACCAGTTCAACAATTTGTCCAATTCTGAAAATGAGGATAAACTAGTTTGATTCTGATACTCCCATAGAGAGCCACCCCCCCAAAAACCCAAAACCCAACGGATTGTTCATTTCTGTACCACTGGATTTCTGTTTACTTTTTTCTTTCTTTCTGTGATTTCATCAGGTACTTCTGTTAATTTTTTTCAAGGGGGGGGGGGCAGTTTGCAGGCACTAGTACTAAAAGTTTATGAACATTATTAAATATTTTCTTGTGTCATGCTGTTATGAAATCTTGAAATGCATGGAGTTCGAGATATAGCTGGTTTTGTTGTGCATAACCTGAGGCTGTGGAGAGGACATTAAACCCTCTGACATCCTAAGGCTGATAGAATCCCCCCCCCCCCAATATTCCCAGAAAAAGTAAAAACAGTACTCTGGCAAATGGAGCATATTTTTATAATCATGGGATTGGGAAATTATGCCTTATTAATCAATTGTGACACCACACAACCACATATGCATGCATGTTTTCCTGTGCAATGCTCATTAATGCACAATTATGCTCAATGTATGCATGTATTGCTACATATTTCACAACCCCCTACAAACTTGAACTGAATGTGGCTATTCCATGTTGTGCGGAGTTTGTGAAATAATGTGTAAAGCACCAACAGGATTTTACCCCACTATATTACAATATTATTTTCCATGTTAAAAACTATTATTCCTACCCATTCTGCAATCCACCTTGATGTTAGGATACTAACATTGCTTTGGCTGATGCTACTGTATCAGTCTGTGATCCAAATAGGTTTATGTTACTGGTTTTTATTTATTTGTTGTAATGGTCCCAGCTATGATCTTATGCTAGAGGGGTATTTTGTTCACTTTTGGATTTCCATAGAATCATGGGATTTCTTTGTATGGCTACTGTGCAGCATGCAAGCTTTTTCTTTTAGCACATCAGTTGTCTATTTCTAGCTCAATCATGATGCATGTTTTCCCTTCAATAGTCTCAGTTAGCAGTGCTCCTCTTGTTTTATTTTTGGAAGGTATTTTAATGTCTGTAAGGAATCCTTCTTTTGTTTAAAACAGACTAAGCACACATGATCTTTTGAAATATTGCTGTGAACTTGGTAAGCGAAAAGAAGCATGGCTAAGAAAAGGTAATTTATGGGGCAAAGGCCCAAACCGCACATGAAGTCTTCCAAATTCAAGTACTTGTAAACTTAGGAGTTTGAAATCAGAAACCAAACTGTCTCTGACTGCTTTGATTTAGCTTTTGTGTGGATAGTTTGTTTGCAGTTCAAATTTTCTAGCCAAACCAAGATTGGGGTTTTGGGTTTACACGCTCATCCTGACATTTCACAATGCAGCTCAGCATGTAGGCCTGGTCAAGAGGATTGTGAACAAGAACTGGTTGAACATAAAGCAATTTCCAGTGCTTCACAGAGCTGGCTCTATTCCTTTTTTCCAATATAAGTTCACTGGTGGCTATTTAGTTCCTATTGTTCTTGAGCCCCATCTCAAAATGGGAACATAAATGGCATTGTGTATTCTGAAAGCACTTCTGTCAACATGATGATTTGAAATCCTATCAGTTACATTCAGCCTCAATGTTACTCTGCCTTGATCAAGGCTTTCAGAAGCCAGTTTTAAGCATGATTTTAAAAACTCATGCCCTGTATTTTAGCCTCTGTCAGGGTTTTTAATATGTATTTTATAGAAATACATTTTAATATGTGTGTTTATAGAATTTTTGCAATGTCTGTGTGTTTTAACTGTGCAGTGACTCACCACAAGGAGAGGAGGGTAATAATTCGTATCACAAAATCACAAGGCGAACACTTCCCAAGCATCTAAGATTATCTGATGTATTTTAGAATGATGCGCACAGATCCAAGTAAGGTGGCCTTTTGCAGTTGACAGATCGTGATTTTGTGAATGTTTATTGTTTCCAAATGCTGGCTGAGGTCTTTCGGCACGGCATCCAGTGTGCCGATGACCAGTGGGACCACCTGTACTGATTTTTGCCAGAGCCTTTGCAGCTCGATTTTGAGGTCTTAATAACGGCTGAGTTTTTCCTGTTGTTTTTCTTCAATTCGGCTGTCACCTGGTATGTCAACATCAATAATCCAAACTTTTTTCTTTCCCACAATCGTGATGTCTGGTGTATTGTGTTTCAAAACTTTGTCAGTCTGGATTCTAAAGTCCCACAGTATTTTTGCGTGCTCATTTTCCACTACCTTTACAGGTTTATGATCCCTTCAATTCTTTACTGCTGGCAGGTGGTACTTGTGACATAAGTTCCAGTGAATCATTTGGGCCACAGAGTTGTGCCTTTGTTTGTAATCCATCTGTGCAATTTTCTTGCAACAGTTGAGGATATGATCAATGGTTTCATCAGCTTCCTTGCACAGTCTGCATTTTGGGTTATCAGCTGATTTTTTGATCCTAGCCTTAATTACATTGGTTCTGATTGATTGCTCCTGGGCTGCAAGAACCAGGCATTCTGTCTCCTTCAGTGTTCCATTTGTAATCCGTAACCAAGTCTTCTCCTTGTCAATTTTTCCTTCAATTTTGTAAATGAATTATTATTATTATATTGCATTTTAAAATCATTCTCTGGACACTCAGTAGGAGCAAAGAAGTGAGCTCTTGTCTATTTTGAGCTTTCCAGCTATGTCTCATATTTTCAGGAATAAGGAGATATTTCAACTACTTGATTCAATCCACAAGTGAAAGCCAAGGTTCCTGAATGAATGATTTGGTCTAAGAAGCCAGTTGTCAGAAGAGACAGTCATTTCTTGTGACATTTCTTCCACACCTACCATCAAAAGCTATGATTCTTCTAAATCTGACTAGCTTTAAAAGAAGAGGGAAAGAGAGAGCAAAGAAATGTATAAAGCAAGCTCTCTGTACATCATACGGTGTGTTTAGCAACTGCATAAAAAGGAAGCTAAGTATTTATGAGATGCTTGCCTCCTTTTTGTGATATCAATTTTTGATGTTTAGTTTAATTGATTTTGCTTGATAGATGAGTGCAAACTATAGCAAACATCTTAACATTTTAATTAGGTTTGCCCAACCTTTTGGCATTGATTTTGATCATATAGGAGTTCATTTCTGGTTTATAAAATTATTTTTAACTTCATATGATTTGAGATGTTAAACAGTTCTGGCTAGTATTCTGTACTTTGAATTTGGTGGAACTATATATGTAACAGTGCTCAATGCAGTCATGCTGGCCACATGACCTTGGAGGTGTCTACGGACAACGCTGGCTCTTTGGCTTAGAAATGGAGATGAAAGGTCTGTTGCCTTGACCACCCTGCCTTCATCGACTCCCACCTCCCTTCCCAATAATATAAGGTACCCAGAGAATATATGGGGTGCAGACTCTTACCCATCCACTCCTGTACCTCATCAACTAACATTAATGAATAGTGATGACTAGGTAATTATTTATTCCTGAAATAAATAAAGGAGGAAGGGAGAATTTGAAAGACCAGAAAAATATTGATTTTAAAATCTTTTTTAAAGGAAACAAATGTAGGCAGTGTTGCCAGCCCCCCTGGTGACAAGAGCAACTTGAGAAACCTCAAATCGTTCCTGGTGTAAGAGAATTGGCGGTCTGTAAGGATGTTGCCCAGGGGATGCCCAAATGTTTGATCTTTTACCATCCTTCTGGGAGGCTTATCTCATGTCCTCGTATGGAAAGCTAGGGCTGACAGAGAGAGCTCAACCCGCTCTCCCCAGATTTGAACCACTGACCTGTTGGTCAGCAATCCTTCCAGCACAAGGATTTAACCATTGCACCACCTGAGGCTCTAGTGTTGGTAACTTGGTAATACAGTTCAAAAATTAAAGTTGATTCCCCCCCCAATACAATATGTGCCACAGTAGTCTGCATTGGAAAATACTATTCTAGATATACTAAATACTGTTTGTCCTGAACTCTGGTTTTCAAAATGAAGATTGAAGTGTTGGTAATACAGACTCCTGTGGCATATATTGTATTGAAAAAAAACCCTTAACTTTAATTTTTCTAAAAATGCTAAACTTATTATTTATCATAGATAGAGAGAAATGGATATTGGGGATTTCACACACAGTCCACAAAATGATCAAGTTATTATTTCACTATTTTGTTTTTCCTTTGACAAGTCATAAGGAATTCTATATATATAAAATTACAGTATAACTAAGGAAGATATGCCAGCATGTCTTCTGTAGGAAATATTCAGTCTCAGCATACTTCAGTATATGAACTTACTTCTTGAACATGTATACTATACAGAGGCTGACTTAACTTCAGAGAGGCTAGGCAATTTAAGGCAATCCATTGTAGCTGCAAGATTTACTCTGATCAGGAAGCAAGTCAGTTGAATCAGACAGACATGCAAACAAGCAAACAAACAGATAAACAGGATCAATTGCAAGAAAACAAGTTTTGAGTTCACTTAAATGGGAGCACTCTGGATTGATTGGTTTCTAGATGGCCAATCAGCATTATCCTTGGTACGTCATGTAGAAATTAAATTAATTACATTTGTGAATTCATAGCAGATGTTGGACAAAATGTATCCCTAAGGTTGTTTTTGCATCCTTGATCCTTCCAGAGACCCTTAGAACTCCCTTTTCTTGAGGAATGGCCAAGAAATTGCCATTCATTAAGAATGGCATTATCACCTTTATACGCTATACTGTTATTACACTATGATTCCACTTCAGCTGCTATAACTGCATTCTATGATCTGCTGAGGAACTAGAGTCTCTGACTAAAATTTCTAAATATCCACCCCTGGAAACTGCAAATCCTAGAATTTGATAGGATGTCACCATGGCAATTAAAATGGAATGATAGCACTATAGCTGTGCAGTGTGCCAAGTTAAAAAGCATATGTGAAATTGTATGAACACACCCATATGGACGCAGGCCCTTTCTCCATTCCTCTACTTAAACCATTTGCCCTTTCAATGATATCAGTTTCTAAGCATTTCTCTGATTTCATTTCTCCCTTTTTACAGGAAACGCCTTAAGGAATTGAACTTTTTGTTAGCTTCCTTTGCCTGTGTAAAATGATTGTGTTAGAAAGATGTGAACTTTAGACTGAAACTGCAACTGCCTGATGAGCAAATAATGTGCATCAGTCATAGCATCTTTCTCTCTTGTTCCTGTGCCAGAAAGCCACGGTGATGAGATGAAGGAATTCTGTTGAGTTCTGTTACTATGAACAATTTTTCCACTGGCAATAGAGTCCATGGTGTATATTAGATGTTGGGATACTATCCTACATAGCAGTGGTTACTTGATGTCACTGGAAAAGTGAGTGCTGCATAATTATTTTTCATAATAGGCATCCACTGCATAAAGTTGCAACTTGCTCCAAGTTAAATAAACACAAGTTCCTCTAAGCCTGCCATACCTTGATCGACCGATACATTATTTCTGCTGTATTCAAAAATATGCTAAAACCTTAATTCTTTTTTTTAAATGTGTGAGCAGTTTTGAAGTTGTATAGCTTTATTAATTTTGTCAGTGATATTATTGGACACAATCTGACAGCAAGGTCATGAGCAACTGGGACCCTATTGAAAATCAACTGGAGTTATGACTATGAATATCCCACTGCCTAGGATCAAGTTTGTTGTTCTTAGATTAGGACTGACTATTTGCCTAGTTGACTAATAATTATCCTTTTCACTACTAATCAATATATGACTGTTTTGATAAATCTGCATATTACCCAAACTCCAAAAGTAGGGTTTGAAAGTGTGTGTGTGTGTGTGTATATATATATATATATATATATATATATATACATACTGTATATATATATATAATTTATAAGTGAAGAAACAAAAGTGCTCACTAACCATGAAAAAGAAAACAAAGTCTTCCTAATCTTTATGTATGACAATATTTCCATTGCATCTTATAGCAAGGGATCTTCAAATGCAGTTAAAAGCAACAGTAATAGATTAAACAAAACCCAAATTTAAAATAATAAAATAATTGAAATAGTTTAAAAGATATTTAATAAGTTTAAACAGCTCAAGAAGTTAAAACAGTTGAAACCATGTAGATGTACATTTACTGCAGTAAATTAAGCCCTGTAGATTTAATAAAGATTACTGCAGATGCAGACTGCAGCCAGAAATCAGAAGACGTTTACGTCTTGGGAGGAGAGCAACGACCAATCTCGATAAAATAGTGAAGAGTAAAGGCATCACATTGGCAATGAAGATCTGCATAGTAAAAGCAATGGTTTTCCCCGTAGTAAACTACGGATGTGAGTGCTGGACCTTAGGGAAGGCTGAGCGAAGGAAGATAGATGCTTTTGAACTGTGGAGTTGGAGGAAAGTTCGGAGAGTGCCTTGGACCGTGAGAAGATCTTGGACAGCGAGAAGACTTGAGGAAATAAAGCCCGAATGCTCATTGGAGGGAAGGATAGTAGAGGTAAAGATGAAGTACTTTGACCACATAATGAGAAGACAAGAAAGTTTAAAGAAGACAATGATGCTGGGGGAAAAGGAAGGAAAAAGGAAGAGGGGCCGACCAAGGGCAAGATGGATGGATGGTATCCTCAAAGTGACTGACTTGACCCTGAAAGAGCTGGGGGAGGTGATGGCCGACAGGGAGATCTGGTGTGGGTTGGTCCATGAGAGTCGGAAGTGACTGAATGAATAAACAACAACAATAACAACAGATTTAATAAAGCTAGTGTTTTGACTCAGAGCCAGAAAGGAACCAAGTTGAGGCCATTCCATAAATGGAGTGCCACAATAGAGGGCCCTTCCACATAACCATATAATCCAGAATATCAAGGCAATTAATCCACAATATCGGCTTTGAACTGCCATATAATCCAGCCTAAAGTGGATTTTATACAGCTGTGTGGAAGGGGTAAGAGAAGGCCTTCCTTTATGTCCTCCTGTGATGTAAATATCTGTGTGACTGCATCTTCCCCTACAAACCCACACGATCTTTAAGATATTCTGGGGAGGCTCTCCTCTCGCTTCCACCCCTGTCTCAGGTGTGGTTGGTGGGGATGAAAGAGAGGGCCTTCTCGGTGGTGGCCCCTCGGCTCTGGAACTCTGTCCCCAGGGAGATCAGGCTAGCACCCTCCCTATCCATGTTTTGTAAGGAACTAAAGACATGGATGTTCCATTGTGCATTTGATTAAACAATTCCTTTGATCGTTGGCCCTAATCAATGACTTAAAAACTATATTCCTGCACTTTACTACTACACGATTTAAAGTCATAATGTCCCTGTTAAATCTGCTTTTATCCTTATGCTGCTACACGATCTATGCAACTTATATATTAGCCTATTTTCTAACTTGTTCACACACCAGCTCACCCTCCCACAATGAGATTTGAAGTATGTCTTTGGTTGTTGCTTATGATGTCTGTTTTTTATTGTTATAATGCTGTTTTATATTGTTGCTATATTTTATATGCTATGTTTTAACTCTGTGTGATTGGGCTTGGCCCCATGTAAACCGCCCTGAGCCCTTTTGAGGAGATGAAGGTGGGGTATAAAAATAAAGTTATTATTATTATTATTATTTCTCCCATTGGTGTATCATCCTTACTTCTTGATTATATCCCCTAAAATCAATGCAGTTTAATTTTATGTGAATACAGTTAGTTTTAACAAGAATATTACTGCTTAGAAAGTCAAGAACCTACAGTTTACATCTGATCAATGAATGAGCCCGGCACATTCTCACTGAGGGCCCTTCCACAAAGACATATAACCCAGAATATCAAGGCAGATAATCCACAATATCTACTTTGAACTGGATTATCTGAGTCGACATGGCCATTTAATCCAGTTCAATATGGATTTTATACAGCTGTGCGGAAGGGGCTCCAATGAATAGCATACTGCTTTGAAATTTGTTTGCTAATACAGATCTTTATACATGCAGCAGGACGCTAGCTAAGAAATATTCCTACTCTCTCCTCAGTTCTCAAATAGTGAAAAGTTCCATCAACTAGTGTTTACTTGGATTTTGTTTTCTTTGGAAGGAACTCGTGAAAAATTATGCCCTTTTGGTATATCTAAGGGTCATTCCAGACAGGGCCTAAAATGTAAGCCCTGCCGGACTTTTACCTGAGGTGTCCAAATGACGCCTGAGGTAAAAGTGACATAATTTGAGACAAAGCAGATAAATGTCAGGAGGCAGTGATGGTGGTGGTGGTGGTGGTGGTGGTGGGAAATCATGGCCCCCCGAATTCTGGCGCATAATTGGTATGCTCAAGCAGTCCTCCAGAGAGGCCTAATGGTGGCACTGTAAGTTTTTATTTTATTTTAAGGATTTGGGGGGGTTCGGTGGGACACCATGGAGGCAAAGCTCATTTTGGGGGTGTGGGGACTTAAACTTGCTTTGGAATGGGTTTCCTTAACGCACTCCAAAGTGGGTTTCAGTGCCATAAATTTGTTTGCCATAAATTTGTTTGCAAGTACAAATAGTCCCCGAGTTGTAAATATCGGACTTACAAATGACTCATAGTTACAAACAAGAGTGAAGAAAGAGAAATTTATCTCTCTAAAGTGAAATTCACTCTTGAAAGAAATATCATGGGGAAAAAGGTGTCCAATTCTTGTTTTCACAACAAGCCAATTTTTTCAAAATCCAATTCCCACAGGGATAGAAAGGGAGGTGAAATCTTCTGAATAGGGGCACAGACAGCAAAACAAACACCACAGGGGTGTTAACTCTTCCATATGCTATCCAAAGCTTATATATATGGCTGGAGTTACACTTTAAAAAGTACCTGTTCTGACTTACAAACAAATTCAACTGTATAAGCGTAGAATGAAATCCACTTTCCTACATCAGATCCCAGAGAAAGTAATGGGGGACTTGTCATCCACAGATGTTGTTAGTGTACAAGAGCTAAACCCAGCTCTGGATTTTTCTCATGGTTAAATAACATGTGATGGGAAGTTTGTAAAACAGGTAAACTGTACTGTCTTGTCTACCTGAAGTGAACATGAAAAGTCTCTATCTGTATTAGTTACGCAGCTTAAACCACCCCGGCACCCCCTGCCCTACTTGATATAACTCCCTTATACTTGAGGATTTTAAAAAGGAAAGAAAGCAACTGTTCAGTATGTTTACCATATGAAATGAAGAAAAAAAGATAAGGAAAAAGAGGCCAATGAAGGAGGAAGAGTCTTCTTGATGGTGGCATCTCACATGTGCAAGGCATTCCTCAGGCAAGTTTGCCTGCTGTCTCCTCTGGTTTCTTTCCAATTGTTCTTAATTTCATCTGTGCTCAAATACATTGCTTTTATCAATGGTTTTTTGTTCTTAAGTTGCAATTTATCATGTAGTTTGTTTTAAGCTGCATCCATTTAGATCAAAGGGTGACAAATATATTTCAGAAATAACAGCATGATAAGTTTTATTTCATTGTTTGCTACTGCATTCATAGTTGTCTGTCCTCTTCTGCCTTCAATACTGGCCCAGTGTATAGAGATTTGGCACACATTGATCTCCATGCTCATGATCTCAGGCTGCTCTCCCAACATATCTGCATAGTCTAAAAGGTGAAAATCTTATTCTTCCCATTACAAATTACAAGAGGCAAAGGGATATTTTAGCACCTTTGAGATGAATTGCTCTGGTCCTCTTCCCACCTGGTGTACAGTGATTCATATTGCACTAAATTAAGTATCTAGGTTTCCTTTTCTTTGTTTATCAGGATCAAAGCACAGACGGAATCCCAAAACGTGTACTTGCTTGCCTTTTCCACACCATCTAGCTGCTGTTACTCAGCCTATGTTTTCTCCCATCTTGGAAGGCACCATACAGAACCCTTGAAACAAATGTGGTTAGGCTTGTGTTCAAAAATAACCATTTAGTTTAATGACAATTGCCTGTATTATAAAGCAACTGTAGAAAAGGCCCCAAAACATTTTTCCGAAGCTGATTATATTTTCAAAAGTTCAACAAGATATCATATCACTTACAGAATACAACCACTTAAAAAGAAGAAAGCAGTTAAAAGCACCACAGCTATTGTGCTGCCCACATAGTCTATCCATGTCATAATCAAATGTAAAGGAAATAACTACTTCATCATACATAACAATTTTCACTTTGGTATTTAAGCTGCTGCAGAGATTGGATTTATTCTTTGGTTTTTATGTCAGTTCCACTGCCTGCTTAAATACTGTTTATAGGGGAACACTATTTAAATTTTCAGAGCCAATGTGGTATAGTGGTTAGAAAGCTGGACTAAGGCGGAAAGATCCAAGTTCAAATTCCCCACTCAGCCATGAAGATTAATGGCTGTTCCCCAGTTTCTCAGGCAAACTTATTTCAAGAATAAGCTTATTGTAAGAATAAAGAGGAATTTTGTATGTCCCCATCAGCTGCAAAGTGGGAAATCGCAACAAAATAAGCCAAAAAGGGGATATAAATGAAGCACAATCTGTCACACAAAAACAACAACAACAGGAGCAAAACTTTATTTCTAGATTGCCCTATCTCCTGAAAGGGACTCAGGGTAGTTGATGAAAAACAGCAGGAAAAACTCAGCCATTCTCAAGACCTCAAAACTGAATTGCAAAGGCTCAGACATAAACCAATACAGGTGGCCGCAGTGGTAATTGGCACGCTGGGTGCCATGCCAAAAGATCTCAGCCGGCATTTGGAAACAATAAACATCGTCAAAATCATGATTTGTCATCTGCAGAAGGCCACCTTACTTGGATCTGCATGCATCATTCAAAAATATATCACACAGTCCTAAATGCTTGGGAAGTGTTTGACTTGTGATTTTGTGATACGAAATCCAGCATACAGATCTCATTTGCTGTGTCTGTAAAATAATAGTAAAACTTTATTTCTAGATTGCCCTCTCTCCCGCAAGGGACTCAGTGGTTCACATACAGAGACAGAGAAACATTCAATGTCTTACAAAGTACAAACAACATCAGAAATAATACAAAATACACAATAATAATAGTAAACTTAGATTGAAAAAAACTATTGAAATGGGAACTAGGTAGCAATAAATCATTTAGACACTAAAACTAAGACATAAATGAACATTTAAAATGTATGATTGAAATAAATTGATTTTGAGATGACTAACAGAGGTGTTTATTAAGAATATATTGTATCCATCATATAGTGCAAATAGTTCACCAACATTCCAGTGGATTGAAGTATTTTAGAGAAGGCCCCCTCTCTTGTTCTCACCAACCGAGCTTGAGGAAAAAACTAGGCATATTGGAGTAGATTGAACTCAGTTGGATTACTTGTGCCTCATACCAGATAGATGGTTGGCACGGATATTAAAGCTGATTATTCAATTCATGATTAATCTTTTAACCTTTTCCTCTTTCAAGTATTTGAAGAAAAGAAATCCATGTCTCTCTGCCAAGCTTCGACAGATATTTATTTATTTATTTACTATATTTCTACCCTGTTCTGTCTCACTCTGAAGGGGACTCAGAGCAGCTTACAATTTTGGCAAAATTCAATGCTGAATTACAAATACAATAACAAATACAACACATTGAGCAATAAAAACAGATAAAACATATAAATGCAATCAAAACAGATTAAAACATAGTGCCAAGTCCCACAGTTGTCATTCGTGTTGCTACATTTATGTCAAATTCCATATTGCACTAGTCCCCAAATGCCTGGTTTCATAGCCTGGGTCCACCCCCCAAATGCCTGTTTCACTTTTTCCTGAAGACCAGGAGGAAGGGGGGCAATCTAACGTTACTGGGGAGTGAGTTCCGTAGCTGAGGAGCCACCACTGAGAAGGACTTGTTTCACGTCCCCACCAGTTGTGCTTGTGAAGGGGATGGGATTGAGAGCAGGGTTTCCCCGGCATATCTTAATGCTCTAACTAGTGCATAGGGAGAGATACGTTTGGACAGGTAAGTTGTGCCAGAATTGTGCTCGGTAGCAAATTGGCAGACAGTGGAGCTGACATAACAGGAGGGATGTCTGCTCTCTGTACACTGCTCGGGTGAGCAGCCTAGCTGCCGACTGTTGGACTTCTTGGAGTTTTCTCCAAGTAGTCCAACTACTTGGATATAAGTGATGTTGTTGTCCAGGGGTGCTCACACTTTTTCAGCATGCGAGCTACTCTTAAAGCAACTAAGTCCAAAAGATCTATCTGCCCCCACTGCCATGCGCTCCCGCGCGCTCCCGCCGCCTTGCGCTCTTGCCACCGCGCATGCTCCTGCTGCTGTTTCCCGCCCACACAGTGCTTCTTCTGCCTGCGGGGCATTGCAGAAAGGAGAAAGCACGAGGCGGGGCATCCAGAGGGAGCACTCCGCCCTGCTTGTCTCGCCGGCAACGGAGGCTGCACAGCTGCTTCTGGACAAGAGAGCGGCAGGGCGCTCCCTCCAGAGGCCCCGCCTCATGCTTCCTTCTTCCTGCAATGCCCCGCAGGTGAAAGAAGTACCGCGAGAGTGGAAGCCAGCAGCAGGAGCAAGCGTGTGCGCAGGGTGTGCACGCGCATGGCAAGAGTGCCCCATCTGGCTGGTGAGGCCCGAAGATCACCTGGAAGAGGGCCAAAGATCTACTAGTAGCTCCCGAGCTACCTAATGAGCACCCCTGTTGTTGTCTTTCATTATCATTTCTAAATAAGAAAATTTCTGGTTGTTGTGAGGCATTTGGTGTGGCCCAGCCCTACCTCCACACTCTCCTCATTCATATATTGTACAGTGTTATATACAGTGTTCCCTTGCTACTTTGCAGTTCACTTTTCATGGACTTGTTGCTACACAGTTTTTTTAAAAAAAAGAATTTAAAATATACAGAACAAGTTCTGAGGGAACACTCTGGATGCAGATCTGGCCCAGGTGGCAATGAGGTGCCCCCCCCACTCACACAATTGGCTCTTCACTCATTCAATCAGCGGTGCCTCCTCCACTGGGACTTTCCGCTTCTGGAGCGAATGAGAAAGTGGTGGAGGCGTTGCGGGGCCCAACTGCCAGCAAGAGGCCTAGACGGCGATGAAGTGCCTCCTCCACCACTTCTAGAGCAGCAGCAGCCATGACGCCCAGACTGGGCCTGTTGGCATCACAGGGCCCAAGTGGGAAGGGAGGTGCTGAGGAGGAGGAGGAGGAAGGTAAAGAGGGTGAGGAAGTAAGAAGAGCCACCTCCAGAGGGAAGAAGAAGGGCTGATTGAGTGAGAGCAAGTGATTGAGAGAGGGGGGGGGGGGAGAGGAGGTATTCCTACTTTGCAGAATTTCACTTATCGCAAGTGGTCCTGGAATGTAACACCCGCGATAAGTGAGGGAACACTGTAATAGGTTGCCAGGACACATCTCACTCTTTCACCCAAGATAAAGGGTCAAAGGGAACTTGGTATGGATGCTGTGAGAGACACACATATTTCATTGACTGCTGGTTCAGTTCCAGAGAGCAAGTAAATGTAAGTGTAATGGTTTCAGCATTGACTACGACATGTTCCCAGATTTTGTACGGATATGCAAAACCAAAGAAAAGAATGAACCCTATTAAAATGAAAAACATCTGGCCCAGAAATATCATAGATTCATGTTAGAGTACCTAGAAAATGCATAGACTGCACATATTTTGTTGGACATGAATAAATGAGACCGCGGATACCAAGGAGCATACTGTACTATGGTAGAAAAGGTCCTTAGTTCCTGCTCCACCTCATTACATTCTCATAGAAAACATGGGGCTGGAGACACCATGCATCATTTTGAAGCACTGGAATTATATCCTTAATTGATTTTACTTACCTGAACCTCTTGCAAGGAGATTTTGTTAAGTAAGGGTGATGATGATATTTTACTGTTTCACTTCTGGAATGCTGACCTTGCTTCTTGTCATTGCTTCTGTCTTTATTTCCTCATCCTTCTTTTCACTGTTTTTGTTTTAACTTCTAAATTGTGTGGACCATTCAAGTGAAAAATAGAGGCCACGCTTGAAATTTTCTAAAAGTAATAATCAGATATACAGTCAGATTATAATAGATATTGTGATGGAAAGTGCAAATATTGTGAAAAGGACTTTTACGTGATGCATTTTAAAGGTAGATATGTATAGATTCTGGAGTTGTTTATGTAATTATGGACAGCTAAAATCAAGTGCAAATGAAATTTCTTCTCCCCCAATGTGTTATATCCAAAATATTGTTGTAGAGCACGGATTCTTAAACTTTTTCCACTCACAACCCCCTTTCACCTGTCATTTTTTTACATGACCCCAGGTATTTAGGTATAGAACATATATGTAAAAGTCAAATATTTACTGATAATAAATCAGCATTTGCAAATCTTGCTAAACAGACTGATGTCATTTTTTGTGGAGTACAGCTGAAGCATTTTCTGCAGCATTCACTGCACACACTGTATGTTGCTGCTAATAGATTTGTGTAGATGGGTTGTGTTCAGAAACCTTTTACCGTTACCCATTTTTTGCGACCCCATGATTGAACTAAGGGGACCCCATTTTGGATTGGGACCCACAGTTTAAGAAGCAGTGCTCTAGAACAGAGTTTCTCAAACTGTGTTCCACGGAGCACTTGATGGTCTGTGAAACAATTCCAAGTGTTCCTCAAAAAAGTAAGGATTTTTTAAGAAGTAAAAAGTATAATAAATGGTAAAAATTCAATATAGTGATTATTTTGTGCCCATGAGCAGCATGTAGAAAAGTATCGAGTAAAGAATATATTTAGCACCTTCCGTGTGAAACACAAACTGTAGACTTTATAGTTCTCCAGTTGGCTCCTGGGAATAAAAATATTGTAAGGATACAATACATACAGTATTTATCAAATACAGTATGTAGCTGCGAGATGAAATGTAGTGCTTTGCCTTGAATTTCACATTTTAAAGGTGCTCCGGGACAGAAAATGTTTGAGAACCCCTGATCTAGAGGACTTCCTTACACTCAAAAACAGCGTTGATGACACCATATTGAGGGGAATATCCCTTCGCAGTTCTGTTGAGAGAAGCACCAGCATATGAGATCCTCTTATCTTTTGTTGTAAATGCATCATGACAGCCAAACAGTGATAATGTGTAATATGATTCTTTTGAATTAAAAACAGTCTAAATGCTGAACCATCGAATAATCAACATTACCTTACATGGAAAGCAATCAAATCACTCCATAGCATATCTTCTCTCTTTTTTCTTTGGCATAAAACCTGGAATGAACTGACATGTAATCTCTGAAACATTGGCTTGTAGGAAATGGATTAATGTTGCAACCGTGAACAACTAGTTGTTGATAGATTAAAAGCAGTTTCTCAGCTAACAAGGTATTTGATAGAATAACTGATAGAATTAAAAGATGTAGCCATATTATAGTCCGGAACAGTATGCAAAGGGATATTTTAGCATCGTTGAGACTTGAGATAAAGAAGTTAGCAACATAAGATTTCATAGGCTAAAATGTATGAAAGCTTACACTACCAACTTCTTTCAGTTAATTTCAGTGGTATTACAAGAGTCCTTTGGTTATCAGGGTAGCCAATTAGAAATTCTAATAGTTGTAATGTAAGTACATCTACCAAACACAACCATCTTAGGACATTTTTTTTCATTTTTGCAATTTCATTCTTCGAAGATATTCCTGTTTTTACAATGTACATGCACCACATAAAGAAAGGCATTTTGTTTAAAGAAGATAATTGCTTCGGTAATATGAAAGTGTGTGTTGATTTAATCAATTAATTTGTCTATTCATTATTTGAAATCTATCTAGTATCTATCTATCTACTGTATGTATAAACTGCATTGAAATTAATTGACCGTAATTCTTTGCAAGTGTTATACAACTGTAACTGAAGATTTCTTAAACTGGGCAACCCTAAAACAAGGGTTGCTACCCATGAAATAACACAATGAGCACATCTAGGTAAGTTTAGAAAACAGTAATACATTTCTGGTGCATGTAATTAAAACATTTAATTAAAACAGTTTACTTTCAACTCCTTTATATTTCAAGATGGTTTAAATTCAGTATTAAAACCAGGATAAAAACTACAATTGTTCCGCAAGCTACATTTTGTAGGAAAATTTCTGTAGCAAAAAAGTGCTAATGTTCTGCTACCTTTATTTTTACCAGACAGCCAGAATTTTCCTGAATCTCTGGGTTATACTTAATTGACTAAAAGGTTAGACTGAAATATCCAATATCATCTCTGACAGAGATCATTACAGTATTGTGCAGATAATACTGAAAAGGTTTGGCTTCTTGTGAGAAATGGTTTTCATATTGAAAGACCACAAAACAAGGTATCTTAATAATTATCTTACAAGGTAGTTGGATGGATAAAGTGATCTGCTTCTGCAGGAATATCCAAAAAGACACAGTCTCTTGATCTGTATTCATAGCCACTATCTTTTCAATTTATTTTGATTTTTGAAAATCCCTTTTGCATCTGCGCAAGTATAAATTTGACACTTATTTTCTTGCAACAGGTCCAACTTTTACTTGCAAAGGCCTATAAAGCAGACCAGCCCTGCTACATGTCCACTTTTCAATTAATCTCTCGAAAAATTCAAGACAGTTGGTGGGGCAAAAACAGTTATTTGTGTCTGATTTCTCTCCAGCTGACAGGCATTGTATTCTATACAAATGTCACAACAGTAGTTAAACAATGTTTCATTCAATAATAGCACGGCAGCCCTGGGATCGTCTTCCCCGCAGATCCATCTTTGTTGTGTTCCCAGTCCAAGGACGAACTATTCAAAGCAAATTGCAATCACAAGAAAGAGTCACTCCAATGGAATCTGCAGTTTGTAGATTTCCATCTGAGATGCAATTTAATCATTAGGTAAAGTTTCTGCAAAGCCAGCCCAGCATGCCTTCCTAGGAGGAAGTTGACCCCAATTTTGTAAGCGGGTGTTTATGAAGTCAAAGGTCCACTCTTAAACAGACTCAAAAGCAGGCCCAGCAGCAGAATGCCCAGTCTGGCACACACAGGAGAAATTATCCACGATTAAAGAGTTTCTGATTAATATGACTTGTGTGCCAAAACTGCACATGCGGCGTATGATTTCAATTAGACTGAAACCTTATTCTTCAAGGCTGAGCTCCAGATTCATTCTGTAATTTCTCCTTTGTTTAACTTGGACATTTTTGACAGGGGTTTTAAAAGCACCACAAACACACACACACACACACACACACACACACACACACACACACACACACACACACACACAATAAATGATACTTCTATGTAAATGCCTTTCTCATGGTGCCTTTACTGTTTTAAGCTTTTATCCCTGAAGGTTGTGTAAAGTAAGGGAGCTGTTGTGCATTCATCTAAAATACACTACCATTTAGTTTTGCTAATGGAGCTTTAACAGTTTTCGGGAAAGAATGAGTCCCCGTGTGTAAGTTTTCGGTTAAAAAAAAAAGAGAGAGAAAGTAACTCTTGCCAAAGAAAACTGCTTGAAGGTGGAAAGGAATAAGTATATAATCACACCACTGTCATTACCTCTGATATTAAGAAAGTAGGAAATGTCAAAGGCCTGTAATAAAAATAAGTCCAGATTTAATGAGTCCACTGGAGAGGAATTATCAACATTAATCACTTTGGCTAGTGTACTCAGACAGTTGGCAACAACAAAGCTACCTTTCCATAGTGGGTTTATATATAGCAGTTGCTTTGGACTTCTTTTGAGGGCCTTTTTCTTTTACTATAGATCCCAGTAATTACAAATTCATCTGGAGCAATATTGTCAAGCTGAACAGTGCATTTGCAAGCAGATGCAAGGATTTCACCTTCCAGTGTACCCATCACAGGCAGTATTTAATGGTGGCTGGACATAGAATATTATTGTAAAATGTAACAAAAATACTCGTCTTTGTGATTGCAGGTTTCCTATCTAGAATACCAAAATACTTTAAAATATGAAATTTTCCACATGAGTTGTTGAGACAATGACAACCTTGCGCTCTGATGATTCAACCTTTATTTCACACACAAAACTATTGAAAATCTTGTATTTTTATTTATTTATTTATGCCACCTTTCTCAGCCCAAAGGCAACTCAATGATATCTAGACTATATGTCTAACAAGTATTTCATATTTAGACTTAGGCCCCATCTCCAAAATATCTCATTATGTACTTTAATGTGAATACAAGTATTCAAAAATCCAAGGGATACTCAACCTATTTGGTTCACATACCTGTGAATTTAGCACCTAAGATGCTTTGCAGATTCACCTGTGAATAAACCCCATTAAACACTGTCAACTTTATTTCAGAGTAGGCAAGTATGAGAAAGTGCTGTAAGTGCTGTAAATCATAAATTTTCTTTATTGTAGTTTGACCTGAAATTTCTGCTGAAAACTCAGTCCAATCAGACACCTTTTTGATACTAGAATCCTTTGTTATTATATTTACACAGCATGACTCTAAGATGCTGGTATCTTTAAGGGGGTTCTGCACACTGCATTTTAAAATATTATTTTAAAATGTATTTTGTAAAATATTTGTGATTGGCAACCATTATCCTTGCAATCCAGGAGGGGGAGCTAAAAAGTTAACTTGCTGGAAGACAAATTAAAGTAAGAAAGTCTAGTGGTATTAATTAATCAAGGGATGCAGCTATGAATGAAACATAGATATTTTGTCTGTAATTTTTTGAAGCAATAATGAAGATGTTACAATAGAGAAATATGTATGGTGGATTAACACTGTTCTCCCCCACAAGTATTTTGGTACATATTGAAATATGTATCTAAAGAGACACCGCAGTATTTTAATTAACCAAGTTTTTCTCCCTAAGGAAAATATCACTGAAGAAATATTGTAGCAAGCTCTATAGAATCCAGAGCCATAAATATGTTCATTTGCTTCTTTAAAAAAAGGAAAGAAGGAAGAAAAAAAAAGCTTTCAAATATAAGGAAATATAACAGGATGAACCATTATGGTGTAATGACTCAAGTGCTGGTGTAGGACTCTGAGAGACCAGGGAAAATTCAGTAATATGTTTAGGTTTCCTTACGTTTCAAGTAATGTGTTTTGGAGAAGGCTAGTTGTTTTTCTTCAGTGCTATAGAAACTGCCAGCACTCAAAAACTATTTCACTGTTCTGTGGAAATCTATTACTATTAATGAATTAGTCCCATTTTCCACACAATACACCATAAATTTAAAACAAATGATTAAAACTCCATATGTGTTCTGGAAACACTTTTTCTTTCTGCCTACAATTATCACTCATTCTGCTTTTAAGGACTGATCCAATTTCCAGTGCTAATATAATACAATATTTGCACGGCAAGGAAATATCAATCAGTTTACATGCAAACACATTGGTATAGCAGGGTGAGGGCGTGTTTTGAGAGTTGTTTGTAGAGCACTGGTGCACTGGGGGGGTTGAATCTGTGTGGGAGAGGGTCTACCCTAGCAAACCTTTTGTATTGTTATCCCAATACCCCTATGCATATGGGATATATTGAGCATGGTGATCAGATCATGATATATAAATACACATAACAGTTTAAATAATGTACCAGTAAGGCCTTATTGCAGACCACCCTGGGAATTTCGGGGGGGGGGGGGCTGTAGCCCCCAAGCCCCCCCCGGCTACATGCCTGTCTTGTCATATCCATATGAGTGGGAATGGCTATGTCTTTTCCCAATCTCTTGGTACGTACATGTGTATGCACGCACGCAGACACACGTATGATCCCAGTCAGTTGAGCATATATATGTACATACATATATACATATTCAGGATAAATGTATTCCCAGCTGCATGGAATCATACTCTGAAAAAGCTTCTCTCTGTGTGGGTTCATGTAATAAAGAATGTTGAATTTATGCTTGCATATATATATATTTTATAGTTATTCAAAGATATGTAATTTAGTCCCTTTCTTGTGAAACAGTTATCTAACTACTGCACACACATGGATGAGTGAGGGGAGGAGACAGTCACACAAGTCCTTGCTTGAGTACAGTGGGAAAAGCCACAAAGCCTTTGGTTATGTTCCTATAGTTGAATGTCCAATGACTTCATTTGCTGGGATCTCTGAAGAGTTCCTAAGAAAACCAGGAGAATGGCATTGCCATTGCGCTATTAGGCCTGCCACTAGTGATTACCTATGATGATGAGTCCTGGAGGATAATGTTATCTTGGTGTATTCAGGTATGAGAACATAAGTGAATGTTTTATTGCTGTTTACATCCTGACCCAGTTAGTAAATTGATGCATGTTTGAAGGTGAGGAGGAGACAGCTTTGTTCACCAGGAGGGAATTGGGTGTGAGTTGGAATTTCATCTGGTGGAACATTAAATTCAGACACTGCATTGTTCTCTTAAAAAAAAAGGATATAGGCCCAGATTGCTCCCAGTTCTCTCTCAATGGCTCACTAATCTGTTACATTGCTAATTCTTTCCTTTCATCCTCTGTTGTTTCCCTAGCAATAACCTTTTGTTGCTTACTTTTCAAATTGGTGATTGGAAGCTTCTTGGAATCAGAGTTCTTCTTCTTCTTGTTTGTTTACACACATTTGTGGATTGAAGTCATCCCTTCAAAACATAATCACTGGCACATTTTTCTCACTCACAAAATGTTTTTATGTTATTGGCATTACTGACTCGTGTTTCTATATTTTCAGTACTTCTGGGGTTCCAAGACACCCCTGAGTCCCATTCAGTCATTTTCTGGGCCATGAAGCTCACCATGAAGCAGACTAATCTACCATTCCACAGGAAACTTTGCAGCTCAAACTGTGCTTGAGACAATCCTGCTCTTCGCATGAATGAGATGAGATGGGTAGAGAAAAGGACAGTTGATCTTATGAGCTTTTAAAAAAAATCTCCTTTTTCTCTTACCTGTGGTCTGAGTAGAACGTGTTTATAATGGCATTTGGCATTGGGAAAAGAAATTTCCAAATTGATGCTAAATTTGAAATGAATCTTTTTAAAGTACAAAAGTATGAAGACAGGCCTTAGGCACCATTAGGGGAAGAACTTGGTTCTCCAATTCATCGAAATTTTGCACCCCAGGTGTATACCCCTATTAAACGCCAAAACAGAGTCTAATTTTCTCTTTAAAATGTGTGCATCTCATCTCAGCAGTAATCCTAAAGTTCACGGCACACATAGGTGCACTTTGGAGTGAAACCAAATAGGATGACTCCTTCCCCAAATTGCAGCAATAGCAATTCCAGTATCTTCTGCCCATGTTTTGCAGATACTTCCTCGTAAATTAAACCCACATGTAATACTGGCCTGTTAAGGAAACTAAATCCTTTGTGAATTGCTCTACTGAGCCTGTATTCCCATGTCAACATTAACAACCTTGAATGTAAGACAGAGTCCAAATAAAACACGTTATATTCAACTATAACATCATTGTTATAGTTGTGGTCATTGACTGGGGAGGACACTCTAAATAACACTTAAGCTCTGCTGGAATTACATGTTTAATGGAGCCAATTAAACAAAGACTCAGATTTCTCATTTTAACTGTAGATGTTTCACAGTGGTCATAATATCTGTTATGTACAGCCCCTTTGCAGGTTCACAGGTATACCCAGAGCTATTATTTTGACATTTTAAGGGATTTTGCATGGCTGTGTTTCTAGACTGCAAAAGGCTGAAAGGAATAAATGTTTGATTGTTTTTAGCTATTGCCATGACAATAAGCAAATCAATCAATTATTCGCAAAGATAGAAAAATAAGGAAGTGAGAATTCTTGTTTAATGTTTCTGTATATTTCTTTCACATTATGTAATACTGTTTACAAGATTTTTTATAGACAAAATGCATATTATCACATCAAAAACAATATACCGATGTTTTAAAATTGTATTATTTTGATTGTATGCTACATGTGTTGATGGGGGTTGTTGCTATAATTTTATGTGACTTGTTTTATACCTTTGTACCATTTTTACCTGTTGTATGTTATATGTACACCCTGGAGTCTCTTGTAAGCTGTCCCAAGTCCCTTTGGGACAGCTGGTGGAGGGATATAAATAAAGATGATGATAATTATACAGATTTTCCTCAAGTCTTAATTGTAATGTTCATCGTTTCCTCCTTTAACATTTGTATATCTCCTAATATTTCCTGTATGAAAACCGGGATACATATAGCAAAGCAACATCAGAGTTGTCCAAGATGGCAAAAGTTACTAATGAGGAATAACATATATGCTAGGAGATCCTGCAGCACTTTGCCTTTATCAACTGGGAATAACAATTTTCTGCCATTCCTTCTCTCCACCCAGACCAGCAGAGCTAATTAGGGGCAAACTTAGGGTAGTTCCAAACAAGGATAAAGCCCACGCCAAGCAGGTTAGCCGTTAAGGTACTCCTGGAGTCTTCCTGGCATGTAAAAATGACACGCCAGGAGACCTGGGGGGGGGGATCGCTCCTTGCTCCCCCCCATCTGTTGGTCATCATTTCTATGCACTAGGATGACTCTGGGAGTACCTTCATGGCAGTTGGGTAAGTTTTAAATTTTAAGGGCTTATTTTGGGGTTTTGGGGGAGGGGTGGGTGCCCTCTTGGTTTTCTAGGCTCCTGGAGCCCAAAATCTGAGATGATTGTGTGGATTGGGCCCGGGGATCATGTGATGTGGTCCCCGGGCCCACTGCATACAGAGCCCACGCCTGGTAAGACCCGGATCTTACCTAAGATCTGTATCTTACGCGGTATCTAATTAATTTGGAACAAAGTAGGGAAATCCTGCTTTGTTACAAATTAATTCACTTATACTGGAGGTATCGGTTGGATGCCCTTGGTTAACACGTGACAGGCCCCACATTTTTGGTCCTGTATGGAAGGGCTCTTAATTTGCATCAATGAAGACAAAGGCAGAATGTGGGAGAAGGAGATGGGAACTTGGATATTTAAAATTAGTGTGATGAGAAAGGAATAATCAGAACTCTCCCTGCTAAACTGGAACAGTTGGAGGTTGTGTATTTGCATTTTTCAGGATTCCTTCAGCCAGATAAATGTTACAGGACCCACATTATGGGTTTTTTTTTTTTGCTGAATATCAAGTTACTTAGTGTAACTTATGAAGAGTTTGAACAGATTACTTCTTTGTCTGCACCATCCTTTCTTTTCTATTCTCCCATATTCTTCAAGGCGGCACTCGATCAGCCATTGTCCTTTCAATAGAATCAACAAGAAATTATATGACAGACTCAAAGTTTTATTCCTTTGGACACATCTTTTTCTTCTTATTTCTCAAGGGCAGAAGTGAAAGCTCCTCATAAAAAACAATAAACTCAAATATGACAGTACATCAAATTGTGCAGACGTGTGCCTCCCTTATCCACAAATACCAAATGCAACTAGCAAAAAGGAGTGATATTGTCTTATTCAATATGGACTTCTTTTCAGGTATCTTGTGGGGCTATTTTCAGGGTCTTTTTTAAAATCACACTTTTATTTACGCAGCACTCTGCAATCATTTTGAAGTCTAAAAAGTATTCAGTATGTTCAAGTTTTTAAAATTATTATTGTTAAAAAGTTTACAATATTTCACTATGTCCCTCACAGTTTCAGTGCGCTTGGGAGACATCCTAGCAGGAGAGGTCTAAAAAAAGTGATGTGCAAGTGAATGTAAAACATTAAAAAGCTAGTGAACTCATAACAGACATGCAGAATTGCCTCCTGTACCATCTGGGGGTGTATGGAGACATTTTTGAGCCCTTTCTTTGGGTTAAAACAGTTTTAACAATTAGGGGTGACATGCAGTAGGCGCAAACTTCCCAGTTCCCCTAGGGGTCAATGTAGCCTTGTAACCCCTGGCAATTGCTAACTCCTGACCTGTGGAATCCTGCAGTTATATAGAAACTACTCCCTTATTTTCGGTTGGGCCTGTTTTGCTTCCAAACTGACAGGCACTCAATTTCCAGTTGTTTGCCTCATTCATTCAGGCCAGCAAGGCAATTTTCCTAGTTTACAGGTGAACCCACAATGTTTAAGAAATACAATAAGAATTTTAAAAGCATATATGGGTGATTATCCTAAAATCATCACAAATGTATCACTGTTTGGCATATACTATATTTTCTTGCTTAATGGAGTTTGTAATGCTTTTAGCAACAAGAATAACTCTTCAATCAAGTTTCATCACAAGAAAGGAAGAAATTCTAAAATAGCCACTTCATTTTTTTTATTGGCGTAGATGTTGGTGCTGTGATTATTTATTTATTAGTTGCATTACAGTATAATCCACTTTTTCCAATGAAGTCAAAGTGGCATATGTGGCTCTGTTTTCCCGTTTATCCTCCTAATAATATGAAATCTAACATAGCATACTATGCTCATGGCTATCCAATATAATGAATAAAATTATCATCATCATCATCATCATCATTATTATTATTATTCCATTTTGGACTTGGGTGCTCCAAGTGTCAGATCAACATTAAAACTGGACATTAGTCCTCATTCCATACTGTACTTTAGTCTTTCAAGAAAATGGGCATTATATTGTCAGTTTAGACTCATATAATGCAGTTTAACGCAGTTAAATTGCATTACATAAATCTACACTGACCATACAATGCAGTTTCAAACTGTTTTCATCAACCACTGCCAATCTAATTGCTCTGAAATCTCTACGGTAAAATAACTATTCCATAAACACACACAGATTTTATCATTTAGACATTTTAGATTATGGGAAGGTGTGTGTGCGCGCGCGAGTATGTATGTATGTATGTATGTATGTATGTATGTATGTATGTATATAGTGCAACCTGATGCCTGGAAGTTTTAGGTGGCACAATAATTACATTGCAATTACTCAACATAAGCCTAATTACCTTGTTGATTATGGCCAAACAGTGTAATGGCATGATGACTAAATAGTATAATGACTTGTAAGTTAAACTGCACAGTAATTGCTGCACCGGGTTAAATGTTAGGTAAGAGTGATAATAAGAGGCCAACTGAATAAGAGGAGATACAGTCCACAAGGACATCCAAGAGCTTGCAGCTGGAAAAGAATACATTGCCCACAGTTAAGGGGGAAATGGAAGATTGAATCACTGCATGTAAATTTGTCTTTGTGATAACTTTCACAGCACAGGATATCACTCATTTGGCTGCTTCTTCCATGCCATGTTTTCCGTGCTCCTCTTTCTGATTCTGGAAGATGGTGATGGGTAGAGGGGAAAGCATGGTCTGTAAACTCCATGTAGACCCATTAGCTTTTAGCACCCCTCAAATTATTTCCCCAAAATTTCAGAGACAGAACAACGACTTTCCACTACCAATTTCATCATTTTGGCATCTATGGAGACTTCAGGTTTGACTTGCTCAGGTTTGATATATTTAAAAATAAAAGTTCAAAATACAGTCAGGGAAATGTTCTCACTGTCTCCCAGATTACAAAAGAAGATACTTAATTTTTGGGATATTTGTTGCAGCACATATTGGAGTTTCTCTGAAGAAATATGTCAGAAAGTCTAGGAATTGCAAGTTGTTTCTGTGTCAATCTTATTTCGGTATTCTGTTCCACATTATGTTCATTGCCCCTTAGAGACTAACAACTTTTATGTGATTAACATAACATGGTTTTACACAAATAAATTTGTTAGGAACCCTGCACTTTGTTGCATAAGGTTCATAGATCTCAGAAGGGATTGAATTACAGTATTTAATTCACTAGTACCTGATGATGTCACCCAAGAGTAATGCCACTTTATTGTAAGTTCTCCTGGACTTCTATTTCATAATAGATGAATAGTGTATTTAGTTTAAGGTATATGTGCACTATATAGCTATAGCAGTCTGACACTACTTTAACTGCCATGCTTCAATCCTACAGTAAACTGAGAACTATAGTTTGGTGAAGTACCTAGAATTGTAATCAGGAACTAAAGCAGAAGAATCCTCCAGTGGAAGATCCCAAGGACCTAACCAGTATTCCATGGGATGGTACCATTGTAAAATGATTTCATTCTGCTAGTTTGTAGAAAAATCCACCAAATATCTAGCACTGAATCAGAGGAATGAATCCAGGTCCATCTAGACAGGGCCCGAAATGCATGAGCTCTTATGTTTTTACTGGAGGCATTCAAATGACGCCTCTGGTAAAAACGAATTAATTCAAGACAAAGTAGGAAACCCACTGGAAAACTTGTTTGTTTTCCTGGGTTGTGTGGACTTAAACCCGTTTCAAAGCAGGCCTAACATATGTCTGGAACTGCCCTCTGGTAATGGGATTGTGTGCTTTTGTGAGGGAAGAAGCTATGCTACTGGTAGCAATGCTGTTTGTAGGGTCTACCATGTCAGATAGGCAATTTGCCAAACTTCTACTGGGCAGCAGGAGTGGACAGTGACATTGGTGGGGGATCTCTAAGGCCCCTTCTAAACTACAATATAATCCAAATTATCAAATCAGATAGCCCATATTATCTGCTTTAAACTAAATTATATGAGTCAACACTGCCATATGATCCAGTTCAAAGCAGATAATCTGGGTTTTATATGGCAGTGTACAAGGGGCCAAAGACAGTGGGACCATAGCTTGTAATACTTGTTACTCCATAGAGGGAAATGTGATAAATCTCCTTTGAAAGTCTTTTACCATGAAAACCCTATGATGACAATATAAAATTAAGCAAGAGAAAGTGCTAGTAGATGAAACTTCCAGGTTGGATGGCATTCAATAGCCTACTGGGAAAGAGCAGAGGACTGTGGATAGTCCTGTGACCAATTACACAACTGGGCACAAGTCAAAAGGACTTTCAGATGTTGATGTGCTCAGACGTGAAAGGAAAGTCTGAAGTTGCACAACACATATTATAGGAACATGGAATGTGAAAACCAAGGGTAGTTAGACATAAGAAAATATGAAATGGAATGTATAAACCTTGCAATATCTCAATCTCTGGCCCAAATCAATGACAGGGGGAGGGGAATGTGTACTTCTCTCCTCCATGGCCTAC
Source organism: Anolis apletophallus (assembly GCA_030556195.1). Taxonomy (NCBI): domain Eukaryota; kingdom Metazoa; phylum Chordata; class Lepidosauria; order Squamata; family Anolidae; genus Anolis; species Anolis apletophallus. The sequence goes on along the minus strand of JARBWK010000001.1, from coordinate 45,339,784 downwards.
CTCTCCTAGTCTCCCAATCTCTCCAGTAGACTAATGGTCTCATGTCTAAACATTTAGAAGTGGAGCCATATATTATGCCAAAATCAGATCTTTCTTGGGCTGCCCCTGTGGAATGAGATGCACTAGACAGTGAATTAGGAGAAGTCTTCTCAGCAGCCAGGATACTGCAGTCACCATTTACCTTAGGGCTAAGCATCTAGTTAAAGTCTCCCAACAAGATCCTACTGAATGCTATTGGAGCAGAAATTTTTAAAGACAATTCTTTCCACTTTCCACAGTGCATGTGGCATTTTCTTATTTGGAATACAGGACCTCTGTTTCTGTTTTGAGGTCCTGGGGTTAATCAACACTGCAGAATTAATGCAATTAGTTAATTAATTAATTGCCCTGGTGGCACAATGGGTTAAACCCTTGTGCCGGCAGGACTGCTGACCAATATGTCAATGATTAGAATCTGGGGAGAGCAGGTTTAGCTCCCTCTGTCAGCTCCAGCTCCCCATGTGGGGACATGAGAGAAGCCTCCCACAAGGATGGTAAAAAAAAAATCAAACTTCCAGGTGTCCCCTGGACAACATCCTAGCAGACGGCCAATTCCCTCACACCAGAAGCAACTTGCAATTTCTCAAGTTGCTCCTGACATGAAAAAGAAAAGCAATTTGACACAATTTTAACTGACATGGCTAAATGCTATGGATTCATAGGAATTGTAGTTTTACAAGATCTCTAGCCTATCTCTGCCAAATAGTGCATTGAGTCAGGCTATCAAACTACATTAATTTTATAATGTAGAGCCAGATTTGTGTGACTGGAAAGAATGTCAGGTCACTCAGTGAGCAAACAAGGTCCTGAGCACATCTCCCCAACTTACTTTTCTAAGCTTGGATTGTCATGCATAAGAATCTTGAGCTTTATAGCTGTAACTTGTCGCACAATAAATTTCACCCAGTCCTTTATCTCAGAACTTACTCCAGTTGAAAATATGTCATGAAAAATATAATGAAATGAGCTCTCTCCATTTGATACACCTCAGAAAGACCAGTTCTCTTAAGAAGATTGTTTTGGGTAAAGCCCAAGCAATAATTTAATGTCTTTTGTGCACAAAACACTCTTCTCAAAGTCACAAATCACAAAAACCTGATGTTGAAGGTCTTTTTAAATGCTACTAACCTAAAACTGGGAGATGAAAAACATGTGGCAGACCTTTCCAGCAAGAGTTCAGAGAAGGGAGGGAGGAAGAGAGGTGGTGGTGGGGAGAGAGGATGTTTGCATCTGCTTAGGAGGGCCTAAAAATACTCCACAAGCCGACAGTTCACTTAAATCATTAATCGTTCATTGAAGACGTTTCCACATTTTAATGGACTGCAATTAAACCCAATATTTCTTAATACCAGTGTCAGGTGTTTTTCAGCAATAGAGCAAATGAGTGCTTAGTGCTATAATTCTGAAGAAGAAGGCATTTAGTCTGGGCTCATTTGAACAGCCAAATATAAACACCAGTGCATAATTCCATCTGCTTTTTGGCAATTTGTTGTTCCTTTTAGGTTCCCTTTCCCCGTTTGTCTTGTGGACACAGTTTGCAGGAAATGTCAGCTTCTGTGATTGATAGCATAAGATTGGATGTACTGACTTCATGCTTTCATAAAGCAAGACAGCTGTTGGAAGAAACTTTTCCTTCAGGAGCTGGAAAGGTTTAAATTTTCCATCTCTTTGACTATTTGGCTTGGTGAAGAATAGGGTTTTACCAGGCAAGTAAATAAAGGACTGACTAAAGATGTACTAGAAGGTCAGTCAAATGATCTTTAAATAGCAATTATAGAAAGAAACATAATATTAAGGTTGGAGAATAAATTCCTCCATCTTGGGACTCTAAAGCTTAAAAGTATGCACAAGTCCTTTAAAATATTTTCAAAAGCTGGCCTGCTTTAAGTGCTTGGAGATGGTGCTCCAGGCATATACTGCCATGATTTTTTTTAGCCCATGCTGGTAACAGAGGCACCCATTTTGTGTTTCTCTACATGCATTTCTTGCCCATGGACTAAATCATTGGTCTAAATATGTCTGATTTTTTTGTAGCAACATATATGGCCTTTTCAAGGGGTATACAAAACATTACTGTTATTGTCAGAAGCAGTGGTTCACAAAGCTGTCATCGCTCATTGCTATCGAAGGTTTCCCCATCTTTACAGTGGGAAGGGGAGCCAGCAGTGTGAGGATTAGAGTAGATGCAAACCCATTTTAAAAACATGTTGAGATAATGGACTTCCCCATAATTTGGGAAATGCAGTTGAGGAGTATGGGCTCTCCTCCAGGTTAGAAAAGGACTAAAGATGTGATAGATTAGGTTACATTTATTAGAGTCAGCACCATGCAGGAGACCACAGTGAACAATTGCTCAGTGGCAATGACCAGTGTGAGATGTGTACAAGATGTGGCAGAATTTGGGGGTTTCTCCTACTTAAGAACAGGAGGTAGGCCTAGTCTTACTACAAATGCTGGAGGTGGATTGATTGGTCAGAGGAAGGAAACTGAAGTGTTGAGAGACTAATTGGTTCATAAAATGGTGATGTGGTAAAATAAGACCTACTTTTTTGTGTTATTTGGCTTGGACCAGACCAGTGGGAGGATATGGGTCAGATTGAACCCTTATCTACTTGTTTGAATATTGCATTGAATCAGCACATGGAAAAGGGAATGCTTTTAGGAATACAGACAGGAGACATTCCTCTATGTGTATAGAAATGGTGACCTAGATGTTTAAGTTTCCCTACCACATGGATATTGTCACCCCACCCCTCTTGTAGGGGGAATTATCTTGTTTAGACTCAATGCTCTGTGTGAGGAGAGCAACTGAATTAAAGTGGCAAGGAGTGCAGCTGGCGCTGATTCAACACAACTTATAATTGCCTGGCTAGTTCTGTGGTGGCTCTCTCCTTGAGCATTTTGAAAAGTAAGGATCGGGGTTGGGCCTACCCAGGGCCGTAGCCAAGATTTTGATTCGGGGGGGGGGGTGAGTTTGGTTCGGGGGCCGAGACTGGGTGGAAGAGGGTCTACCCTAGCAAACCTTTTGTATTGTTATCCCAATAAGCTCATTAATGTGGGATATAATGAGCATGGTGATCAGATCATGATATGAATAAACATAACAGTTTAAATAATGTACCAGTAAGACCACCCTGAGAATTTCGGGGGGGCTGAAGCCCCCTTAGCCCCCCCTGGCTACATGCCTGGGCCTACCATTAGGCAAAGGGAGGAGGTAGCTTCTGCCAGCAGATTTGGAATGTATTTTTTCTGCCAGGAAAAAGAACAAATATCTGCTGCCTGTGTGCCAAAACAACTTGGCATAGCTTTGGGTACCATGACTTGAGGGAGACGCACCATTTCCTGTTCCACTTTAGTCAGCAAAACATCTTGGGCCATCCCCAGTGATTAGCTATATGGATCTACCCACTGTCTGGTTTATATCAAAACAGGCACATTTTTTTAAAAAAGGTAACTTCAAGAGCACTGCTTCCTAATAATTCCATAGTCACTTCTGTCTTCAGAGGTCCTAGGACTTTTACTTACAGGAAAGTTTAGTTTTGATAGTTGTGGGTTTTTTTTGTGGGTGGTAGATCAGTGCATGGGTGGAATATATTTGTTCCTGTCAACAGTTCATAAAACTTACTTTTTAAAATTACAATGCCCACAAGGAATGAATTGGGTGGCCTGGTGGCCTACTATTTGTACATCATAGCATTACCTGCCATATTGACCCAAAGGAACGGCAGAAAAAGTTAATCTACAGATTGTTCCTCAATTGTTTCACTAGCAATAGCTTTAAAAAAAAAACCAAACCCAAAAGCTATATAGTCAAAGAGAATGGTTCATGGATTCTTCCATGACAAAAGCTGGCTTTCGGTACCTTCCACTGCTATGAAGTCAGCTTCTTCCCAGTCCTGGCAGACGCAAACAGTTTATTAGGCTGTTGAGAAATATGCTCTGTTTTGGTTATACTGTCATTGTGAGCATTGGATGATGGTGATTGGCCAGAAAACCATAATGTGGAATGTGCTTCGCTGATGACCAGATGTGTCCCAACTATTAATTCCATTCTCTCAGACTAGCCTTGTTCAAAAAGCTATAGGTTCACTGCAAAATAATTAGGGCAAAAGGAAAAGTATTTAAATGAAATGATGATTATAAAAACATTTGATATTCTAAAAGGCCCTCCAATAACGTTGAGATTAAGAACCAAAATTAAATCAGAGTTGCTTAGGGGCAAGCAAAGCATGGCATTAACTATTCTGTGGGTGAATTCTCAAGTATTTTGAGGTAAGAGGATATTTGGGTCACCACCGTTAGAGCTAGTAAACATTTCCATAATTACTAATCATCTGTACAACTGCTTAGCTCAATCTGGACCCAGTAACAATCTAATCGGTTATGAAAATATACAGTCTCAACCCTGCCAATTATCATGATTGTACGCAACTGGAAGAAAGCCAGTTAGTATTATTTTCATAAACCACTGTACAGCTAAAACACTGGAGGCCTTCATCTTTAAATACTTTAAAAGCATTCATTAAGCCAAATGTTTAAGAAATTTGTGGGTCCAAATACTGATCTATCCACTGAACCAAATTGTTTTCTTCCATAGGGTCATCTTACACCTAAGGTAGAGACTAAAGACCTGATGGCTCATTATACTGAGAGATCCATGAGTGATCTGTCAACTCTTTCCTTTTTAAGGTTACTGTAGTCTGAGTGGAGTTGGGGCTATGACATGACTGAGGTAACAATACCGTTTAGAGATTTTTAATTCTTTCTCCGTTCTGTTTTTTAATTTTGAAATGACAAAAAGAATATAAGTACATAGACAATATAAAAAAATGAAAATACAGTTCAGAATCAAAATGTACTAAAAATATGGTAAAAACCTGAACAGCTAATAACATGAACTAAAATTATAGTTTAAACCTCCAACATGAAATAGGGATTAAAATAGCAAAGATTTAAAAGGCCTCGGGGGAACCGAGATGGCTTAACCAGCAACAGACCAAAAGCAATGTGAATAACAGACACATTTTCACAAGGAGAATATTCTTTTAATTTTTTTAAAAATTAAATACCACCTAACGCAATAATAATAAAATCATGTGACTTATTGTGAGGCTTGATTGTGGTTAGGGTGGAAGAGAGCTGGCAGAATGCCATATTCCGGCAGGCAGCATGTTGTCTCCTTCATAGACATTTGTGTTCAGGGCCCTGGGAAGGTGGGATCTACCAGCCAATAAAGTTAAACCCCCTTCGTGAAACCACTAGAGGGCAAAGATTTTCTGGAGAGGTCCTTTTCTCTGTCCTACCATCTTCTCAAAGGAGAGGACCTTCTTGGCGGCTGTTTTCAGAGTTTGAACTACCTTCCTAGGAAGGCAAGGATGGGTTTGTCCTTGCTCGTTTTCTTCTGGCACATTAAAACAGTTTATACTACCAAGCTGTTAAAAACTTACTGGTCTTTTTAAACCATGATGCTTTTAATATTTTGTATGTTGTCTTTAATAAATGTTATAACAAATAGAGGTTTCTTAAAGAAAATAACCAAAAAAAGGACCAGTTTCCTCAGAACAGTGTTTCTCAAACTCTGCTACTCCAGATGTTTTAGACTTCAGCTCCCACAATTTCCAACAGTGGCAAGGTGGCGGGGCTTTCTGGGAGCTGAAGTCCAAAACACCCAGAGGAGCAGAGTTTAAGAAACACTACTGTCTTAGAACATTGTCCTTCAGTCAAATGGACTGAAGTCCTGAATCCCTTCGGGAAGATAGAGCGGAATATAAATAAAGTTTTGTTGTTGTTGTTATTATTATCATTATTATTATTATGGATAATGTTACCTTATGAATTCCAAAGCAGGATCCAAGCATTGTTTGGTAGGACTCAATACAAACTTGTTAGATGCCCATAATACACATTTGAAAACATACAGTACACTCTGGGCTTTTTTGGTACTGCATCCCACTTATTTTCGATGTTTTTCTTGACCATAGCATTGAATCTGAATAAGAGTAAAAAAAAACCTTGCTTTCTATTTGGTAACTTATTAGATATTCATTATAAAGATATTTCCTTATCAATATTTTGATTTGTTAAAATTATCATGGATAAATTTGAGAAATATCTGATCTGTTTTGAATGATGGAAGGATGGTTTCAGTTCATGTTTCTGTATTTTGGGTAGATGGTATGAGCAATGCATTTGTGCACATGTATTGGGGGCCTGTAAGTCAGCAATGGCTCCAACTAGTCCTGGGGTCAATGTCCATGATTGCTCCTTCAATAAGCTCTATTTTCTCTTGGCTTTGCATAAGATAGTTCAAAAAGTAGTTTGCTGCACATAAAAACTGAAAATGTTCACTCCATTTCATTCTCCAATTGTAACAAATAGTTGTGGACAAGGGCCTTCGTCAACAACTCAATTATTCAGAATGTTGTGTGTTCTACTGTAGCATTTCATGAGATGATGGTTCAGCAAACAATGCAAAAACTGGACAGCATGGGTACATAGCATAGTTCAGCCATCCTCAAACTGCATCCTTCCAGCTGTTTGGGCCTTCAACACCCAGAATTCCTGACAATTGAACAAGCTTGTTAGGGCTTCTGGAAGTTGGAGGCCCAAACAACTGGAGGGCTGCAGTTTGAGGATACCTGGCATAGATTCATGGAAATCGTTGGCTATAAATATCAAGTATGTTTTATAATGTAGCATCATCAGCTAAATGAATAAAGGAATCACAGACTAGGCAATCCACTCTCCAAATTATGGTGAAATTATGGAGAAAATAGAAACCTTTGCTCTGAAGATGATCAATCACTTTGTACAACATAGTTGGATCTTAGGTTTCTTCATGTGCATCATTCTGGCCATGAGAACACATGCTTGCTAGCAATTTTAATAACCCATACAGACTGTCCTGCTATTTACTGCTGAATCAATTCATTCGGAAGTGGGAGAAAGCAATCATAGCAAGCACACTTAGGATAGCAGACTTGATATAACTTGACAGGGCATCCTCCCTCTGAAAAAACTGCTGGTTTGAACAGCTGTTGAAATTTAAGACACAAGTGAAGACCTATCTCTTCTGGCAGGCCTACCCAGACAGTTTTAATGGAGAATTTTAAACTTCCATTCTATGTCTAACTTTTATTTCTGAATTTTAATATGTATTTTATGGAAATATGCTTTAATATGTGTACTCTACAAAGTGTTTAAAAATGATTATGTGTTTTGATTATGTGGTTTAGCAATGTTGTACCCTACCTCAAACCAGGAGGAGAGGTGGGTAAGAAATACAATAAGGATGATGATGATTAATATAATTATTATGTGAAATTTATTATCCCAAGCAAAAGCAAATGTTTGCAATGCTGTTTGAAAATATAGAGTTCTTATAATTATATGTAGTAGCAATATAGATCTTTAAAATATCTGTTAAGTGTTGAGATTATGTATACTTAGTTGCAATCCTTACAACAACTTTCTTAGGTTGGATCTACACTGCCCTATATCCCAGGATCTGATCCCAGATTATCTGCTTTGAACTAGAATCTCCAATGCGTTTTGGTAAATTCAATTATTTCAATCATCAAGAGTAATGACAATGCAGTTGTTGAACTGCTGGAATTATCAAAATAATTTCTAAAACAAATATTAAGTTCTGATTTCATGCATTTAATTAATTAACATATAACACATTTCTATAAATTCTTCTTGTTGTTTTTAGTCTATTTGTTTATATTGCAGCCTTTTGCCCTGAGCTAGGGCTGAATGTGACTTACAAAAGTTAAAACAGACGTAATTTTAAATACAGTATATAGATTTTTTTAAACCCATAAAATCATTAAACTCTCTATAATATTAAAACCATTTTTAAAAATAACTATGAAAAGTAATAAAATCTGTAGAACAGCACAATACTGAAAATGCCTTGCAGTCAATTTCCAGAATTCTGTTGGAACAGAAAAAGGTTTTCACTTGCTGAGAGAAGAAGGCAGCGAGGCCAATGTTCTTAGTAAAATTGGCTCCCACCTTCCAGTTTTTCCACCAGCAGCTGGAAACCAAAACCAACCAATGTATTAATGGTTATTAATAATAATAACCAGTTTCCCATTATTGTGAGTGATAATGGTGTAGGTTAAAATTCACATGCGTGTACAGTACCCGCTCTCCGCCCCCCGACAGAGTTCAGCATGAGGTGATTCTTTACATGTGTGAAACTGCTATTGTAGATATAATATCACAGGGCATTTCTATTACCAAGTGGAAATACTGGCTTTCAGCTCAACATAATATTTTGAAAAGGAGATCAGTTATGCATTTAGCTGCAAAAACGGAGTGATAGTTCAATTTGGAGGCTAATTTAGAGGTGATCAGCAGTGTCACAGCTGCCATTTAAGGTAGTAAAATGTTGTTGATTATATAGAAGCAATCAGCATCTCTGGTAAGAACAGATGTCTCGATACTGTAACTGTAGCAACCCAGTTCTCGTTCGTGCCTGGGGGGCATGGGACAGCGCCAGGGGTCCCACTTGCATTAGAGCCAGCAGTAGCTGAGATAGATTCTGAAGAGGATTTAGAGGGGCTGGAAGAAGGAGATTTTGCCATAGCTGGGCCTTCTTCTCCCACAGTGAGCCTAGCCTGGGATGAAGGCTGGCCTGATCCTTACGAGGATATGGAAAGCCAGGTGCAAACTGAAAGCAGTGATAGTGAAGCGTATGAACGGCCGGGGGGGGCGAGGATCGCAAGAAAGAATGCATGAAGACCTGGAGGAGGATAGCTGGGAAGTAGATAGGGAGTTTGACTCTCACGGAGATAGAGACCCAGGTGCTGGGAGGCAAGGCCGAACCTTTGATAGGAGACGGAACATCGAGTCTAGCAGGAGGGGTTGGTTTCATAGCCTAGACAGACCGAGGTCCCGCACCACAGATTGGAGAAGGAGAAGCCTAGAGCGTCGGGGTCCTCGCCACGAAGATTAAGTAGAGGATCCGTGGGAACGGATCCTCAGTACCTCGGCCACATCTATCCTACGCAGACGTGTTAGCGAGGCTAGACCACGGAGCTAAGTTCGGGCTAGTGGCCTGCCAAGGGAGCCTTGGATCTTGTACCTTGTTTTGTTCCTGATTCGCTTTTGCTAAGCGGAGCCTTGCCAAGTCTTGGAAACTTTTATGCCAAGTTGCTTTTGGACAATACCTAATACTTTGATTGCTTTTGCATTTTGGACAATTACCTTTTCTACTGTTTTTATTCTTCAATAAAGTAGTTAGCTGAATACCGTCTCTGTGTGTGTGATTAAGGGGCCGGCCAAGTCCCAGCATTGTGACAGTAACCTAGGTTATGCTTTTAGGGGAATCCACTTTGAAGACCAGTAGTAGAACCTGCATGGAATATTTTTTGACAATGGCAGGAGAAATAGAGTTATAGAGTTGGAAGAGACCATAAGAGTCATCTTGTCCATCCTCTGCCATGCAGGAATACAAAATCCAATTTCTCCTGACAGATGGTCATCCAGCTTCTGTTTAAAGCCTCCAGAAAATAAGTCTCCATCACCCTCTAAGGAAGCATGTTACACTATTGAACAGCTCTTACCTAATGTTTAGCATAAATAGTAAGAGTGTTAAAGAAGCTGATCTCTAGAACAGGGCTGAACAAAATATAATCTAAGAAATCGGCCCGGCATTTTATTTATTTATTTGTTTGTTTATTTATTTATTTCCAACATTTCTACCCTGCCCTTTTCAACCCCTGAGGGGGACTCAGAGTGGCTTACACTGGCAGCAATTTGATGTCACAAGGTACAAACAGATATAAAAATATAACAGCAGTTTAAAACGATATATAAACAGTAAGTTTAAAACCATTTAAAACATTAAACATTTAATAACATTATTATCAATCTATTTTGAAATATTAAGTAACTCAACTGTCTCATTTTTCTATATTTTCTGAATATTGTTTATGGTCTTAGTAAGAATGTAGGTGTGAAGGAGAGGGAGCTCAAAAAGTTATACAAAAGATATTAGGATGCAGCCTTCAGAATGTAAGCATTTTATTTAATTCCGGAAGAATTTTGGTATCAATGAACAAACTATGAACTATTGTTGTTTTGAAATGCTGGGGCTTTGTCCCAATATGAAACGTAGAGATTATAGAAAACTCAGGTTGATACCAGAACAAACAAATAATATGGATTTCCTATTAGATTTAAGTGAGTAGGGTTATAGCTGCAGGTTGTAGTAAGGAACAACCTAATATTAAGAAAGAATGTTGATAGCTCAAGATGGCTAGGTGATGGGCAGAGGATATAGTTGTCATTTTATATCTTTAGCCAAGAGGAGGCATCAAGATGCCACTTTGTGAAAAGAATAATGTAAACTAGGACCGCGCAAAGGGAAAGAGAGTGAGTGAGTGAAAGAGTGAAAGAGATAAGCAGAGAGAAAACTGAATTTGAAGAGTCCTATCTCTATGACAATCTGAAATGAAAATGGTGGATTCCAGGTATTTCTTGGATCATTTATGTTGCATGGCCATAATGCAAATACTACAAATCAGCAGCATGTTTGCTATGGTTTTCTTTCAAAGGAGGTGAAACTTGGATAAATGCCACATACAGAGAACTTCTCATTGCTCTAGAATGTGGAGTGGACAGAGAATGTTCAGCATGTGCAACTTCATATGATGCAATTCTCATCTGTCCTACCCAGCAAGGAAGGATGATGGGGCGAGGGGTCCAACACCATCTGGAGAACTACAAGTGGTCTATTCCTCATGTAATGCATCTTTGAAATCTGTAAAGCCATGGCATCCATCTGTTTCTTCTGATCTATTTTTAATGATTAGCTCCTTAACACAACTATTTCAGTAAAAAGCTGGTAGGTTTCCAGTTCTAAGAGAACTGTGCATTAAACTATGTGCATATAGGCGAGACTTCTGGGCCTCTCATTTCTCAAGGCAGGAATTCATGCTGTGTGACTGACAAGCATCTCCTGAAATGGGACAACACCTGGAGCAGCAAATAACTGAAGACCCTGATGTGTACACAGATGCACCTGATGGCACAAAGAGTTCATTCACTAATGTAAGAAAAGTCATTGTGGATTTGGTATTTGTCCTTGTTCATATTGTCATATTTTTTATTCCATCATAGTCCATGAGACACTTACCTTCCTCCTCTTTACATCACACGCCTCAAGGAAAACATGCCGAAGAGACAGGTTTTGTGCTACATGGCTGGCATGAGTTCCTGCCTGTGATGACAGAGTAATGGGAGTCATAGCTGTGTTAATACTGGCCCCTGGCATTTTTATGGACCTTAAACTACATGTTATTGACAGATGCTTTTCACATTGCTGCTCCTTGTCTTATTCACTGCTTATATCAAAAGCCAGTGGGACAGTTAACAAAATAAACTATTGTCAATTAACAACCCAATAGACACACTTGTTGATCTAACTTTCAAGCCTTTGGCTTTAACATGGTAGTTTGTTGTGAATAGAAGATCACACCGTTCTGAGAAAGGCTGCAGAGTATTTCAGTAACAGCCCCTAACCCCTCTCAAAACCTGAAATTAAAGGTATGATTGCATTTTGAATTTTGTCTGCAGGATTTTGTTTCCTTTCCCTGTAAGAGTGTCAAAAACCTTTGCAGGAAGTCTGGGACATATTGGGCATTTTTCTGAATAAAATATTGTTTCCGCATCCTGCCAGGAATTTGCTATTTACATTGGAAGAAAGGCTATGATTTCATCCCTATGCAAATAAAAGTATCCCACTAGGGATAAAACAATGTCTATCAGGACTGGGGTGATGTTGGTGACTGGTAGGAATCCCTGCCTTCCAACTGCCTTTGGACTGCAAATCCTAGCCAAATTGTTCTGCGTGGCCAATAGTGAGGAAAGCTGGGAGTTTCAAACCAACAATGTCTGGAGGGCTTCATGACTTTAACCTTACCTTGGGTAAAAGCTTGAACTTTAGAGGTTAGGAGCTTAACATTATAGCTCTGCTTCTATGTGCACTATCAAAAGGCACTAATTGAATCCAGTAACACTGTACATTTATGACCATATCTATTTATGCACAAATCAAGAATTGTTCTAAAAAGCCCCAGTCCTTTTCCCATTATGCTTTAAAGCAATGGTGTTGAACCTTTGGTCCTCCAAGTGTTTGTCCCTGACCTTTGGACAAGCTAGCTAGGGCTTCTGGGAGTTGTAGTACTAAAGACATGGAGGACCAAAGGTTGGGCACTATTGCTGTAAAGCTTATACAGTTGGCCCTCTGTATCTATGGATTCTCCACAGCTTGAAAATCATTCTCCTCCACCAACAAAAATCCTCTACAAGCATTTTGCTTTGTCCGTTTCCCAAATCTCATAGTGTACATCTCCTGGACTCAAAATTTTACCTTCCATGATATTGCCTATGATGCTACCATGTCATTTCTTCCTTTGTTTTCAGTTCTAGGTGATACTTCAAAATTGCAGCTGTTCTGAGCTAATAGGGACTTAATTGTAAGACTCATATAAGTTGTCTGATTTCCAGTTTTGCTAGACACCACTTCCATTTTTTTCTTACTCTCAATGGAAATGAAAACTTCATCAAAAATAGAATGGAAAAATTGAAGATTTTGGTGTAGCTGTGCACCATAGGCTACCCTACTCCAAGCAAGAGATAGTAGGTATGGTTTTTTCCTCTTTGTTGTTTATATTCCTGAGAAACTGAATAACCAATCCAACTAGTCAAGGAGATGGGAATCTCTTTATACCACTTCAAAATTTTACCAGGTTAAGCTGTGACTCTAAATAAAGAGATTTTGCACATCTGGCATCCAGATTAGATTACTGCAGAATGCTTTACACAGGCCTCCTTTTAAAAAGAGTTTAAATACTTCTTTTTAAAAAATAAATAAATAAATAAATAATTGTATTGGTTACAAATTTACATTATCTTAATAAAAAGAAAGGGGGCATACAAAGAAAATGCGAATAGAAAGAGGGAATACTACTGTGAATAGACTGATTAAAATATATATAATCTGAAATTACTGGGGGGTCTTGGGAAGGCAGAAGGGAGGGTAGGAAGAAAAAAAGGAAAAAAATGGCCTCCAATCTTCTCCACCATGGATTACATTTTCTTTTCTATTTTCTTTGTATTACTGTTGCCCCTTTTCAATTGTTTACAACAGGCTACAATTTTTCTTGTTATTTTCAGTTTGGTCCTATTATCAATTTTATTTTTTCTTGTTTCATATTATCTTTTATAGAATCCCATTTTTTACATCCATCTATATTTTTATTCAGTAGTTGGGTTAATTTGTCCATATTAATTGTGTTAATTATTTTAGACATCCCTTGTTCTTTTGTAGGAATTTATTTTGTTCTCCAGTATCCAGCATAAGTTATTCTAGCTACCATTGTTAAATAATTAAATAGCCTATCTTTGTTTTTATCTATTTTAAAAATCTATAAATCCCAATATGAAATATTCAGGTTTTAGCTATATTTTATATCTAACATCATCTGAATTTTTCTTGAATTTCTTTCCAATATTCTTTTGCTATTTTACATGTCCACCACATATGAAAGAACATTCATTAGTGTTCTTCGCATTTCCAACATTTGCTTTGAATATTTGGATAGCATTTTACTAGTTTATGTGGTGTTAAGTACCATTGGTACATCATTTTGTACCAATTTTCTTTTAGATCATAAGAATAAGTAAATTTTAGTTTTTGTTTCCATATTTTTCCCCATTCTTCTATTTTTATTACGTGTCCAATATTTGTGGCCCATTTGATCATACAGTCTTTAACTTGTTCTGTTTCAGTCGACCATTCTAATAATTTTTGTAGATTCTTGTGATTAACGTCTTATCTGTTTTCATTATCCTTTCCCAGTTTGAATACTTCTTCATCTGGTCCAGAATGCAGCTGCTGAAATGGCCACCCTGAGTTCCACCCTGAGTTCTGTTTTAGGATGTGAAAGGCAGGATAGAAATATGTGAAATAAATAATATAAATAAATAATAGTGCATGTGAAATGTTCAGAATGTACTGCACTGATATTTCCCTATTTTTATCTGATATCATTTTAAAGGATGTTGACTGTTAACAGCATTCAGATCTGAACAAATAACACACGTGTTTCTCCTGCCAATTGTATATCACGTCAAAGCAAAATGAAAGGATGGGTCTCTTATGTTCAAAGCAGTTTTAGACAATCATTTGCTGATAATCGCGTGGCAGCAATAGTAGCTGATGGATCCCATGTCAAGATGGTGGCAAATCCTTTGGAAAGGGGGCTTTCCAAGGTGCTGGACCGATTTGGAGGAAGTGGGTCAGCAATTTGCATGCTTCCTTTCAGATATGGAATAAAGCCATCAAAAGATTCACTAGTACCTGTTCTCCAGGGCCCACTTTGACCAGGGACAAGTTGAACAGGGACTACTTGACAGGGTGCCACTTTGACCAGGAACTCTGGAACTCTCACTGGCTGCTGTTAGGGAGGGACACATCTCTCTCTCTGCTACCCTGATTGATGTTTTCTGATGCTGGTGCATTCTAGGAAATGTAGCTTAAGGTAGGGCCTTTTGAATTCACTTGCATAGAGCTCCTTCCTTCCCAAACTACATTTCCCAGAGTTCTGTGCTATTCCCAGAAAACACTGCTTCCTCTTTTTTCTACTACTCATGCTGAGACTCCCTTAATTTAGAGCAGTTCCTAATCTGTGGTCTTCCAAGTGTTTTGGACTTCAGCTCCCACAATTTCTAACAACTGGTCAGCTGGCTAGGATTTCTAGGAGTTGAATTCCAAAACAATTCAAAGACCAAAGGTTGGGAATCACTGATTTATAGAAAAAGCAAGGCAAGGCACTAAGGCAGCCTTTTTGGCTTTGCTTCGCTTCCTTGCACTGAAAAGGAAACGTCTTTGGGAACCTTCTGAAATTTACAGAACTAAAATGAAAAAAGTATTGGGTAAGTTTCAATTCTTAAATTTTTGGCACGGATCATGCCCACATGTCAGATAGCACCTTGTAAGTATGATTTCTAATGAATTTGAACCGAATTATGAGGCAAATAAAAATGCACACCTCTACTACTTAAGTCACCTGTCTTTGGCACAGATTAGAAATGCAAGATAGTCATACATGTTCAGAATGCAGAATTGTCCTTTGGCTTTAATAGTCCATTGCCGACTACAAAGATTTTCCTGATGCATTTGATGTATTATGGCTTACTCATGAGGAAGCATGCAGAGGACTGGAGCCAAACTACATAGCTGTGAAAACACAAGGCCCATTTCCGTTGAATGTAAAGCTTTTATTGTTAGTGTTTTCTGACAGAAATAGAGATTATAAAGATGATTTGTTCACATAATGCCTGCAGCTGGCAAAATGGGGGCAGGGCTGTTCTCACAATAAAACCTCCCTGAAGGATCGTTGCTGGGATCCTTGTCAGTAAGATACTCCGAGATGGTTAATTGGATATTAATGTGTCAGATTCTTAACAGAATAACATGAAATTGCCCAAAAAATGAGACTCAGAGGAAGAACCCCCTCCAAGTTTTACAACAAAGCTTTGTTTAGAATAGGAGCGAAAGCAGCTGAAGATTTATGACATGTTGACATAACTGATGGCAAAGGAGTTGGCCGATGCTCCGGTCCAAAATGAGAACATCTGCATTAAGGAGCTAATTCTCTTAAACACACTGATCAAAATATTAATGCTACATGTAAACACGAGTGCTTTATCTGACAGTGATTTACATTTGGAATGGCCTAATCCACCAATGCAGTGCATCTTTATTCATTACCCGCAGCCTTTACTTAACACTTCATGCCCGCTTGCACAGGTGGACAATCTACTCTGAGTGACTATTGTGTTTATGTTATTTTTTCATAAGCTGGGTTTGAAATTTGTCAAACTGCATCATTGTTTAACTATGTGCCAGTCAAAGGGAAATTGCCAGATGGAGCAGCTTTCCCCTAACCTTGCTCCAGGCAATGAAATTACACATAGGCCACAGTCTTATGTCAAGTCTTTTTTTTAAAAGGCCATGAATAGGTATGACTATGTGCATTCACAAAACCTGGCTTTCTTGTGCCACTAATTTTATATGAAGGCTCATGCCAATGGTAAATAAAACTTCATGTCTGTCATGTCACTCATTAACTGGCTTCTCATAATTTATGTATTTAAGGCCTCCTTGTTCTCCAGGCAATCAAACAGTAAACCATGTTTTATAGGTGTTAGTGTTTATAGAAACTGTAAATAAATGTAAAACAAAAAAAAATCCAGGTTCAGAAAAATGATCAAGCTTAAGTCATTTATCATTGTTCCAAATGGAAAAATCTGGGAAACCCTGGTGCCAAAGCAAATGTTTCCCTGACCTTTTTTCTCCCGCAACTCACAGCTTAAAATGACTAAATTGTCGAATTTTGCGAATAAGATTTGATGAAATGGAAAATTCTGCAGATCACATGTTTTCAGCAAATCTCGCATGTTAACTATGATAATAATCCTTACTTATTTTTATCTAGTATAGGTGATCAGCTCAATTGATTTGAGTTAGTTTGCCGGAAAACTAGTGGTGGTAAAGCAGACATCCCATCAAATGCAGAAAACGGCTCTGTGTATCTTTTCTGTATCTGATTGAGTGGGCTGGAAATGATGATAGCCTATGTCTCACAGTACTTATTCATCTTTTAGGGACCACAAGAGTCTTTGATATGTTTTCTAGTCATTTTCCTATGCCCTTCCCTACAATTGAAGTTTTTACATGAGAATGACTGCAAGAACACACTGGCTAAAATTCTGCATCAGAATCTCTGTAGCTACTTCTTCTCCACATGCTACTTTCTCCATAGGAACCATTGTTCAAGTGACATAGGCCCCTTACCACAGCCATTTCCATCATTTTGGAGAATGGGATAGGTGTAGCCGATCATAATGCAACCAGCATCTTCAGGGACCTCCAGGGTTCCCTGGGAACTCTCTGCTGCACGTCCAGCTGCAAGAAAGTAGCCAGGTGCACCTCCACTAATTCCCCTTCAGTTACACTAAGTCCTGCAGAGCCCATATCGAAAATTCAACTTACGTACTTGTGCTGGGGAGAACATGGTATCTCCAGGAATTTGATAGACCGTCCAGGTGAATCTATGGTAGGTTTCCCCTAGAGGTTACCATATAGTAGCATTGGATAATATTCAAAGATTATCCTTCTCTAGGAATCTTTAGGCCCTTCATCACAACTCTTTGGTATGCTGGGATTGGATACCAGGTAATATAATGGCATTCAGTTGTCTTGATGGTTTCAGGTAATTGCTGTCTGTCTGAATTGTATCCCATCTTGATATGGTGGTCTTATTGTATTTCCTTTTAATCTTACAGGTTATAAGAGTGCAATAAAACATAAAGAAAAAAGATAAAGAAATACAAAAGATGATTTCATTTTATTATTATTATTATTATTATTAGTTAAGCATTATAATTGATCTCTTTCTACTAAATCAGTCAATTTCATCAACCATTTTCTTCATAGTTGTTAAATTTGCCTTCTTGCATCTTTATGGTTATAATAACCTTGACGCTGTGACCATATTTTGCAGTAATCTCCTGTGTATATCCATCAATCCCAAAAGGAACATATCTGGTTTTAGCTGAAGCTTAATTTTTAAAATCCTCTGTATCCATTTAAATATGTGGACCCAGTATAATTCTAGCTTTTCCACATTCCACCACATAATATATTCCTTCATTTTATCCTGTTTCCAATATATATTGGAAACCCCTTAATAAATTTTAGACAATGTCTCTGGTGGTATATACCACCAGTATATCATTTTGTAAGAAGTTTATTTAAGATCATAACACAATGTAAATTTCAGTTACTTTGACCATATATTATTCCATATATAACCATTGGTCCATATATATAACAAAAATTCTTAGCCCATTTATCATACATTCTTGCCAATTATTTTCTATCTTGCTTTGGTATATATTAGCAAATAAAAAGGATGCATCTGGACATAGTTCATGATTTGCTGAAATATGATATACCAGCTGATTTCAGAAATTGTTGAGCAGAGCTATGTTCATATATTTTAGGTCCAAAAACAGGACCACTTCTTCCTTGCAATTTTTCATGTGACTGTACAGTATATGAATAGTAGGACTGTGCAAAAAGTTATAAGAGGCTCGTAAATCATTAAGTGTTTCTTGTCACTTTGTATTAGATATGACCCAGACCCCTTAGGAATTGTTCAAAACACTTTAGAATCAAAAGGGGGTAGCAGAAATTTTGTAAACACAAACAAAGCAGGTTTTTTTAGTCTTGCACACTCCTAATGAATAGATATGCAGCAACTTTGTCACCAGTGCCTGCATTCATAAATACTTTAAAAGAAAAATACATTTTATATTACCTTCATTTATGACTTTCTTAAAATTAGATCCTGATATTTAAAATAGCTATTGTCAAATTGATGTGAGAAAACCTTTTAAATGGCATGTTCATATTTACTCCAAAGACACATCATTTTTCAAGATGACAGGACCACACAAAATCATTTCATTGTTGTTTTCCCAAAATCTTTTAGCAGCTAAAGGCACTTGTAAATCAAATGTTTTGGGCTTAACATATATCCCTAGGTGCCCACAAGCACTGGGAGGAAAGTAGACCTAGTCATAATTATGTGCAGATCTACAGAAAGCAAAATTGGGTAGTTGTAAGTGACTACTTAAGCACCACTGTTTCAATGTATATGAAACATATGACTAAAGGCAAGTCTATACTGACTGGTAAAACTGCAAATCTGCAGCAGAAATGCTCTGGACTAACTTGGAGGTGACCATATGCACCAAGGTGAACCTGCTCCAGTGTGGCATCGACATCCATATAGGCCATCTAAGTCCAGACCACATCAGCTCCACTAAACTGTCACCTCATCCTCTGTGTTGTAGTGCTACTCCCACTTCAACACAGAGCTCTGCACAATGGGGTGCCCCATTCTGACATCAGAAGAGTACCCACAAAAGCAGGAAGGATGATGCAGTCTCACCACCTTCTTTCGGGTTGCACAGGCACCTCTTCCAAAGTCAGAACACGGCACTATTGATGGCCTGGAACTCACATGGCTGGCTGGGAGTGGTGACAGCAATGACATGAGCATGGTCCATTCTCTTTTCCCCTGTACTGATGAGTGATGGTTGCAGTGTCCCATCTGAACAGTAGGACAGTTCAAATTGTACCAAATCCAGCTATCTAAATGGCCCCAAAGCCATGTGATACTCTGGAGTTTCCAAGACACTCTGGAGCTTCCCTCAATTGTCCCTGAGGTGGAGCAAAACCAGTTTAACACAGTTTAAGAAATGGCACCACATGGTGCCCTTCACATGATGCATGCTTCAAATGTGGAGGTGAGGTATTTTGCCGTTTCTAAAGTGTTGGTTTTTCCAATACTTCCTAAGCCAGTTGGGAATTGACTTCTTTTTCAATAGTAATGATCCCTTGCCCACTTGTAAAGATAACAATGACATCATCATGGAGGGAGAAGCTGAGATGAGCTGAACTGATTCCTTTCTGCTGCCATTATCATTTTGGGACTGAGAAAGTATAGCAAACATTCAAAGATATTCAAAACATTCAGGAGAAAAAATTGAAGGATTGAAGGATGGGGGCTCCATGGCTTGTTGGTGTGGCTTGCTACCCTTTGTTTTATTCTTGTATCACAATGAAGCCTCCAGTGTCTCCTGTACTTTCTGTCTTAGTGTAAATTAAATGCTATTTAACGATCTAACAATTTGTACAGTCATTATACTATCTGATTACAATACATCATTCTTAGAATCAATTCACTTGTTGTGTAACCAATTATTTCCTATTGTGTTGGGCAATCCTGATTTACAATCCCCTTTGAAGTGCCTCGCAGTTTCTCTGAAAATGTTTATATAGTATCTGCAGTTAAACAAACAGGATCAGGAACATGGAAATTTGTTGATATGCAGGTGATCTGTGTTTATCTGTGTACAGATGATTTTGTCAAGGTCTACAGTATACATTTCCCATTAAGAAAGCAAACCACTCTTATCCACAATTTTGCTAATCACTTTCATGAGAATCATATGTAAGAAGTTAATATCTTTATGTTGATTCAGGCACGCTAAATTAATTAGGCACCGCTGTCTTTACAAGCTGGTCTCCAGACCTTACACTGCATTCTTCATAGCCTGGAAAAATCCTATTATGAGTTTGTGTTAGGAAGAGTTGTATGAAACCATGAAAATAAACAAGTTAAATTTCCTCCACCTTGTGTTCTGTGAATTCAACAAAGTTCAAAACGGAATCTTAATCCTAGCATTGCTCTATCCATTTTCGAAGGGGTTCATCTCCCCTTCAAGTTGCAGGTTTACAGATAGGGTATAAACCTGTATTCAGCCCTGAACTTGGAGGCCAACATTTTGGCAGTGACCTAGGAGTCATCTACATCGCCATATAAAATCCAGATTATCTGCTTTGAACTAGATTATATGTCAGTGTAGACTCATATAGTTCAAGTCAACTCAGATAATCTGGATTATATGGCAGTATAGACCCCGCTCTAGAGTATTGTTTGCACAGTTGAGGCTAGTTTTCCAAAAACATCTCTTCCTGGAAGTGTCAGATTTGGCCACAGTAAAATATGTATGAACTGAATCCCATTTGGAACATTGTAATATGTATTACATCATGCTTCCTTGGAAAGCAATTACAAAAACAAGCTGGAGAACCTTCAGTGAGAACCATCTTGACCAGATAGGATTATATAAGGATCACATGATGCCACTGTTAACAGCACCAGCCCTAGATTCATTTCAGAACACAACAATTCAAAGTGAAGGCTATCATTTTGAAATCCTGGGAACAAGGCGACCAAGATACCACCTGCATGACCAACAGTCATTTTTGGGATACCAATTAACTCAGATTTATTGAGTTGATAATGTTTGCAAATACAAACCCCAAGGAATTCAAATAGAGTCATACCTGTCTGGAATATCAGTATGCAAAGGGATCTAGTAGCACCTTAAAGACTAAATGTTTTCATAATCTAATACTTCTTCCTGAACCCCCTGTTATTTAGGAAGCATTTCACTTTGTGATGCTTAGCTATTTTTATTTATTTATTTATTAAGTTCGGCTTAATATACCGCTCTCTCTGGCACCCAGAGCGGTTCACAAAATTAGTGCGATAAAGAAACTATTAGAAGCTATAAAGAAACCCGGACAGTAAAGAATGAGTGAAATGTTTACTCTGATAATGATCCCCGGAATTGTCATTACAAACCGATGTACACATTTATTAGTTACAGTCAGTTATTCTGAATTTGAGTAGAAAATAATGCCCACTAGCATTCAATGAAATGATGTTCACTTCACCTTTATCAAAATGTTAGGTTCTGATTGACTTTTAGAAATGCTGCAAGAACTGCTGTTTGAATTGGTTCAAACTGGTGAGAGCAGAGTTTTAATTCCTGCCATCTTCTCTCTATTTGTCTTGCTGTTTCGCACATTTTTTGACAAATTGCTCCTTGGCCTATGTCTTCCAAATGAGATTAGTTTTATAAAACAAATTGGCCAACTAAAATTTCCATCCTTTCACTTAGCAAGAACTTCTAGCCTACTTTCTTTAAAAGGTTGAAGAAAATGGGATTATTGCCATTAAGTTATTCGTGAACACAGAATGAGTTTCAGATGCCATTAGATTGCACATAACTATACACAAAGCAGCTTCAAAGCAGATCACTTCTCATTCAACTCTTCATTCTGTTTAAAAACCAATGGCAGTCAAGGCCACTAGACTGTTATTATTGGCTGCCTTTTTCGGAGTATCCAAAATGGCAAAAACTCTGACCTAGGCTACAATGTAAACAGCTCAATGTATTACAGGTGCTTCCTACATCTCTTATCACTTCCTAGAAACATCAGTGAGGTTTTTCTACTTGTTCTTCAGCTTTCTAAGTAGACAGCCTGGCCAACCTTCAAAGGATCAGATTCATAAATCCTCTGAAGTGTTGTGTAAGTTTTTAGCATGCATTTGCCTTAATCGTAGCCATGTTACTTTTCAGGCAAATAGAGCCAGTGTGGTGTAGCAGCCAGAGTTTGAATCCCTGCTCAGCCATAGGATGCACTGGGTGACCTTGGGCAAGACACACTCTCTCAGCCTCAAATGTGTTATATGATTTCAACTCCATTAAAATCACAAGCCTTCCCCCCTCCCCCTTCTGGACGGCCAAATGAGACACAGACGGATAGAAGACAAAATCAGAGGTTTATTCTCAAAGGCCAGAGAGGATGTCAATAGACAAAGCACTCCAAAGTACTGACATACCACAGTTGGAAATGACTTGGAAGCACATAATGAAAAATAACAAGAATGGTAGCGCATACTCTTCCTCTGTCCTGATTTGGCAGGGACAATCCAGATTAATCTTCTGTCATCTCATGTTGTTTCAAATTATAAAAGCAGTGTGCATTCAATTTACTCTGTAGGAAGGTCAGACGAAGAGAGGTGGAATCTTGCTTTTCCCAGTAGGCTTAGGCAAAAGGAAACTGTAGCAGCCTCCCTCCTCTCCTATGTTCTTTCTTATTAATAATGTTGCCATCTTGGTCAGATATGTCTCAGTTTTCATCTGTGAAATGTTGAAAGGTATGCTGTTCCTGGACACCATCAAGAAATACAATTTACTTTTTACTTTTATTTTTGGGGGAACAGAAAGGGATTGCAGAGGATTCTGGAAGGGCTTCATTCATAAAATCATCTGGTTTTCATCTGTGAAATATTGGATAGTATAATAACAAAAAACATGGTTGCATTTCCGCCTTAAATTGCCAGCAGGAAACTCAACATTTTTGTTTGTGTGCTTGTGTCTTATCAAACATTAAATTGCTATGTCCCTTAACAGAGCTTTGATTAGAGTTTTCCTATAGAAACACATTGTGATGTTTAGTGTTACAGAAACAACAGTATTCAAGGTGTTGAAAAGAGTTATTCTGCCTTTGAAGTCCATCCAACATCACGTTAAAATATATGACTGCTGATTTGCATTTAATGCTTGATTTGTTTTCTTTGGCTCCAGACCATGAAAAGCAGACCTGATCAGGTCAGAAAATTGTGGCTTGATCGGGTGTGTTTCACATTGATTAAATACGTCTGTGTCATTCTAATTACATTTAGTCCAAGTAGAGATATGATTTTGAGCAGATAGAGAGGTGGGATAATTTCTGTAGCCTTAGACTAACCCCGTTTTGATCTTCTAAATTATTCATATTCACTGGTATTTCTTGCATCGTCCCCTATGTAGAATTATAGAGTTGGAAGAGACCACGCAGACCATCTGGTCCAATTTGCTGCCATACAGGAAAGTGCCATCAAAGCACACCTGACAGATGGCCATCAAGTCGCTGTTTAAAAGCCTCCAAAGATGGAGCTTCCACCACACTTTGAGGCAGTGAGCCCCTCCATTAGACAGCTTTTATGGTCAGGAAGTTCTTCCTAATGTTCAGGTGGAATCTCCTTGCCTGTAATTTGAACCCATTGCTCTGAGCTCTAGTCTTCAGGGCAGCAGGAAAAAAGCCTGGTCCCTCTTTCCAATGCTTGAGTCATGAAAAAATTGGCAACACTAAAAGGTTTCTGAATGCCACCCTGTTAGTAACAAGTTGTAGTGTTTACAGTGAACTCTGCTGAAAATGCTTCTGTTGTACTCCACAAAAGGGAAAATCAGCCTGTTTTGCCAGCCTTGTAAATGCTGCTTTATTATGAGTAAATGTTTGATTTCTATATGCATTTTATATACCAGGGGTCATGTAAAACTTTCTTAGACAGAAAGGGGAAAAGTGGAAAGAAACCTTGATTTAGAAGATCCACAAAATTATAAGCCAATATATTTATTGAATAATGACTATATAATGTTTGCTGCTATCTTAGTACAGAGATTTGGGGGGGCTGACATTGAGCAGTGGCTTCCAATCTTTGCTCCTCCAGGCATCTGGGACCTCAGCTCCTAGAAGCCCTAGTCAATTTGGCCAACCATCAGAAATTCTGGGAACTGAAATCCAAGACAGCCAGAGGTTGGGAAACCACTGGCAGAGCACTGATGGGGCAAGAAGTGTGTGGCAGAGGCAGTGGCATTTCACAGACACCTTTCTGGAAAAAAAAGTTAGAAGGATCCTGTAAGATCAAGACAACACTTGGGTCTCTCTAATAGAGAAGAGGCACATAACCAAAACATGCTTGGTCATTCTTTCTTCCTCTTCCTCCTCTTTCTCCACCGCCTCCTCTTCTTCCTGCTCCTCTTCCCCCACCTCCTCTACCGTCTCATCACCTAGGCAGCTCCCCTTCCCCAACCCACCCTGGGAGCGATTCGCTCACTCACATTTAGGTTCAAACAAGGCAGAGTCTCAATGTGGTTCCTGCTGAAATTGCGTTTTTCCAGTGGCTTATACATGATCACATGGCTGCCAGGAAGACTTTGATTTGTGACCCATGGTTTTCTCACTCTGTGTCTTGTCATGCCTCTTAATTATAGTGTTCTGAGTCAGTTTTAACTGTTATTGCTGTGTCCCAGGGAATATCAGGGTTTGCAGTTTGGTGAGGTACTAGCGCTCTCCGGTTGAGAATTCTAAATGACCCTCTCCTAAGCTGCAAACTCTAGGGTTCCTCTAGATCAGACATGGGCAAATTTCAGCACTCCAGGTGTTTTGGACTTTAACTCCCACAATTCCTAACAGCTGGTAATCTGGCTGGGATTTCTGGGAGTTGCAGTCCAAAACACACGGAGGGGCGAAGTTTGCCCATGCCAGTGAAAATGGGACAAAAAGTGGCACTTTTTTGCCAAGTCACACAACCTTAGTAACCTCATTTTTATGATAGTTTCAGTTTCATAGACTCCATGCATCTATTCCAGTGAACAGACATATCTGAGTGCTCTGACAACCATCCAACACCAAGGTAGTAGTGAAACTATAACCAAATGCAAGATAGTATGCCATATCATATCTATTTGGCATAAATATCCATATTATGTGAACCTTAACAGCTACTTTTTCTCCAATATTGTAATTTAGAACCTGAAGCATCAGTTTGTGGTTTCCTCCCAAAATGACTTTCTTGAACTCTGTCTTTCAACCCCCATGTGTGTAACCTGCCAGTGTGACTGCATCTGCTTTTCTGTATCCTTCACATCCAGGAAAGTGAAGGCTTGGGAAGGGAGGAACAGTTGTTTAGAACCAGCTGTTTTGATATTCCATAGCAGCAGACAGGACAGTCCCAATCCTGCAAGGAAAACAGAAGGTCAATGGAAGAAGAGGCCAGAGGGGCTTGATGCCTAAGGTACTCTTCCGATCCAGTTATAGTAGCTTAGTAGATTCTTGTTAATAATACTGGGAATATTATAATTGGTTTAGCACTTCTTCCTCAAACCGTACTTCAGCAGTCATTTATTAAGAGGCTGCATTGCTATTATTCCAGATGTGTTCAGGACGCTTCAAGGACCATCTTTCCTTGGCTCATTCAAATGCCCCATTTGGTATGCTTTATCCACTCAATTGAAGAGTCACAACCCACCCTTAAGTTTATGTTGAGGTCTTGACCATTCCTTGGGAATCAGCTGACTAGACTGTCTTGCCACATCCTGCAATTAAAGGCAGAATATAGGTATAAAACTAAAGAATTGAGATAGGGTCTAGCTAAGCCTGTCAGAATGATTTCTTGCTTTCCAATTTCACAAAACCATATAAAGTATTTTTTGACCAAGACCACCCTCTTTGGCAACCAAAAATGCATTTCATCATGTTGTGATAACAAGCTGGTTTTGACTACAAATTACAATTGTTTTTCTTGTGATTTTATATGAGTGCTGGAAAGTATATTTTTGGCAGGCCTCATTCTGGTCAAGTTGCTCCTAATTAATAAGGGATGTTCATAGGAGTGTTTCTGGCCAAAGTGCCCATAGATGGAATCTGGTTTTTTACTCCCACCCATTACACCAAATATAGTTAGTGTGTGTTTTTAAAATGCTTTAAAAATGAAATGTGCTTATTTATTTGCCGCTCTGAGTCCCCCTTCAGGGGTAGAGAAGAGCGGGGTAGAAAGAATGGAAATAAATAAATAAATAAAACTGTACAAACATTAGGAGAAATTTGTCTGCATTTTACCCAGTGCTCATAAATTCCAATGGGAAAAACTAAATAAATACTGAGATAATTATTAGAAATATCACAGAAATGATAAGATAGGATTTTGATGCAGTGTCCAAAAAAACCCAATCCTGTTCTTGATGCATCAGCAGAATTATAACACCAATGGCACCATATTATTCAGCTTTGGTCAGGCTTCACCTGGTATACTATGTCCAAATTCAGAGTGCCATTGTTCAAGGAGGATATTGACAAGCTGGAACATGTCTAGAGGAGAATAATCAAGATGGTAAAAGGTCTGGAAGACAAGTCCTAGGAGCACCTTAAGGAGCTGGATATATTTAGCCTGTAGAAGAGAAACTCGAGAAGTTTAATTACAGTCATATTTAAATACCTGTAGGGTTATCACTAGCTAGGTACAGTTAATTTATTTTCTGCTGCTCCACTGCTGAGGACACAGACCAGCAGATTCAAAGTAAAGGAGAAGAGATTCCATCTAACATAGAGAACTTCCTAACAATAATTGATGTTTGACAGTGTTAGAGACAACTTCAGAAGGTAGTGCAGTTCTTCCTTTGGAAGGTTTTTAACATAAGTTGAATGTCCATCTGATAGGAGTGCTTTAGATCGGGACTCCTGGATGGTGGGAGTTTGGACTAACTGGTCTTTTTGTCTAGTGTAGGATTTCATGAGCACTGAGTACATTCTCTGTTTTCAGTATTTGTGTCATTATGAGATAAGTGAATCTCTTCCTACTGTGAAACCCATAAATATGTGATTTTTCCCTTTGGATTATACTGGATTTGAATGTTATGAACTTCCTCACCTATGGGCCAAGATGATGTATCTCTAGCCAAAGAACACAGCATCAGCTGATGTGCAAACTGACCAGCTGTGTGATTCCCATAAAACTCATCTCCACTGAGTCCTGCATGAGTTATGTACAATAAGATAATCTCAGTGATGATTTATGCTCAAGGTAGACTATTAATACACAGCACTGCCTGCTAGTTAGTGAGCTGGTGGAGTAGAAGGTGGGTCAACCCTCTTTTGCCCACCCATCTTTATCATGTACATGGAAGCATCTCTTTTTTTCTCTCCTTCCTTCCTTCCTTCCTTCCTTCCTTCCTTCCTTCCTTCCTTCCTTCCTTCCTTCCTTCCCAGTGCAAAGCAGACATGTGCTCTCCGAATACAGGAGAGCAAAGTAAGGGAGAATATTCAATATCTTATCAACATAAAATAACATTAGGGGCTAGTCCTGCAAAATCTGCTGACCAAATTTCTGTACTTCCTTAGGACCTCAGTTATTGGAATGGGATTAAGGGCTGGAAGTTATTTTCTTGAGTCACAAGTTAAATAATCCCTAGGGCTAATAAATCTGCTCCAAGTTTTAGTCCAAACTATTTTCCAAGGAAGATGCTGTGAAACTGCACATGAAAGGGTTGAAAACTGTAGTAGTAGCAGCAGCATTCCTTATAGTTATTATTATGAACCTGGGAAGATTATTTTAATCGTTACACAGTACTGTGGAAAGAAATATTGGGCTGATTTATTACAAAAAAGTCTGGTTAACTCAGCTAAAAAAAATTAGGGAAAATAATTTTTCAGTTGTTTTCCTTTGTCTCTTTAGTAATTGCATACTTGGCAAGCTTACTTTATGCTTAGAGCCAATTCACATGAACACATCTGGGACTTATTTTCCATCTGTAGTAACCATTCATTTTTGTAGTCAACCTTCCAGATTGTGAAACAGTTATCTGACCTCTCCACCATTGGTGAAATTCTCCCCCAGTCAATCCCTACAAAGTCTTCAGGAAAACTAGTTGTTTTCAGACAAGTATGACAACAACTTGAAATCCTCCACCCCACACCTCACAATTAGTTTTGGAGGTCTAGAAATATCTTGGAAGATAATTTTCAGGGAGCACTGCAGGAGTGAGGAAGGGAGCAGAAAGTCCCTAAATTCCCTCCATCAGAAAGTTGGCTTCAGCCCATCAGGCATATTTCTTAGAAAAAGTAAAGTCAAGACATTCTAATTTTGGGGGAAAGTACTGCATAT
Source organism: Anolis apletophallus (assembly GCA_030556195.1). Lineage (NCBI taxonomy): Eukaryota > Metazoa > Chordata > Lepidosauria > Squamata > Anolidae > Anolis > Anolis apletophallus. Next base: position 45,311,531 of record JARBWK010000001.1, on the reverse strand, counting down.
ACAGTTTCAAGAGTACATTCCTTATGTACATGACATGTGTAATTAAAAGGCATTTTAGATGTTATGCTCCTGTTAAATTACTGAAGGCTGGCATGTTACAATCAGTGTTGTTAAATATCTGAAGTTACAAGTATTTATGTTTCTTAACTTGCCATACCCATGTGTTATGTGAGATGTTTAGTCATTTCATTGGGATGCCATAAATATTCCTTGGCTGGTGTGCATGCTATTATGAAACACATCTGCATGCAAATTTAATATAACTAGATCTAAACAAATCCTAAGCCATGCCTTCTTCTTTGAATAGCTGTGTTCTTCAGAGCAGTCTTGGCTTTGATGTCCTAAAGATAGGAATTCTAAACCAGATTTGTTCTGTGCCTCTTTATGTACATTAGACACCACTAATACAATTTTGAGCATCACTGAGAATGAAAACAAGCCAAGCTAAAGTCAATAAAGCCACTTTAAATGGTCTTAAATGAGAATTAAGTGGTATAAAGGCCTTTGTTGATACCTGAACATTAGACTTTATGTATTAAATCAGAATTCTTCTCTGTTCCTTACTGATGCAGAAGAAACTGAAATGTCTTAATATTTTCTCCTTGTATTAGCAATTTATCCTGAAATTCCAAGATACATTGCAACACGGTTGCCTTTGGTATACATCCAACTAATGTTATTTCCTTTGTTCTAATAAAAAAACCAATCCCCATATATACTCATCTATAAATTAACCTTATATATAAGTTGAGGGCAGGTTGGGAGGCCAAAATTATGAATTTTGGTATGACGTGTGTATCATGAGCTCTACCTTGAAACACCAACAGGAGAGTACAACAGTCCAAGTTCGAGCCAATTAGTCCATGGCAGAAACAAAACCCAAGGGAACAAACAAAAGGGAAAGCCAAATGTCCAGTCCAGACAACTAGGTTGTGTCTGCAAGTCAGAAGTCAAAGTCCAGGAGAAGTCCAAATATCAAAAGGTACACAAGAGACAAGGTTCCAATGTTTAGGCATGGATACAGAAGTTGCAACCAGCAATCAGGTAACATACTGCAAACCTTTGACCTTGGACTACTGGAAGCCACCCTGAGTCCCCTTGGGGAGAGAGGGTTGTTGTTGTTGTTATTATTATTATTAGAAACATAAAAAGATGAGTACACAGCAAACAAGGTCACTATGCTGGCTGTTGTAATGGATCACAAGTCGGACACTTCCCAAGTGTCTAGGACTGTGTGATGTATCGGTGAATAATGTGTGCAGATCTCAGTAAGGTGGTCTTTTGCAGTTGGCAGATGGTAATTTTGTCAGTGCCGATTGTGTTTAAGTGCAAGCTAAGGTCTTTAGGCACTACACTCAGTGTGCCAATCACCACTGGGACCACCTTGACTGGCTGGTGCCAGAGTCTTTGCAGTTCGATCTTTAAATTCTCATATCGTTTCAGCTTTTCCAGTTGTTTCTCTTCAATCTTCTGTTGCCTGGGATTGCAACACTTGGTTTTTTAACACGATCGTGAGGTCAGGAGTATTGTGTTCCAAAACTCTGTCAGTCTGAATTTGGAAGTCCCAGAGGAGTTTGACGTGGTCATTTTCTGTAACCTTTTCTGGCTTGTGATCCCACCAGTTCTTTGTCACAGGCAGATGGAATTTGTGGCACAAGTTCCAATGAATCATCTGAGCAACTGTGTTATGCCTCTGCTTGTTGTCTGTATGTGCGATCTTGCAGCAGCTGGGGATATGATCTATTGTTTCATCTACTTCCTTGCTGAGTCTACACTTGGGATATGTTTTCGACTTTTCAATCCTGGCTTTGATGGCATTTGTTCCAATGGCTTGTTCTTGGGCTGCCAGAATCAGGCCCTCCATCTCCTTTTTCAAAGTTCCATTTGTGAGCCACATCCATGTTTTTTCTTTGTTAATTTGGCTCTCAGTTTTCCCCAGGAATTGTCCATGGAGAGCCTTCTTTTGCCAGTTTTCTCTTCTGCTCTTCATTGTGTTTTTATGGTATTCACTCTTTGTCTTTTGCACTTTAAGCAGTTTACTACTATTGACTTCCCTTATTAGTATTATTATTTCGGATACTTCTGAATTTTGGAAGTTTTTTTGCCTACTTCCGACTTTAAAGCAATTTTGAGAGCAGCCCTCCCAACAGGAATTCTGAATTCCAAATTTTGGAATTCCGAATTTCAGATGTCATTTCTGAATTTTCCTGCTGATTGCTCATTGGTTGATGGCTAACAGCTGACTCTCCCTTCTGCTGATTTTTTTGCCCATTTTTAAAAGCAGATGCCATTTTTGAAGACTTCTGAAGACTTCCGAATTTTGGAAATACTTCCAAATCAATTCTGATTCCCCCCCAAATTGGAAGTCTATCACATCCGAGGCTAAATTGCAACCAACTTTTGAAGCACTTTTTAAAATTCGAAACAGCCGTAATAAGTATGTATATACATAGTATAAGATATTTATAATATACTAAGGCTTTTTCATAATGTTTGTAACATGAAACTAATATTGCAGTAATATTTTTTTTCAAAATAGAACTGTGACTGCCTCTTTTTACCTCCTTTTCTTCCCAGTCTGCACAGGACCAAAAAAAGGAGTGGCCTCTGTCTGCATTGAGATCCATCCAGAGTGAACATCATAGCAGACAGCACCACTAAGACCAAATGTAGATCTGTGACTCAGCTTTCATCACTTTTTTTCCTTTATGGTTTTCACACCTTCAATTGATGAGGAAGCCAGTGAAGCTTCGAAGGCTTGCATGATGTATTTTGTGTATTTTAATTGGCCCAATATAGATACCACTGTTTGTGGATTTTGGAGGTTGTTATATAAACTGCATTTCAGTTGGCAGGCTATTTGGAGCATTTTATGGAAATAAGGCATTGAAAGTTTCCATGTAGGCATCTAATATTAGAGGCTCCCATCTTTCCCAGGCCCGTGGGGGGGGGGGGGCTTTGGCCTCAATACAGATAAAGTTACTCGTAGTCATGCTATAATTTATTTAAATGAATGGAAAAACTTAAGTCAGTTTTTCACAACTAACTTTCATCAGCTTGACTGCAGTAGGAAGAATGCTAGCAGCATCTTACAAATCAAAGAACGGGTGCTATATAAAATGTGGGTTCATTAAACATTGTTCTATGAGCTTGTCTTCTCAACTGAACTAACAAACAAGTCAAAAGTTTGGATATCAATTCAGACCTGTCATTCTTGAAAATCTTGATCTATTCTGCAGCCCTACCATTCCCTCCTCTCCTTCTCCTCCTGTTTATGCTCTGACTGGACAAAGTTAAATCATTTTGAAGCCCAGCACCTGATATTCCCATCTCAAAAATGTAACTGCTTTGTGTTAATTTGAAACTTTTATTTGGCAGAGCAAAAGGAAGCTGAAAAGCAAGTAAAGATGGTAGAGAAGAGCAGAAAACTGTAAATCCGTTACTTCAATCCGTGCTGGATTTAGATTGCTACCAAGGAGACTGCATCTGATGTAATGGACTTCAATCTACAAAAACTCATGCTATGAACCTCTTTCTCTCAGTTGGTCTCGAAGGTGCTACAAGATCCCTTTAAATACAATTCAGACCAATATGGCTATGACTTTGAATTTTATCCCCAAGGAAATTATATTTAAATCCTCATATTAGTGTCATAAATGTGTGTGTGTTTCTAAATATGTATTTTCTCTCACCCCCTTTAAAAATAAATTTCACGTTTTACAAGCTACAATGGGAACTAATGCTATACCAAAGTCCAGGGCTTCAGCTATATTCTGTCCCTAATCTATCTTAAGAATAAGCATTGTGCACTAAATAGCAACCTGTCATTCAATAACTCTCTCACACAAAGGGAAAGTATCTTTCTGTTTGGTAATAAAGACAGAAATCATAGCTAAACAGATTGTCCCCAGATCATGGTGAGATGAGGAAATTAGGCTTTCTCACAGAGAGAGATGGGAAAATGAATATTTAATATAGCCTACTTGCTTTTAGTTGGGATAGGGATGCAGACCAGACCAGAAGGTGTTGCAATGAGTGGAGGAAAGGAGAAAGACAGTTATATTTGCAGACCTGCCTCCAGTTTCTTTGGAAGTTGCAGAAACAAATACATTTAAACCTTGCAAATTGTACCAAAGTGCTTCTCTAAAGGTGAGCTGAAGATTTGTAAACAACCCTTCTTGCTTGTAGATGAGCTCACCAAAACTGGAGAATATTCACCCTCATTTACTGCCAGGAGATGACTGATGGAAACTGGAAATTCAGGGTCTGGGACTGTGATCTGGCAATCTTAAATTCAGAAAATAATGGACTTTCAATCATTTGAAGTTTATAAATGAACAGTGAATGGCCATCTTTCAGACTGAGGCTTTAGCTGAGGATTTTGGCATTGGCTAGATGACCTCTAGGAGCATTTCAATCATTTCATCATTCAGTCAAAGCTTCCAGTGGTGCAATGGGTTAAAACCTTGTGCCGGCAGGACTGAAGACCGATAGGTCGCAAGTTTGAATCCAGGGAGAGTGCAAATGAGCTCCCTCTGTCAGCTCCAGCTCCCCATGTGGGGACATGAGAGAAGCCTCCTAGAAGGATGGTAAGCATCAAACCATCCAGGCATCCCCTGGGCAATGTCCTTGCAGATGGCCAATTCTCTCACACCAGAAGTAACTTGCAGTTTATCAAGTAGCTCCTGGCGTTTTAAAAAAATCATTCAGTCATGAAGATAAATTTACAGCATGTTGTATAAAATGCATGTCTTCTGTCTTGACCTTTTTGTAAATGTCCAAATATGCAGGTAGAAAAACAATAAAATGGGTTTCCATCTGACAAGTGTGACTATAGGCCTTTTACCTATAAGGCAATTGGAGATTATAATGAAACTGGTTCATAAGCATTTTGCGGTGATAACACAAAGCCAGTAGAGATTGGTGAAATATAGAACCATGGCAAACTAATCTTTTTGTCTCTTGGATCACTAGTTTAACCAGTTTACATTTATTTGCTATCTGGATTCAGAAAAAAAATATGACATATGTCCTCACAGCAGGCCTCATTCATAGGATCACCACAAGTTGAAAGCCACTTGAAAGTAAACGAGTTACTAAATAAAGGCTGATTGGTAATGTCACCATGTAGATTGATAGCTGTTCAGAAAACTATAATCAAAAGCTGCCTATAAATACCCATGGTTCATAATCACACTGGACCGAGGTTTGTGGAGGGATTGCAACCCCCTTCATGCAATCCTCTTACTTCTCTATGATTATATTATGAGATTTCAAGTCTGAATATAGTTTTGGGCTTGAGAAAGAAATGTTGATAGCCCGAGTTATACAGGTGATGTTTTTGAGTAATCAGTCTTCTAATTGTGAATTAGTGCTATCCGTTCATTGGTCTTGTTATTAAGATTTTTTTTAAACCATCAAACTACATGGAACTAATATATAAACAGACAAATCCATCAGAGAGAGAGAGAGAGAGAGAGAGAGAGCATTTACTTCTGACTTCTTTACTAATTTTATATGAAATATATTACTAGTATATGACTTCCTCTACATATCAGTGTTTCCTATTTCTACTGTGTAGTTGATTCTAATCATTATTAAAACCAACTGTTCCTGTTTTATCCTTATGTTTTGCAACCCCCCCTCCAAACCCCCCATCTATATAACACAATAAGTGGCTTCCAACCTTTCCTAAATGTTCTCAATGATTTCTTCCTTAAGAGGATAGATAACAAGATGCCTTATCTCTGACCTCCCAAACCACATGTCCCTTTCAAGCCTGTGTCAAATTTGGTGGCAATTTTGTACCATTTTGCACACATGGTTTTGTGTTACCACACACAAATGTATATTGGCACATAACATGAAGTCATAGTTAACATATGTGTCGTCGTCCCCCCACAAAAAAAGCACTGCTGTAGCACCTTGAACTGTAAGCCAAAATTTTGAAAGATACTGTTTCTTCATACATTTGCATGCCCACAAAAAAGAAAGTGACAGAGAGGATAAGTTAACTAGGGTGTTTTTTTCATGTCAGGAACGACGTGAGAAACCACAAGTCACTTCTGGTGTGAGAGAATTAGCCGTCTGCAAGGACATTGCCCAGGGGACACCTAGATCAGGGCTGTCCAACTGGCGGCCCTGGGGCCGTACACAGCCCCCCAGCCTGTTGGCTCCGGCCCCCGCTATGCCCCCGGCCGCCATTTTTATTTTTATTTTTTAAAAATATTTAAATGGTGGGTCGGCGGGGGAAGGGGGAGGAGGAGGTGAGCCAGCTCCTCCTCCCTGCACCACCCTCTTTTTCCCTCTCTCACCAGCGCCGATGCAAACCGGTTTGCATCGGGCGCCGGCGAGAGAGGGACAAGGGGCGGTGCAGGAGGAGGAAGAGAGCTAGCTCCTCCTCCCTGCACTGCCCTCTTCTTCTCTCTCTGGAGCCGATGCCCTGAAGAGAGGGGGTCCCCGCAGCGCCTCCCTCCCTTCCAAGGAATCACGGCAGCGGCAAAACTCCCCGCCAGCCTGGATGGCTGGCGGGAAGCGAGAGCGGCGCCGCTCCCTCCGCGAGCCTTCCAGGTTTGGGGAAGGGTTTTCACCCGGCACTCGAGACGCCAGGGTTTTCACTGGAAGGCACTGGCACTTCTTGCTTCCCCCACCAGCCATCCAGGCTTGTGGGAGGGTTTTCGCCTGGCTCCTGTGTCTCTCTGAGCAGAGAGACACAGGAGCCGGGTGAAAATCCTCCCCGAAGCCTGGAAGGCTGGCGGGGAAAGCGAGCGGCGCTTCTCGCTTCCCCCACCAGCCATCCAGGCTTGCGGGAGGGTTTTCGCCCGGCTCCTGTGTCTCTCTGAGCAGAGAGACACAGGAGCCGGGCTCCCCCTCAAAGCCTGAAGGCTGGCGGGAAAGCGAGCGGCGCTTCTCGCTTCCCCCACCAGCCATCCAGGCTTGCGGGAGGGGTTTCCTGGGTGACGTTAGGCTGGGTGACGTCAGGCGTCACCAGCCTAATGTCGCCCAGGCAAACCCTCCTGAAAATGGGCAGGAGGGCCACGCCCGGGAGTGGCCCCAGGAGTGGCCACGCCCCCGCTCACTGATCACCTGCGGCCCCCCAGGTGATCAGTGACACTTCTTCCGGCCCTTGGGCCGGAAGAAGTTGGACAGCACTGACCTAGATGATTGATCTTTTACCATCCTTGTAGGAGGCTTCTCTCATGTCCCCACATGGGGATCTGGAGCTGACAGAGGGAGCTCAACCCACTCTCCCTGGATTCAAACCTCCAACCTGTCAGTCATCAGTACTGCCAGCACAAGGATATAATAATAATAATAGTAATAATAATCTTTGTACCCTGTCACCATCTCCCCAAAGGGGACTCGAGGTGGCTAACATGAGGCCAAGCCCAAAATTACAATACAGCAAAATAAAATAAAATACAAATAAGCAATAATAACATCAAATAAAAGACATAAAGTAACAGAATATACAATAAACAACACAAAATAACATGGTGGAGGAATAAAAGCACAATGGGCAGACCAAATATACAGAATAAAATTGATAAAACCCTGAGTGAGATAAGTATATGAAGTAGTATGTGTCTGGAGGGAGAACTCAGACGGGACGAATAATGGGGTTGACCTTCACTGATGGACGAGGAAAAGTGCATTATGAGGACAGATCTTTGGGACGGACAAGATATGGGGTATGTGTTCAGTCCCCTTTGTGCAACCAGGGGCTCCAGTAAACTAGGTGTGAATGGAAAAATGCTAAAAGGGTTCCAACTAAAAGGACTTTCCAGATTTGACTAAAAGAGCAAGAGTTTTTGCAATATGGCTCTCTGCGTTTTGGTGGGCTTTCCATTAAGCGTTGCCTTGATTCATTCTATTATTTTTGGGAGCTAGTTTAAACAATCTCTTGAATCCGTGGCTCTTACCCCCCCCCCCCCAAATTAGGGCATGTTTTGTTGGTCTATTCCATTTGCCTGTATAGAGCTCTCTTGCTGGACTCTTGCTTTTCTACAGTCATTAGAGGCTTGAGTAATTGTCTGGAAATCCTAGGCCTAGCAATCCAAATACAGGCATCCTTACCACCTGTGTTCAGCAGTATTTTTATACCATCAGTCCAAAGGAAAACAGAAGCTTATGACCAGCTTATGCTTCACAAGAAAGAAGATTGAGACAGTTGAAGCACCAACTTGTAAACCACTGCTTTGCACCGGAGGCAGAAGACTCCAGAGAGATGACTGAAGCCAGCAAAGGCTCCTTTTGTAATGTATTGTTTTAAGTTGCCTTATGATAGTCCCAGGTGAAGTTAACCCTTTATTCATCTTGCTCGCAGTAAACTCATTTTGGTTATCTTTTCACCTTGCCTAAAGTGTCTCTGTCTGCTAAGGGTCTTAATCTTAACAGAAGATATACAGATAGTCCCCGAGTAAAGCCAGACACTATAGTTTTCCCATAAGCTCAGGTGTGCCATCACAATAAAGGTTGTTGCTTTTTTAAAAGGGTTGTTGCTTTAAAAGAAAGAAAGAAAGGGTGGAGACAGTGGAATATATACTTCTGATGTGTCTAGGGTAAAAATTCTTACAGCAGTAATGAGGCCTAACCCTTATCCCCTTCATTTGAGAGTGGGAATAAAACATTGTAGCTGGCAATGCAAATTGACATTAAAAAGTCCAGGACAGAAAGAGTTGTTTGGTTATTTTTTAGAAAAACAACCTGAGAACTACATCAACAAATATTGCAACCTCCCAACACATTTGCCCCATCTAGAGGAGCCCTGTGAATCTGGGATAGATAAACAGAGAAGACTTATCTGAGATTATGCAGTATTTAAATGAATATCAACTGAGGGTTTCCTCTTTATGAAGATCCATCATGAAATTTTACTGCTCCCGACTGACTATTAAGTTGTCTTGCCAAGAAAATCCTAACTGCTGCAAAAGAGCTGTAAATTATACCCCACTTTCAACTGACTACCATTGTTAAATGAACTGTGACTGTCAATGCTTTGTGACAAATTACCCTTAATTTAAATAGAGACCTAACACACAATGTCTGTACTTCTCTTATAGTCAGCTGTCACCACATAGCTATTCAATGTGTTGCTCCATAGCTGACATAGGTGTTGGACAAACTTCCTAACTTAGATGTGTTGGCTCTGGGTTACTTAAAATGTCCTGTGTGGTAGGATGCGAGGTCAGTTGGGTCATGATGTCTTTCCTTTTTGTGGAATACGAGACAGTCAAGGGTCTGCATGAAATGAATGGGGGATGAAATAGCCATATTTCTCCTTCCTTGAAGGGCAGCATCCTTTTGAAAATCTTCATAACTACCATTGTAACAAAAATATACTGACAATAGAGATTACAAATTCTTGAACTATGTACTGTGTGTATCTGCTTTTTAATCTGTGTATATTGCAATAAAAAACCAGCCACAAGGTTATACAAATAGCCAAAAAGTGATTGACATGCTAATAATGCCCAATCAAGCCAGCAATCCTCATGTAACAAGCTCCTGAGAAAATAATATTTTTGGTCAATAATACATTTTTAAGCGAAGTGTTTGTTTTTAATTAGCCTCATATTTAGCTATTTAGTCATGCTGTGTCTATCAGCCATGGCTAAAAAGAAAATAATACAGGCTGAATCGAACTGTACTGTTGCCTTAAACTCTTTAACTTTTGTCTCTTCCTTTTTGGCTTTCTTTTCTGCATTCCATTATAGCTCACTTTCAAGCATTGGGGGCATATCCCAGCTTGTCCTTTTCTCTTCTTTTCCTGAGTGCGTCCCCAAGCATTAGGTGATTTTTCTTTGAGTGCTATATGCAGTGATAAGTCAGCCTTGTGGACTTAGTCAAAGTGCATCAATCCCAGCAATGTGTTTTCCTTTTTTATGTGGTTATTATAGGAAGAGTATATTTGATTTTCTCAGTTATTGAATGAACACTGTAGATAAGTCTCAGACTGAGTGACTTAACTTAATCCTAGTGGTACTATTTGGGAAAAATGTATGCAAGGATGGGGAGGCAGTTTTCACCAAGAGAGAGAAGATTCATTTAGTGCAGTGTTTCTCAGCCTGGGGGTTGGGACCCGGGGGGGGGGGTGTGTGAGAGGATATCAGATGGGTCACCTAAGACCATCAGAAAACACAGTATTTTCTGTTGGCCATGGAGGTTCTGTGTGGGAAGTTAGGCCCAATTCTATCATTGGTGGGGTTCAAAGGGCTCTTTGATTGTAGGTGAACTATAAATCCCAGTAACTACAACTCCCAAATGTCAAGGTCTATTTTCCCCAAATTCCACCAGTGTCCACATTTGGGCATATTGAGTATTCATGCCAAGTTTGTCTGAGATCCATCATTATTTGAGTCTACAGTGCTCTCTAGGTATAGGTGAACTACAACTCCAAAACTCAAGGTCAGTGCCCACCAAACCCTTCCAGTATTTTCTGTTGGTCACGGGAGTTCTGTGTGCCAAGATTGGTTCAATTCCATCATTGGTAGATTTCAGAATGCTCTTTAATTGTAGGTTAACTATAAATCCCAGCAACTACAACTCTCAAATGACAAAATCACCCCCCCCCCCAACCCTACCAGATTTCAAATTTGGGCTTATTGGGTATTTGTGCCAAATTTGGTTCAGTGAATGAAAATACATCCTGCATATCAGATATTTACATGACGATTCATAACAGTAGCAAAATTACAGTTATGAAGTAACAACAAAATAATGTTATGGTTGGAGGTCACCTCAACATGAGGAACTTTACGTATTAAGGAGTCACGGCATTAGGAAGGTTGAGAAACACTGATTTACTATATAGAGGCCTTATGTGGAATATATGTAAGATTACTGTGTCAAAAATGTTTTCCATTTTGTTGTGATTCAAGATAGTTATTCTTTGTCCTTCAGAGTTAGGCTTCGGGTTTCTTTATTAATTGTTATCCTGTTCCATTGTGCACTGTTCACCTCTTATTTTTAAAACCTATTTCCCACCCCCTCCCTTTAAAGTTTTATGTTTGCCAGGCATTGGCCACTCTATATACAGGTATGTGTGTAAGCATGTGTGTGCTGAGAATAGTATAATCGTGCAAAAATGCGACTTCCATTACAAAGTAATTGATATGCAACAATGAATACAATTACATGTTATTACAATTTGATTTCAGTTTGTTATGACTATCATTAAAAATAGAAAGGCTTTTAAAAAAACAACAAATGATGATGAATGTATTTGAACACTGTTGTTTAAAATCAATAGAGGAAAAACAGATTCTGATAAGGTAGGTATTTCTTTTCCAGATTGCTATGTTTCCCACCCACACTCTCATCCTTCTTTTATAGGGTTTATCTCTAATTTCAGAGGTCGTGGATTAAAATAGGTTAGAATGATTTGGGATGAATTGTCGAAGGCGTTCATTGCCGGACTGACTGGGCTGTTGTACGTTTTCTGGGCTTTATGACCATGTTCCAGAAGTATTTGCTCCTGACGATTTGGGATTAATTCGTAAGAAAGATGAAGTAGTTGGGGAAATACTCAATTAACCTCTCTCATCAAGTTATTCTCCCTGCTAGTCTTCTGTTACTCACATTTGCGATATAAAGGACAAGATGTTTGAGATGCCCGTGCTTGTCATAATATATAGTTTAATCAGTAAGAAAAGCAGGGTAGCAGAAGACTGTAGTAATAGCAGACTTCCTTGAGTGGGTTATCTTTCAGTGCTCTTTTCTGTTTATTGCAAATATTATGTTTTTTCATTAATTCAAGAATTTCTATGCTACTTTTCAAAATGCAGTTTTCCCAGATGGTGACTTCACTGTCCCAAAAAATTATTAAAATTGAAAACGCTAGAAACTACACACACAATTTAAAATGAAGAGACAAGTAAAGGTTTTGTGTACTCAGTACTGCTCCAAAAACATTGCCAGCAGTTGCATAAAAGAAATTTGACTGTTTTTGCTATTTAGGGCAGATCTCGCAGGACTAGCTCAGTATTATCAAATTAAATGTGATGGCACGCCCAAGCCTTTGGGAAAACAATATTGTCTAGCTTTACTCGGGGGCTATCTGTATATCTTTTATTAAGATTAAGACCTTTAGCAGACAGAGGCACTTTAGGCAAGGTGAAAAGATAACCAAAATGAGTTTACTGAAACAAGATGAATAAAGGTTTAACTGCACCCAATACTACCATTAGGTAACTTAAAACAATACATTACAAAAAGGAGGCTTTGCTGGTTGAAGTAATCTTTCTGGAATCTTCTGCCTCTGATGCAAAGCGATGAGTTACAAAAACTGTCATAATGCTCTTTCCTGTGAAGCTTAGGCTGGTCAAAAGCTTCTGTTGTCCTTTGGACTGTCATTATAGTAATAGTGCTAAATGCAGCAGGTGCTAAGAATGACTGTTTGGATTGCTTGGGCCTAGAATTCCAGACAATATCCAAGCCTGTAGTGACTGTCGAAATTAGCAAATTTGGGATTGAACTACAATTGGACCTCCAGATTTACAGATGCAGCCACCTACAGCGTGAAAATATTTGAAATATTTTTGTACATATCATTTTACTAAGCCATTACATTATCAAGAAATTAGATCCTTCAACAATATAAATTATATAAAATAAGCCACAGATAAGTATTAATATATTTTATATAATTTATATGTGCTACTGGATCCCCCCCCCCCTTGCCTGCTAAGTAACCTTTCATGAATTTTATTGGAATGTTGCTTCCCCACACCTTGGACACCATGCCCCAGTCACCGTAACCCCCTAACAATGCCTCCACACACCTACCAATGGAGCAAACAAGGGGTCACAGAAGATGCCTAGTTTCTTCTCTTCCTGGAAACTACTGAGGTTGATTAACATCTATTGTTTCACCAGCACAGAGCATTGCCCTCACCCAGGCTGGGAAAACTGCCATCATTATCATCCATTTCCTCATTTTTTTCTCTTTCACACTGCCCATGAGAGGTAGAACCAGTAACAGCCAGAAAACTTCAAACTGAGAAATGACAATTTATTAAATTTCATGCCGTCCCTCTGACTAGCTCAGAGGCAGAAGCAGACTCAGACTCTTCCAATGAGGCTGCAGATCCTAACCAGCATTTTCCAGGGCCAATGGGAAACCAGTGTGGTTTGTTCTTTATTGCTTCTCCTTTTTGTCAAAGGTACTATATATAAGTCCATGCGTTCACAGTTGGGATACATCAGTACTTTGAGCACTATCTCTGTTGATATCCTTTCTGGCCAGGAAGAACAACCCATCTGGGTCCTGATTTGTCCATCTGGCTGCTTAGCACTCTGGGTTTCTGAACCCTACAATTTAGGGGAGCTGAAATCACCCAACAATTCTATATTATGTGACTTAAGCACCCAAACTGTGGTAGATATCAAGAGACCACAGAAGTGCAAGAAAGTTCAGATTTTGTTCAGAAGAACTTCCGCTCCACACCAGAGAGTGAAAAAACCTGTCCAAAACATCCCATTTCAATTCATGTTAAGGCTCTGCTCTCTTACGACACAATCAAGTTTAGACTGAGATTTGGAGACCAGTTTCAGACCATTACTACAAGAAAAAAAGGGAAGAGTTTGGCCCTCTAATATTGTTCAGCTGCAATTCCCATCAGCCCTTGTACTGCAATTCCCATCCTAATGGTAATTGCAGTACAATACCTGGTGAGTTATGCATTCCCCACTTTTGCCTTCTAGGTGAGTGCAGGTTCTGCTTGAGTTGCCTGGAAAAGTGAACTGGTATTCCCCTTCTCCTTAACAACCAGACTGTGCCTGAAAAAAACCAAGAGCGAAGTTGATTGCAGTGTATGTAAGCAAACAATATAGCACTGAACAGCATAGTTGTTCTAATGCATTTATCCATAAATACTACTGAGGAATGCGTGCAATAACAGACAGCAAATACAGCATTAATAATATCCCTGCACATCATTCCATCTCACTGCATCTCACTGAACTGGAATCTAAATAACTGAGTTATTTCCCATGTCAGCTGAAGCCATTTGATTTTATTGGACTGCTATTGACTATTTCTGAATCTGGTTGCCAGCTGTCACTGAGGCATTCAAAGCATTTAAAATGACATTAAAATCAAATAATATTCACTAGTGTCCTGAACAAATAGATATATGCTATTAATATTATATTCATCAGAACAAAGAAAAAGCAGTTGCAAAAAGTCATTGTGCCTAATACTGCAGAATGTAGAACACAGACCTGTACCCATGTGTACCCTGGTTTATGGCACTAAAATTTATTTTCCCCCATTTTTTCCACTTTTACTCTTTATACAACCTATAATAAAGGTAAAAGCCCCCCCCCGACATTAAGTCTAGTTGTGTCTGACTCTAGGGGGTGGTGCTCATCTCAAGTTCTAAGCCTAAGAGCTAGCATTGTCCGTAGACACCTCCAAGATCATGTGGTCGGCGTGACTGCATAGAGAGCCCTTACCTTCCCGCAGAAGCAGTACCTATTGATCTACTCAAATTTGCATGTTTTCTAACTGCTATGTTGTCAGGAGCTGGGCCTAACCATGGGGGCTCACCTCGCTCCTCGGATTTGAACCACCAACCTTTTGGTCAGTGAGTTAAGCAGTTCAGTGATTTAACCTGCTGTGCCACCAGGGGGCGCAGCATCTAACTTGCAAATGACTCATAGTTACAAACAGGGGCGAGACAACAGGAAGTGAGAGAAATCTACCCTCCAAAGGCAAATTCACTCCTGGAAGAGTTATCATGGAGAAAAGGTGTCTCCACTGAAGCTTTCTCATCAATCCTTGTTTCCACAATAAGCCTCCCCCCACCCCAAAATCCAATGATCACAGGGACATGAGGTAAAATCAAAAAGGCAATTTTTTTAAAAAAAGAATTTGTTCTGGCAAAGTAAAAATGACCCATAGTTACAAACAGGGGCGAGACAATAGGAAGAGACCCACATCGTCAATTCGGCCTAGAATTTGTGATGGATCTAAATCGTCAATTCGACCTAAAAGCGAGCGCTCTAAATTTTCAATTCGACCAAAAATTTGTGCGAGAACTTTAATAAATTTGAATCGGGCTCCTGACAGAGTGAAGCTGAGTACCCAGGAAGGCGGCCCCTCCCGGTTGAAAGTGGTGCTGTTTAATGCCAGGTCAGTTAATGGTAAAACAGCAATAATTCAAGATCTAATTCTTGAAGAACAGGCCGACCTGGCTTGTATAACTGAGACCTGGTTGGACGAGGCTGGGGGGTAATCTCTCTCAGCTTTGTCCACCGGGCTACTCCGTACAGCAGCAATCGAGACGGGAGGGCAGGGGAGGGGAGTCGCAGTGGTCTATAAGGATTCCATCCCTTGACCAGGTGTCCCATCCCGCAGTCAACCACGTTTGAATGTGTCGGCCTAAGGGTTGGTGACCGGGACAGGATAGGGATTCTGCTAGTGTACCGACCACCCCGCTGCACTACAGTCTCCCTACCGGAGCTAGTCGGAGTAGTCCGTAGACCATGAGCTGTTAGCCCACTGCCTAGCCGTGACTGGAGTCAGGGGGACTGTCCTTAAGTGGGTGGCCTCCTTCCTCCAGGACCGGGGCAAGCGGGTGGAGAGGTCTCCGTGAGGCTCCCAGTAAGTTGCGGGGTCCCCCCGGGGGCCATCCTCTCACCCTTATTATTCAACATCTACATCGCCCCCTGGCCCAGCTGGCTCGCGACTTTGGTCTGGAGTGTTATCAGTACGCGGATGACACCCAGCTTCTGCTGAGAATGGACGGCAAGCCGGATACCGTACCCGATTGTTTCCATCTTTGCCTGGAAGCCGTGACTGGATGGCTGCGGGCCAGCCGGCTGAAGGTGAACCCGTCGAAGACAGAGATCTTGTGGCCCGGTCGACCTGGGCTGGATGAGTGCCGGTTGCCTGCCCTGGATGGCGAGCCACTTAGCCCGTCACCCTTGGTTAAGAGCTTGGGTGTCAAGTTGGACTCCCTGCTGACCATGGAGGCCCAGGTCTCCGTGGTCAGCAGGACGTCGTTCTTCCACCTACGTCAGGCCAGGCGACTGGCCCCTACCTGTCCAGGGACGATCTGGCCCACGGTGATCCAGCGACGGTCATCTCGAGGCTAGACTACTGTAACGCCCCACGTTGGCCTCCCTTGGTGACAGTCCGGAAACTCAAGGTTGTGCAGAATGCCGGGGGTCGGTTGCTGGTGGGAGCACCAGTGAGGGAGCACATCCTCCCATCCTCCGGCAACTGCACTGGCTTCCCATTGAGTACCGGATTGTCTTCAAGGTATTGGTTTTAACCTTTAAGGCCTTGCACGGTCTAGGGCCTGTGTACCTGAGGGACCGCCTTACCCCGTATGTTCCCCCGAGATCCATGCGCTCGGAAGAGCAGAATTTATTGGTGGTACCATCCTCCCACGCCTGTCACTTGTCCAGTACAAGACAGAGAGCTTTCTCTGCGGCGGCTCCAGTACTCTGGAATTCGCTCCCTGACCATGTTCGAATGGTCTCGGAACTCCTCCCTTTCCGAAGAGAATGTAAGACGGCCCTCTTCAAGCTTGCATTTGGGTAAACTCAACTCAAACTCAACTGGCTCGTCTCGTCTGAATTAAGGCATCGTAGCCTTGTAACATCTGGGCTATGTATTGTGTTTTATTGTTTTTATGGTATGTTTTATTGTATGTTTTTATTGCTTGTAATCCGCCCCGAGCCTGCTGGGAGGAGCGGAATATAAAACCGAATAATAAATAAATAAATAAATAGTCTCGGGCCTGGCAGTGGAGTCCCAACGGCTCATTGTGCTGGGGGACTTCAACGTCCATGCCGAGACCACTCTATCTGGTGCGGCTCAGGACTTCATGGCCGCCATGGCAACCATGGGCCTGCCTCAATTAATATCGGGTCCCACCCATAGTGCAGGACACACGCTAGATCGGATTTTCTGTCAGGGATGGGAAGAAGGTGGCTGAGTGGAGGAATTGACCACCATTCCTTTGCCATGGACTGACCACTACCTGGTCAGGTTTAGACTCACTGTGCCTTTCTACCTCCGCAGGGGTGGTGGACCCATTAGAACGGTCCGCCCCAGGAGACTTATGGATCCGAATGGATTCCTGACGGCTCTTGGGGATTTTCCTGTCTCCTCAGTAAGTGACCCTGTTGAGGCTCCCGTTTCTCTCTGGGATAGGGAGATGACGAGGGTTATTAACATGATCGCTCCAGAACGCCCCCTCTCAAGTAACCGAGCTAAACCAGCTCCTTGGTTTACTGAGGAGCTGGCAGCGACGAAGTGAAAAAAGAGGAGGCTAGAGTGCGTGTGGCGTCGGAAGCGGAGCGGATCAGCCCATGCGCGTCTGGTCTCTTATTTGAGGATGTTTCGCAGACAAAGTGGCGCTGATCCGTTGGGGGTACTGCATTGCAGTGGCTCCAATCCTTTCTGGAAGGTCACACCCAGAAGGTGTTATTGGGTGACACCTGTTCGGCTCCACAACCTTTGTCTTGTGGAGTCCCTCAGGGTTCAGTACTGTCCCCGATGTTATTTAACATCTACATGAAACTGCTGGGAGAGATCATTCAGAGTTTCGGAGTAAGGCGTTATCTGTACGCAGATGACATCCAGATCTGTCACTCCTTTCCACCTGTCACCAAGGAGGCTGTCCAGACTTTGAACCGGTGCTTGGCTGCTGTGTCGGACTGGATGAGGGCTAGCAAATTGAAACTTAATCCAGACAAGACAGAGGTCCTCCTGGTCAGTCGAAAGGCTGAACAGGGCATAGGGTTACAGCCTGTGTTGGATGGGGTTACACTCCCCCTTAAGACGCAGGTTCGCAGCTTGGGAGTGATCCTGGATTCATCGCTGAGCCTGGAGCCCCAGGTCTCAGTGGTGGCTGGGGGAGCTTTTGCACAGTTAAGACTCGTGCGCCAGTTGCGCCCGTACCTTGGGAAGTCTGATCTGGCTACGGTCGTCCACGCTCTGGTCACATCCCGAATAGATTACTGCAACGCGCTCTACATGGGGCTGCCTTTGAAGACAGTTCGGAAATTACAACTAGTCCAACGGGCGGCAGCCAGACTACTAACTGGAGCTACATACAGGGAGCATACCACCCCCCTGTTGTGTCAGTTCCACTGGCTGCCGGTCCAATTCCGGGCTCAATTCAAAGTGCTGGTGTTGACCTTTAAAGCTCTATTCGGTTCTGGCCCAGCTTAGTTGTCCGAACGCATCTGCCGCTACGTCCCACCTCGTACTTTAAGATCATCCGGGGAGGCCCTGCTCTCGCTCCCGCCGGCTTCCCAGGTGCGGCTGGTGGGGACGCCGGAGTGGGCCTTCTCGGTGGTGGCTCCCCGTCTGTGGAATGTGCTCCCTAGCGACATACAATCAATTCCATCCCTCCTGACATTTAGGAAAAAAGTGAAAGCCTGGATATGGGACCAGGCATTCGCATAGTAGCACAGGACAGCACTTTAGTAGTTTTAATGGAAAGTTGGTGAATAGGGCTCAATGCTTTTATGGACGGAACACTGTTTTTAACATAGGTGAATGCATAGGATGTGTGAATATGATTGTATTTTAATGTATTTTAGTGTCGAATGCTGGAGGGTTTTATATTGTGTTTTATACTGCGATTGTGATGTAGGTATCAAATTATGCCTTTTGGAAGCCGCTCTGAGTCCTCCCTCGGGGGTTGAGAAGAGCGGGGTAAAATGCCATAAATAAATAAATAAATAAATAAATAAATAAAAAATAAAAACTCAGTAACTAAAAGGTAATGCTTTCCCAAAGAAGGGTACTTTTGGCTCCTCCCACAACGCCCCCCCCCCCAATTTGGGAAAAGGTTTCATTTTAAACCTGGGAGCAACAAATACCATCCCACTACAGAAATGGACAAACATCTGGATCATTACCAAAAATCCACTTCCCCACCACATCCTGAAATGTTTGAAAAGAATGCTGGTGTCTGCATTTAACATACATAAAGAATGCTGTATCCTACATTTGAACCCAACCTATTATGATGACCACCGTGACTTAGCACATTTTAAGTGAATCACTCAGTGGAATTTAGTAAATATGATGAAGTGGTAGGTTCATGAATCAATGACATTTGCATAAGTTTTGTCTCGCCATTTTTAGGAAAGGATCCAGATTTTCTACTTGAGCTGGATTTAAGTCATTGTTACCTGAATGTACTTGTTTGATTCAATAATGGCACCCCAAAACAAAAGTTTTTTATTTATTTGAATTTATTTATTTCATTTATATGCTAAGTTCCTCCCAGAGTAGAGTCCAAGGTGGCTCAAAGAAGAATCACAGAACGGTACTGGAAAACATGCATTTGGATTCAAGGGCAAAAGATGATGTCTTCATGTACTTGTTTATTTCATTATTATAAAAAGGGCCCCCTTTTTATTGTATATCAGTCTAGCTATGTGGAGAAAGATTTTCAGCAACTCCAGAAATTTCTGTTGTTAGATAGAAGATATAGCCTCCAAAGAAAGCCAATCAGCTTTATAATTGGGCTTTATCTAATAGAAGATAACAAAAAACAAACAAACCAAAAACCTGTTTTAAAGAATAAAATGCAACAATCAATAAGCAGTTGATAATTTTGCCTGTAGATCATTGAGACAAAAAGTAGTGCAGATCTGCTGCTCCACAGGTTTGGAAGCCACTTGCTTCCACTGATTGATAAGAGGTACCGTTGGGGCCTTCTCAGTTGTGAATAAGACCACCATCAGTTCCATTAATGCTCAGTCATTCAAAAGAAGTCTGTGATGAGCTGTCCCTTATTGCCTCACAACAAACCCTGTCTAAGTGGGATATAACTTTCTGAAAACACATGCCTAATGCACCAAATTTATTTCAGCATCTAGGTTAATTACTAGGATGTGAGTATGTGTTTTGCCCAGCTCTTTGCATCTCTGTCAGGTGAGGTGCTTGTTACTGTTGGTCTCATAAAATTCTAGTTAGCAATGAGGGTCTGCCAAGGAGTTTCCTAACCAGTTCTATCAACAACAGAGCTTGCTCTTTTGATGGTAATGTGGACCAGTCTTTGTAAAAAAAAAAAAAGAACCCACATCAGAGCCAGGGGCCTTTGCTAAATGTCATTTATTTCCTTTGTTCTTCATTTCAGCAGCTCAAGAAGAGGTTTAAAATAATCCCATAGTTCTTGAAGAAAACCTAAGTTCAGTATCAGATATGCTTGAAGAATTCAATAACTGCCTTCTCTTGGAAGTTATTGTACACTTTGTAATTAACTGGATTAGTTACAGAAGGTATGGATTCTTTTTATGTTGCTATGGATGATCATTGGAATCTTCACTCAAAGCTACTGCAGACCTGTTGTTAAGGTGTTGGCTATTTTGGCATTTGGTGTATACTTCTAGCCCATGGCTACTTTGGTCAGTGGAGTGGTAATGTGCTCTGGGGCTAGTCGTAAACTTTAAAGTGGTTGTCCCATTTATTCCTTTCATAGCATCTTCAAAGTTTGGATTTAAAAAAGAGAGTACATTTGCCATGCCAATGGCAGGGCATCCACCAACTTCTATTGGTGTTGCTTCTCAAAGGTGACTGTTGTTCTCAACTTGGTGGACAAGTAAGGCATGTTCTTTGGAGAAATAGCTGATATTCCTATCAGTTTTTATCAGAATTTTACAGGGGTTATTTTGAACAAAATGTTCAGCACTTTGGAGATTTCCTTCAGCTGCCACCAAAAGACACAGCATCCTATGCAGCTGTATAAATATCTTGGAATATAGATTCCACTATTAAATAATTGGTTCATTTCAATGTAAGTTTATTATTCTGTATTTTCTAGATTGAATTTTAGAAAAGGGAAGTCAACACCATAAAATACCTTCACAAAAGTCTTTGTTCCCTTACAATTCACCATAGAAATGAGGCGATACCACCTTTCATTGTGTTCACAACTGTACTTTGAGGGTTAATTTGACAATACAGGTATTCAAGCCAGGCAAAAGTATTTTATCAGCTTGATGGCTTTGTTCTGAAAGCAGGTGTCTGCCTCTAGCATTGCCTCTGAGCATGGTCAGCAGTTCAACAGATGAAGCTTTACTGTTGCTTAGAAGTTCTGGTGATAAAGCTGTAGCTGTTGACATTTTGCTGGTGGCACAGTGATAAAAGATACCACAGGTTTATCTGATATTCTGTGACCTAATAGTGCCGGTGGCTTCCATGTTGTGGAGTAGTGAATCTACTGTGGCTTTTTTTTTAGGGTAAAGCTGCTTTTTGGCCAAGTTTTCAGTATTTTGGATACCAAACTTGTTTTTAGAATCATTTTTATTGATTACAATCTACATACAATAAAAATCAAATGAAGCATATAACAAAAACAACTACAAATAGGCACATATAAACCCTTGGAGTTTGGACTAAACCCTTGAGCAGGGCACTTCTCTGCTAACACAGAAGCCACCAGCATTATTCATTATTCTTCATTGGTTTTAGTCGATTGTAAATGATTTGATAGAGTTACAAGCTGGGTAGATGCAGGGAATGCTGTGGGTGTAGTGTACCTGGATTTCAGTAAGGCCTTCGACAAATCCCCCATGACCTTCTGGCAAACAAACTAGTCAAATGGGGCTAGCCAAAACTATGGTAAGGTGGATCTGTAATTGGTTAAATGAATGAATCGAGAGGGTGCTCATCAATCTTCATCCTGGAAAGAAGTGATGAGTGGAGTGTTCAACATCTTTATTAATGACTAAGATGAAGGGTTAGAAGGCATGATCATCAAGTTTGCAGATGGCACCAAATTGGGAGGGATAGCCAATACTCCAGAAGACAGGAGCAGAATTCAAAACGAGCTGAAGAGATTAGAGAGATGGGCCAAAACTAACAAAAGGAAGTTCAACAGTGACAAATGCAAGATACTGCATTTAGACAGAAAAAATGAAATGCAAAGATACAGAATGGGGGACGCGTGGCTCGAAAGCAGTACGTGTGAAAAAGATCTTGGAGTCCTTGTGGACAACAAGTTAAACAAGAGCCAACAATGTGATGCTGCAGCTAAAAACGCCAAAGGGATTTTGGTCTGCATCAATAGGACTATAGTGTCTAGATCCAGGGAAATAATTGTACCCCTCTATTCTGCCTTGATTAGACAACACCTGGAATATTGTGTTCAATTCTGGGCACCACAATTGAAGGGAGATGTTGAAAAGCTGGAATGTGTCCAGAGGGCGACTAAAATGATCAAGGGTCTGGAGAACAAACCCTCTGAGGAGCGACTGAAAGAACTGGGCATGTTTAGCCTGCAGAAGAGAAGACGTAGAGGAAGTCACAGGGCGGGGGAAGCTTGGAGACTAAGACGCGGAGCAATGGTTTCAAACTACCAGAAAGAAAATTCCACCTAACATTAGGAAGAACTTTCTGACTGTGAGAGCTGTTCAGCAATGGAACTCTCTGCCCCAAATTGTGGTGGAGGCTCTTTCTATGGAGGTTTTTAAACAGAGGCTGGATGGCTATCTGTTGTGGGTGCTTTGAACGCAATTTTCCTGCTTCTTGGCAGGGGGTTGGACTGGATGGCCTGTGAGATCTCTTCCAACTCTATGATTCTATGATTTTAAGAAAGTGGATTGTATCAGTATTTTATACAGGGGCTTGCTATTCAAATAAATGTAAGTCCTTTTACAATTCTGTTGGCAAAATTACAGCAGGATTTCAGTTACCTGAAACCATGGATAGAATAAAATGCCATGAAAGTGCCTGCCATCCAGTCCCAGCATACTGTAGAATTGCAGAGGAGGAGGCATCTTTTCTAGGAATTTGTTAGGTCCTCCAATGAATCTCTATAGTAAACGCCAGGGGAAGCATATCATAGAATAGAACTGGAGGGCCTTGAAATATCCTAGGAATACAATTTTTCTTGGCAAAATTGCAGAAATGGGTTTTGTGGGTTCAGAGGTTTTATTGTATTGAATTTTTCAGTGCTGCCTGTGATGATCATGCTAATGCCTTTACCATCAACCACATAATAAGTGGATTGCTCTGTTTTCTGGACAGCCTTCCATTATCACTATCAACAGAAGCTTGTCTGTGGTGAATTGTACATATCAATGTTTTGTCTCCAATCTGAAAAATGAAGCACCATGGAGCACTGACAAATTGTATTAAATGTTTTATTCATGCACAATCATCATAAAGGCACAATATGGCAAGTTTATTATGATTTGGCTGGGATCCTTATTATTATTTGTGGCTATTTATTGATTTGCATGCAGAACCAAATGGTAGCTGAACAATTGAAAGCATGTGTCTCAAAGCAAACAGATTTTATAGAAAAAGTTGCTTTGTGCTTATATTAAGTTGGACGATGAAGGATAGTATTTTGATCAATCCTAAGAACATTTTCCTTCACCCGCTTTAGATTTTTAAATTCCTTAACTAGAGATCTTAGCAACGGAATATTCAGCTGTTTCTTTGCAAGCTTGTCTCCACTACTAATTAGTGAATGAAATGTGTTCCTGGGTCATTAAACTTATGTCCTTTGTTTAATCTTCATGTATTTTAATATGTATCTTATATAAAATACATTTTAATATGTGTATTTGTGGTATGTTTGCAATGTGTATGTGTTTTAATTATTCTGCAACCTGTCTCGAGCCACAAGAAGAGTGGGCAAGATATAAAATTGTTGTTGTTGTTGTTGTTTCGTATTCTCTGTTTGGTACCAAAAGGAGAAATAACATAGAAAGAATAAGGAGAAAATCCTACAGTACAAAAATAAAACAGTTCAACATGTTTTAGCAAACTTAATTCAAAGCTAAACAATATACACTTGTGAAATGAAGCAATTTGCTGGGTATGTCTTGAAGAAATGCAACAAAAATCTTTTGAACCTTCCAAATATGCTTGAATGTTTTTGCCCCTCAAAAATGCATCCAGGAGTAATTTTTGTTTCATTCTCTAGCCTTCTTTTTTCTTCCTTGGTTGAAGATGGATGCATTTTTAAATGCTGGTGGAGGTGGGTAGCTCCTTTCTGAATCTATTTCTGGTTTTTTATATTCCACATGTGCTCAGAAAAAGATTTGAGAGATAGCTAGCTATAATGTATCCTTCCTCTTGTAGTCAGGCACATTTGATTATAGTAGATTCAGTTAGAATAAAAACACAAAATGAAAGCTCTTTAAATCTGTAGTTAAAAGAATAAAATACAATTCATAAGCACCCTCTATCTTTCCTTTAAAAATGTCCGCTATTTAAACCTTGTCAGAATAAAAATGGTTTTGCCTGCTGATGGCAAGATAACAGGAAAGGGGCCATTTTGGCTTCCCTGGCAAGAGATTTCCAGAGTCTGGGGGCAGCTCTTGAGAAGGCCCTCTCTTATGTACCCACCAAACATAACGCTGGTAGAACTGAGAGAAGATATCTCCTGATGTTTTCAGGGCCTGCACAGATGCATAAAAGGAGGTATGGCCTGCCAGATAGCATGGACTTGAGCCATATAGGGCTTTATGGGTAATAATCAGCACTTGGGGCAAGTGGATAATCCACTTGCCCCAAGAATATCTTCAACTCATACTCTACTGAAAATCAATATGATTGTGGAAGAATTTATTTCCCCAGCAGTTTGTCCACATTAGCAATATTCACCAATTGAAACTGATCCAGTGCATTCCCCCTCACAGAGTTGCTGGACACCTCATTATAAACTTCTGCTCCAATTATGACATCTAAGTTGGAACTTATGAGAGAGGGTTTATCTGTAAAATGGTCATTAAATGCACCACATTGAGTGACTGAAGGTTCTAATAGTGGGTTCAGGGAAAAGGGTACCTAACTTAGACCTCTTACCACCCTAAATAGCTCATCTAGACTTGAATTCTCAGACACAGTCAAGTTTTCCACCATCTGCGGTCTAGTCTTCCTGTTTCAGTTCTATAAGGGTCACTGTATACTACCCTTGCCAACCCCCCAAAAAAACCCTATTGGTCATGAAGGGCATATTCTTACCCTGGGCCTTTAAAAAACAGGTAACAGTAAAAAAATGAAACATTTTTGTTTACTTTCTTCAAGACATACCCAGAAAATTGCTTCATTTCACAAGTGTATATTATTTAGCTTTGAATTGAGTTTGCTAAAACATGTTGAACTGTTTTATTTTTGTAATGAAGGATTTTCTCCTTATTCTTTCTATGTTATTTCTCCTTTTCGTCAGTCCAGTTAGATTCAACGGTCAGGAGGGCTTACAACTAGCCTTGGCTAATATGGCAGCTGCATCTCTTCCTAGATTTGGAAGACCTAAAGATGGTAGTGCATACACTGGTACCAAGTTCAGAAACCCCAGTTGGTTTAAAATATGGCAGCCAGATTTGTTACAGAAACATCTAGGAGTGAGCACATTACACCTATCCTAAAGTCACTCCACTGGCTGCCAATTAGTTCCTAGGCAAAGTACAAGGTGTTGGTTTTGACCTTTAAAGGCCTACATATTTTGGGTCCAGGTTACCTTCAGGATTGCATTCCTGATGTCCTTTGTTTGATGTCTGTTTTGTGTTCTTTAATATGTACTTTAGAGAAATGCAGTTTAAATGTGGATCTTTTTATAGAAATATGCATATTTGTTGAATTTTTGCAATGTTCATTTTTTAAATTGTGTTCTAACCAGCCTCAGGTTGCAGTGAGAGGTGGGTAAGAATTATTATTATTATTAATAGTAATAATAATAATAATAAATTCTTACCCAACTCTCACTGCAACCTGAGGTTGGTTAGAACACAACCTTTGATTATTATTATAATCATCATCATCAAAGATAGATGGATATATTTGCTTCCTCATTTCCTTTTTTCTAGCCAAAGAAATGGAATCATTTTTTCTTTTTGTAAAGCTTAGCCTTTTATTGGTAATAGAAATCACAGAGACTGAGCAAAGTTAAATCCTGACACTTGTGGAATTATTCTGGATTTATAATTTTAAGATTAATCACACATTGAATTCATGGGACTTTTCATAGCTGTACATGAAACCCTTAATATCATTACTGGCTATGAGGTTTAATACCTGCTGTGAAGTTCCTGTTAACTTTTTGTTATGAAAATCAGCATTTACATGAAAACCATATGATGGAACCTGAACATCTTTATTATTATTATTACTAATCGTAGTTGGTATTGTAGCTCCAAATGATGCAGAACATTTTTTAAAAGAAAAAGTAAACTATAAGCCAAGTTAAATGAACTTTAAAAGAGAACATGATTCATAACAGATACAATGTTAGAACTGACCAGACAAAGCATATGGAAATTCTGTCCTTCTAATGGTAATATGTTTAAATGTATTTGCAATGGAGTTTGAAAAATTAAAACCAGTCCTTCCTTATGCATATCTGATGAAGATGAAATTTTGGAGTTTGCATTTGAAAGAATGGTGATGCAAACAGTATCGACGGGTGAAACGTCTACTTGAATTAGCTTGCTTGTGGAATGGTAGTCTTAAACTGATGATCGCATGTAATCTGCAATGTATTAGGAGCATATTCTTTATTGCCATCCCCATATTACATTTCAAATGCTTTTCCATGGAATGTTTCAAAATGTCAACTAAAATTATTATAAAGTGCATTGAAATGACATCTGTCCCTTCAGCACTCATCTAGGACTTTATTATTATGCGTATTTGGACAGTTTAAAGACAAGAGATCACTTACTGTGGTTTTTTGTGTCTCACTCTACCTCTGTCCTTTATATTGCCAACTCTACATTCTTGTTATCACAGCTTAGTCCTAGATCATTCATATCTGCAGCTTTTGCTTTAGAAAACAGAACAATAAAGGGAAGTGTGTCCATAGTGTCCACCACGGACTGTGAAGCTTAGGCACCTGAAACTTGACCTGCTACTAAGAGAATCCCAAAATAAATGGGTTTTTAATTTTATTTTAAAGGTGGATTAATATACTATATGTTAGCTTTTTGTAAAATCATTTCTTTGAGAGTCTCTAGGCAGCTCCACATAGACCACGGGGTTGGCATCGGAAAGAACATGCTAGATATGACCCCCGCTCTCATCTTCAAGACCCTGGATGTATTCCAAAATACAGAGAGACAGACAGAAGTGGATAGAAAAGGAGTTTGTGTTGCCCTAGCAAGGGCAGGCCAGAGAGTGAACAGAGGGAAAGACCCTAATAATAATAATAATAATAATAATAATAATAACAACTTTATTTATATACCGGACTATCTCCCCGAAGGGACTCAGGGCGGTTTCCAAGTAACAACGCAAAGTATACAGAGTAAACAACATAAGCTTAACATTAACAAAACAACATAAGCATAAAATTATCACAATAACAAATATATATTAAGAGTAATCCTGCCTGTTCAGAGCAATTAAAAAGGACCTGGCCGAGGCTAGTGCAAAATCAAAATATGAGGGGCCTGGGAATTGAGTACAGTGCTATAACAGTCTAACTGCACTAACAAGTCATTTCCGGGGCCTATTAGAGGAATGAACGGGGTAATAGGTAGAAAGTACAAGGCCATATTCAAACAATGTCTGGGACTGGGCTAGAACTGGTCATTCTCAAAGGCTTGTTGAAACACCCAGGTCTTCAAGCTCTTATAAAGGAGGGGAGGGATGGGGAGAGGTGGGGCCTGTCTTATTTTCCTTAAAAAGGTGTTCCAGAGGCAGGGGGCCACCACGGAGAAGGCCCTCTTTCTTGTCCCCACCAACCACGCTTGTGACTGTGGTGGGAGCGAAAGGAGGGCCTCCTGGAGGATCTTAGAGTTTGCACCGATTCATAGAAAGAATTGTGATCACGAAGATAGGTGGACAAGAGATCATAGTAAGTGATTTCTTGTCCAAAGGAGCTCTGGGGTAAAAAAGAAGAAAGATGAGTAAAAAAAGTGGAGGAGAAGAGAAAAAGCAAAAAGAAAGAGCAAAACTATTAGGACTTGAAAGAAAAAAAAAGCTCTCACCTTGGTGGATATGAAGAAAGAGTATAGTGCTAGGCAAGGAGAAGGAACATTAACCTGGTAAGATAAAAAGAGTATGAGTATGGATGAAGGGGGAAGAACATCTGGTTCATTATGAGGGAAAAAGCACCAGGTTTAGTTTGATGTGTCTTGGCTTTGTGAAACCATCTACTTTTGCTTGCAAGCAGTGTACCATATAATAATAATTTACCATGAATTCCTGTAATTGAAAATACATTTGTTTCCATTGCAACATTGTTCTTGCTCTGCACAAGAAATATTCAGAGCCAGATTCTACAAATTGTTTTGCAACTTGCAGATTAAAATACCGTAGGTGAAAGTCCTATGTGTTTAATCATGTTTTTGTATTTCTAAAAGTTAATATTGAAACCAGTACTGGGCATTAAATACATCAAAAGCTGAACATGGCCTTTACCTCTGTGTGTTTTTTTCATGTCAGGAGCAACTTGAGAAACTTCAAGTTACTTCTGGTGTGAGAGAATTGGCTGTCTGCAAGGACGTTGTCCAGGGGTCACCTGGATGTTTTGATGTTTTACCATTCTTGTGGGAGGCTTCTCTCATGTCCTCACATGGGGAGCTGAGCTGCAGAGGGACAGCACTCTCCCTGGGGAGCTTCAGTCCTGCACAAGGTTTTAACCCATTGCACCACTGGAAGCTCTGACTGAATGATGAAATGATTGAAATGCTCCTAGAGGACTCTCCCTGGATTTGAACCTTAGACGACACAGCTGGACTTGATCCCTTCCAGTCCGGCTTCTGTATTGGGCATGGGACAGAGACCGTGCTTGTTGCCATTACAGACCAACTTCGCCGCCAGCTGGCCCAGGGTGGATCAGCCCTGCTTGTTTTGTTAGATCTAACAGCAGCGTTTGACACCATAGACCATGCATTGTTGGCCCACCGTTTAGCCGTGACTGGGGTTAGGGGGATTGCCCTTAAATGGGTAACCTCCTTTCTCCAGGATCGGGGACAACATGTAGAGAGGGGAGAGGAGGTCTCCGGGAGGCTCCCATTAAGTTGTGGGGTCCCCCAGGGGCCATCCTCTCGCCCTTATTATTCAACATTTATATGCGACCCCTGGCCCAGCTGGCCCGCGACTTTGGTCTGGAGTATTATCAGTACGCTGATGACACCCAGCTTCTGCTGAGAATGGACAGCAGGCCGGTTACCGTACCTGATTGTTTCCATCTATGCCTCGAAGCCGTGACTGGATGGCTGCGTACCAGCCAACTGAAGGTGAACCCGTCGAAGACGGAGATCTTGTGGCCTAGTCGCCCTGGGCTGGATGAGTGCCGGTTGCCTACCCTGGATGGCGAGCAACTTAGCCCGTCATCCCTCGTAAAGAGCTTGGGTGTCCAATTGGACCCCTTGCTATCCATGGAAACTCAGGTCTCCATGGTTAGCAAAACGTCGTTTTTCCATCTACGACAGGCTAGGCGACTGGCACCCTACCTGTCCAGGGACGACCTGGCCACGGTGATCCAAGGCTGGCACTACTGTAACGCCCTCTACGTTGGCCTTCCCTTGTCGACAATCCGGAAACTCAAGCTAGTGCAGAATGCCGCTGCTCGCTTGCTGGTGGGAGCACCAGTGAGGGAGCATATCACTCCCATTCTCCAGCAACTGCACTGGCTTCCTATTGAGTACCGGATTGCCTTCAAGGTGCTAGTTTTAACGTTTAAGGCCTTACACGGTCTAGGGCCTGCGTACCTGAGGGACCGCCTTACCCCGTATGTTCCCCCGAGATCACTTCATTCTGAGAAACAGAACTTGCTACTTGTGCCATCAATCCACTCCTGCCACCTGTCCACAACCAGACAGAGAGCGTTCTCTGTGGTGGCTCCAGTGTTATGGAACTCCCTTCCTGATGACACCCGAGCAATCCCAGAGCTTGCCCCCTTCCGAAGGGCTTGCAGGACCGCCCTTTTCAGATTGGCCTTCACTTAGTCCGGCTTGTCTAGCGTGTTTTTAACCTTGAATTTTATTTGCAACTGTTTTAAATTTTATTGTATGGCTGCATGTATTGTTATACGCAGCTTGTTTTATTGTACGTTGTGATCCGCCCCGAGCCTGCAGGGAGGAGCGGAATATAAGATTGAACAAACAAATAAATAAATAAATAAACCTCCGACCTGTCGGTCTTCAGTCCTGCAGGCACAAGGGTTTAACCCATTGCGGCACGGGGGCTTCTAACTTTGTGGTGAAACTTGTGAAAAACAAGATGCCTGTTTATATAACTTGTATTTTGTACAGTGCAGGATATCTGACTGTCAAAATGGCTACACAAATGTGATTAAAACAACCATTATGATCTCAAGCTAGAGTTTTGTATATCATTTTAGAGTGCCCAATCAAACATTTTAAAGAATTGGTTTGTTTAGAAACTGTGTTGATGGAATTAACCCATGTTGTTTTCTTGGTTTCTTGCATCCTCCTGTTCTTTGGTTATGGAAGGCAATGTATGTGGAGTTTTCAAGTGGCTTCTTATGCAGGCACTGGTCAAATCCATCTCTGCTTAGACTCAACAAGGTTTCTGTTCATGTCCCTTCAGACCTTGCCCTGAGTGACTTGCCGTGTGTGTCTTGTTGTAAGTTATATGGTCTTTTATATTTAATTTCTACATTTAAGTCCTGGAATTAACAGGATTTTTGTGTAATTGATACTCTTTAAAAAAATCAACATCTGGCAGCTTTCAGTGTTATTATACATTTAAAAGATATTAAGATATTTCCTGTGCCTGCAGACACTGTACAGGCATTGTAGATTTTCAATTAGGCAATTAGAGTTCAAGATTTCAAGGCAGCTATATTGCAACAAGGATTCTTAAAAGAGCAGCATTTCTAATATGGTGGTCCACATTAACCTCTCGCACCTCACCTCAAACCTACGCTAGAACCCTAAGATGCCACACAGGACTGTACAGCAGGCACCCTCAATGCCTCTCATATTCAGTTGCCATGATCTTGGAAGATAAAAATAGCCTTACCTTGGGGCTTAGAGTAGTTAAGTGCATAAAGGGAAAGACAGAGCATTTCACACTGTGAGATAGAAGGATCAAAGAGTAGGGTGAAGGAGCAAAACATTTTGGGCAGAGTGAGAGAAAGCCCAGTGAGATAGATAGGACTGAGGTGTTTCTAAGCCTGCATATCTCTTTCAGCATGTAGAGGGGGGTTCAATACTCATCGGCATTATTTGTTTTAGGGTTTCATTGTTATTACTCATTATAAGATTAAAACATAATGTTTCATTTTGCTCAGTGCAAAATGACATGGAACTTGAAAAATTCCTATCAGAATTCCTTGTATTAAACAGCTTTAAATGCCTTTTGAGAGAAAGTATACAATTTAGGTCAATCTCCTTATTACTTTGTTCCTGCTCAAGTGTTTGTTTCTTTAAAATTACATCAGTACATTCTCATTTCCCAAAACTAACTTACTACAAATGGCTAGATTACTGTAGCTAATTACACTTTAATTCTGTGTAATCCATTAAGGCTGGATAAATTTGTAGATCTTCCTTGCAGTGCTGGTCTAACGTGCGGAAATCAGAATATGCAATACAGAATATACAATAAATGACTGGGATTCCTTCTGTCTACTATTGCTATTACCTGCAATTCTGAAAGAGAACCTCAACCACCACACAACACTGACCTGGTTGTACTCTTCTCAAATTGTGTTAGATTAGCCTACATGGTGTTACATCACTTATTTAGCTACTTTCAGTTATTCTTCTCATGATAGAGAATTAATCTTCAAGTCATGGTACCATCTTCTTTCAAAACAATTATTCAGTAGCCAGAGAAATAGAACAATTGAATATTCTCTACATAATAACGGATACAATTATTTTAATGAAGGGAATTGGGGAGTGGGGTCAACCCTATTGAGCACCTAACGTGATGAAGACCATGAGGTGTCTGTCTATTGCAGTGACCTTCATGAAAAAACAATACATTCCAAGTCCTCAGTCAAATCTGGACTAGTGTTTCATAATGACTGATCTAAGAAATAGAACGGAAAATTTCAATTGTGTTCTATTCAGAATAAAACTTTAAACAGAAGGCTGAGAAATCCTTATGTGTCCTGGAATGGAAATTAGATTCTGGATCAGTTAAAACAAAATAACCAGTGGTGGAAATTACTGAGCACAATGAAAACAAGCATCTATTCAGCACAGAATAGTCCCATAAATTCTGCTGGGTTTACTAGCCCAGATTACCTGTCTGAGCGTATCTCCCATTGTGAACTAAGTTTAAGATCAGCTGGAGGGGCCCTGCTCTTGATTCCACCACCTAGGTAATGGAGGAGGGGGTTCACTAATAACAGTCAGAGCAATGAGGAGCAACCAACTTGAAATAAACAATGCTGTTGTATTAAACAAATAAATCGCAATATGCAGATATACAACTAGCAAGTCATGGTACAATGTAAATACAGATTATAGCACGTATGCGGGGAAATGTTCCCCCCGCATATGTGCTATAATCTGTATTTACATTGTACCATGACTTGCTAGTTGTATATCTGCATATTGCGATTTATTTGTTTAATACAACAGCATTGTTTATTTCAAGTTGGTTGCTCCTCATTGCTCTGACTTGATTCCACCACCACCACAAACGTGACTGGTGAAGATGAGAGACAGGGCCTTCTCAATGGTGGCCCCTCACTTGTGGAACTCTCTCATTTGAACAATAGAGGCAGCAATCAAGAATAAGACTCAAGTGATATGAATGACAATGGACTGACCTGGACTTGGATTTTAAATCTGTGTGATTTTAAACATATGCCTTATTAATGTAATATTTTAATGAATTGTTTTAAATGTATTTTTACGAATGTGGATGGCACTGAATGAGTGCCTGTTGTGAAGCCACCCTGAATTCCCCCTCGGGGGTAAAAAGAGTACAAATGTACGAAATCAAATAAATACCAATGAAAATTACCTGACCCATAAACTACATAGAGGTGGGATTTATTTGGGCTGCAACATAGCTGGGAACGTATTAATCTTTTCTGTCCATACACCATGGTCTAAATAGGAATCACCCCACCCCAAGACCCAACTGTAGCATTTAAAGAAAAATAAAAGTTGTAAGTAATGCGCATTTAGTGTAACATGTTATTCAGCCTCAATGTCTGGCCCATTTTTATTTCTTGCAGTTACATATCTTCAGATAATAATAATAATAATCAGCTGCCTGTGACCAAAGCAAAAATCAAAAACCAATAAAACAAAAACAAAACAAAAACTGGTGTGATCACAAGCCTGAAAATGTTACAGAAAATGAACATGTAAAACTACTCTGGGACTTCCGAATTCAGACTGAAAGAGTTTTGGAGCACAATACTCCTGACCTCATGGCTTGAGACAGGTCCTAAAGCATACTGGTCATTATGGCAAATTCTTATTAAGTAGGCTGTGGTATAAAGTACTTTGACCTCCATTCAGAGGCAGATAAAGTCCTGTTCATCAACAATGCCAATGGTATTAAAGTCTTTCCTAGTTTCTTAAACAAGGGGTGTTCAGATGTGGGTATAGTCCAGATGTTGGATTATATCTACCAAAATTCCTCATCACTGAAGCTCTGGGACTTGCAATCCTAATGAAATTTGGGCCATATAATGTACACCCTGAGTTAATATATTACAGTCCATACAGCAGTAAGTTGGAAAGACAAAAAGCAGAGACAAACCATAGGTGTACTCTGGAAGGCTTAAAAACATCAGATCTAAGCTAAACCTGGACACATTTATTTCAGATTGCTTTGGGAAGGGATCTCTGAAGATGTAATATTCCTGTAGGTAGTTTTTGGTTTAGTTGTTGAAGAGAAACTAAACTAGAACAATATGTCTAAAAGAGCTGAAACCTTAAAGCACTCAAGATATATTTTAAACTAAAACATTCATTTTCTTTTTAAAATGTGCCCAAAGATTTTCCTAAAGATTAAATAGAAGCCTAAACCAAACTCTCAATTGTATTCTAAAATGTATTGGAATTCAACAAAGAGCTGCAAGGGCAGATTAAAGGTGATGTTTTTGCTTAACTCTGACTTTATTTGATTTCTCTGGTTTCTGTGATGCAACTTGGACGCAAAGTAAAACTCTCTTCTCTCTTGCTTTTAACAAAAGTATGTCTTTTAAAAAGGATTAAAGAAAATAAAAATACATATTCTGGAATAGTGAATTAAAAACATTCACTTTGATGTCAGTATTCATATCTGCTCCAGATCTGAAGTACATAAAGGGTAGAGCTTTGATTAAGAATTGAAGTTACTCTGAAAGCCCCTGCAATTGCATTCAATTAAGCTTTAAGGCTAAATCCCACTTTTGGCTAACATGATACCTAAACATTTGACGGCTTTGCAATTGTCATTAATTCAGTGATTCTACTCCAGATGGACC
The DNA here is from genome assembly GCA_030556195.1 of Anolis apletophallus. Classification (NCBI taxonomy): domain Eukaryota; kingdom Metazoa; phylum Chordata; class Lepidosauria; order Squamata; family Anolidae; genus Anolis; species Anolis apletophallus. Next base: position 45,277,188 of record JARBWK010000001.1, on the reverse strand, counting down.
AACAACTGGCTTTACACTCTACCAATTGTTTTCAGATAATTATCTAATTTCTAGATTTAGATTTCCCCCACCCAGATGTTCACCTTTTTACAGGTGGACTGCACATTTATCATATAGTTGGTTAAAAAATAGCTATCGTTCCTATTCAAGACTTCTATCTCCCCTTCTCCTTAAAATATTATATCAACGTAAGTGAGAACCAATGCAGAGAATATGGAATAGGAGTTAAAATTGAACTGAAGACATGTTGTGGTACCAGAAGTTTCCAAATCCCTTTCATTAAAAAGAAACAGCCAGGGCCACAACACAAGTTAAATTGCCCAGCTACTGTCATCCCATACCCATCCTCTTCCTGCACTATAGGTGAGATCAGTATGGTCTATAATGCTATATCTGTATGAACGGTAAAAAACAGAAGCACTTTATCCAACCATAAACAACATACCAAACATGCACACACACACACGTACACAAGGAGAGGGGGGAGAGAGGGAGAGGGAGAGAGGGGGAGAAATACATTAAATATGGCAGAAACACCAATGAAATGCATAGGAACTTTATACCAGGTTGTGGCCTGCAGGTGTAGTCTAGAAAGATTTTGAACGGCTCTTAAATCTCCCTGACATTAATAGATCTGAGCATTACACTGTGAGTTCTGTAAGTCTGGCAATCTGATTTGAGGCATATTTACTTTAAAGTAAGTTGCATTGGTACTCTTAGGTATAGTATTGCAACCTTAAGCATAGATTATGCTCAGTATGTTTGGAATGGAAAAAATGCATTGGATGGCAAATAGAAGCAATATGGGTAATTACTCAGGCTGAATATTTTTTGCTATTTTATGACATTTAAAGTTGTACGCAGTTGTTTGCCAAAAGCATCTGGTGTATGTGATTAACAAAAAGAAAGCTGTTCAGGGCGTGGGGTTTGCTTTGGAAGAGGACTACACATCTCAAATAACTTTCCCTTTCTTTCTTTCTTTTATATATTTGCCCGTGCTTTATTTTGGGTGTTTTTATGCTGGAAAAGGCCACTAAAATAGCTGTGGAGTTTCAGGAGCACTTGGGGTTTGGTGTGTGTGTGTGTCTGTAGAGAAACAAGAAGAAAAACATGACTGCCAATTAAAAAACATTTTTTTTCTTCTGGTATCATTAATCAAACGCATAAGCAGTTCATGCAGTGACACCTGGCAGGGTTAATGTTTAAGACCTACAGCAATTACAGTTCCCCTGAAAATCACTTGGCCAGCAAGTCACATAAAAGCCTGTGATTATGAAGGAAATGGGAATTAGCAGAAAAATTTGGGGAAACCAGTTGAAATGCGCTAGTAGCAAAGAGGCCAAGAGAAATCTGACTGATTGGAGCTCCCCAAGGGAGAGAAAAAAGAGGCCCGGGGGTCACGCCTTCTCCAAATTAGTAGTGTCTGTCATTTGAAACCCAAATAAAGCAGGAACAGACGAATAAGATATTTTTCTGTGGAAGAACTCCTCTGCATTCTGCTGCAGCTAAAGCTTGGATTTACGCAAGTTTTAATTCAGCTGTCCTTCATCTATTTTGATTTGAAAAAAGGTAATAGGCATAGACCCCAAACATATCTTAATATAAAGCTGGCTTTTAAAGTTTAAAAGGATAATTAAGTATTAGATTCAAAACATTATCTTGTTTCCCTATTTCCACATTTGCATGCTTTCCAAGAGCAAATAAAATTATTTCCCCAATGTTGGCAGAACACTTTTGGGGGCAGACAATTTAACATGTTAAGGGAAAAACATGCTCAAAATCAACAAAGTGCAGCCTTGGATTGCTGTCAGGTTTTTGGGCTGTATGGCCATGTTCCAGTACATTGCAGCATGCTTACCATGACAGTCAAACTCTTTAATATCAAATGTGTGCAAAGCATTCGCCACAACTTCTGTGGAAATAAATCCCGAATTTAGGATGGCGTATTTTATATATAGTGGAGGGAGCCAGTTAGTGGATAGACAGGGAGAATGGTCCTTTCTACCCAAAGTGAGCAATCTCTGAAGTTGCAACTAATCCAAGGAGTAGAACTGCTTTTCACACCAGTCTTTACAGCATAAAACTGCACATCTCCTGAAACGAGAGAGGACTGAAATGAATATTTACAGATATTTTGGCAAGATTCAAAAGTGAAGTCAAATGTCAAATATTTGGTTTAGTTGCTTTGGGACTAAGCCAGCTTTACCATTAGACAGAGTAAGTGGTTGCACTGGGCAGCAGGTAGTGGCAGGGGCTTCATGGCACTGTACCAGCCTTTGCTTTCTAGTTGCTAGTTGAAAACCCAGAATGTAGTCAAGGCTGCAAAAATGAGACAGAATGCAGAAACTATGAGAGGCTGCAGCTGTGGACTCACCCAGACAAGTCTTAAAACTGATCCTCCCTGCTCCCCCCAATCTCCTAGCACAGTGTTTTTCAACCTTTTTTGAGCTGCGGCACATTTTTTACATTTACAAAATCCTGGGGCACACCACCAACCAAAATGACACAAAATGACACTCTAACACAGTAATACATTTTGGGAGTTACAGTTTCTGGGATTCATAGTTAACACACAATCAAAGAGCATCCTGAACTCTTGCAACAATGGAATTGAACCAAACTTGGCATATTGAACTCTCATTACCAATAGAAAGTGCTGAAAGGGTTTGCTTGGGAACTGACCTTGAGTTTGGAAGTTGTAGTTCACCTACACCCAGAAAGCACTGTGGACTCAAACAATGTTATGTTATGTTGTTGTTTGTTTTCTATCCAGAATCACAATGTTGGAAGGAGGCTCACCACTTTGGTCCCTAAAACAGGCATGGGAAAACTTGGCCCTCTGGGTGCTTTGGACTTCAACTCCCACCATTCCTAACAGCCTGAGGCCCTTTCCTGCTTAAGTGGCTGAGGGGGGGAAAGGAAAAGGGCCTGAGGCTGCTAGGAATGGTGGGAGTTGGAGTCCAAAACACCTGGAAGGTCCAGGTTTGCCATGCCAGCTTTGGACAGAGACCTCTTCCTCCCCCTTCCCCTTCGTGCCCCTTCTTCCCCCTCCTGCCAAAAACTTACTTTTTCTTCTACACTGCCGCTTCTGCCACCATTTTGATCCAAGGGGACAGTGTGAGCGTGTTCAGGAGGGGAGGGGGGAGGGAGGAAGATGTGACCCGTGTGGGCACTACTGCACAGACTCGCCCCAGGGCAAAGCGAGCAGAGTGAGGCTGGGAAGAAGGGAGCCCGAGTGGAGCAGAAAAAGTGTTCGGCAGGAGGGGGAAGAAAGGGTATTGGAGGCTCCAATTTCCCACGGCACACCTGATGATCGCTCATGGCACACTAGTGTGCCACGGAACACTGGTTGGAAAACACTGTCCTAGCATGTCAGGAGAGGTGGCTGGGTACATTCATTAACTTCTTATGAGTTCTTTTGCAGGGCTTCAGGGTGGCCGCATGTCATCTTGATACTAATCAGGATGGCATGTAGATTCTCCCCCCCCCCTCCGAAAGCCTGTTTTTTGTGGGGGGATGGGACGGGACTTAAACCCACTTCAGTGCATGTTTATGTCCTGTGTGGAAGCACCCTGAATGCACTTGCCCAAGCCTACTGGAAAAGGAAACATTCTGCTCCCCCCCCCTCTCCCTGCTTATTTAATTGAGTGCAAACTACTTTCACACTTTGAACTCAATTTGTACAAGTGAGGTAAGTTGAGGAGAAAGTGGAAAGAAAAACTGTAGCATTTTAAAAACAGTTGGAAAAGTGGGACAACAAAGAAGTAATTAGGACCATCCTTGCCAAACTGGGATGCATTTCACTTTATGCAGCCAAAGGATGTGGAAAGGATCCACGGAGAAGCAGGAGCTACCACATAAATGCTGGATCCTTGCTCCTGGCTCATTAAAACAGAGAGAGGCTCTCTAGTGAGTAAGTAATATGGCAAATGTCTTACTTCAGTTAGCCAGAATACCCTCCTGTTTGTGATAAAAAAAGAATATCCTCAAATCCCATCCTATTAGATAAGTATTGTCCTGTCTCCAATATCCTCATTTTGGACAAGGTTCTGGAGCTTGTTGTGGTCTCCCAACTCTGGGGTTCTTTGATGAAACTCGCGGCAGAATAAAAGATGACTATAAGCGATGCTTTCAGTGGCTACACACCAATGCACATCACTGAAAGATGAGCTTGAGGTCCTAGTGCAGGAGGGTAAATATGACTTTATGGGTGTAACAGAGACTTGATAAAATGGTCTTCATAACTGGAATACAACAGTTGAGGAATATAATCCTTTTCATGAAGAAGGAACAGATAAAAGCACAATTCCATGAAAGAAGAAAAATGGGAACATCTGAAAAAAAAACTCCCAATATGACTGCACAGTTTTAAAAATTATGTCAGAAACTACTTGATAAATACTGCAAGTCATTTCTGGTGTGAGAGGATTGGCAGTCTACAGAGACATTGCTCAGGGGATGCCCAAATGTGTTACCATCCTGCTGGTTTCTTTCATGTCCCCAGAAGTTAGAGCTGACCGACTGCACAGTAAATTCAAGGAGGAAGCGAAAAGAACAGAAGTATGCCTGGAAGAATACATATATGTAGTACAAATTTTCAGGAATAGTGTAAGGAAAGCTAAAACTCAAAATAAGATGACTAGGAAGCAGGGAGGAACACAAACAGTTTATTCTCCCAAATATGTTCAAAGCAAGAAAGTGATGAAAGAAATGGTGGGACTGCTGCTTGGTAAGTAAAAAAACAAACTACCTCCTCACAAAGAAAAAGCAAAACAATTCAATACCAGTTTTGTTTTACTTAATTCCCTACCCCACACCTCACTTCCCAAAAGCGGGCAGTATGCTTCAATGCCTCAGCAGAGAACTTGATAAGGAATCCAGGTTGCATGTAGGTTGCAGTTGCATAGTAGCATTTTCACTGACAATAGAATTGCCAATGCAAAAAGAGCCCATTGAATTTACTGGACTTTGCTTAGTAGTGAAGGGATATAGGCTACAGTCTTACTGAACAGCCCTAATTTTGTTTACTCAGATCCACATAGTTAAAGCAATGGTATTCCCCATAGTAACCTATGGATGTGAGAGCTGGACTGTAAGGAAGGCTGAGCGAAGGAAGATAGACGCTTTTGAACTGTGGTGTTGGAGGAAAATTCTGGGAGTGCTTTGGACCTCAAGAAGATTAAATCAGTCCAATATGCCCAACTGCTCACTGGAAGGAAGGATATTAGAGAGGCAAAGATGAAGTACTTTGGTCACATAATGAGAAGTCAGGAAAGCTTAGAGAAGATAGTGATGCTGGGGAAAATGGAAGGAAAAAGGAAGATGGGTGGATGTTATCCTTGAAGTGACTGGCTTGGCCTTGAGGAGTTCGGGGTGGCCACAGCAGACAGGGAGCTCTGGTGTGAGCTGGTCCATGAGGTCACAAAGAGTCGGAAACGACTGAATGAATAAACAGAAACAAAATTTCTACCCCAATATTGGAGCGTATAAGATGAAATGAAAAATTGTCATAATTCCCCTATAAGGAGAAAAACAAAAATGTAGTAAACTGACACGAAGCAAGGGAAAATGCAGGCAGGGTTAGGTTGGCAAAGCACCATAACATTTGAGTCTCAAAGATTTCTGCATCTGTGAATCATTGCAAGATTATCAGTAACTCTTTTCATTATTATTTTTTAAATCATAGCTTTCTCTTCTTTTCAAAGCGGAAGCTACTGGTTAGTTTTTCTTCAGCTTCCCTACTTCTGTTTAATTTCAGTTCTGATTAGCAATTTATGAGACAGCTGAAGGATGACTATTCCGCAAAAGAATGCCTGACTGGCTAATTCTTCCTCTCCCCATGCATAAAGGCACAATCCCATGCTACATATGATTATGTTATGAAAAAAAGTAAATGCAGCACATTACTAAAGCATTAATCACTGGTAGAAGAAAATTCTACTGACAAACAGAATCTCTTACAAACCTTTTCTTTACATAAAATATTGAATCTACTGTTTGGAAAAATGGAACTCGAGGTCAGTTAAGAGACTGCATACTATAATTATCTAAGTTCTTCATGTGAATGAGTATGTGTAGATCAAGAAAGAGCAGGAAAATGCCATTAATATTCCTGTGATTTTTCAGCATTGGTAGATTAAAACATGGGTGAGATTAAAAGGCTAAGCCCAAGGGGAAATGTCTTGCATGCATTATAAAAAGACGAATCCCTCAACAACATGTTGATGAAAGAAACCTATTTGCTTGTTATTGCTCTTACTTGTACTATCAAGCTTCACATTGCTGAGAATCTGGGTTGGATCCAGGGTTTTATTTCACTGGTGAGAGCATTCCCGGGCTTCACTGAAAAGGGGGCCAAAGGATGAATGTTACCAGCTTTTTCAGATCTGGAGCCATTCATAGCCAGGGAATCCAAGAAGGAGGCAACCAAGGTCATCTCTTCTCAATTCAGCCAAAATAAAAATTCAACTGGTTAAAAAAAGATATATGAATAACTAAGTACATCTGGAAAATCACTATGATTTTTGAACAGATTAGTCTTATAAAATATAAGATAAGTTTTGCTTAAACTATAGCTTAATATAAAGCTGTCATCAAATTACATTACATTTTTCAGGATAAATGAACTGTAGATAGATACATTTTTAAAGACACAGGAGGTATTGTGAAGTGGGCAGGTAGACTTCAAAGAACCTAAGTAGAAGGAAAACCATCTGGAGTATTATTATTTTCATATTACAGTGATATACACATAATGATCTTTATATATTGTTAATTGTTATTACCACTGATTACAATAGAATCAATGTGATAAAATTTGTTCAACAGAAATTAAATATGTTTTAGGAAGCTAGTTCAGTGAGAAGAACTAATTAAAATGAACGATGTTATCAATTAAGATAGGATGTTTCTAATGAAAAGAGTTTCCTTAACTTAATTAAATGTATTGGAAATTGACAAAGCTGATTTAAAATATAATAGATGGGCTTTCAGCATTTAATTCCAAAATTTGAGTTATTAATAAAGTTATTAATTAAATGAGAGGTTAAGCTAAGATGTTTTACATTTCCCAGATAATTCTTTAATAAGTGTGGTATAGTAGTATGGTGTGGCGCAGTGTGGTATAGTACAACAATCATCTGAGCTCTTTGACTGCAGCATTTTCTCGAATGAAGCAGAGAGTGTTTGAGGACTGGAATACCAAGATGCTTGTTTATAAAGCTGTTGTCCTCCCAACTCTGTTATATGCCTGATAAACGTGGACCATCTATAAACATCATTCTCAACTTCAGCATTGCCTCTGAAAAATCCTGCAAATCTCTTGGGAAGACAGGTGGCCAAAGTCAGTGTTCTGGAAGAAGCAAATGCCACCAGTGGTGAAGCAATGACCCCCCTCCATCAACTTATTTATTTATTTATTTCATTCGGCTTCTATGCCGCCACTCCCGGTGGGCTCAGGGCGGTTCACAGACCAAAAGAACACAGAGTAAAAACAATACAAAATAAAACAGGGTAAAATAACATTAGAACGACATTAAAATAGCAATGTGCAACACTTAAAACGACCTGGATCAGGCTCAATTCCGCAGGGGGGTGCGACTCACAAGGCCTACACCAGGAAGGCAAGCTGGAAAAGGTGGGTCTTGCATGCCCGCCTGAAGGGGAGCAGGTCGTGTGATGGAGACGGTCCTGGTCTCCATCACAGACCAACTCCGCTGCCAGCTCGACCAAGGCGGGTCTGCGCTGCTCGTGTTATTGGACCTCACGGCAGCGTTTGACATGGTCGACCACAATCTTTTGACCCACCGCCTGGCCATGGCTGGAGTGAGGGGGATAGTCCTGAAATGGCTGACCTCCTTCCTCCACCAGCGGTCTCAGTGTGTGAGGAGGGGTGGGGTGGTCTCTGAGGGCTCCCCATTAGTTTGTGGAGTTCCGCAAGGGGCCATTCTCTCCCCTCTGTTATTTAACATCTACATGCAGCCGCTTGCACAGCTGGTGCGGAGTTATGGGCTGGAGTGTCACCAGTACGCTGATGACACCCAGCTCATTCTGAGGATGGAGGGCAGGCTGGGATCCGTCCCCGATAATTTCCAACATTGCCTCGAAGCCGTTACCGGATGGCTGCGAGCCATTAGGTTGAGGGAGAATCCGGCGAAGACGGAGATTTTGTGGCTAGGCCGCCCGGGTGGTGGGGATGTCTAGCTTCCGACCCTGGACGGTGTGGCGTTATGCCCATCGCCATCCGTAAAGAGCCTGGGGGTCCATTTGGACTCCCAGATGACCATGGAGACCCAGGTCTCTGCGGTCAGCAAGATTACCTTTTTCCACCTGAGACAGGCAAGGAGGCTGGCCCCCTACCTCTCCCGGAACGACCTGGCCACGGTGATCCAAGCCACGGTCATCTCGAGACTGGATTACTGTAACGCACTCTACGTTGGCCTTCCTCTGTCGGTGATCCGGAGGCTCAAGCTGGTGCAGAACACTGCCGCCCGGCTCCTGTCTGGCACCCCAGGAGGTTGCCACGTAACACCTACCTTGCAGGATCTGCACTGGCTACCAATTGAGCACCGGATCACCTTCAAAGTGTTGGTTCTCACCTTTAAGGCCTTGCACGGTCTGGGGCCAGCGTATCTTTGTGATGGATCTAAACCACTAATTCGACCTGGGCGAGAGCGTCATAAAATTCCAATTCGGCCAAAAATTTGTGCAAGAACATTGATAAATTTAAATCGGGCTCCTGACAAAGTTAAGCTGAGTACTGAGGAAGGCGGTCCCTCCCGGTTGAAAGTGGTGCTGTTTAATGCCAGGTCAGTCAATGGTAAAACAACAATAATACAAGATCTAATTCGTGAAGAACAAGCTGACCTGGCCTGTATGGACGAGGCTGGGGGGGTTAATCTCTCCCAGCTCTGCCCACCGGGTTACTCCGTACAGCACCAAGCGAGACCGGGAGGGCGGGGAGGGGGAGTCGCAGTGGTCTATAAGGATTCCATCCCCTGACCAGGTGCCCCATCCCACAGTCAACCACGTTCAATGTGTCGGCCTAAGGATTGGTGACCGGGGACAGGATAGGGATTCTGTTAGTGTACCGACCACCCCGCTGCACTACAGTCTCCTTACCTGAGCTAGCCGGAGTGGTCTCGGGCCTGGCCGTGGAGTCTCAGCAGCTCATCGTGCTGGGAGACTTCAACGTCCATGCCGAGACCACTCTATCAGGAGCGGCTCAGGACTTCATGGCCGCCATGGCAACCATGGGCCTGTCCCAGTTAATATCGGGTCCCACCCATAGTGCTGGACACACTTTAGATCTGGTTTTCTGCCAGGGATGGGATGAAAGTGGCGGAGTGGAGGAACTGACCATCATTCCTTTGCCATGGTCCGACCACCACCTGATCAAGTTTAGACTCACTGGGCCTTTCCACCTCCGCAGGGGTGGTGGACCTATTAGAATGGTCCGCCCCAGGAGACTTATGGATCCGAACGGATTCCTGACGGCTCTTGGGATTTTTCCCCGCCTCGGTAAGTGACCCTGTCGAGGCTCTTGTCTCACTCTGGGACAGGGAGATGACAAGGGCTGTTGACACGATCGCTCCAGAACGTCCCCTCTTGAGTAATCGAGCTAAACCAGCTCCTTGGTTCACTGAGGAGCTGGCAGCAATGAAGCGAAAAAGAGGAGGCTAGAGTGCGTGTGGCGAGGGAAACGGAGCGGATCAGCTCAGGCGCGCCTGGTCTCTTATTTGAGGACCTATGACGCTGCAATAAAAGCCGCACAAAAAACATCTATTGCGGCCAAGGTGGCCGCCGCCAAGAACCGCCCAGCGGAACTGTTTCGAGTCGTTAGGGGTCTTTAAATCCGCCTCAGTGCGAGATCCCTGACGGCTCGGCGGCACGCTGTGATGAGTTTGCTAAGGTCTTCGCGGATAAGGTGGCTCTGATCCGTTCGATTTCGATACCACTTTAACGGCAGTCTCTGAGGATGTGACACGAGCACCTGCTTGTCCGGTTTTGATGGATTCGTTTCAATTGGTTCAGCTTGAGGATGTGGACAAGATCCTTGGAGGCGAGGCCCACGACATGCATCCTAGACCCCTGCCCATCCTGGCTGATCAAGGAAGCCAGAGGGGTTTGGCAGAGTGGGTGAAGGTGGTGGTTAATGCCTCCCTTCGGGAAGGCACCATTCCAGCCAGCTTAAAGCAAGCTGTTATAAAACCGCTGTTGAAGAAACCTTCACTGGACCCCACTCAATTAGTGAACTATCGGCCAGTTTCCAATCTCCCCTATTTGGGCAAAGTCATGGAACGTGTGGTGGCTTCGCAACTCCAGGGTTCTTGGCAGACACTGATTATCTGGATCCGGCACAGTCTGGCTTTAGGCCGGGGCATGGGACTGAGACAGCCTTGGTCGCCTTGGTAGATGATCTACGCCGGGAACTTGACAGGGAGTGTGTCCCTGTTGGTTCTGCTGGACCTCTCAGCGGCTTTCGATACCGTTGACCACGGTATCCTTCTGGGTCGCCTTGCAGATATGGGGCTTGGGGGTACTGCATTGCAGTGGCTCCAATCCTTCCTGGAAGGTCGTACCCAGAAGGTGTCATTGGGTGACACCTGTTCGGCTCCACAGCCGTTGTCCTGTGGAGTCCCTCAGGGTTCAGTTCTGTCCCGATGTTATTCAACATCTACATGAAACCGCTGGGAGAGATCATTCGGAGTTTCGGAGTAAGGTGTTATCTGTACGCAGATGATGTCCAGATCTGTCACTCCTTCCCACCTGTCACCAAGGAGGCTGTCCAGACCCTGAACCGGTGCTTGGCTGCTGTGTCGGACTGGATGAGGGCTAGCAAATTGAAACTAAATCCAGACAAGACAGAGGTCCTCCTGGTCAGTCGTAAGGCCGAACAGGGTATAGGGTTACAGCCTGTGTTGGACGGGGTTACACTCCCCTGAAGACGCAGGTTCGCAGCTTGGGAGTGATCCTGGACTCAGCGCTGAGCCTGGAACCCCAGGTCTCAGCGGTGGCCAGGTAGCTTTTGCACAGTTGAGACTCGTGCGCCAGCTGCGCCCGTACCTTGGGAAGTCTGATCTGGCTACGGTCGTCCACGCTCTGGTCACATCCCGAATAGATTACTGCAACGCACTCTACGTGGGGCTGCCTTTGAAGACAGTTCGGAAATTGCAATTAGTCCAGCGGGCGGCAGCCAGACTACTAACGGGAGCTACATACAGGAGCACACTATCCCCCTGCTGTGTCAGCTCCACTGGCTGCCTGTCCAATCCCCCCGCCTGTGGAATGCGCTCCCTATGGAGATACGGTCCACCTCATCCCTCCTGACATTCAGGAAGAAGGTGAAATCCTGGCTCTGGGATCAGGCATTCCCTCACCAGCACTAGGCAGCATGTGAGACGGAATTTTAATGGGAGGGAGGAAGAGGGTCAATGTTTCTAGGGTTGAATACTGTTTTAATTGGAATGATTGTAGATGTGTTGAGGGATTGTATTTTAATGCCTTAATGTTTTAATGGGTTGTGGGGTTTGGGGTTTTACGCTGTTGATGTGGCATCGAATTGTGCCTGCTGTAAGCCGCTCTGAGTCCCCCCTCGGGGGTTGAGAAGAGCGGGGTAAAATCCTGAAATAAATAAATATCTGAGGGACCGTCTCACCCCATACTGCCCTTCGAGATCACTATGGTCCGAGGACTCCAATCTCTTGGAGATACCCTCGGCCAAACTTGCAAGATTGACATCTACCCGCCGGAGGGCGTTCTCTGTCATAGTGCCTACGCTGTGGAACGCCCTCCCGGCCGGAACTCGGGCCATGAAGGACTTGCTCCTGTTCAGACGGGCCTGTAAAACCCACCTGTTTAAGCAGGCCTTTGGTGGGTAGGTCCTGCCCATGCCCCGCCTCCTGTCCATTCGTCTTGGGACGATGGGCTGCTTATTGTTGAACTGTGCTACTGTTTTGCTGTGCTGTCGTTGTTTTAACTGTTTTAATTGTTTTATTGCCTGTTTTTTATTATGCCTTTCGGCTCCTGTAAGCCGCCGCGAGCCTCAGGGAGTCGGCGGCATAGAAGCCCGAATAATAAATAAATAAATAAATAAATAAATAAATAAATTATTAAGGTAATATAGTTTCATTAATTCTATAATTAAAAGATTTTAAATGAGCAAGTAGTGAAGGCTTCTTGGGCAAGGAATGGTTTTCTTTGCATTTAGGTGTCTTTCTTGTGTTTCTCAACAGGTATGGTCTTGAGACTGTCAGTTGCAGTATGTAGTTGTGTCACACAAACATGATGTGGAATCCCTGAGCATTTGTGAAATAAGCAATAAATCATATATTTTAAATATATAAAAATGAAAGGTTTTCATGAGACACATTTTGTCTCCATACATTTTGTTATTACAATTTATGTATGTGTCCATATCTCTTATAATGGGCTGGTTTAACCTCTGGTTTTTACAGTAAAACTGAATAACTGTGTTGCAAAATGATTCATGTCTAAAAAGTGTGTCATCAACATGAAATGGTTGGAAATATGTGGTCCAGAGATTCCACATCTGTCCCAGAAAACTGAAGAGAGAAGTTCTTATCCCTGGGCTATTGCTTAGATCCATGTTGGAGTAAGCCAGCTAAAGAAGGAAGGGGGGGAGGTTAAGAAGAAGACATAATAAAGGTGGGAGAAAAGGAAAGCAAAATAATGTTTTTTGATGAAGTGGAGAAGAGATTTCAAAAATTGTGCAATTCTTCTAGACTCAAGTCAGGGAGAAACTGGCTAGGGAGTATAAAGTGACCAGTGGCATTTTATAGCTTTTTTTTAAAGATTCTACTACAGGCTTTTGACTTAGATGGCAATTTAAAAGTGTTTACCACAGTTCTAACTTAAATGTAAGTTAAATAGATTTTTAAACGTATAAATCATTTACTATATGCATTAATGAGTAGCAGTGTGGTTTCAGTATTAGACTCTGGGAGACTAGCATTAAAATCCCAATTCATCCATGGAAAACAACTGGTGACTTTGGACAAGTCACTCTCTCTGAATAAATCTTGCCAAAGAAAGGATTGTCATAACTCAGAGCCAACTTAACTGTTTCCTACTAACTTTCCAATCTCTGAGGTAGTAAGGATAACTTTATTGAATGAATCAGTTAACACTTGCTAATTTTCAAGATTGATTTTGCCATTGCTCTCAGTAAAGGGGGACTGAAACCTAGACTTCAGATTTGAAATACTTGTGTGTAAGTGATGCTCATATGCTTCTTCTTTTTGCAAATTTAGAATAAATTGGTTGGGGCTACTGTAAGCTCTGTTTTATAAAGCAGAGGAAATGAAGAGGGAAGAGAAACTCTAAATAACTGGCACTAGATTCTTTATTGTTCAGACTCTTTCTTTTCATGCCAGCCATGTGCTGAGAAGACACATTTGAGAGTGTTTCTGTGTACCAGACGGAAAGGATCAAAATGAGGCATCAGGTTAAAAGAAAAAGGGAAATCTGTGAAGCTGGAAAAGAGAATGTGTAACACACAGTAGAAAAGGAGTTGAATTTCCTATAAGAAAATTGTAAAAGTTGTTTTAAATGAGAGCCAGATATCAGTAGTGAAAGTGCATATTTGTCACAGATTGCTTCCTCCCCCTCATACTACATCTCTGTCAGACTCTGCCCTTTTCCTTCTAGCCTACAATGGGACAAACCAGGCAGGATTTCTCACTACATATGTAGATTTTGAAGAAGTTCTAATTTCTTCTACTGCAATGCTCTCTCGGTGTTTGAATAGGGTGTCTGGCATGTGCACATAAATACGACTGCAGAGATGGGGTGTGTGTGCATTTATGAATGCATGCATTTAAGAAATTGTAAGAATATGGGTTTCTGACTGAGATCTAGATATAAGAACATAAGAACATAAGAACATGCTGAATCGGGCCTCAGCCCATCTAGTCCAGCATTCTGTGTCACACAGTGGCCCACTAGTTGTACACGGGGATCTCTAGCAGAAAGGAGGGCAAAACCCTCACCTGCTTCCGACCCCCCACAACCAGTACCCGGGGAAATCCTGCCTGCCTCAATCAACACAGAGGTGGCACTTGGATGTCCATTTCAGTAACTACTGATTCCCTTGGTATCCATGAATCTGTCTAATCCTGCCTTGAAGCTGTCCAGGCTGACAGCTGTCACAAGCTCCTCTGGAAGTGAGTTCCATAACCCAATGATCCTCTGGGTGAAGAAATATTTCCCTTTATTAGTCCTAACTTTCCTACCTTGGAGCTTTAGGGAGTGCCCCCTAGTCCTAGTGTTGGGTGACAGAGAAAATATTTTTTCTTTATTCACCTTTTCTATCCCATGCATGATTTTATACACTTCGATCAAGTCACCTCTTAAACGCCGTCTTTCAAGGCTGAAAAGACCAAGGCGTTGCAACCTGATTTCATAAGGGATCTGCTCCATCCCTTGGATCATTTTTGTTGCCCTTCTTTGTACCTTTTCCAGTTCCGTTATATCCTTCTTAAGGTGCGGTGACCAGAATTGTACACAGTACTCCAGATGTGGCCTCACCATAGATTTGTAGAGAGGCAATACAACATTTGCTGACCTATTTTCGATTCCCTTCCTGATCATGCCTAGCATAGAATTTGCTTTTTCGCTGCTGCTGTGCACTGGGTTGACATCTTCATTGAGCTGTCCACCAAAACCTCAAGATCCCTTTCCTGGTTTGTCTCAGAAAGCTTTGATCCCATCAGTTGATAAGTGTATTTGGGGTTCTTTGCCCCAATGTGCATGACTTTACACTTGTTTAGGTTAAAATGCATTCACTCAATTTCGAGAGATCTTTCTGGAGCTCTTTACAATCATTTTCATTTTTAACTACCCTGAACAATTTAGTGTCGTCTGCAAACTTTGCTACCTCAGAATTCACTCCTACATCCAGATCATTAATGAATAAATTAAAAAGTAACGGACCCAAAACTGAACCTTGGGGTACGCCACTTCTCACCTCTTTCCACCCAGAGAAATGTCCGTTTATTACCACCCTTTGTTTCCTACAGTTTAGCCAGGTTCCAATCCAGGACAAGACCTGTCCTCTGATTCCATGGCTGAAGAGCTTATTTAGGAGCCTTTGGTGAGGGACTTTGTCAAAAGCCTTTTGAAAGTCAAGGTAAACAATATCGACTGGGTCCCCTTTATCTATGTGTTTATTTACACCCTCAAAGAATTCTAACAAGTTAGTAAGACATGATTTGCCTTTGCAGAAACCATGTTGATTTTCCTTCAGCAATGCCTGTTCTTCTATGTGCTTAGTAATTTTTTCTGGTGTTTGGAGATTTCCCAAGTAGCACTTTGGTTCTGAAAGCAAGAAAAATCTCTCATTCTTACCTTAGGGTTTGGGATTCCTCAGTTTCTCCAGTTGCATGAGTGATGATGGCCAAAAATATAGGACAATCTCATGAGAGACTGAGTTCACTTTGGACCCTTCTACACGAACCTAAAATATGGGCCCAATACAGTGTCCTGCTTGCTGGATCAGACCTGCATGGCCACCCAATAGGGACTCTCTGAGCCACCAGACCGGTAGGACATGCTAGGCACTAGGCAGGTATGTCAAGTTGGCAACAGCCTCAACACCAAGAGAGTAGATGGAAAAGGACTATCATCCTGTGTCCCTGGGCCACCTGAGTGTGGAGAGTGTGAGATGGCTGTCAAGGCAGCTGTGGTCGGTTTTGTTTAGAAACCACCCCAGCTGAATACACACCCCCTAACTTGGGGGATAACCTAAACCCTGTCTTGGGATTTGGGTTTCCCCCTGAGTTAGCTTAACTCAGGGAAAGCTGCATTGAGGTGGACTTCCCTCGGGTTAACCTGGATCAGCCCCATGTGGTATCTAGCCACTGAAGGGCTGATTCCAGGTCATGTCAACTTAAGTGATCACTTACTTACTATATCAGAGGTCAGCCTATAACATTTAGTTATAGAGATACAGGAATAACATTTGATTGTCATCTATTTCCTGCCTCAGTGTGTGTTCACTTTGCTTGCAAGGAATGCAACTGCTACAGTAAGAAGCCTAGCTGCTCTAACATGTCAAAGCCAGAATAGTGTAGTTATTGCACATTGGAGTACAACTTTGGAGATCTGCTCAACCATAAAAACCCAATGGGTGTCTTTGGGTGAGTGTCACATTCTCTCAGTCTCAGAGTAAGGCAAAATCCCCCTCCCCCAAAAAATAACCATTGCCAAGAAAATCCCTGATAGATTTGTCTTCAAGTCACCATAATTTAGAAATGACTTGAAGACACACAACACACAAAGAGTATACCAATTGAATATATTACACTCCTGGCATTTTTGAATTTCTTTATTTTGTTTTCAGGCTTCTGCTTCCATTTTCATAACAACTGTTTTGTGGAAGCCCCAAAATTCATACCAACTTTAGGAATAAATACTCTCTTCTTATATTTTGTCATTGAAATAGATTTTGTATTTCTTTTGGTCATAAACATTTTTACAAGCATTGTTTCTTTTGTTGTTGTTTTTGCTTTATCTTCTTATTTACTGTGTTCTTTGTTTCATGATATTATTTGTTATTTAAATTTAAACTTTGAAAGAAAAGAGAGAAAAGAAATGCATATTTAATCTATAAGCATCCTAGTAAAGAAAGAGATAGTTCACTTACGATTAATCAAAAGTGAGCAACACAACATAATAGGAGTAATCTCTTTTATCAGTTTAGTGTAGACAGAATGTTCAGCTTTGAACTTCAAACCAAATGCAGAACTTTTAAAAAGATGCCAAGCTTAGTGTTTGTCTACAGAGCATTTGCTAAGCACATCTAACTATTCAACCCACCTCAAAAACCACTGTGGTTGATTTATTGTGTTTGTAGCTCCAGTTTCATGTTGAAATAGTGGTATGAGTTCTTTCCTACCATGATACAGAAAATGTCATTCTGACTTTATAAAATAAGAATAGTTTACCTGCTTACAGAGAGATTTGATTTTCATCTGATTGCAGAGAGGTCTAATCAATATTCTTGTTCTCTATCTAAAGCTAATTGAAAAACAGTTACAACTTCCTCTGGCTGTGGGGGCTGTTTAGATCAGAGCAGGCAATAGAGAAATCCCTTAATCAAGATACTGTAGTGTCAGTCCCAGTAGAATATGATGTGTATACAGGCAATCCCTGTATTACGAACAAGATAGCTTCTGTAGGTTTGCTCTTAAGTTGAATTTGCATGCAACTCAGAACAGGTACATTTTAAAGTGTAACCCCTTTCTCAGATAAAATAGCACAGAGAAGGGTTAACATCCCTGTAACATTTGATGTCTGTGCATTTGTCTAGTGCAGTGTTTCTTAGACTGTGTTCCTACAGGTGTTTTGGACTTCAGCTCCCAGAAATCCCAGCCAGGTTACCAGCTGTTAGGAATTGTGAGAGCTGAAGTCCAAAACATCTGAGGAGCACAGTTTGAGAAACTCTGGTCTAGAAGATTTCATCCCACTTTCTGTCCCCGTGACAATTGGATTTTGTTGTGGAAACAAGAATTGATGAAAACGCTTCAGCTGAGATATATTTTTCCCATGATAACTCTTCTAGGAGAGAATTTCCCTTCTGAGGGGGAGATTTCATCTCACTTCCTGTTGTCTCACCCCTTTTGGAAACACAGAATCTTATGTAAGTTGGATGTTTGTAATTCTGCGACTGCCTGTATAGGTTTTATATTTTCATATCCTGACTTACCCAAATTAATTTAGCTTCTCCACATTTTCAACTGCTGTTAAAATGTGCCAGTTTTTCTTCCGCTTACTTCCAATGGTGTAAATTAAGTTCAAAAGTTCTTAATTAACTTAGTGGGCTGAGAAAAAAAAGAACAGAATTATCTCTTCTCCTCAGTCAACTGAGTCCAAACCACTTTTAAGGACCTCATTATATGTGCTGTCATAATCACCAAGGATTGTGCCCAGCATGGCCTGTGGGGAACCCATCGCCCCATGCCCTGCATCTCCCAACTTACCCCAGCCCCCGTCCCATGGGGGGGGGGGGGAGCATCCGCTGCCCAGCTTCCTGCTGTTGATCCCCATGCAACATGGGAATCCTTCTGTGTTGCCACAGCAGTGGAATATGCTGGTTCTGCTTCCCTTTTGCCATGGAGCCCTGCTGGAAGTCGATGCACATTGTAGGATGGGAGCCAATGAGCTCCATCACAAAAAGGAAAGAGGAACATGCATATGCCACCAAATTTTATGCTGTCATAAGTAAGCTTAGGACAAAGTGGAGAGAGGAGAGCAAAATTGGAGCATTTTAAAAGCAGCTGAAAAAGTGAGATGACTGATTATTCAGGACTCTCCCAGGCATATCATGGCAATAGGAGGAGAGAGACCAGCAATTCACCTTTTAAGAAACTGGCAAGAGCTCATTGAACTGTCTAATGCTGGTTTTTTTTAATAAAAAGAAATTTCCAAAACTAGTTGGGGCCCACTGGCCAAGTTGTTCTTCTAAACTGATAGAATGTAGATGCTGAAATATAAATCTAAACAAAAAGATCTTAAATTATACATTCAAATATATTACATGAACACCTAGATTTACTGTAAATCTTCCTACTTTCTCCCCCCCCCCCCAGGCATTACCTAATAAAATGTAGAGCAGTTTAAAAGTATTTGGCACACCAAATTACAACTCCGCTGCCACTGATCAGATTCTATTAGTACCAAAGAAAATGTTTCATTTCAAGGATCACAAAACATTCATAAATGAGCTGGACATAGTCACAAATTGCTTTTCGCTTATGATCAGGCTTTTCTGATGTTAGAATTTCTAATGCAGCTCAAATTAAGTTTCTATGCATAATGTTCTTCCGAACTTTTCAAACATTCACAATAATTGCATTTGGCAACCTCCTCTTTGAAAAAGGGTTGTATTACTTTTTGGGAAAGGACAAGTTTAAAAGAGAAGGAAGATATTTTTACTGAAACAAATAATGTTTCTGTATAAGATCACATTACTTCAGTGTTCTCTCTCTCTCTCTCTCTCTCTCTCTCTCTCTCTCTCTCTCTCTCTGTGTGTGTGTGTGTTACTTTTTCATATTCCCATTTGAGATGGTATATCTGCCCTCACACATCTTGAATATATTGTATTCAGCCAAAGTTAATGAAATGTAATATATTTTTGTACTTGGGGGAAAAAAAACAAGACCCCAAAGGAACAACTGGTCTAAACTACTATTAGTCATAAACTAGATGCATGTCATCATTATGTATTTCCTGGATTTGCATAAAAGCTGTCAACATAAAAACAGAACAAATTGTTCCCATTACTGCTGTCAGCACAGAATCAACCTGCTCAAATGATGCATTAAGCCAATATAGTTGATATGGTTGCACATGACGCCTAAACAAAAAAGGGAAAAAATGCTAGAATTCTCAGATTTCTGGGCACAATACATAATTTATATGCAAAATATAACCAGCTAGTGGAAGCAATCAAGGAACTGAGTATGGATACCCTAATGAAGATGAGGTCTGAAGTCTGGATCCTAGGCCTAGTTTCAACTAGCACAGATCTACAACATCAAAGGAATTTTCATATGTGTTGACATACCAAGTTACCATTGCTTCAGTGTTGAACTAATGCACCCACATATTAAATCTCCAAAAGCATGAATTTATGAAATTAAGGCCACAAATTTGCTCTGTTCAATCATCATATTTTGTTTGTTTAATCACTATATATATATATATATATATATATATATACAGTATATATATATATATATATGATTGCACACCTTTGTCAGAATTTGTTACCATTATTTTGCTTTAAAAGCACATGTACATTTACGATGCTACATAAAATAACATGAATGACAACTACAGCAATAGCAATAATTGATGTTCCAAGATCACAGTAACTGCAATTAACCAAATGCATTTTTCACACAATTCTTAAAGAGGAAAGGACTCTGTTAACTTTAATTATCTGTGTCTTCTTTATTTCTCTATTTTGTCCAGGATTTTTTTGTCCTTTGCCCACTGCTTTTCTTGGTGTGTGCTCTTCACCATTGCACCTATTTAGTACTACTGTGGTTAGTCATTTTGCTCAAAATATCCTAGATGATACTGTTTTTTCAAGAACCCTCTTTTCAAAACTTGTTTCTTTAGAATTCCTGCTGCATCACTATATCCTCAGAGATATATGAAAATTCTGTCTTATTTTTCTTATTTAAGCTTTTCTAAAGGTGACAATTTTCTATATAAACAGTGCAAAAATTTAAAAATTGAATGTCAGAGAACATAATACTAGGAGATAGCGGCATTCTGATAAAAGAATATGAGGACCATACTTCTTCAAAGCCACGGTCATCTCGAGACTGGACTACTGCAATGCACTCTACGTTGGCCTTCCTCTATCGGTGACCCGGAAGCTCAGGCTGGTGCAGAATTCTGCCGCCCGACTCCTGTCTGGAACACCAGCAGGCAGTCATATAACACCTGCCTTGCAGGACCTGCACTGGCTACCAATTGAGCACCGGATCATTTTCAAAGTGTTGGTTCTCACCTTTAAGGCCTTACACGGCTTGGGGCCAGCGTACCTGAGGGACCGTCTCTCTCCTTATTGCCCAATGAGATCACTGCGGTCAGAGGGTGCCAACCTCTTAGACGTTCCCTCGGTGAGGCTTGTGCATTTAACAGCAACCCGCAGGAAGGCGTTCTCTGTCATCACGCCCACTCTGTGGAACGCCCTCCCGACAGAAATACGCGCTATTCAGGACTTGCTCCCCTTCAGACGGGCCTGTAAAACCCATCTTTTTCACCAGGCTTTCGACCTCTAGGCCTGCCCTTCTGTAGTCCTTCTGTTTTTAACTGTTATTCTCTGGTGTTGTGTTGCACCTCAGAATTTTAACTATTGTACTATTTTAATTGCCGATCGGTTGATGTTTTATCATGTTGTTGTTTTTATTGTGCCTATATGGCTTTTGTGAGCCGCCCCGAGCCCCCCCGGGAGTGGCGGCATAGAAGCGTGATTAATAAATAAATAAAAATAATAAATAAAACTGAATCTCTGTGTGTTCTGCCCCACATCTACAGGATTGAACTGTAGGGCTGAGATAATTTTTCTGAGATATGCTACATCTTTAATTGCTATACAACACGCAGGTAAAAGATGTTTCTTTCATCTTGGGAGCAGTTGTGCCTTGAATTTACCTGGTACAAAGGTGATTATTGCATTCAATGCATGATTTGTAATAATAGCTTACCCATATCCACACATTTCTTCCTAAATAGGGCAAAATGATTATAAAGAAAGCCAAAACTGGAAGAAAACAAAACTGAAAAAAACCTCAATTCCTGGTCACCTTTACTCTTTTTCTGTTACAGGTTGAGCATTCCTTATCTGGAAATTCTTAAATCTGAAATACTCCCAAATCCAAAACTGTCTACATGATTGGCTGAGATACTGATACGTTTGCATTCTGATGATCAGTGTGTGTGTGTGTGTGTGTGTGTGTGTGTGTGTAAATAAATATTGCATACAATTGCCCACAGGCTATGTATATAAGGTAGATGTGAAGCACAAATGAACTTGGTATTAAGACATGGATCCGATCTCTAAGATACCTCATTATTCAAACTCAACCCTTGCATATGAAAGGACTACACTTCACCCTCCAACAAGTTGGGGGGTGGAGAATTTTTGTCTCCTCCCCTCGGAGAAGAGATTTGGTACCTTTCGCAGAATGGGAATGGAAGGGGGGACATAAGAACATAAGAACATAAGAAGAGCCATGCTGAATCGGGCCTCAGCCCATCTAGTCCAGCATTCTGTGTCACACAGTGGCCCACTAGTTGTACACAGGGATCTCTAGCAGAAAGGAGGGCAAAACCCTCACCTGCTCCCGACCCCCCACAACCAGTACCCGGGGAAACTCCTGCCTGCCTCCATCAACACAGAGGTGGCACTTGGATGTCCATTTCAGTAGCTACTGATTCCCTTGGTATCCATGAATCTGTCTAATCCTGCCTTGAAGCTGTCCAGGCTGACAGCTGTCACAACCTCCTCTGGAAGTGAGTTCCATAACCCAATGACCCTCTGGATGAAAAATATTTCCCTTTATTAGTCCTAACTTTCCTACCTTGGAGCTTTAGGAGTGCCCCTAGTCCTAGTGTTGTGTGACAGAGAAAATATTTTTTCTTTATTCACCTTTTCTATCCCATGCATGATTTTATACACTTCGATCAAGTCACCTCTTAAACGCCGTCATTCAAGGCTGAAAAGACCAAGGCGTTGCAACCTGATTTCATAAGGGAGCTGCTCCATCCCTTGGATCATTCTTGTCGCCCTTCTCTGTACCTTCTCCAGTTCCGTTATATCTTTCTTGAGGTGCGGTGACCAGAATTGTACACAGTACTCCAGATGTGGCCTCACCATCGATTTGTAGAGAGGCAATACAACATTTGATGACCTATTTTCGATTCCCTTCCTGAACATGCCAAGCATAGAATTTGCTCTTTTTACTGCTGCTGCGCACTGGGTTGACATCTTCATTGAGCTGTCCACCAAAACCCCAAGATCCCTTTCCTGGTTTGTCTCGGAAAGCTTTGACCCCATCAATTGGTAGGTGTAGTTGGGGTTCTTTGCCCCGATGTGCATGACTTTACACTTGTTTAGGTTAAAATGCATTTGCCACTTTGTTGCCCATTCACTCAATTTCGAGAGATCTTTCTGGAGCTCTTTACAATCAGTTTCATTTTTAACTACCCTGAACAATTTAGTGTCGTCTGCAAACTTTGCTACCTCAGAATTTACTCCTGCATCCAGGTCATTAATGAATAAATTAAAAAGTAACGGACCCAAAACTGAACCTTGGGGTACGCCACTTCTCACCTCTTTCCACCCAGAGAAATGTCCGTTTATTACCACCCTTTGTTTCCTACAGTTTAGCCAGGTTCCAATCCAGGACAAGACCTGTCCTCTGATTCCATGGCTGAAGAGCTTATTTAGGAGCCTTTGGTGAGGGACTTTGTCAAAAGCCTTTTGAAAGTCAAGGTAAACAATATCGACTGGGTCCCCTTTATCTATGTGTTTATTTACACCCTCAAAGAATTCTAACAAGTTAGTAAGACATGATTTGCCTTTGCAGAAACCATGTTGATTTTCCTTCAGCAATGCCTGTTCTTCTATGTGCTTAGTAATTTTTTCTTTAATAATGGTTTCCATCACTTTGCCTGGAACTGAGGTTAGACTAACTGGCCTATAATTTTCTGGATCACCCCTGGATCCTTTCTTGAAGATCGGAGTTACATTTGCCTCCTCCAGTCCTCAGGTACAGTGCCTGATCTTAGAGAAAGGTTATATATTTTGGCTAGAATTTCAGCAATTTCACACTTGAGTTCCTTAAGAACTCTGGGGTGGATGCCATCTGGCCCTGGTGATTTGTTGACATTTAGTTTAGTAAGGCATGTGAGAACATCTTCCTTGTTTATCTCTATCTGGTTTAATTCATTTAATTCCCTCCCTGAAAAAACTGACTCAGCTGCAGGCATATGTTGTCTGTCCTCCTGTGTGAAAACGGAGGCAAAGAAGTCCTTTAGCCGCTCGGCAATCTCCTTGTCTTCACTTATTGTCCCCTTCTTACCATTTTCGTCAAGTGGCCCAACTGCTTTTCTAGTTGGGTTTCTACTTCTGATGTACTTAAAGAAGTTTTTGCTATTTTTAAAATATTCTTAGCTATATGTGCCTCAAAATCTCTCTTGGCTTTCCTGACGGTTGCTTTGCATTTAGTTTGCCAGAGCTTGTGTTCCTTTCTGTTCTCCTCAGTAGGAAGAGCCTTCCATTTCATATGAAAGGGTATGAGGGACATACCCTTTCATATGCTTAGGACCTAGTTTGGTTTCTAAATCCTTTGGTTTTTTCGTTTTCTGAAGACTTCTTCCATATCTAGCTTTTCTTACAAACAAATTTCTTACTTTTCAACACGAGCCAGTTTTTGAATGGTCAGTCAGCCAGCACGTAAGTAAAGCCTATTACTTCAATGGATCTACTCTAATTGGAACTAACAATAAGATTTAGGCCTGCACATTTTAAGACTAGAGAAGTAGCATGTGTAGTTGTGTGCGTGTTCAACTATTATTCTAGAGACCAGAAATTGATTCCCCACTCAGCCATTGAAACCCACTAAATAATCTTCTAAAATAATATAATAAAATTTTATTTGTATGCTGCAGGTTGGTTTCCAACATATAAGGCAAAACATTAAATTTCCCCAAAGGAAAACCATACAGATAAATTAAAATAAACATCATAAAACATAAAATCCTGCTAAAACATATACAAAAAGTATAAAACCCAATTTCATTTTAACTCCATCAGATGGGTTCAAATACCAATGGCCAGGATTCCAAAATGGACATGGCCAACTATAAAGAGCTGGGCAACGGATAGTGCAACAGTGTATCATGGGGGCAGGGAAGTAGATAAAGTGCAAAACAGAGTATTATCTGATGGCCTAGGGAAGGCCTTAGGGACTAATCAATCTCAAAAACCTGCTGGAACATCCAGGTTTTCAGTTCCCTGTGAAAAGAGGACAGGGGGGGGGCTTGCCTAATCCCTCTGGGTAGGGAGCTCCAAAGTTGGGGGCCACCACTGAGAAGTCCCTCTCCCTCGTCCCCACCAACCCTGCTTGTGACGGTGGTGGAAATGAGAGGAGGGACTCCCCGGCAGATCTTAGAGCCTGCACCAGTTCATAGAGGGAGATGCAATCATGAAGATAAGCAGGACCTGAACCATTTAGGGCAGGGGTGCTCAGAATGGTGATCGGGATCACCAGGGTGATCTTCGGGCCTCATCCTGGTGATCTTCAGGCCCCTGACCAGGTTTTTTGCTGTTGGTCCTCTTCACGCGACCCTGCACACTGCAAAGAAATCCTCCGTCGTTGCTCCTCCCCGCTCCCTGCTCGCGCGCCACCTCCAAAAGCTCCAGAGTCCAAGAGGCAGAATGGGCCCCCTCTTTTGGATTCCTCCTCCTCCTCCCTCCGTCCTTCTCCAACTACTCAGAGTCGTAGGAGACCAAAGGGGGTGGGGCTGGATGACGCGATGCATGGCTGGCCCAGATTGCATTATCAGTAGCTCCCATGCTGAAAAAGTGTGAGCACCCCTGGTTTAGGGCTTTGTAGGTCATAACCTGCACCTTGAATTGGGATCGGCAACTTATCGGCAACCAATGGAGCTGCTTTAGTAGGGGTGTTGTCCATTCCCTATAGTTAGCTCCAGTTAGAAGCTTGGCTGCTGACCTTTGTACCAATTGCAGTTTCTAGGCCATCTTCAAAGGTAGTCCCATGTAAAGTACATTGCAATAATGCAATCTGGATGTAACCAAGGCGAGGACCACCGTGGCCAAGTCTGACTTCTCGAGGTACAGTCGCAGCTGGCGCACAAAGCTTTAATTGTGCAAAGGCTCTCATGCCCACCACTTACACCTGGGCATAAAGTGGCAGTGCTGCATCCAGGATGACCCCCATGTTGCGGACCTGTGTCCTCAGGAGGAGTGTAACCCTGCCAAGCATAGGTTGTCACCCGATACCCCGATCAGCCCCACGACTGACAAAGAGGACCTCTGTCTTGTCTGGATTAAGCTTCAACTTGTTAGCCTTCATCCAATTCATCATGGCTGCCAGGCACTGGTTCAGAGTCCAGGAGGCTTGCTTGGAAACCTTGGGTGAGTCATACTCTCGGTTTCAGAGAAACCTGTGATAGATTCTCCTTAGGGTCTCCATTAATCAGAAACCACTTGAAGGCATACATGTGTGTAACATACTGCTTAATTTGAACTAATTGTTCGTTTTAGAACCTTGTGGACTCATAGAACCATGCAATTGGAAAGTATCCCCAGGGGAGCTGTAGTCCAACTACACATTGGTACAAGAACTAGTTGCTAAGCACACCTGAGAGGTGGAGATCTGTTTTTAAAAGCTCCGATGAAGGACAATCTGCCACCTTCAGAGGTATTCTAGTAGAATTTCTGAGGTTTCCACACATTTTATTCAATAGAATATTGTATATCACACAAATTGTATTGCAATTTGGTTTTAAAGATACTACCATGAAATGTTTCAGAGTCCACAAATCAAATAACAAATTAAACAATACATCTGAAATTAATTAAACTATGCAGTTGAGATGTGGAACATGATTGCAAGTGTTGTTTCTTCATGTATATTCTGACTTTCCTTCAAAACTGGGAGTTAGTACAGCAATCTGCAAAGATATAAAAATGGGGGACCTAATAAAGATACTAAAACAATAGACTGGAACAATAAAGGAAATATAAATGTCAGGTGTTTGGATTTTTATATGCAATTCTTAATACCACTAAGGGATTACGAGCTGTTGATGGAAAGGGATCAAAAAGAACAGAGAGTTTGGATTGACAGGAGGCCTGTAGTTAGGAGAACAGGGTCATACAGGCCAGGAAGGTGGTGAAAAGGACAGTGGGTTGAGTTTCACATGTTGATTTGATTTAACTATCCAAATTCTTAGCAGTGGATTCATATCGGCAACAGAACTTTAAAAGTTATAATAAAGCAGAGTTAGGGATTCCCCTCCTGTCTTTATGTATTGCTGTGTAATTCTAATTTTGAGTTGATTGTGCACCAAAAGTCCTTTTTGTTTTCCACCTGAATCCTGAATCTTGCTAGATAGTGTTATCTGATCAGAAAGGGTTTGAAATTCACTAGATTAGATATGACTCATTCCCATGTGAAATCAGTAAAAGGTCCTGTCTACTTGGTAACCATGGCTGATAATATATTCCTCCCATGTTGTATTTATGCCAAAGGCAGTGGAGATCAGGACAAAGAGAAATTTTTGGTTCAGCAGAACCAACATGGACCTTCTGGATTCTTCCCCATCACCATAGTGAGGTGGGCATGAAGTGTATGGCTGCCTCCAGGGCCAGTCTACTACAGCTTCAGACTGACTGCTGGTTAGGTGACCAGTGTCGATGAGTCCTATGTCTTTATTACTGCACAGCTGAATTTGTTACAGTAAATTACCCATATTTACTTGAGTCTAATAAGCCATTGAATATAATGCACACTTTAATTTTCAAAACCCTGAAACCAAATAAAGTATTTGCCATCAAATGTAATGAGCAGCAGCAAAAAGTGTGCTCTTTGTAATTTGGCCAAAAAAAGTGTGCATTACTGTTGCTGCCTGCTTAGAATTTCTTCGTTATAAGCATTTGTGTTAGAACATCAAAGCTTCCAGCAATGGAAAAGAAAACATTGGGAGCATCTATGCTTTAGAATGAATCCACTTTAATTGCCTTGGTTCAATGCTATGGAATCCTGGGGGCTTTGAGCATTCTCTGCCAAACAATGCTGGTCCCTCACCAAACTACAAATCCCAGGATTGTATAGCATTGACCACTGGCTATTGAAATCCATAAGCATGTGGACAAATTAATTAGAAATAAGGAATCCATAAAAATGAACAAAATCTGGTTAGCAGTATTAAAAAAAATAGTAAATAAAGTAAAGACAGTAAAGACAGTAATGAACACCACTCAGAAAAAGAGGAATTCTGAGTATTGCTTTTTGTTTGCTGTTTTAATTCTGGTGTTTTTTTAAATATTGGAAACCAGATTGTGTTCATTTTCATGGTCTCCTCATTTCTGTTGAAATTGTCCACATGCTTGTGGATTTCAATGGTTGTCAGAGTGGTTCAGCATTTCGGTGTTCTCAAATAATATTCTGTGTCCAGGTTGGTTCATCAAGTCTTCTCTGGTTGAGTTAGCCTGGTGCAATCATCTGCAACAGGCAAATCTCCTTTCTTGCCCTTGTCTGCAGCCTTTCATCCCACCCATGACTCTAGTCTGGGAGGCTTACCAGATTTTCAGAGGAGATATTGGAGATTTGTGGGGGCTGTGATGTGGATGGACCTTGAATCTATCAATGAGATGACCCCTTTCACTATATGCCCATAACCGAATCCTGACTCCATTCTCCATACCATCTCTTATCTATTATGCATATCCATACAATGCATGCAGATGTAAAATGAATGTAATAATAATAATGATGATAATAATAGGCAGGTGGGAGAAAAAAGATGGGGAAAAATCCACGTTTCCCTCTTTTCACAGCAGGATAAGATGTCCCCAAGCAAGTACCCTCATTTATACGTCCTGTTGTAAATGTTAAAGAAATTCCATATAGAAGGTACTAAAATCTGAGTTTATTTACTTTGTAATATTTAATGTTTGCATATGTATGAAGAATGGCTTAAAAAGTAATTCTTTCAAGGTTTTTAAAAATTAAGTTTGCAGAGAAGCAAAAATACATCTTTTAAAAAGTCTTATTCTATAAATCACACAATGCAGTTATTCTTCTACCAGTTACAGTTGTCCTTTCAAAGCAAAGTTCATAGTTGTAGCCACAACATGTTTTCCAAACGTTTGCTCTCCAATCATAATATAAAATTTGAAGTTTATTTCCCACCACCACCACTTTGCAAACTGATTTAATAACCACATTCTGTTAATTTCATAATGATACCATTTAGCTGAGGTAGGTGGTATTTTGGGCAATAGAACAGTAGTTAAAAAGTTAAACAGACGGTATATCTACACACTTCACATCATCTGAAAAATAAGTCTCCACTGTCGCTCAAATTCTATAAAGTAGGAATAACTTAATGTAAAATAACAATAGCAATCTAATTTTCAGCCTGAATTATGTATTCATGAGTTATTCTGTAATTTTTCAAACTGAATAATATTCTAAATTAAATTACAGTACTTGCAGCATGCTCCCTATTAAATACCATCTATTTATCTATTTTTATGTATCTGTTACATAATAGCAATAAAATAGATTGATAAACAGTAAACAGTAAACAAATATATAGTGGTTAGAGAGCGCTAGTATGGTATAGTAATTTGAGTGTTAGACTAAGAATCAAGTGACCAGGAAGTGTGGGAAGAAAGAAGGCTCATACTTCCATATGTGCTGGTCATGTGAGAAGGCGGAGTTATATTGGAAAAACATACAAGTTACCTTACAAAAAATATTGAAAATAAATATACACTTAAAACTAGAGATATTCTTGCTAGGGATATGTTGCACTATAGACTCGGGGCCCCTCAGTAAACCACTTGACACTTGGCAACGGTTAAATGCTTTATTTAGAATAAATGGTTAAAGGAAAGAGTCTAAAGAATATAGCCTATTGATGTTCTCTAACAGCAATAGGTAGCAGCACAATGGTCTCTGAGGAAGCAAGAATAAGATATAATCCTCTGGCAAACAGGAACAAAGCAAAGAGTCTTGCGTGCCCAAACGGGCTAATCCAAAAGGGTCTGGAAACAAGGCTTGGCAATTAGTCTTTGGTAGCAGAAAGGCCCAAGGCCCAGGCAGCAACGTGAGTGCGTGGAAACTGTAGCGTAGAATCCAACGTTGACAACGGATAGGGACTCATTGCTGGGGCCCAACTTATATAGGAGTCAAAGGCTTTGATCATCCAACGTCTAGTACGTCGGACATCACTTCCCATAACATGATCCAGCTGCAGCCCTTCTATCCTTGTTACATCGGTTTGGAATGTTTTGCCAATTAGCGTGGGCAGATGGTATTGGGGAGTTAACATCTCTTGGTTCTGCTAGGCACTGTTTATCATTCCCTGGCCGAGGGGAATCTCTGGTAACAGTGACCTTGGACAACGGATAAACCTGCCTTTGCTGGTTAGGCTGGTTAGGCCTAACAGGCCTCTTTGAAACATTGGTTCTGCTTTGGGATTTAACATGATAGAAGCTTTGCAGAGGGCCTATTTTGGGTTGAGGATCATGCAAGGGTGTAACAGGATAATAGAGCAGAAATTAGAGAGAAATATCGACAAACTCCTCTTACCGTGTTTCCCCGATAGTAAGACACCCCCGATTGTAAGACGTATCGGGGGTGTCAGAGGGGTCAGCTAATATAAGCCGTACCCTGAACGTAAGCCGTACCCCCGGCCGTCGCGTCACTCGGTCCCGCCTCCTCCGCCGCGTCACTTGGTCCCGCCTCCTCCTGCGCCTGCGCCAGGCACTAGGTCCCGAGCACGGACGTTTCTGTGCATGCGTGAATGTCCGCGCATGGGCACTAGGTCCCGAGCGCGCCTGGCGCAGGCGCAGAAATGGCTGTTCTTTGGGAGGCGTGCCACGGCCGGCCCGTGGGGCCGGCTGAGTGGTGGCGGCGGCGGCGGAGGAGGAGGAGGCGGGACTGAGTGATGCAGCGGCCGGGGGTACGGCTTACTTTCGGGGTACGGCTTACCGTCGCCCAATGTAAGACATACCCCGAAAGTAAGACGTAGTGGGGTTTTGGGGGGTAAAAAGAAAGTAAGACGCTGTCTTACTTTCGGGGAAACACGGTATTATTAATCACAGCGGCAAGAATCTGTTATGCAAAATTATGGAAAATACACGAGATACCAGAAGAAGAAGAATGGCTGGAAAAGATACTTGACATAAGAAATATGGACAGACTTACCTACTTGCTGTCTAAAAACTAAGGAAATCCCATAAAAGAAACAGATTGGATGGAAGTAACAGAATACTTAAAAGATAAAAATTATAAGATATTAATATAAAAAGAATATATCAACCCCCATCCGAAAGAAAGGGGAAAAGATAAACAGAGGATGAGAAGGAAAGAATGGAAAGGAAGATATTCAAGAAGACAAGAAGAAAAACTATTTGGGTGATGGGTTTTTTCTCTTTCTTTTTATTCTTTCTTTTTCCTTTCCTTTCTTTCCTCTTAGTTTATCATTTCTGATTTTATATAATATGTATTTTAATCAAAACTTTCAATAAAGAACATTGTTTAAAAAAGAGACCTGGGTTCCATCTACGGTGGCACATTTCTTTACACTGTAGAATTAATGCGATTTAGTGTCACATTATCTGGTGTTTAACTGGCTCAGTGCTATGGACAATGTTGAGCACCTGCTTAGCTGCTGCAGAAGCAGGAATGAAGATGGTTCCTTGACAAGTAGAATCTCCCTTATCTAAAATGCTTGGGACCAGAAGCATTTGAGATTTGGGGCTTTGCGGGGAGGGGGGTTGGAATATTTACATATCTATGTTGAGAGATCTTGGAGGTGAGACCCAAGTCTAAACTTTAAATTCATGCTTATTTCATAAACACTTTATGCACATAGCCTGAAGATAAATTTATACCCAATTAAAAATATTTTAAGCATGAAACAAAAGTGTGTATACTGAACCACCAGAAAACAAGAGTGTCATTATATCAGGCTGAATCTACACTGCCCTGTATTCCAGGATCTGATCCGAGATTTTCTGCCTTGAACTGGATTATATGAGTTTATACTGCCAGATAATCTGGGATAAGCAGATAATCAGGGATCAGATCCTGAGATATGGGGTAGTGTAAATCCAACCTCAGTCACTAATTGGTGCAATTTTGGATTATTTTAAATTTCTAGATAAGGGGTAACCCATATGTTACTTTCTTTGTAAAATAATGTAAGGAACCAAGCATCTTATGTCACATTGAAATTCTATACTCATTTGGAAACACCACTTAAAAAGTCATAGTTTAAGATTTGTTTGGTGAAGACATGGGAAGGAGCCTTCTCTGTGGCTGCTCCTAATTGTTCTGTGGGAACCTAGACTGGCTCCTTCTTTACTATCTTTTTAGCAACAAGAATATGTGTGTGTGTGTGTGTATATATATAGAGAGAGATTTAGTTATGATTTTAATGTGATATTTATAAATTCTCGTTAGCTGGTTTTTTTCTAGCTGCCTTGGGTTTAGCAGATAAATGAAACACATTAACAACTAAATGTAACAAGGAATTAAATATTACACATCACTATAACACAGCCATTTGTTGAGAAAATGTCTCAAACAGGCATCCGTGGAGAAATCCCACATTTGAACAAGTATCTCAAAAAAAGAGGCATCCGCTATCTTTTTTCATAATGGCTCTTGTACTATTTTATCAAACAATCCAGCTTTATCAAGTATGGTTCTTATCTTAGGAAGACCATAGTGGGTAACTGTTAAAAGCAGTAGCCAATTGTTTGCCTCTCTTGTCCTTTGGATGTGCTTTTATACTGTCAGAAACTACGCTTTTTTTGTTCGTTGCTACCTACCGGTCTTCAGTTATCAGCTAATTAGCAGCAGGTTTTACTGGTCCTCGGCCAACTAGTTTCCCATAATCCAAATGCATACGAGGTTTAATGGCTTTATGAATAAGGCCACCTTTCATCCAACCATGTAATACTTTAACTAGTCTCCTTTTCCTGGCTACATTCCACCAAGCTATTGCAAGGCTGAACTACACCTGTTCAAAGTCTTCATCTTTTCTATACTTGTGTACTAGACTTTTATTAAATCCATCATTCTCTATCATGTTTTTATTACTTTTTCTCCTAGATGTTTCTATTACCACCCTCCCATATCCTTGCTACGAGAGAAGCATAAGGCTTTTCTACTCTTCTAACTCCTGCGCTAATGAGGAATATACAGTAGAAAATATATCACACAGTTTTATGGGCTCTGCTGGTTGCCTGCCAGACCAGAAAGCAGCATTTCTGCAAATAAAGCTGTTGAGACAGCAGAACCTACACAGACTATTGTAATAATGTTTAGTTTTGGGCATGTTCCTGTGCTGATGCAGGTGATGCTATCAATGTAACCTTTCAGTCCTATTTAATGAAGTATTGTGAAGCAGTGTTATTGTTGTAAATTACATCTTATTTTATAATTTTTTTCTTTACTAGATGATAAATGGATTATATGTAAACACACTTAATTTGTTATGGGATAATAATAATAACCCTGAAGAAGGAGACAGAAGGCCTGATTCTTGCAGCACAGGAGCAAGTGATAAGAACCAATGCCACTAAGGCCAGGATCGAAAAATCAGCTGATGATCCAAAATGCAGACTGTGCAAGGAAGCTGATGAAACCATTGATCATATCCTCAGCTGTTGCAAGAAAATCACACAGATGGACTACAAAGAAAGACACAACTCTGTGGCCCAAATGATTCACTGGAACTTATGTCCAAGTACCACCTGCCAACAGTAAATAATTGGTGGAATCATAAACCCGCAACGTCATGAAAAATGAACATGCAAATATACTGTGGGACTTTTAAATCCAGACTGACAAAGTATTGGAACACAATACACCAGACATCACGATTGTGGAAAAGAAAAAAGGTGGGATTATTGATGTCGCCATACCGGGTGACAGCCACATTGAGGAAAAACAACAGGAAAAACTCTGCCATTATCAAGACCTCAAAATCAAACTGCAAAGGCTCTGGCATAAACCAGTACAGGTGGTCCCAGTGGTAACTAGCACACTGGGTTCCATGCCAAAAGATCTCAGCCAGCATTTGGAAACAATACACATCGACAAAATCACACTCTGTCAACTGCAAAAGGCCACCTTACTTGGATCTGCGCGCATCATTCAAAAATATATCACACAGTCCTAGACGCTTGGGAAGTATTCGACTTGTGATTTTGTGATATGAAATCCAGCATATAGATCTCGTTTGCTGTGACATATTGTGGTTTTGTGTCAGTAAAATAATAAAGTTAACAGTGCCTAAAGACTTTGGCCTGCACTTAAACACAATTGGCACTGACAAAATTATCACCGGCGAGCTTCAAAAGGCCACCCTACTTGGATCTGCATACATTAGTCACCGATACATCACCCAATCCTGGACACTTGGGAAGAGTCTGATGTGTGATTCAATACAACAGCCAGCAGAGTAACCTTGTTTGCTGTGTACTTATCTTGTTATGGTTCAAATAATAATAACTTGAGTCCCCCTTCGAGGGTAGAGAAGGGCAGGTTATTAAATAAATAAATAAATAAATAAATAAATTTTTATACTCTGCCCCCATCTCCCTGAAGGGACTCAGGGTGACTTACAAAGGGGCAAGCTCAGAGAGCAGGGAGTTGAAACGTAATGCAATAAAATAAAAATAGCCTAATTAAATCATAAAATTAGAATGTTTATATGTGAACATGCTCTCACATTTTCATATCAAAAATTAGACAAAGGGCCAGCAACATCAGTTACTGAATACAACTTGGAAATTATAGTTAGTGCAAAATGCAGCAGCTACACGGCTCACTGGGATTCCCTTTAGATGTCATATAACACCTGTTTTGAAGGAATTGTACTGGTGGCCAAGATGCTTCCAGTCTGGATCCAAGGTGTTGGTGATAACCTTGAAAGCCATACTGGAGGGAGCAGCTTTCTCAATATATGCCTGCCAGAGAAATGAGATGTATTAGAGGGGCCTTTTTTAATCTTTCACCAGTAAGGATAAGTAAGGGCATATGTAGAGCACAGGAGAGGGGAGGACACAGAGGGATTTGGAGGATTTTTGCAGGTAATGCTGGTGGAATCTTTCCAGAAGTCAAGAGTCACGTTTCTAGACAGTCCATGTTTTGCAGATGTGCAACAGCTTTATAAAGAAGCATCTTGATATCTCTTTGAATGTCTCAATCCTCGATCATTCTCTGCTTCATTCAGAAAAAAATATCTGTGCTTACAGAGCTCAGATGGTGCTGTATTTTAATGCTGATGTCAACTTTTTTTGGAGAGGTGGTTGCCTAGGTAGCAGAAATGGTCAGCATTTTCTAGCATTACACCATTAAACTGTATTGCTGGCATTGCAAAAGGATTGGTTTGTGCCTTTGGTTTTCCTCGATTTTTAGTGAGAGGCCAAGCTTTTTGTATGCTTCTGCAAATGTGTTTAAAGTGGCTTGTAGGTCTTCTTCTGAATGAGCACAACTACATTATCATCAGCTTATTGGAGTTCTTTAACAAAAGTTGTGACCTTGGTTTTGGCTTTCAACCTGCTGAGGTTAAGAGCTTGCCATCTGTCCAATATGTGATTTCCATACTGGTGTGAAACTTCCCATCAACAAGGTCAGTCATAGCTATGAAGATGTAAAATAAAATTGGGGCAATAATGCATTCCTCTCTGACACCTGATTCTACCTTAAATGGGTCACTGTGAGAGCCACTGCTGTCCAAGACTGTTGCCATAATGTCATCATAAGGAGCCACAGGATGTTCACAAATTTATCAGGGCATATTATTTTCAAGAAGATGGTCCAGAGAGCATTGCAATTCATAGTGTCAAAGGCCTTTGCAAGGTCAATAAATGCCATGTACAAAGGTTGATTTTGTTCGTTGAATTTTTCTTGGAGCTGTCATGCAGTGAAAATTATATCCACTGTTTCATGGGATGGAAGCCCCTTTTCAGGGCGGAAATAATATTCTATCACTCAATTAATAGATAAATGTTTTGTTGACATACTGCTGAAAGATGGAGATTTACTTGTCATTGTAACTCCTCCCCCAATCAACTTTAATGGGCATCAGTTGCATGGAGAGAATGAGATCCATTATGCTGGTGATCAGAACATGGATGAATGACATTTCCATGACGGTTGGAGTATGGACTAGAAGAGGTTACTAAGAAAGGCAAGAATTGAGCTTACATGTGTTAGGCTGAACTGCTTCAAGAATCTTGTCCACATCATCATGCCTCAGCAGCTAAAACTGACCCATAAAAATGACTAGATGGTGTGTACTGGACATCTACATAGGCTCAGTAAAAAGCATAGTATAAACATTTTCATGAATACAAGCAACTTTTCTTTGATGTATCTAGGAATTTTTTCATAGCAGAAAGCTATAGGCTTTATATCTAAGCTCTCTGAGCCTATAATCAAAAGGCTTCACACCATTTGTATTAGGTCTTTTGGGGTGGGGTGGGGAAGGTTGAGGATGCAGTCTTAGGCCACTTCTACACTGTCATATAATCCATGATCTTCTCTAAACCAAGGGGAATTATGGACCCCACAGCACCGGATTAGACACTTAGGAGCAATTCTCCATATAATATCATATATATAACATATGGTTAGTCTTCTCTGTGCAGATAAGCCATACCATTCAGAAAAATCCACAGTACACGGATAATGTGTAAAAATACCTAGATATTTAGTAATCATATGAATAGTTGCATAAAGTGGTCCATATTTTTAAATGAGAACAATGAATCAATTTACCTACTCACTCACAGCTCAAAAAGTGGAATTTCACTGTAGCTCCTGCTAGAATGATTTTCCCCATTATAGAAATGTGGCACTTAAATACTTGCCGTGCTGCCTTAATGAAAACCTAAGCAAACAGTTGGCTGTCAAAAATGCTTCTAATGGCAAAGGCATGCAAGTGAATTATTGCAGAAGAGAAAAAAAATGACAAAAGAGTGTTGAAAAAGGAGGGAGGATAAATGATAACTTCTACCACAGGGTGAACTCTAGCTGAACAAAGGAATAAAGCCTGAATAGCAGTCAGAAAGATAAGCTTTGTGAGCAAAATGAATCTGAGGCTTACTTCCTTTTGTGAAGCTGACAGTTTACACGTTAATTGATTTTTTCCATAGACCTTAACACCTACATTAGGTTTGTATAACCTCCATCAACAGATATGTATGCTTGAGCAAACACAGGTGTGAATGCTTAAGTAGTTTTTGCAGTGTAAATACAGTAATAACTATAAGAGGGAGAATAATGAGAATTTAACATTCCTTTTATGATTGGATTCTTAAGATACATTCACAATTGTAAGTCATTCTATTGCATCTTCAGTATTGCTGAAAATGGGTTTCACAGTAGTGTGTTCTGATACAGTATTGATTAGCATAGATATGTCTATGTCAAACCTAACAGAACATAAAATTCTTTTCTCTTTTAAAACTAAAAAGAGATTTTTGGGGAATTTTCAAAGTTTTTATATCCCCTTGAACTTTCTATACAATGATAGGAGATAACAAGGGGTAATTCCCCCTAACTTTCAGACATATTCATACATCTACTGATTTTAGGGATTAATTTTTTTGACAAATACTGTGTGTGTGTGTGTGTGTGTGTGTGTGTGTGTGTGTGTATATATATATATATATATATATAAGTTACAACAGTTATCTCATTGAATGTCTCTCAAATTAACCACTAAAAACCAATATTAACCAATTCTACATTTTCATAAAATCTTAGAGTTGGAGAGGATGCCCAAGAGCCCTCTAGTCCAACCCCCTTCTTCTAGGCCAAAGGGCACCTTCAAAACTCTACTGACAGATGGCCATTCAGCCTCTAAACTAATTAATCTGCTTCCCCTATATTATGGGGGCCATCCATTTAGGGATTTCTTCCCAGTCCAGCACAGGGATTTACTTACTAGAAATATCCATCAGTTCTCCTCTTTAATTTAATTTTAACCATTTGTTGGAACTCTCACTGGCTGCTGTTAGGGAGGGACTTTTCTCCACTACCCTGATTGGTGCTTTCTGATGCTGATGCATTCTGGGAAATGCAGTTTAGGGCAGGGCCTTTTGAATGCCCTCCAAGCAAAAAGGAAAATGCACCTGAATCGTTAATCAAACAATGGAAATGACAGTAGCAAGTATGTTGCAACAAATTTCTAATAGTAGTTCATAGTTGCATCGTAAATAACATTGGAACTCGTGTGTTTCCGAGAAATTGTACATAGTCACAATAGAAAATTCTCTGATTGTAAAGATATATCTTAAGGACATAGAAATGGTATCAAAACATCACATATGAATATCTGCAGCATTAAACAAACAATATCAAATATCGCGGATTATACAATAATAGTATAATCCACGACAAGAGTTCAATGTGAGTCAAAGTCCATACAAAATCCAATATAGAGTACCATGAAGGAAAAATATAGCTGATTGTAATAATTCCAAAGTGATGTCCAATAGAGTGTAGATAGTCAATGTAAAAGTTCAGTTCTAAAGTGGATTATACAACACACATGATGATGTGTATTACCGGAAGTAACACAAACATGGACACTGGATGACCCCCAATAATAAATCCAAGGCTGTCATGCATAGTAGAGAAGACGATCTGAAGTAGTGGTTTGAAGGTCACCGAAATACACGGGCCAGTGCCAACGGCATTTAAATTCTGGGCACCTCTTTCAGGCCGTTTCACGCTCAAAGGCACTTCATCAGGGCATGGTAGACGCTACTTGTAATCTTTAGCATGCAGCAATGTATTAATCCACATTGGAGGATAATCAAACGAAGTTCAAATAGGGACGTCAATAGTAGTGCTCCCAAGGGCTCCCAAGGGCTGGAATTCAGTGACCTTCCCCAATGAATTATGGGATTCATATATAACAAATTAATAGATAACCCTGTTAGAAGTATGGAAAGAGGAAATAAACTGTAATCAGAAGGACTTAGAACTGTGGATGAATTCAACCAAAAAACTTAAACATTTAAAGATAGAAGAAACACAATGGAAAATACTGACAAAATTGTATAGCCCCCCCCCCCCAGCAAATAGCCCATATTTCAAAAAGAATATATAAATTCTGTTGACATGAATGTGGGAAAACTGGAACATTTATCCATATGTGGTAGGACTGTACCAAGGTACAAGAATTCTATAGAAAAATAAAGGGGAAATGGGGGGAATTATTAGGACAAAACATAGGGTTGAACAACAAACAGTTTTTACCCTGAAACTGGAAGGGAAAAGTGGTCATAAAGATTGGGCCAAGGTGACAAAATATATGATAGCTGCAGCACAAGCTACAATCACCCTGGGATTGAAAGCGAATAAAAATGGGATTAAAAAAATGTACAAATATTTAGCGGACTTCATGCTTCAAGATTACATCATGGATAGGAAAAATAAATAGACCAATAGATACTCCAGGGGAAAATGGGAAAAACCGATAGCCAAGGTACTAGTAAAGGGCAACAGAAAATATAAGGAATTGAACCAAACTATCATTGCAATCCAACAAACAGAATGATTGATAAAGGAAATGTACTATTTGTTCCTGGAGGGAGGGGGTGAATGGGAGAGGGGTAAAACAATGCAATAGGGATGGAAACAAGTAGGGGATGAAGGAGATTACATATGAATTTTCTCTCTTCTTTGTTAAATTGTGTGTGTGTATTATATACATTGCCTATGTTATCTTGTGGTCTCTTCCAACTTTAGGATTCTATGATTCTACTTTGAACAGTGAAAACAGCCCGAGCACCTCCTGCCCCTGGTTTGAAGGGCTAGAAGCCACATAAAGCAACACCTGTGATCACATGAGGCTGTCAAAATGCAAACTCATCCTGGCGTGCTCTTGCCTAAACCATCTTCTTAATACACCAAGTCTTACTGAAAGTGCTCTGAGACATCTCAAAGCACCTTTATCTTATCACAGCTGCAGGGACATTTTTAAGTGGGATAACAGAGGATTAACAAAGATTGTCTCTGCCAAATCCCAACAGTGGGAATGTGTGAAATGATAAGCAAGGATAGCATGTTACTTCCTCTGCAAATGATGGACCAGCAGAACCTAGGAACGGGAATATAGAAGGCTACCAGTCTCCTTACCCCTTGAGAGTGTCACAAATTTAGAGGGGAAACCTTGTATTTAATTTGAGTTTTAGTAAAATAACACTTCAGTTCCTGTGTATTCCAACCTCGAACGTCATGAAACATTTGTGTTTATGCTTGAATGTCATCTGCATGCATGCTACAAGATCAAGCACTTTCAAGTACTTTAGGAAAGCTGGTGTTACTGTTTATTTTTTATTTTAATATTTATAGTCAGGGCTGCAGATTGAAACAAAATGTTCAAGGACCTTACCACATTCTCTCCCCTCCCCCAGTCAGAAATTGCTTAACTAGTTTTAAGTCACAACCAGATGGATTTGCTCTTTTGTGTTAACAGAGAGCAGTAGGAAATGTTTGCATTATATGAATAGAATTTAAAGTGTTGCTAATGTGCTTTAAAAAATCCCCTTTCCCAAGAAGAATAATCAAGTATGACTGTACTTTATCATCAGCCAGTAGACACAAAAGTTCAGTCCAATGGAAGGAAATGGACAGGACTGTAGAGAATTAATAATGATTTAAATTTTCCCATAAATAGATGTTGATTAATTTTAAATCCATTTGTAAAATCTCAGCCTTGCCAGAAAGTTTCCTAAAACCACAAAGAAAAGTATGGTGAACACCACCAGTTAGTTCAGCCTAATCTACTCTATATATTTTTAAGACTTTAAAAGGATTACTGTAATTTTTCAAGTCTGAAAAAACCAGACTGGTCATTTCATTTACACATTCTATGTTGGACTTTATTTTTGACAGGTGTTCCATTCCACTTGATGGAATTATGTGTTTTCATATTTTAGTATAACATACTTCCAAATAATTTATATTTAATTTTATGCCCAACTTGCAATTTCTTATTGACCTTATGTCACAGAGTTCTTTCACACCACTGAGTGAAAAATGTATTAATCCAGTCAGGTGGAACAGCAGTCAAAAACCTCATAGCTGTTTTAGCAATACAGAAGGAACTGATTGATTAATTAGTTAATTCATAGAAAATAATGGAAAATGAAGAGGTTATTTATCTTAGACAGTGAGGTGGGTAGAATTACACTCAGTGGACAGAATAATAGGTGGGTAAACAAGAACAAGATATGGCAATAGTTTTCAGTTCTTCCCATACTTGTGAATCTGTCCTTTGTGCTTCATAAATATTCACGGTTATTTCTAGTGCAGACCTGGCTAATAATACTGTAATTTGTTGTTGCATTGCAATTTCCATCATCCTTGACTATCAGCTATGCCGAAAGAGCTACAGTCTAATAAGACTGGAATATTCACTAGATGTCCATTCCTGCTCTATAAGTTATCTATAGCACTTTACTGCACTGTTGCAGCATCAATCACATCTTAAGTCCACAGAGACAAGATTGCAGAACTTTAAAAACTCTTTCCAGCCATGCAAACTTTATTATTATTCTTTCATTTTAATAGGCTCCAAACATAGGGGCAGTTGGTGAAACCATAAGTGTTACAACAGAGCAGGGCCGTAGCCAGGATTTTGATTCGGGGGGGGGGGCTGAGTTTGGTTGGGGGGGGCTGAGACTGGGTGGAAGAGGGTCCACCCTAGCAAACATTTTGTATTGTTATCCCAATAACCCCATTAATGTGGGATATAACGAGCATGGCGATCAGATATGAATAAACATAACAGTTTAAATAATGTACCAGTAAGGCCTTTTCGCGGACCACCTTGAGAATTTCGGGGGGGGCTGAAGCTGCAACAGAGTATAGACATCAAGATGGGCAACATCTGCAAGTTCAGTGGTAATTTTCCCTTTGAATTTCCTCAGATTACTCCTCTTTTGTCCAAAAGGAAAATTAGCATGTGGAGGAATTAAATTCAAATGACTAGTTGTGTCCCCTGAAGTGTCCAAGGGCAACATTTACCATTGGGATAATAGAATCATAGAATCATAGAGTTGGAAGAGACCTCATGGGCCATCCAGTCCCACCCCCTGACAAGAAGCAGGACATTTGCATTCAAAGCACCAACAACAGATGGCCATTCAGCCTCTGTTTAAAAGCCTCCAAAGAAGGAGCCTCCACCACACTCTGGGGCAAAGAGTTCCACCGCTGAACAGCTCTCACAGTTGGGAAGTTCTTCCTAATGTTCAGATGGAATCTCCTTTCTTGTAGTTTGAAGCCATTGTTCCGCGTCTCCAGGGCAGCAGAAAACAAACTTGCTCCCTCCTCCCTATGACTTCCTCTCATAAACTTATACATGGCTATCATGTTTTCTCTCAGTCTTCTCTTCTTCAGGCTAAACATGCCCAGCTCTTTAAGCCGCTCCTCATAGGGCTTGTTCTCCAGACCCTTTATCACTTTAGTTGTCCTCCTCTAGACACATTCCAGCTTGTCAATATCTTCCTTCAGTTGTGGTACCCAGAATTGGACACAGTATTCCAGATGTGGTCTAAGCATGGCAGAATAGAGGGGTAGCATGACTTCCCTGGATCTAGACACTATACTTCTATTGATGTAGGCCAAAATCCCATTGGCTTTTTTTTACCGCCACATCACATTGTTGGCTCATGTTTAACTTGTTGTCTACAAGGACTTTGAGTTAAGAGTGTTTTGAATTAAGAGTTCAGTCACTGAACAAATTAAACTCTTAATTCAAAGTATCACTGTACATGCAAACTATTAACTACAACTGTAAAATAATCTTTGGATTAATAAGAATATAAGAAGAACCATTCAAATTCACACTTAATAGCCTATTTCATACAATATTATATCCCCATAGGTTGGCTATGGAAAGTCCAGAGACAACTGTTTCACTAGCTACTGCCTCAGGTACTGGAGTGGACATAAGGTACAGTAATCATGAATAGTACCTGCCCATAGGACCTCCTCCATGGATTTATCTAATCCTTCTTTAACACTTGTGGACTTTCACACCAGTTCATCAAACCAAATTCCACAGTTTTACTATTCACTGAATGACTAAATATTTCATTTTTATCTCTCCCAAACACCATATCATTCTGCTTCATTAGGTGACCCTGGACTCTAGGACTCTAGGATTATGAGAGGGAGAAAATATTCTCCATGCCCACTTTTTCATTTAATGCATAATTTCATACACTTCTGTAATACTTCTCCGCACCTTCCAAAGGTAATAGCCCCCAGCATTTTAAGCTTTCCACATAAAGAGGTTACTCTAGCACCTTGGCCATTTTAGTTGCCGTTCACCACACTTTTTCCATATGCTTTCCCAGCAGTCATTAATAATCTGAATTACAATAAAGTAACAGTGGAGGTTTCAAAGTCCACTGTTACTGCTATGGCTAATGCTAAGGTCAAGATAAATTAATGACTGTATCCTGTTAATTCTAGTAAGTCCTTCACAGCTGTAAAAGCAGAGCTGACATGAATTACACAGCATCAGAGATCTGTTCCGTGTCTATTGAGTTCTAAGTTTCCTGATTTTACAACATCTGTCTACATTCTCAATGAAAAGGCTGTAATATATTTAATCAGTTTCTTAGTTGAGAAATTCTGACTTAAGTGCAATGGAAGGTACTTCATTGAATCAGTGGAACTTACTCTTGACTTACCAAGTTGCCATTGATTCAATGGGTCAACTCTGGTTGGAACTCAATAAACCATTTGCTAAAACAATTTCTAGTGTGATTTCATTGTTGGTTGGTCCCCACTATGGTGGGAAACTATAGTAAACAGTTGGATTATTTTTGAGAGTCGATCCCCTAAGAAGGGTACAATTGGAAAGGAATGCAGTGTGGCAATCGATAATGGGCTAAATGTTTTGGCTCTGGTGGATTCAGTGGTGTTAGTCCACATAAACAATGTGTGTTTTAGATGAAGATGGCCATCTCAATGGGTGCTGTAGGAAGGTTCTGGCTTGGGCATGGGAGAGGGAATGTTTCCAAATATAACTCAGATCATACCAGGTGAAAAAGGGACCCAGGGAGTTCCGATGGAAACCGATTGTGTTTCCCGCAAGTCTTCCAGTTCATTGTGAAAGGATTATGGTGATTTTGGGAATCATTTCTCAGAATCTGGGCTTGTGGGAGGCAACATTGCAAGGGAATTCAGGGCAAAATGGAAAAGGCAAAGCGAGCTCTGTATGTCCTCATAGAGTTGTGTCTCATAATTCATAATTTTGGGGTCTAATTTCTCTATAACATCCACGTGTCTGTAAATTTAATACAAAACAAGAAAGCAAGAATACAATGCCTTGATTTA
The DNA here is from genome assembly GCA_030556195.1 of Anolis apletophallus. Classification (NCBI taxonomy): domain Eukaryota; kingdom Metazoa; phylum Chordata; class Lepidosauria; order Squamata; family Anolidae; genus Anolis; species Anolis apletophallus. The sequence goes on along the minus strand of JARBWK010000001.1, from coordinate 45,233,503 downwards.
TTATTTGGAGATGACCTACAAAACCTGAAAACTCAGGGTCAGGTTCTGAGATCTGGCAACCCTAGTAAAGCTTCATATGGATTGTTAGACTGAAGAGACAATTTCACTGATTCCTTTCCTCAGTCTGATCTTCTAGCCCAGTAGTTCCCAATCTTTACAAGACAGTGGACCATTGAGGCAAAAATTGGATACATCATGAGATCAATCAACTCTCTCCCCACCACCTGTACATAAAAAATAAAATTGTCCTTTAAATAACTAGAATTTATTAATCATCACACTAATATTTAGAATATATAGATTTAATTGTGTGATATAAATACAAAAAACATAATGAGACTTACGACCTCGTGAGATGTTCCTCCCTCCTGTACTGTGCACATCTCTCCTTCCTCCATCAGTCCAAGGAAATGATACAAGGCACCCTGTCCCTATCATATGAGGGAAATGGCAGCAACGCATGTTGCCACATTGTCTTGTCTCCTGTCAGATGAGGGGAAAGGCAAAAAAATGTTCACCTTGAGATGCTTCCTTGCCACTTTAGGAATCAATGGGGTAGAGCCAAGCCACTGTCGTCTGATGGCGCTCAGCTGATCCAATCCCAGAAGTGGAGAAAGGGACTCAAATGCCACAGTGTGATAAGGTGATCAATGAAAAAAAAGATGATTTTTCAGCTTGCATTTTTTTCACAAGGTGGGAAATCCTTGGATTGATACTATTGCTCAGTGTCATGCACATATCAATACTAGAGTCCAACCGATTCCTGTGTTTGTCTTTTATCAAAAGCAGAATGAAAAATGCCTATTCACATATATATGTTGTTGAAAACAGAAGACATCACAAGTCTGTTTCTCAAAGGCAGTTGCCTTTTTGCACCAGGATTTGAAATTGATGCCAGATTCAAATGCCTCTTTCAGTTGCTGTTGTTTTGTAAATCAGTAACCTCTTCCTGGATTTCATCAGGGAGCTCCACAGCTCTGACAATGAAAGGATTTTGAATCATTCTCCAAACAGCTACTGTTTTAACTTTATCGTATTCTGTAAAATGACAAATAAATTTGTCTTTTAGTGTTAGTAAATGGCACAAATGTTTCATTGAACTTCTTTTGTAATTACAGTGTATTTCTCACCATTAACAAGGCTGAAATGCCAAATAGTTCTTTGCCGCAACTTTATTTATCCATAGCTTAGTTTTGCCAGCAAACACTCAAAGTTTATCTTTCTCCACAGCCTGCACTGCCGCCGCCGCCTCCTCCTCCTCCAGGCCCCAAAGGGGCAGAAATTTGTTCCCAGAACCTTGCAGCTGTAAATTTAACTTATTTGTTGCCCAAAAATGTCAATGAGAGATAGGCCAGTTGCATCTCAAATTTTGGATTGCAAAACTGCTCCGCAATTTCTTTCTGGACTAAAAATATTTTCATCTCCTCCGTAAATTTGTATAGACATCCCAACATATTTCCCTTTGAAAGCCAATGAACCTTCATGTGAAAAAGAAGGGTTTCATGTTCCACATCCAGGTCTGCACACAAATGCTTTTGACCACCTTTATGGATAGTTTCACAGTATTAGTTAAGTATTCTGGCATTGTTTTAGAAGCTAATGTTTGGTGATGAATGATGCCATGCATTGTCATCGTCGAACAATTGTTAGACCAGCGTAGCTGGAGCTCCATCCATACACAAACCAGAAAGTTTTTCCAAGGAAATTTCATTTTTCTTGAAATAATTGCTGATAATTTTCATGACATCAATTCCTTTTGATGTAATTTCCAGTTCTCAAAAATTATAATTCTTTGTTCATGTTATCTTCACCTAGAAATTGAACAGATTAATACCTGCCAGCACTGTACCATGTTGGGAGTCTCATCGCACTGCAAAGTGAAATAAGGTGACATTTCTACCTGAATATCTTGTGACATTTTCCCAATCCGCAGCTTCACCATATTAATCAACCCAGGAGTTTCTTGAATTTTCTGTTTGACTTTTTCACCTAAAATTACTTCCACAGCTTTCAGTAAATAAGGCTTCACTAATGTTTCACCTGTTGTGTGGTTTTCTTGATTTTGCAATTAGTTGGGATATTTTTATTTATTTTATTTATTTATAAATTCGATTTGGTAGACCGCTCTCTGAAGCCCAGAGCGGTTTACAGCATAAAATCAATAAAACATCAATAAACAGATAAAAGACGTATACCCAAAAGCCCCCCTCCCCACAAATGATCCCGGCAAGCAATAATACGCAGAGGCAATACATGGCAGGACGATATGTTGGCAGCTGGCAACTAAGGAGGCATCAGTTGGGACCAAATGCCTGCCTATATAGCCAAGTCTTCACAGACTTGCGGAAGGCCAACAAACCCCGTAGTGCTCGTATCTCCTCCGGCAGAGAATTCCAGAGGGTCGGAGCGGCCACTGTAAATGCTCTCTGCCGGGTGCTCGACAGCCTACAGATCTTAATACTAGGGACCTCTAGTAGATTAAGCCCCTCTGAGCGCAGTGATCTTCTGGGTTTGTATGGGGTAAGACGCTCCTCAAGTACACTGGCCCCAAACCATATAAGGCCTTGAAAGTTAGAACTAACACCTTGAAGGAGACCCGGAATTCGATGGGAAGCCAGTGCAGTGCACGCAGGAGTGGGGTCACATGCGCAGATCTTGGGGCTCCCGACAGCAGGCGCGCTGCTGCGTTCTGCACCAGCTTAAGTTTCCGGATCGCCGACAAGGGTAGGCCAATGTACAGCGCATTGCCTGTAAAAGCCCTGCCTGTAGAATGCAGGCAGGGCTTTCGCACATGATGCAAATCTTGCACCACTTGTTCATTTTCTTCAAATTCTCTATTTTTTGTGTGAAGAACTCTGGTGGTCAATCACACAAATTAAGATGGACAGTTTTTAGATGAACATCCCAACTTTGCAGGTTTTAATGCAGCATTGCTGAGATTGGTGGCACATATCACGCATTGAGGTCTCATCTCATGATTTATTTAGATTGCAGTGAATCCTAACTTGATATACCTGCTATCACATTTCATTTTCTGAAAGACAACATTCAAGAAACAAAAACACAATTTCACAAACAACAATAATATGTGAATTATATTTACTGACCTTCTATCATACAATTTTTCATTTTCAATTTTCTCACCCACCTCAACTAGACTCCGCAGACTGCTGGTTGAGAACCAATGAACCAGTGGTTTTGCTGTGCAGATGATTACCACATACAGGAAATCCTGGAGCCAGTTTGACACAAATCCCAGAGCACTGGTGCCTATTAAGTGCTTTCTTTTGCATAGTTTTTTAGGGGCATTGTTGTCTGCCTGCCATAGTTTAAAGCTAGTTTTTAATTGCACAATATAGCCAGTGGAGATAGGGTCTGAGTTCACTTCCTAGTCCCAAACAAACCCAATTACACAGGGGGTCTTACGCACATGACTGCTTACCATTGCCTCATAGGTTCACTGGTGGAGAGGAGTGAGGTATTTAGGCCTCAAAACACAGGCCCTGGGCTGCACCTCTATTCACAGCCAGGGATCAGGGAGAAAAGGGAAGGACAGGGAAATATGGAGGCCTAGTAGGGAAGAGGAAGAGAGTCCAGTGCCCTTTGGTCATTGTCTTTTCCTCAGTCCCTCTGGCCTTACTCATTGCAGAATATTGATGAAGCCCAAGAACTCCTTCGTGGGTGTCAAATTCAATTGCAGCACAGGTATTTTCTGTGAAGAGAGTTTTCCTGAGGAGAGATATGCCCAGGGAGAAAGGGAGGGGTGAAGAGATAAGGCTTCTGGGTCTCCACGGAACTATTGGCCTTCTACCTGCCTCCTGGGTGCCAGATGGATCCATGTCACTCATTTCTTACCATCAGAGTGCCCTCCCCTGAAGCAGAGCTGGCTGGGATCTCGGCAGTCTTACCTCTGTTGTGCCCTCTGCCACCATGCCTTCCCCCCGTTTTCTGTTAAAGACTCCAATGAACCACATTTCTGTTTCTTGTGAACCACCTGTGATCTGCAGACCTCCAATAGGGAATCAATATTCTAGCCACTTCTGCACTACTAGGAATGTCAATTATCTTCATTGAGACTTAAGATGATAAAATATTCTTTGCACTGGGCCTACTGTATTTTACTCCCTGCATTGATTATGTTAGCACCATAAAGATAGAAAATATACTGCAAGCTTGTAAAGATTTGGGGGTGTGCAACATAAAACATAGCCTGGGGAATAATTTTGAAATCTTAATTTTCTTTGATATTTTCATGGTGTCAGCATTAAATAAAATGTAAGGAGTATTTATTTTACTATAGTGAAAGCTATGGCGTATAACACAGGAATCTTATTTCCCTTAAAAGCTTTTACAGTCACTTGATTATCTTGTGCTCCTTGTTTCCCATGTTGTCCCATGAGTGTTGATACAGTGCGGTCTTATTTTTGGAAGGCTAATAAAACATAACATTAAGTATTGCACCACAGTATTTTAATAGTGAACCCCTATTAAAATTCTTTCAATCCATTAAAATGGCTCATGCATGCAATTACAATTAACACAAAATGATAGGGTGGCTGTGGCAAATCAGAATGTGTACAACCTTAAAAATGCATTTATAGAAGCCGAGAGGTGTAGCTTTGCCTGTTTATTGCTGGGGGTATAAAAGGAATGTGAGTGTAAATCCCAGCTGGATCCCCACACCCACCCACATTGAGGCCTCCACAATATGGAGTGCATCTTTGGAATATAGACTTCATTCATCTTTTCATAACAAGACAGTGGCAGAAGGCCATGAGAAATTACAGCCCCTGAAATCTTCTACACTGAATAAACGGGGAAGGGGAAATACAAAAAAGGACAAGGAAAGAAAGACAGATGTTTGACACTTTGTCAGGTCTTACTAACACAGAGAAACTAAAAGTGCATAAATCTATGTCCTCTTCAAAATAGGTCACATCGACTTCTCTCAAGATTTTTTTTATTTTTATATAGCAGAAAGAGTTTTTTCTAAAGAACTTAATTTTTTGAGAATGTCAGTATTTCACACACAATGTAAACAAAATGGTTTAGGAACCAATATTCTTCTGTGTTCTTCCATTTATAGTAAACATGTAGAAATATACTTAATGAGAAGGGGAATTAGTTATCATTGCTAGGCATGTTGTTTATTCTTTCCCATTCCTACAGTTCATTGCTTTCAAAGAAGTGCAGCAAGCCCTTCAAGAGATGCACTAGTTAAGCCAGTCTTTAGTGCTATTTTTCCCAAATGAACATGCTTAGGCCAAAGACTAAGAAACCTCCTCATCAAGACATTCATCATGATTATTCAGTTATGAGTATTATCTACAGGTAAATAATTCATTTATTAGGCTTGTTTGATTAAAAAAATGGCTCAAAACTTCGATCAAAAGTCAATTCCAATTTTCACAGAAAAAAAAGTTCAAAACTTTTCAAAACTTCATTAATGGTTTCAAAGTGTTATTTCCTGTTTCATTGGGTGGTCTTTACTTTGAAAATAGTTGTTTTACACCAGAAAAAAGGGGAGAATGGGAAGCAAAGGGAAGAAATCCATCCACTCTGGTCAAAACCACTTTTCTCACTTAAGACTGACTCGGGAGGGGGGAGGGAAAGGAAATGAATCCATCCACACTGGTTTAAGCTGATGTGGATCCATCCCATCCACACTGGTTTAAACTACGTGGGAGAGAAAGGAAAGAAAGGGAATCCATCCACACTGGTTTAAACTGACACAGGAGGGAAAGGAAAGTTATCCATCCACACTGGTTTAAACTGACACAGGAGGGAAAGGAAAATAATCCATCCACACTGGTTTAAACTAATGCGGATTCATCCCATCCACCCTGGTTAAAACTGCTTTTCTCGCTTAAGACTGACTCGGGAGGCAGGAGGGAAAGGAAAGGAATCCTCCCACACTGGTTTAAACTGATGTGGATCCATCCCATCCACACTGGTTAAAGCTGCTTCTCTCGCTGACATGGGAGGGAAAGGAAACAAAGGGAATCCATCCACACTGGTTAAGAAGGCTTCTCTGGTTTGAACTGAGGCCAGGGAACAGAAGCAGATTGGCACAAGAAATTCTCAGATTTGTGGACACAGAAGAAAGGGTGAGAGATACAGAGAATAGGATGAAGCCCACTGCCCTACTTTAATTCATCTGGTCCTATGATGGTTTGTTCTGAATATTCATCTTAAACATAATGCATTGTTGTTGCATTGTTGTTATTGCTGTTTCCACTTAAGATGACTCTGATTTATGGTGATCCCCTCACACTATCATTGTCATCCTCCTCAGTCATTTATAGAGAGTATGATTTATTTAATATCACCCAATGGGTTTCCATGGCTGAATGGAACTCGAACCCTCATATTCTGGCGTTCCAACCCAACATTCAACTACTACACTATCCTGAGTTTTTTTCATTTAAAAAATGCATGCTAATTTGCAAATTATTCACTGGTACTATGTTGGGGTTTTGTTGAATGCAATGACTATTCCCTGACAAAAGAAGAGTCAACCAAATACAATGACTTGATTAGGAATCACAAGGCACAGTAGTTTTTCTATATCTCAGCCTCTCTCATCCCTGGAGACCTAGGCTTAAATTTACCATTGATGGCCTTGGCTGCAAATGCCTCCTTTCTGGACATTTGCCATATTGTACCACTAAATAGCTTGACATGAACACAGTAGCCTTTGCATCAGCTCAGCCACTGGCTTGCTGGGAAGAGTGTTGCATTTGTGGGTATGGAAAGCTTTCAAAGCACAGCAAACTCCTTACATGCAACAGATTTGACTTTTTACATCACTAATACTAGTAAATCTAGCATAATATGGGCACTGAGTTCTCAGCTGAATGTGTAAATAAGCTGTGGTCACCACACTACTTTAACTGATTATTAACTTCCTACCTCGTGAATTCAGCATTGAATATTGCCAAACATCTGTGGCCATTCTGTGTCTTTAATAAACACCCTTTGCTGATATAAATAGAAGCAAGGTTTATTGCAAAGTGTGGTTGATCTGGTTATGCAGGATATTCTGCATGAAATGTTTACACTAAACCATAAAACTTTTAAAGTTTTTGATATAATTTTTGGTACAATATTATGTACCACACTAATAACCCAACGTGGTATAAAATCTTGAAAAATAAGCTATCTGATGGGCAAATTGCACTTTCCCAGTCAAAGATCCCATTTATAAAGGGGGTGATTGTATGCCCAATATAAATGTCATACCCAACAAATATGCCATCCTATATTATGCTGAAGCTCCCATCTTCCTGTTGTACTGAAGTAATGCTGCAATTTTCCATGCCAATATAATTTTAATATTCTCCTTCCAAGGGCATTATTTTCCAGGACAGTAAGCTCAGGCTGCTTATTTTTAGTTTTTCCTGATTCAGGCTACTTAAACTCCAAAATGACTGTGAACACAGCAATCAAAGAATACTTAGCCCTGAGCTTGCATTCCTGAGTGGAGCAGTTGATGAATGGGGACCCTATCTCTCATTGATAGTGTCCCCATAAGTCAAATTCAGCTTGATGTCAAATAGCAACAAGCAACTATTTAGTGCAAAGCCAGCTATTAGGCCGCACAAGATGACTGCTTCAGGTAGCAGTTTACAGGGGACAACATTGTTCTCAACCCCCACCATTGTTAGTCCTCTGCTGCTGGCAGTGCTGGATTTAGGACAAATGAGGACCTGTGCTAGTTAAGTTTTGAGGCCCCTTACTTGGGCCCTAAAGGCTGTAGGCCTGGTAGGCCTACACTGTCTGCTTTGTGGCACACTCCCATCCACTATCAACTCCATCGTTATGCCTGGAATCACTCTGAAACACAATGCCTTCTAATTTGGAATTGCACCACATAAGCAAAATCTATCATAAAAACAACATTTTGGCATTTTGATCTCCCCACCACCACCCCGGGCCTAACGGTAAATCTGGCACTGGCCACTGGGCATTTCCCTTATGCTCTGGGTTTCCTAAAATGGCACACTGCCTCAGATGTGATGGATATGATCATGCCTCCATGTGGGAAGGAGAAACCGTCTTGTACACTTTACAATATCTGGAGCCAATTCTGTTTAATGGAGAAAATCATGTCAAGTCTTCAAAGAAGGCTTTAGCTAAGTTCAGCAATTACATAGAAATCCCCTGCTTTCCTATACAGCAGGGCAGTGGACCTAATTTTTGGGAGTTAAACCACTGACACTTTGGAACAGAAACTTTGTATGACGGTGAGTTGGGGGAAAACCAGGTGAAGTTTCAGCATGCCCATTTTCAAACTGAGAAGGAAAGTCATACTGCATAGGCATTCAAATACTTTCCCCATTCAACTCCCCACAGCAAATGGGAATCAGTTCACAAAGTAGATGTGTACTATGTTTCAACATTAGCCAAAAAAGAAATCCACATGCATTAAAAATGGGAGTGAAAGATAAAGTAATGTGCTTAAGTAAAGGTTGCCCTGAGGCACCTTGAACTTACATGTTGACAAGCCAGGTATACATTCTTGCTTGCACATTCATTGCAGTCTTGACAATCCCCTCATTGAATGGCATACATGGATAAGCCTATACATAAACTGAGATTTATATACCTGTCTCCATGCTCTTCTCTTAACAATGTCATTTTATTTATTATAACTCCAAGCATTAGAAAAACCATAAACGTTTACATAGTTTCCTCAAAATTCATTCATAGGTGTGAAAATAAACTTGGTTTGGCAATGCTTATGTGACCAACATATAATGTAAATTAAAAACAGAACTTATCACACCTCATTTTCCTTTTACACGTGATCGTCTCAACAGCCCTAACCATTTCTTTATGGTCACTATTGTGATCACTGCTAATATATCAATATGATTTACTTTTAAATGAGGCATTGAAAAAGTTGTTTTAAGGGGGGGGGGAGAATAAAAAGCAGTATCAATTCCTTTCCATGTACAGACAAAGCTTTGTATACAAAAAGGGAACTTCCATCATCATTCTGTCCAAAAGGTAGAATGCCTTTCTGCACTGTAAGAAGACAACAAGACATGGCGAAAAATCAATATAAGACATGATTCACAGGATAGTAATCAACAAACCAACAAAGCACAGATGCATTTTGTATACATCATCTCTCTCATATTCATGGTTTCATCTACCCAGAAATATAGTCTCCTTTCCCCTAGAAATATTGGTGGACCTCTCTAAGTCTTCCAGGGCAATTCTATGTTGTGCTTATGGCCCAAGTATAGTCAAAATATAGGATTCACTATTATCCATAGTTTCATAGGAAGTCTTGGAACGTATCCCACATGGATGCTGGGAGATATGACTTCCACATAGGAAGTCAGTAATCTACAATAAATATGTGATCCATAGAGTTTAAAAAAATAATATTAAGGGAAAATTGGCTTGGCATTCATTTTTGCACTTCTAGACAATGGATGAGTACTAGAGCAAAGAAGCCAACACCTGGACAAATGCCAGGCTGTGACTGATGAAAACAAGAGGGTGGTTTTATTACTATTATGTCACAGCCTTTACGTCAGTGCTTTTGGTTCTGACTGATCGAAAGAATCAAAAGATTTCTAGAAACAAAGTAATTCATAATTTCTGGACTAAAACAATTGTAAACATATCAAGTCATGGAACATAGTATTATCCAATGCCTATCATATAGTTTAAATCCAGTATATCATCTACAATATTATCGGGGCACCCCACCCCACCTGCAGACAGAGTCTTTCTTGGTGGGTTTTGAGCTGCTCAAAAGAGTTAAATAGCAAGAGGAGATTATCCCTTCTGCTTCATGTTACATTTCCTGCTTGCACGATTGGACATGGAGTGTTGGGGAAAGGGTATTACATTTGCTGAGGTTTGTGGTGCAAGACTCCTGCAAAAGTGGGGAAACTGTAAATTATGAAAATCACTTCTTTTTCCCAAAGAGAACACCTCTTTAGGAATCTCTAGGTAGGTCCTCAAGTGTGATTCTGTGGTCATCCTCAGCTAGAAATTGGTCATAGAGTTGGATCAGAGGGCCTGGGGTTTTTTTAAAAAGCCAAATTAATCAAATCTGTGAACAATCAATCTTCGAACATTAAACCCATAAATATGGAGGTTCAACTGTATATCTTGATAGTACAAATTAGGTATCATCCCAATGTGAACTATGATTAGAGCTAGACTATCTATTTACTTTTTGCACACAAAAATATTTAGAATAACTTACAGTAGATTTTAATATAATTTACTCACTCTGTATTCAGCTTATAGGACATGTTTCCTTTATGTAGAGCATCTCTATATTCTGAAAGCAATACACCTGATAAATGTTGTTTCAGTGTGTTCCTGTTATCGAGAGCTGGCACCTGACCCCAAGCCTTTTAATAACTTATTCATGAGTCCACCTTATTCACCACAGGCCCAGAATCTATGGCAATCCGTCACCAGCTAAGACTCAGACCTGATGCTCTGCTTAAAGGTTGCTAGTTTTTGCACTTTTGGATCCTCTTTAGCATGTGTGGATGGTCAGATGGCAGCTGGTAAAGTTATTGTGAAATTCATCGAACTCCTGTCGGTTCAGCTCTGCAAAAGAATGCCTCACTTCATATAAATGGCCATAACTTAAAGGCATGTATGTATTACGAAGGTGCTATAATCTGGCCTATAATGGCAGACATTTTGGAAATCTCTTGTAATGTAATTAATGTATGGTTTATGGGCTCTTCCTGTTTTCTTTTTATCTCTCCAGCTTATTCCAATAAACCATTTTTCAACTAAACTGCTTCTCATCACCACCTTCCTCAGTGAGGGAGCAAGGCAGAATGCAGGCTATTATACTCTTGTACGTAATGTTTGTACTAAAGCTGTCATGATTTTTTAAAATTGAAGTAATGATTTAGTGTTCTGGCTTTCCCCCAAAATTCTTTGTCATGATGTTAGGGTTTTCCCCTGCCCCTCTTTAAAAGCCAACTCAATTATTATTAAGCATTTGATATTTTTTATTAAATACAATGGAATGGGACATTTCTAGCACTGAAAGCACCCTCTGATTTATGAAGCTATATAAATCATATGCAAACAAATGGGGTTAATTATTTTGATAACTCATTTTCAGCATTTTGGGTAGACTAGAAGGTTTTTCTCAATCTCCTCTGGATCAACGTTACATTCAATAGGAGGTTTATGTGTGCAGATGGGGAAAAAGGAGAGGTCAACTCTTTGATGTTTATAAGACACCTGTGAATATATTTTCAAAGTGATATTTACCAACAAATCACCCTCTGGAGCAACTCCAATTCTATGCCTCAAAGTACTCTGCTCAACTTAAAAAACATATCCCTTGGATAGAGAAAACAGGGCTGGTGGCAGGAGGAGAATCCCTTGGGTGGAAAGTGCTTCGTTTTAAAGAAATCACAGCTATACACCCTTTTGCAAAAGCATTTATTAAGTGTTACTCAGAGTGTACAAATGAGTTAATGACCAGAAACAGAGTCTCAAACATATGCTTATTTACAATGACGTTTTTATAGGATTGCAGTAAGTTAGGGAAAGTTTATTGCTATTTGCCAAGGGAGGGAGTGCAGAAAAAATACAAATGTTATAAACAAAAGAAGCTTTCCAGACTCTTTCAAAGGAGGTGGCCCATCTCGGTTTTAAATTAAGTCATATGCTACTGAATCTTGGAAGAATCATGGGCAACCAAAGATTTAATGGAATGGTTTTACTATTTCAAAGCCAGTTATATTCTAAGTATAACCACATTTAAGTTGATACTCATACAGAGATGAAACAGTAGTAATAACACACAGCTTTTCAACTGTTCTGTTGACTCTTTCAAGGAAGGAATTGTTATTTTAATCTTCTGAAGCAACACTGAGATTAGTTTGCCAAAAAACATGGAATAACACAGGTGTGTCAAAAGAATCTCCCTCAAAGTTCACTAAAGAAGGCCAGAAATTTGTACATTTAATCAGTTTATATCCTGCCTTTCTTCCGAATGGAACTCCAGGCAACTCACAGCATGAATTAAAACCTAGGCGCATGAACAAAACCCCGTAATAAAATGTTTTTTAAAGTTAAATAAACCACTATTTTAAAACACCAGTGCTTTTAAACAATATATTCATTTTTAAAAAATGACAAGAGCAACAACATTCAGCCGACATTCTTATTAAAGCTCTTTCTGCATAGCCATTTCATCAACAAGAGCTTGCTCAAATAAAAACATCTGTACCTTCAGGCAGAAAAGAAGGGGGAGCTTAATCTTTGGATGGTTCTACACTGCAATCTAATGCAGTTTCAGAATGCAATTCAACTGCATTGAACTGGATTATATAAATTGACATTGCCATACAATGTAGTTCAATGCAGTTAAACTGCATTCTGAAACTGTATGATATGGCAACTTAGATGGGGCCTCTGACAGAGTTACACAGCCAGGGAGTAACCACCAAGAAGGCTCCATACCATGTCCTCACCAGATGGACTTCCGATGGTGGTGTAACCATGAGAAAGCCCTCCTATGAAGATCTTAGGACTCTGACAGATTCAAATAGGGATGCGTGTGCTTTCCGATAATCTGCACTAAATTGTGTAGGTGACCTTATATCCAATTTATATTTTGACTCAGATGTAGGGCCCACTGAATTCATCAGAGCTTATTTCCAGTTAAATGTGTGCAATATTACAGCTATACATAACAATAAATTTCTGCATCACTGAGTTATCGGAGTGTCTGTACTTATGTGTACCCAAAAATTCAACATCATTGCCACTGTTTTTGTAGATTTATTGATATATAGCCCATCAACCAATGTCTAGATCTGCATAAGCAAATGTAAAGTACTAGAATCAAAGAGCAGTACTTGCATCACGCATTCTTGATGCAAAATAATTTGTACACCACGTGCATTAAACATGAATTGGTGTAGTGCAATGCTTTCTCATCTCAGGGAAGAAGAAATGTTTATTTTCCTTTTAAAATCTATCCATTGGAAAATCTTATCTAAAAACAAAAAAACATGAGCTCTGTTCTAAGTGCTATTTTTCCAAATGGAAAATGGTAGCCCATTATTAATGTTCAACTCAAACTGTTGCTTCTCTCCTCTGATTATCCATGTTTATATCTACTTTGGTCATTTTTCTTTCTACTACTATTTCAATAGGCAGTGCCATCTAGTGGTATTCTATCTCATCTGATCTAATGTCAGTCGAAGAAAATAAAAAAGCTGGGATACTGCTGAATATTAAGAAAACAAATACAATGATCACATATTATTTATTTGTCTTTGTTTAACTTTCATGTGGGTAATACAGATCTTGAAATAGGTAAGGGTTTTCTATACTTTGATTCAATCATTAATCACAATGAAGTTAAGAATAAGAAGAGGATTTGGGGATAAAGATTTTGTGTAATGTTATGTCAATAAATACCAACATTAGAATACTCGTCATAATATTTCTGATTTCTATGTACAGTTGTGAGAGCTGGACCATAAAGAAAGCTGACAAGAAGAGAATCTACTCATTAAAATGTGGTGCTAGAAGAGAGTGCTGCCAGGAAGACATATACTTTGATTGTGCTTTTCCTGCATGGCAGACAGTTGACTGAAGCAGAATAATTGGGTCATATGATCAATTCTGTACAATCCACCCTGCACACTTAGGCCATCTGGGGGGCAGCTACTCCAACCAGCCGGAACCTGACTGGCGGCTGTCACCCAGAGGACTTTTTCCACTGTCCCATTACTGTGGAATGTCAGAAGAGATTTGGCATCTAAATCAGCTGTCAGAATTTAAGACACAATTGAAGACCCATCTCTTCTGGCAGGCCTAGACCTACCCGGTAAATTTTAAGTTGTGAGGTCTTTTCCAACTCTATGATTCTAAATGGGTCTATGAGCTGAATTCTCCCTAGAAACCAAGATGACTACATTGACTATACTGATTTTATCATACTTTGGACATATCATGAGATACCATGACTTATTAGAAAAAATGCTAATGTTTAGGAAAGTGGAAGCCAATAGTGAAAAAATGAGATTGTGTTACAAGTGCTTTGATTCAACAGAAGCAAATTACAAGATCCAAACAACTGAGGCAACATTTCAATGATTAAACAGAACAGAGGTAGAGAATTGCATGAACTATTCCTGAGGATCTGGCATCTTATCCCACTTTCATTGTCAGAATCCACATGACTTGGACCTGCCTAGACCTTGGGTCTTTTAGGATGCAATGCTATACACACTTACCTGGAGTAACATCCATTGAATTCTATATGCCTATATGTCTTTTGAAAAGACATAGAATTACAGATATCCAATATACTTAAGATTAATTTAGTCATCTAGCAATGTGGAGATTCAACAATCAAACTATCTCTGATAAGCAGCCATCTAAACTCTGTTTAGAAAACTCAAAAAAGAAGAAAAAAGGAGACTCTCCCACATTCCAGGGAGTATATTCCACATATATCCCTCAAATGTACAGGCAGTGATAGTAGCCACAGGTAAAATGTTCCATGTGTGCTATATTATCAATACCATACAAATGATTGTTTACCTTGAATGTCCAGTTTACCATGGCTGAGATAGAATTATAACTGTTGTTGGACTACACCTCACAGTGTAATCAGTATGATCAATGGTGAAGAATGTTGGGAGCTGTAGTTCAACAACAGCTGGAGGTCTGAACACTTCCCATCTTGGTGATAGGCACTGTGAGCATGTCTAGCACACTGCTTCCTAAACTTTAGGTCCCAACCCCAAAGGGGTTGTGCAAATGTGCAAAATAGTAAAAGTTTTCTGAACATCACCTGATCATTTTAGATGTTTACATTAATCTGTTGTATTGTGTTTACAGTGAACCCTGCAGAAGATGCTTCAACTATACTTCATATAAAAGGAAAATCAGCCTGTTTAGCAAACTTTGGAGATGCTGAATTATTATCAGTAATGTTTTGGACTCCCAGGTATGTAGGTATATTTAAAACTTAAACCTTTAGAGGCTCTGCCTAACCCATATTCTCGGGCTAGTATAAATTGCTTTATTGTGTTGTTAAATTGCTTTTGTTGTGTTTTAAATGTTGTTTTGATTATGTTTTATGCCTTGTTGTGAACCACCCTGAGCCTGTTGGGATGGGTGGTATATAAATTGAAATAATAAATAAATAAAATAAAATACCAAATGAGAGACTTCCTCCTGGGCACACAGAAGACTGGGTGATTTGGAAGGCGCTGAACAGACTGTGATCTGGCTCCAATAGATGCAGAGTCAACCTTAAGAAATGGGGCTACAAAGTGGAATCCACTACATGCGAGTGTGGAGAAGAGCAAACCACAGACCACTTATTACAATGTAACCTGAGCCCTGCCACATGCACAAAGGAGAACCTTCTTATAGCAACACCAGAGGCACTCCAAGTGGCCAGCTACTAGTCAAAGGACATGTAATATAATTTGCAAGTGTAATATATAGTTTGCAAATTTGTGGTTTTTTTTGTTTTTCTTTAAAAAATACAATACAACTGTTTGGTTCGCTCGTGATACGATAAATAAATAAATACTGTACCATACATGGGGAGAGGTGTTTGTGTTATTGTATTTCTCCAGATACCAAAATAATTAAACTATTTTAGGTGCCATGACTATAATGAGTGGCCCCATTTGCTATTCTTTGTCAGGCAGCAAAATATCTGGGGTCACCCCTGAACTCTGCATGAAAAGAGGAAGTACTTTTACATATGGTAAGCACACACCTGTGTAACACAGCGTCTTCAGGGCATTTAAACCTGCAAACATATTTCCTGTGGCCACTACCACATCTGTTTCAATCTAAGCACTATCCCAGGCAACTGCATAAAAATGACTTACATGAAGCTATGGAAAATGTGGGCTCAAAAATAGCAATAAATACCTTTTCTTTCCATTTCTTACGTTGAGGCAACAATACTGAAAGGTGTCGCTGAAGTTTTCCTAAAGATTTACCAAGGTTTGTTCTACTTTCCTGGTTTTCCCTTTTTTCCATATACAAAATTGCATGGGAAGAGGATCCAAAAGGGTGTAAAGGGGTTTAACTTGCAAGACGATATGCACAGTTTTGCACTGTAAATTAATTTACTGACAACACCTTAGATATAAATCTTATTAGAAGGACATTTAGAGAATTTGTGGCTTCTAGAAGTATATCTTGACACAGACTTCCTTAAATGGGGCCCAAGCCAATGTTCATTAAATCAAAGAAACCAGTTCAATAATACTGAAGTTCATCTATCCTTCAACCATCTGTGACTTGCTACACACACACACACACACACACACACACACACACCCCAACACTTTACCTCAAAGGGATGTTATGAATATAAATACAATAAGGATTGTAAGATACTTTGATCAAGTTGTCCAAAGAAGTAAGTTGGATAGTGTTTGAATAAAGATGTTGAATGAGTTTTTGATTGCATTTTATATCTTCCAGATGTGTAAATTTTATGCTGGCCAACTGGGATACTGAGTTTTCAAATATTCAGAACGTCCCTCCATTATGCAGAAACTCCATATTTACTTTAAACTGTTTTGATTTGTTGGGAGGGTTTTTTTTTTGGTATTTTCTGAAGTGTCCCTACTCCCAAGAGGACTCAAATAAATTTCCATACACTCAGTGGCTTTCTTTTAAAATGGATTCTTTGTTTAATGTAAAGAATATAAGAATATCTTCTACTACAAGAGGCGCGTCTGTGCAAATAGAAAACAGGCTGAATTGGTTCGAATGACCATAAAGTCCACTTGATTCAATTCTGGTATGAATTTGCAGCTACCTGACCCCACCCTTGACAGGTTTAAAGAAATCATCAAAAGTCTGTAATATTTTTGCATTCATGAAAGTTGCCATATTTTTGACAATAAGCCTACATTTTATATTTGATTTTTAAAAAAGTTAACTACCAATTACTTGATTCATCAGCTATCAGGAATAAAATGTGCAGATGTAAATTTCAGACAAGTATAGTATAGTTTTGGAGCTAAGAAAAAATGATTAATTTACTCTGTGTTGTGGGTGGGTCAATCTATATCATGAAAAACATAATGTTCATTTGTGGGATTAACATAATTCAAAAACCACTGGACAAATTAACACCAAATTTGGACACAAAACACCTATCAGGTCAACGAGTGACTATTACTCATAAAACACTGAAAAACACAGTGGAATAGACTTAAAAGGCCAAAAAAAAGCAAAAAGATGCTACAGTGCATGTGCAAAAATGACTCCCCCAGGCAAACAAAACACACAATAGCATATCCACACTCTCTTCAAGACTACTGCTCCCAGGATCCCCTAGACCAGGCCTTCTAGGAGAGGAGGATGATCCAAATACACTGCTTCCAAGCTGCAAGCTTTCTTCTCCTTGGATTTCTTTGAGAGCATCCCAATCCCTGCATATTCCAATTTCTTATTCCTGGACTGCAACTCCCAGCAATCCTCCGGATAGATTAGATATAGATAGGTAGATAGATCAATCAGGAGGACTGCTGGGAGCTGCAGTCCAAGAATAGGTAGAGAAGGAAGAAAGGGGAGAAAGAGAAAGGGAGAGAAAAGGGGAAGGGGGAAAGAAGGGAAGGAAGGAAAGAAGGAAGGAAGGAAGGAGAGAAAGAAAGAAAGAGAGTGGGAGAGAAGGAGAGGGGGAGGGAGGGAAGGAGAGAAAGAAAGAAGAGAAAGAGGGAGGGAAGGTTGGCCACAGCAACGCATGGCGGGTAGAGCTAGTTTTTATGATAAATATTTACCATGTAATGGTGTCCCTCTGGAAGAAATCTGTAAAATTCGAGAAGGACAAGTGCAGAAATTGTATGCATTAATGTTGATCTGTAGTGGGAACTAAAATCAGATTAACTTCCAACCCAAGTGTTTTTAGGACAGTTTATATGTATGTATCATAGTGGTGTCCCTGCATAATTAAGTAACTTGCAAATTTCAGAAATATAGGGACAGAAACAAAGAATTGTGGATGTAAAACACAGATAACTTAAACCCTTAAAGGATTGGATAAGTGAGGGAAACATATGAAAGTCTGTGCTGTAGAATGTGTTATATTGAGCAAAAGGAAACTTGAAAGTTCAGTATGGTTGAAAGGGGGTTTCTTCCTCTACCTCCTTTTTGGGAATTTGTTGTATTTCTTCTTATGTGATTGCAACTCTATGCTGTCATTTATTTGCTGCATCAGTAGGGCTAAAGTGGATATGGACAAACCACTCTAAAGTATCTCTGTATCAAAGATCTTAATGCATTTACAAACATAAAAGAAGGCTTTCTGTTCAATGGATTTCCAAACATCTCATGACCTGGAAACCTGATAAGACACATTTCCTAATTGCTTGAGTTCAGTGATCAGATGATGCATTATTTTGTGACACAGTGAAATGTATGGGAGACACAGCATGTCTCATGAAAACCTTTCATTATATTTTTTGAAAATTAAAAATATATGATATGTAAGATTTGTTTTGTATCAGAGAGAATTGACTGTTTGCAAGGACGTTGCTCAGTGGATGCCCAGATGTTTTACCAACTTGTGGGAGGCTTCTCTCGTGTCCCTGCATTAGAAGCTGGAGCTGACAGGCAGGAGCTCACCCTGCTCCCTGGATTGGTACCGCTGACCTTCTGGTCAGCAGTCCTGCTGGCACAAGGTTTTAACCCATTGTGCCACCGGGAGCTCTTAATATCCAAGATTTTTGTCATTTCTCATTACCTTCACGCAACACACCTATATATTACAGCTGACACACTAATGTGTCATGACATACAGTTTGGAAAGTGCTGCTCTTTAGGATAAAGTTTATCAAGGTGTATATTTAAATTGGAGATTTACTGGAATATTTCAATTACTCCTATTTTCATGGTAAGTTGTGAAACAAGAATTTGGGGAGATATAAACTAGGGACATGGTCAGGGAGTTCTTTCTTATTTACAGACTTGGTAAAACTAGACTCACTATTATTTTATTTGCTTTTGATAAAACAAAGATTAGGGAAATAAATGTGATGATGCTTTCCATTCATTTCTCCTCAATAGACTCAGCGGGAGTTAGGCTCACTTCCCCTCTTTCCTGTGTTTACCAGCCTAACCACCCACATTTCTGAAAAAAGTTGTAGGTCTCCATGTTTGAGAAAGATGATGAAAAGGGGCAAGCATTTGCTCCTTTGGCCCATTCCGGTTAATTTCAGGGCTATGAGTAGTAGCAGCTGCATGTTGCTATCAGACATTTGGCATTTTTTTAGAGCTAAAAGGGCAGCTGTAATGGAAAAAAAAACCAGGAAAAAAATCCCCATCAATTTGCCTGCTTAACTTCAGCACTTAAACCATCACTCGGGTCAGCCTCAAGAAAAATGAATGACATCAGTCAAAAAATAGGATATGCATATCTCTCGGCAGTGATTATCCCCATGTAGCACAAAAACTTAAAATAATTCGTGCTTGGAAAAATGTGATGATTGATTGGCTTCCATTAAGCTGGGAGTTTTAAAACATTCCATGAACTCTGAGATAAAATGGCACTAAAATGTTAATGCAATAACCAAATGAATCATATCTGGCTGTGGTGTATATAAGTATTTTAAAACATTAGAGGGGTGACCCTTTGTGTATAATAAAAAAGCGAAGAATGTAATCAGTGGAGGATTTTTAAAAATCCTTTCGCATTACCCCAGTGGATCATACATTCTTATGTTATGTTTAGCCTTATTGAGAAACCACTGTAATTCACACTTCTGTCACATACTCCTACAAGTGATTTTTTTTTTTAAAAAAAGAGAACTATAATTTTATTGGTATCTTCACTTCTTGGGATGAGTGAGATTCTTTTTTGTTCTTAATCACAATTATCCTTTGCTTTACTCCTTGTCAATATGTAACAAAGGATCTCTTCATACAGTACGTACCACTGGAATTGCTGTGGATCATGGCAGTTCTGGCAGTACATGTTCAGTTGTGTGGGTAACCCCATTCTGCACACTGTCCCAGCTTCCCCACTACCTTATCACATGGGGGAAGCATCTGCCAGCTGTCATGCCCTGTTGAGGACAATGCAATCATGGGAAGCCTCTCATGTTTCTACCATTGGCTTTTTTGATAGCAACTCTGGTTCTGCAGCAGTTTTCCACTGAAGTACTTTTCCAGTGTGTGATGGGAGCCAGTAGGCTCTGTGGCAAAGCTGCTGAGCAACTGGAGTTGCCGCCAAAATTTACCACTAATCCCAGAGAATGTGGTGGGATGACTGTATTGCCATGTTTTTAAAAGATCCTTCTTGATTAAAAACCGGGGGGTTGTTTTAAAATGTCTGGATATAGGTGGCACCTAAATAGAAGTGCAAGTATATTAGTACTTCCTACAATCCCTTAAAGTGCACTTGCTCATCTTCATCTGCACTTTAGGCCTATAGTGCCTTTTTAAAATACTTGCATGGTGAATCTGTGCCACCAAATAGGTTGGTGAATCCCAAAGAATGAAGTAAATTTGGTGAATTATCAATGTATGCAATTTGGGACAAGACTCATTATCACTTTCTTATCACAGTATTTATGGAGGAATATTATGTAATGTCATTGAATTTATGGCATCTCATCATTCTATTTTAGTAGCAGATCATACTATGGTGAAGGATAGGGAACTGATTGTCATTTGATTTGGTCATGCTGAGCATTTGTTTTGACAACTAGTCTACTATGATCTTCTGTTTGCCTTCCTGTTGATATTTTGTTTTCACTGAGGCAGCAAGATATATTCTTCCTATGCCCAGTTGCACCAACTTGTTGTTATTATTGTTCTTATTTAGATATGAAATTGGAAGCAGGCCATATGAGGCTGGATCTAGACTCCATTTATCCCAGGATCTGAACCCAGCTAATCTGCTTTTAACTGAAGTATGTGAGTCTACACTGCCATATAATCTGGGATAATCAGATAATCTGAGATCAGATCCTGGGATATAGGGCAGTGTAGAAGAGGTCCGAGGACCTTTCTGGACAGGACCAATATCCCAGGATTTGACCCCAGGTTTTCTGCTTTAAACTGGATTATATGAGTTCACACTGCCAGATAATTTGGGATAAACAGAAAACCTGGGATCAGATCCTGGGATATTGGGTCTCTCTGGAAGGGCCCTGGGTCACCTCAGAAAAAGCAGAACATTGTCTGGGGGTAATTATAACATGGCAGCAGACCCCAGGATTACTGTCAACTTTCACTCTAAACATTCACTCAGGAAGGGTAATACCCTGCCCCCAACTTTACATTATCAGCAGCCTGTTGTAATACCTTAAAGTGCAAGCACTGTATATGCCAGGTTTTGCACTAGAAGACAAGAGATTACCTTTCTGATCTTCATGATGATGAGATATTCTTGCATCACATTTATGAGTACAGTTTGCCTTCAGTATCCATAGATTTGGCATCCACAGGTTCAATAGGGTTGCCACTTTTTATATAAGAAATAAGGGACATTTACCTAAAATACAGGGGGGGGGGTGTTGCAAAAAATAAGGGACACTTCATACAGGGCATAAATAATAATAATAACAATGATGATAATAATAATAATAGTAATTACAATAAATTGTATTGCCTTGGTTTTACTGTAAGCGAATTTGAACCTCTCCCTTTTGGAGACAAAATGCAGGGTATACATAATAATAATAATAACAATAATAATACATATAATAAATTGTATTGCCTCGGTTTTCCTGTAAGCCTCTTTGAGTCTCCTTTTGGTGGGATCTGCATCAGAATGACCACCTCCTTTTCTTGTGGTTGTTGTTCCCCTCCCTCCTCCTCCCTTGCAGGTGAGGCACCTGTGCCCTCCCCTCCCCTCCCTTGCCTGGCTGCCTCCATACACAAACCCAGGGCAGGCTCACCTCGGAATCCTCTTTGGGCTGGGGCAGCGCGGGGAAGACTGGCTTGGTTAGCTCCTTGGCTGGGCAGCGAGGGACCATCGGCGACATCCTCCTCCTCTTCTCATTGTCTTTGTCAGGCTGCCTCCTTTCTCCTCTCAGAAGGGAAGAAGGGGGCCAAGGAAGAGGCCGAGCGAGAGCCTCAGGGCTCCGGCGGAAGAGGCCAGGCCACCAGGAAGGATGAGGAGGACAGGCATGTAGCCAGGGGGCTAATGGGGGCTTCAGCCCCCCCCCCAAATTCTCAGGGTGGTCCGCAAAAAGGCCTTACTGGTACATTATTTAAACTGTTATGTTTATTCATATCATGATCTGATCACCATGCTCATTATATCCCACATTAATGAGGTTATTGGGATAACAATACAAAAGGTTTGCTAGGGTAGACCCTCTTCCACCCAGTCTCAGCCCCCCCGAACCAAACTCAGCCCCCCCCCTCAAATCAAAATCCTGGCTACGGCCCTGAGGAGGAGGGAAGGGAAAGCAGAAGGGAGAAGAAGAGGAGGAAAAGGAGAAGGCAGCGGCAGCTCGCGCTCAGCCGCCATACTTCTGGCTGGCAAGCAAAGTGAGCCGGCCCCTCCCACTCCTCCCGGTCACTCCTTCCCTCCTGCCTTCTTTCGCCTAACAAGCACTGCGTGCAGACACTCCTCCTTGCTTTTTCCCCCTCTCCTCAGTCCCAAAGCCATGACCACTCTAAACCCTGCCTCGTCCTGTCAATACGGGACACGACCAAAACATACGGGACACCATTTTGAGGGCTGAAAAATGGGACGTCCCGTAGAATACGGGACATATGGCAACCCTAAGGTTCAAGCATCTACAGCTTAACATATTTTTTAAAAATCCAAGAAGCAAACCTTGAGTTTTCTATTTTACATAAGGACACAATTTTACGATGCCACTTGAACATCCATGGATTTTGCTATCCACAAGAGGACCAAATCCCCATAGATGCCAAGGGCCCACTGTAGCTGCTTCTATGCTTACAAGCTGTGCTGCATAAGTTGCAGATTCTAGAGTTATCTAATATCAGAATTAATCTGTGAATCAGAACACACTATTAATTCTTTTAAATCAGATTACATTTTCAGATTTATAACTATTAATTGAGATTTTGATTTTGTGGCCCATGAATCTCTTAAAAAGAGTTATCTTATATACTAGCTATGTGTGCATAACCACACCAGGTTTAACTATCTCCAAGAAGTCATGTCTGATAATTTCCTAATTTTTCAGGGATGATGTTGTGTCCTAGAGGAGACAGTTATACAATGGTGTGGGAATAAATCATACACTGCACAGTGTGGCTAAACATATAAATACATATGTCTGAGTTCTCCCCAAAATACAATCCAACATATATAAGATCAAGTTTGTATTGAAAACATATATGCAATAAGGACATACAGTGTGGAAATCCGGGTTATACACAATATAAACGGTGTCTATACCGAATTAGTCCCATACAACAGACTCGCAGCCGGCACTTGGATGTAAATAGAAAGGTTACCAGTGTTCCAAATGGATTGTAGTGAAGGCGGCTGGAAGGTCTATAGAGTTGGGAATGGGATTCCACGGAGAGAGGTGGGGGGAGAGAGCAAACACACGGGCAGGAATGGAGCAAACACTGAGACGTGCAGGGGATTTCCCTGAGGCAAGCGGCTGCGGAGGAGAACGGGGGCGTCTTCCTTCGTGGGCAAAAGCCGGCGCAGCTTGTTTACGTCAGCAGAGGCTCCAATGATGGGGAACAACGGCTGCCCCCTCACTTGCCAACATTTTCATGAACAGTCTTGAACTCCAGTTTATTTTTCCTAGCATGCCTAACAGGTTTTCCCAGTCGATTATTACACCAGGTATATCGATGATGTCTTCCTAATCGTAAATAAATCCTTAATACCATCAGAATTACTATCCTGGATGAACCAATGGCATGCCTCCATATCTTTCACAGCTCAACATAGCACCTCCAAAGTTAATTTCTTGGATCTTACAGTTTACAATCAAAATGTTCTACTCAAAACCAGGAACTACTCTAAACCTACTAACAAAAACACATACTTGCATTATACCAGTTACCATAATCACTCCCTCAAACAAAACCTACCCTATTCCCAATTTCTGAGATTACGAAGAAATTCTTCCACTATAACTAACTTTAAATCAGATGCTGAGGCCATGAGTAGAGATTTCCTACTCAGAGGTTACCCCAAAAAAGTAGTGGATAGGGCCAGACTCAAGGCAGAAAAGGCCAATAGGGCATCCTTATTTGACAAAAGACCCCAAAATAACACTGACCGTATCACATGGCCCTTAACCCTCAATCCCCATAGCAAAACATTAATATCCTTGGTTAAGTACTGGCCCTTAATTTCAGATATTGAAGGCCTGGGTAAAACACCCAGAGTAGCCTACAAACGCACTGACAACATAAAGAATTATCTTGTACATTCCAACACACAATATACTACTACCTTGACCCCAGGCACTAAACCCTACACTCATTGTTCCATATGTTCCCACATATGTGAGGAAAAAGAAATCTATAGCCCCTCAAAGGACAAACAATTCAAGGTCAGGACTTTTGGGTCTTGTAGTTCCAAATTCATAATTTATGTGATCCAATGATTTATGTGGGCCAAAGCAAAAGAGATTTGAAAACTCGTTTTATTGAACATCGATCGAAAATTAATAGACACTGTACAGATTCAGCTTTTTACTTACATTGTGAAAAAATGAAACACCTTAGTACATCTTTAAGAGTTAGAATACTGGAGAAGGTGATCCCCAAACCCCATCAAGATGTTACTAATTACCTAATTAAATTAGAAAATCAATGGATTTTATGCCTGGACACAGAATTTCCACGTGGCCTCAATGACCCCATTTGCATAAGCTCCATGATTGCTTAAATACCCTAAACCTACTTCCTACAATTACCTTTGGGTCACCCTGCTAATGGAAGAGCAGGGTTATGATCTTCATTCTTCTCATTTGAGACTTGGTATGTATATACCTTTATCCTCAAGGGCTTCTTTTGGTATGGTGTTTTGTATTACATGTATCTTGACTGTGATTTTACTATGTATAGATCAAGGACGCCTATTTCGGCAACCCTAGCCTTGAAAAAGGGAGGATGTCCCGAAACGGATTATTTATGTGGCTGCTAATAGATTAGCATTGTCTCACCGTCGGCTTTTCTGGCTGTTGATTTCGGCTTCGCTGCAACGGAGACGCCACACTTCGTTCTCCGCACAGCTGTCCTGGGGATTTCCCCGTCATTGGATCCTCTGCTGACATAAACAAGCTGCGCCGGCTTTTGCCCACGAAGGAAGACGCCCCCGTTCTCCACAGCCACTTGCCTCAGGGAAATCCCCTGCACGTCTCAGTGTTTGCTCCATTCCTGCCCGTGTATTTGCTCTCTCCCCCCACCTCTCTCCGTGGAATCCCATTCCCAACTCTATAGACCTTCCAGCCGCCTTCACTACAATCCATTTGGAACACTGGTAACCTTTCTATTTACATCCAAGCGCCAGCTGCGAGTCTGTTGTATGGGACTAATTCGGTATAGACACCGTTTATATTGTGTATAACCCGGATTTCCACACTGTATGTCCTTATTGCATATATGTTTTCAATACGAACTGGATCTTATATATGTTGGATTGTATTTTGGGGAGAACTCAGACATATGTATTTATATGTTTAGCCACACAGTGCAGTGTATGATTTATTCCCACACCGTTGTATAACTGTGTTGATTACCAGCCCACTCGTGTTTCTTGACTAGTGTCCTAGAGGAGGCCATTTTTGGAAACAGGTAACTTGGAAACCTCTAAATTGGTATCTAGACTTTGGAGGATTGGCATAAACATAATGTGCCACAAACACATCAGTTCCCACCAATTTCTGCTCCAATGTGAACTCTTTTCCAGTTGTTCATGAGCTTTAGTCATCATGTTGTTGACTCCTCCATAGTGCCTTTTTAATGAGACATTTAAATGGGGCTATATTTCATTATTACTTATGTGTTGCCCTGAGGCAATTTTTTAAAGGGCTATAATTTTATAATAAATAATGCTGCTTCATAGCACACAATAGACATAAAATGCCAATGAGCAATGGAAAAAAGTACACAACACAGTTACATTATAATTCCAAGATGAAGAAATATACTGAGAGTGAAGCACTGGAACAGCATTAAGGTCAGTGGTAGACTTTGGAAAAGTCACTATACTGAACTACAAAAACAATGCTGTGTGTGGGGATTCTGGGCAACTTTCCATCTAACAGTTAATGGTTTGAATGGTTATCTGAGTTTTTATTGTTCTTGTTTTACAAATGTTCCATATGCTGGCTCTGGTCTCCCATTTTGTGCACCACGTCTTTGCTTTCATATGGAGACAAAGGGGGAAAATAACAAAATGTGTTACAAAATATTCACTTCCTGTAAAAAGAATAATAATGATTGAACTAACATTTTGTATCTATTAGTAATCATCCTCTCCGGGGGTCTTTTGTGGTCTTTGAAACAGGCTCCGTGAATGCAGAATTCTTTACTGTTTTGGCGCTGCAGGCTACATCTTTAACTCTGCACAGAAATCCACTTTTTCTGGGAATAAGGAGAATATGTTCATAGATTACTATCAATGGCTTTATGGGGTGATTATCTGTCCCAATTGTCTGCCAAATGGCATTAGCCTTAACGTTTCCGTCCGCCTTGTCATTAAGCACATGTTAGGCTCAAAGTAACAGTGGGTAATTTTTGCAATTAAGTCCCCCATTATAGTTTCCTTTACTTAAAGGGTGAGTCAGAATTGCATATTTTAAATGTAACCACAAGTTGCTCCCACACACGCGGCAGGATAGATTTTAAAATATATACACACTTAATTGACAATCAGTTGAATCTGCTACTGAAAGTGGCCAATCTTATTATATAAAAAGAAAGAGAACTAGATGCAGAGGAGTATGTATTTTTTCTATTTTCAATAGCAGATTCAACCGACTGTCAATTGAAAGGGTATATATTTTAAAGATCCATACCCTATACTTGAGAAAAAATGATTTCACCTGAAATTTTTACATGGCTTTATTGAAGTCATTCATTATGTATGGAAGAAAGGAAAACTAAAAAAATATTTTTTTAATAATTTGCACCCTTCCATACGCCTCACTAATTCGCATTTTTCTCCTTAGTGGCTGCAGCACTATATCCAACCTGGACCTGGAAATGACATTGCTTCATTAGATTTTGGGGTTACTTTCAATGTGGGGGGATTGGCAGGAAAAAAATAGTGTATTTCACCACATAATAGTCACACTTTTAATCTTTTTTTGGCTGAAAAAGGGAGTACAACTATTATGTGGTAAAACTTTTTTCCTTACTTTAACCAACAACACCTTGCTAGTGCATGTGCTGGCTGGCTTCTTTCCTTTCAGTTATGGTGCTTCACTCACTTGCATGTAAAGAAGAAGACTCACCAGAGATATTGTTGTATATTGGTGAGAACAATTCTTCTGTTTTGCTTTGTGTTTTTGATCTACAGTGAATAGAACTATATTTTTGTTTCTACTTAAAGCAACTGACTAATGTGTATTTTTTTTGAGTTTTTATCACACTGAGGGTAAAAGGAGCTGAGACATTCTGCAGGCTGCTAGCACTATTCTGACATCCCTGTTGACTGTTTACAGGGGTGTCAGAGGGGTCGCCAAATACCATAAGAAAACACAGTATTTTCTGTTGGTCATGGGGGTTCTGTGTGGGAAGTTTCACCCAATTCTATTGTTGGTGAGGTTCAGAATGCTCTTTGATTGTAGGTGAACTATAAATCCCAGCAACTACAACTCTCAAATGCCAACGTCTATTTTCCCCAAACTCCATCAATATTCAAATTTGGGCATATTGAGTATTTGTGCCAAATTTGGTTCAGTGAATGAAAATACGTCCTGCATATCATAACACTTGCAAAATTACAGTTATGAAGTAGCAATAAAATAATTTTATGGTTGAAGGTCACAATAACATGATGAACTGTATTAAGGGGTCGTGGTATAAGGAAGGTTGAGAAACACTGCCCTACAGCATGGGTTTGAAGCTCTGCACCAATGGACAGAATGGCTTACGACCACCCAACATCATTCTGAAATCATTCTAAACCAATCCTCAACTCATTTCAAAGAGCTACTGTTCAAAAAGTGATGTTAATAGAGTTTTTAAGGTGGTGCAATAATATAAAGTACTTCTTCAGTGGGCTTGGAGATTGTGATGCGTTATTGTTGGCATTTTGGGGGTATCACTTTAACCTAGTTCACTTCCCGATGGCCATAGAGCTAGTCATTTAACTTCCAGCAAAGTGATGACATTCCTATTTCTTCCTTTCCACTTCCTTAAAAAATCATGGAATTGTGCAGTTTCACTGCTACTTTCAGGCACAGATAGGGATTTTCTATTTGTTAGATTATTTTTATTAAAACAGATTAAAACAAAACATACATACAAACATACAAAACAAAACAACAACATTAACAACAAAAGATTAAAATAAGTTTTCTAGAATAATATTACTATATTCTAAACATCAAAGAAACAGTAACTACAAACAATCTTCATTATCTAATCTAAGGGTGTTATTGTTGTACCGTAGACCTGAAGGATCCCTCAGTAAACCACTTGAGACCAGCCATGATTAAATGCCTTATTTAGAATAAATGAATAGAGTAAATTAGATAGAAATATAGTCCATTGATGCTCCCAAGCATCAGGGTATTGCTAAGCAATAGTCCAAAGGCAAAACAGAATCAAAAGGTAAAAAGAGTCTTGATGCCCTAATGGGCTAAATCCAGGGATAAGTTCTTGGCACAAAGACTTGGCAAACAGAGTCCAAAGGCTAGAAGGCCCAATGGCCCAGGCAGAGTTCCGTGGAGACTTGGCTTGAAGCTAAACGTTGGCGAGAGATGCCACACATCTCTAAGACCTAACTTATATAGGTCTCACAGGCTTTGATCCTTACGACGCAAGGTGCGTCGTAACTGGTTCTCATGAACTGATCCTCGGCTGGGCTTTCTCAAGCCTCCCACATAAGAATGGTATGTCAACTCTTTAATGCCTGCACCTGGAAGGAAAGGAGTTAACCCGACTCCACTTTCCCAGGGCTTCTTATCGGCCCGGGATGGATCTGAGCTTCGCCTGTCCTTGAACGTGGGTTGAACTGGAGGCCTCTGCGGAGGCTTGCTTTCTGGCCTAGCTGGAATCTCTGAAACAACATGGCTTTGGTCTGGTTTGGCTAAGGAATCAGGCTGGGGTCTGACAGTTACGTTCTATATCTGGTGGTTATATTCTCTCTTTTTTACACCCATTTGGTGAAAAAGAACGATTGGTACATCCTTTCCCCATATAATAACACACTTTTAGTCTGAAAAACAGTGATGGAGATTTGACCCCATCTTTGCTGGTGGAACACAATAAATGGGCCCCAGTCCTTCTTAAAATTAGACATTTATCCTTAATCAACATAGTAAGTTTATCCATTTCCACAAGTTTGCTTATTTTCCATAAGCCAATCATCTTTAGATGGATTCATGGAGTCTTTCCATCCTTGAGCGTAGGTAATTCTTGCTGCTGTTATCATGTATATAAATAACACCCAATGTTTACTATTGAATTGTTCATCTAACATCCCAAGCAGATAGAGTTCAGGTTTCATTTCAAAATGAACTTTCACATTTTTTTCTTGCCCTTTATACATGACCACCACATATGGTAAAAAGTCCCCACCTTTTCCCCGCGTTTCCAACGATCGCTAAAACTATTTTATACATCTTAGCAATCCTTTCTGGTGTCAGGTACCATATACACATCATTTTTTTATTTCAAGTCATTACACAGTATACATTTCAAACTTTTTGTCCAGACTCTTTCCCATTGTTCCATTTGTGTTTGTTTACTAAAATTTTGTACCCAGGAATTTTACTTTTTAATTAAACATTTCTGTACTGTTTGCATTAGTTCTGTTACAAATCTTCCAGCAGTTTGCAAGCTAGCAGTTGCAATCTCCATCCTATGCAGGTTTGGCAGTGAGAAGCAAACTTGTAGAATATGGGAAAACATTTCTAATTCTAAAATGCATATTTTCTTTTTTAAAAAATTAAGTGACATCATCTCATTTGCAAAACAGCCAGGTGCTGTTGGCCCCTGTTCCTAAGCAGGGTTTGGCATTGAAAGTAGACCTCACCCATTCAGAATACACAAAATAAGGAAAGGCTTGTAATTGCAAAATACATCTTTTCTTTTTATTAATATTTGAAATTCTTGTGAATGTGTGGAGGTAATTAGTTGCAAAGCCTCAGTCTCATGAGATTTTGAACTCACTGAGATGTGCAATTCTTCCAGAAGAAAAGGCATGGAAGAAGAAGGGCAAGACACAGATTGGGAGGAAACAAGTCCCAGCAGCAGTGGTAATCTATAGCAGTGTTTTTCAACCTTTTTTTGCACTGTGGCACATTTTTTACATTTACAAAATCCTGGGGCACACCACCAACCAAAATGACACAAAATGACACTCGTGCAGTCCTGTTGTCACTGTTGAAGCTGCCCTCTTAGTCAGCTTCTGTAAAGGGGAATGGCTGTGGATGGACATTTCCTTGTCCTTTGCCTCAGATAGCAAAATCTCTCTGATGGACCCTCTCCAATTAAATACACATGGGAAAAAGGAAACCTAGGTCACTCCTATACTATCATGCTGAATTTCCAAAGGTTTGGTTTTCACAGCTGAAATTACTTAATAGGATCCACAGCATAATGAGATCCACATTTTATTTTCTTATTATCACCAATAGTAGCTCTCCCAGTTTCTAGGTACTTCAGAAAGCAAGAGAGAGAGAGAGAAGAAGCTGAAAATAAAGCCATGACAGGTGTTTTTTTTCATATTGCAGCCTGTTTTTTGTCTTGGTTTTGTTGCATCCAGTCTCAAAACACAAATTGATTGATATTCTGCTTTAGGTATACAGTGTTCCCTCAATACTTTGCATTTCGCTTATTGCAAGCTCACTGTTTTGTGAATTTTAAAAAACATTAATTTAAAATATATATCATGGTATTTTTTTGCTGTTTTGTGGGGTTTTGCCGCCACCACTTTCCAAGGGGCTTTCCCTCCTCAGTCCTCCCTCCCTCCCTTCAGCCTTGAAGGGCCTTTCCTTCCTTTCCTTCACTTATTGCGGGAGGTCTTGGAACATAACCCCAGCAATAAATGAGGGAAAACTGTACACCCAACTATTTTGGAAACTAGGGCACATTTCCCACTTTTTGGAACCTTCCACATAATGATTTAAAAATCCTTTTTGTGATATTTTGTAGAGGCAAATATGTCTAGTTAAATACTCACCACCATTTTGTATTAAAACTCTCTTTGCATAATTTGAATGCTTTGAAACTATTCTGACAAAATTAAATCTCAGCAAACTAGCACTGGTTGACCAGTATGACCACAGAAAGAAAAGCCAAACCAAAGTGCACCTTGAATGCACAAGGAAATGTTTCATTGGAAGGAACTGGCAAAACCACTTCTGCATATTCCTTGGCTAAAAACCATGGTTCTTGGGATCATCTTAAATCAGCAGGTGATTTGTAGACATACATACACAAGGAAATTGTTCCTTCAGTATTGTCTTCAGCATTTTGGTCATTGAAGCCATTTGGAAGTACTCATACTTCCAATAGGGCTGATGGATATTTTGGAGAAAAAATATTTTTCTAAGGTACCCAGTCTTGTATCTGCAAAATGTAGAAATTCAGTTCTAGTATCAAAGAAAGTGATATGAAAATGCACAGAGAGGTCCTCCTACATTCATATTCAAATCCAGAGTGCTGTGTTTTCTTGGTTTTTCAGAAAGCCTGCTATCTCTCACTTTGAACAAGCAACGTGAACATCTTCGAATTATGTTTCCCCCCTCTTAATGAAACAAGTGCCTCGCTAAAGTGGTCTGCATAGTGCCCCTCAGTTTTTACATTGTCATTGTGGTCTGTAATAAATTAGAGCTGTGCTTGAACCCAAAGAGCAACAAATTAACAGTTAATTAGGAGTTGATAAATAACAGTCACATAGGACCTCCGATTTAGCCTGCTTTAGGCAGCACCCTCTCTCTCATATCTTAATGCAGCAAGTGTTTATGTGCTTGTAACAAGTGCCTGAGTGGCCTATTATGCCTGCATTTCGTCATGCCTTGGGATTGTTCTCACATGTTCACCTTCCCCCCCTGCTTCTCCCAATACACTTTGGAGACTCTATCTGTCCGAGCAGTTTTATCTGAATTTATTCCAAGATAAAGAAACATGGTAACTTTTTACAGGAATTACATCATTCTCGTCCTCTCAGAGAGGGGAGACTTTGTTTTGCTCAACAGAGGTGGTAGCAAATGTTCTGCTTGTTTCCAGGAGGGAAAGCAAAGCAAAGAAAAAGACCGAAAGAAAAAGAAAGCAAACTATGTAATCATTTTAGTCTGGCTTGCACTTATGGTAAGATGTACAGCTTCAGATAACAGTTACTTTCGAGTGATGTAAATACAGAATAAAACATAAACAATGGCTTATCCAAATGTGCTGGGCTAAATGGGGGAAATACTCCTGTATTTGCTGCTTCTTTTTGTGAGTTGCAGTTGTCATTTTCGCAATTCCAGGAAGTGCCTGTCTTTCCTTTCTCCTTTCTTGGTACTTTTTATTCCTTCTAGCAAGCTTCTGTTAAAAAAACAACCTCAAAACACCATGGCTCGAATCTCTCCTCAGAGATGGAAACCCACTGAGAGTTGTAGTTTGGTGAAGCACCAGCTCTGCTTGGCACAGAAAGCTAAAGACCTAGTAAAACCACAACTCCTAGGATTTCATAGCCTTGAGCCATGGCAGTTAAAGTGGTGTCAAACTGCATTCATTTTACAGTGTGGTGTCAAATTGCGTTAATTCTCATCGTTTCCTAGCCTGAGAGGAAGAAAATGGCAAACTCCCTCTGAACAAATCTTGCCAAAAAAATCACTGAGGATTAACCAAATGACAGAAACAACTTGAAGGTATACAACAAGCTTGTCCATTACAGATATTTGGTTGTGACATTTGATGTACTCAGTGTCTAGTTCTTTCACTCCTCTCTGTTTATCAGCTACGGTATTTATGTCTTTCTGCTTCACTACTACAGTTGCCCTTCCACATTTGTGGGTTTAACTTTTGTGGATTTGATTATTTGCAGATTTAATTAATATGTTATGTAGACATTTGTTGGAAATGCAAAAGTTAACCATAGAGTTCTGCTGGAGGACCAAGAGATTCCTAGAGAGCTCTTCTCTCAAATAAAAAAGTGTTGGGGGTGTTTGTGGGTTTTCCACTTTTGCTCCTAATTTTAAGGAACATAAAAGGATGGCTGTGTGTATTTTACTGAGGATGATAGCTATTTAGCAATATATTATATAAAACTGATAGGCTCTGTTCTGTAAGTTGGGAGTCAAAATGCCTTGTGGAAAGAAGCTCTCTGTAGTATGAAAAGCCCTGTCATTGGTATTTACAATGCAAACCTATTACAGAGCACTCCCAAACTTGCCACTTCATATCCCCTTGTTCTGACACCTAGTTAAGGTTTTCCCTTTATGGTGTTTTGGACGCAGAACACCTTGTTAATGTCAAACAGCGCAATCTCCTTTGCTATGGTTGGCAGCTGTTCACTAATTCAGGTTTAAATGTGTTCTCACTTCTTGGAGATAATGATTTTTGGTGGGGATTGTGAATTAAGAAGTTTTTTGGGGGGAAATGTTTCTAGTTTTATGGCTTTGGATACTTTGATAACATAAAATCACTTGATTGTTTACAGTGCTACTTGACAGGTTGCTGGCATTTTTTATTTAGGGCTGGGGCTTTCAAAGCCAAAGTGACTGGTTTGTTGAGAACTGTAGGTGGGGTGGAAAGCACCTAACTGCAACATAAACACCCATTTTTCTCCAACGTTTCAGTAAAAATACCTCAACTGCTTAAGGGGTGACTAAATCCTGCCCTTCCTCCCTCTTTCACACATGATTAATTATCTGGTTTTGTGAAAGGTGGACCTGATTCAAAATGGAGTAGCTAAGGCATGAGGCGAGGTCTGCATTTGCAGTGGTTCAGTACATGGAGCCAAATTAATACCCCTGAGCAGGGCTTTGATTAATTGCTTAACATTGGAGAGAAACAAAGAGTTAATAACATGTTTCATTTTTGCCAGAATATTACAACTAAAGAGAGAAAAATGTAATATTATCTGGAATAGAATCAAGTCTTCTTTGAGAGACTTGTAGATTAGCATTCCCATAGCAAATCTACAAGCAGAGAATACATGTGAGACCTCAGAAATGTTACTTTTTTCATATTTGAATCCTACAAAGTCCCAGCAATTTACTATACTGCCTGGGAATTCCCCAAAGTATAGTCTAGAGCAAGCACTGTAGAAGAAACACCTGTAGAGAAAGGAACTCCTGATTTCTGGAAAAATGTGTAAGAGAATATTGGATTCCTCAAGCAGAGCAATCAAATTGGCAAGGCATAAGCTGAACAACAGCCAGTCCTACATCCACTCAACTACACAGAGAAAAGAAACAATCTTAGTCTTCATTGCAAAACACATAGAAGTAGTTTTACTTACAAAACAGTTGTTCATAATGAAATACATGGTGTACAGTAAAAGAAAGAAGAGGAAGAAAATGTCTGCAGGTTAGAGGATGTAGGAAAAGAGGAAGTGATTGAGGTCTGACCCATCTTTGCTGGAGGAACACAGTGAATGAGCCCCACTCTTTCTTGAAATTGGTTAGAGATCTTTCCTTGATTAACATAGTAGGTTTATCTATTTCTGCAAGTTCACTTATTTTTATAAGCAATGGTGTCGAAATCATTGAGTCTTTCCATCTTTCAGCAAAGATCATTCTTGCTGCCATTGTCATGTATAGCAATAACCTTCCATATTTTCTTTTGAGTTGATCATCTAACACCCCAAGCAAGTTTCATTTCAAATTTAACTTTAACATTTTTTTTCTAAACTCATATACTAAACTCAGTATTTCTGGGCTCTTTTACATGACCACCAAATATGGTAAAAGGTGCCCAGGCTTCTCCCTTGACTCAGCTATTGGTATAACAGTGGTGTGGTCTGATGCAAAAACAATTAAATAGCTACATCTAAAATATAATGTTAAAAATTGTTCAGCTTTCAAATATTGGATACCTTGGTCAGTTGATGTATGTTTTCTTGTATTATTTTATTTTAACTGAAGTTAATTTGGTGACATAATTTGAGATATAATAATAAATGATATTAAAACAACAATGGAAAGAGATTTAAGGTTATGAACTAGTGGAATGATACTCCAGAACTGTGGCCCATGCATTGACCCCTTCACCCTCTTTTTGTGAACGGTGAATATAGCCTTGACTTCCTACCATGTGAAATATTAACAGGATTTCACATGGTAAGATTAATATTTAATCATGTAGTGGAAAACAACTTAATAAACAAATCATGGGGACTAACAGGGAATGACAACAAAAAAGTTCTCTGTTGTAGTGGAAATACTAATTATAATTGAGATTTTGTTTATTAATGTTGATATTATGAAAAGGGCAGGCAGGAGTTGGCTACACATGATTGATTGATGCATCACCATGGTTGTGTAGCCTCTGCAGTAGAAATGTATCCATTTTAGAGTGGCTAGCAAGCAAAAAGGGGTGGCGCTAGCTGAAAAGGAAAGAGGGAACATTTAAAAAATGAATCAGTCTCTAGCCAGGGGAGCTAGAGTGAAAGGGTTCATAGTTTAAGTTTGAGTCTTCAGTTGTGATACTGAAGTAATAAAGAGACAACTTTGAGTCAGTCTCTTGTCTGGGAGCTAGAGAGAATAAGATCCTTGTATAGGATTGTGTCTCCAGTTGTGGCACTGAAGTAAAAGGAGACTAATTTGAGTCTAAGTTCTCAGTCAGGTGGAACTGAGAGGCTGAGAGTCCATTTGAGACTAAGTTTACAGTCAGACTATTGATGGAAAGAAGTAACTGTAAAATATAAGTTATCCAGTCGGAAGACTGAGGAGGAATTACATTTGAAAGAGAAGGAAGTTACCTAACAAAATTGACATAAGTTAAACTGTTCTGAAAATTATATAGTATCAGTTTTATGTATTCTCAAAAGTGAAAGACAGATGTAACAATATCCAAGTGGAACTGAAATAAAGTACTGTGTAACAAATATGCTTTATGTGCAAAAATATTCATAAATAAACATTTCTTTGTTTCAACTAATATATTAAAAGTCTCGTGTCAAGTTACAGGACTGAAGTTACATTTCTGAAAGTCGGCTGGAGATTATATTAATGTAACCTGTGAGGAGAAGCTGGAAGCTACATACGGACTACAGTATTGGGCTACACAACAAAGAGATATATACAGACATTTAAAATTAATCCTGTAACCAAAAAAATATGAGAAAGGTGAAACAGAGACATAGATAGAGTATTTCATGAGTGAACCACAAGTTCCAGAGTTTCTGCGAGGTTTATTCTTATTTCTCCCCTTTATCTGCATTATTGCCTAGTGCATACATATACATATAGGTGACATATTATATAATAAAATAAAAGTAATACAAAAGAAGTTCCACTTCCTGCCAAAAAGGGTTTATTCTCTCCCCACCTGTATTTACTCGAATCTAGCGCATCATGAATCTATTGTGCAAAATTTTCAAAGCCTTTTCAAAAAAAAGTACCTGCTGCCAAATTTAATGCACAGCAACAAAATGTGCACTCTTTGTTATTAGGTCATTACTGTTGCTACCCGCTTAGAATTCCTTCTTTAAAAACAAAAGTGTTAGAGCACCAAAGCTTTCAGCAATGGAAAAGGAAACCTTGGAATGCATCTTGTTATCTAGGTTCAATGCTTTGGAATCATGGGGGCTGTAGTTATACAAGGTCTTGAGCCTTCTTTGCCAAATAATGCTGATGCCTCACCAAACTACAAATCCCAGGATTACATAGCCATTAAATTAGAGGTGACATCCTTCAAATGGGATCTCCAAGTGCTCCTGAAGCAGCTTCCCCTTTTGCTTTGGCTTAGCAGTAAGT
The DNA here is from genome assembly GCA_030556195.1 of Anolis apletophallus. Taxonomy (NCBI): domain Eukaryota; kingdom Metazoa; phylum Chordata; class Lepidosauria; order Squamata; family Anolidae; genus Anolis; species Anolis apletophallus. The sequence continues at coordinate 45,196,451 of JARBWK010000001.1, read as the reverse complement.
ACTGTATTATGCAGATCTGATGTGCACCCTAGTTTTGGAGAGGTAATTTAGTAAGCATTAACTTTGAGTTAATAGGGTATCAAAAAGACGACCTTGCCCTGTCCTAAACAATTTGATAAATTTATCCTTGGAAAAAAAATCCTGAAGAACAATGTGATTATGGGAGCAGGAAATGCCTGCTCTTCTGAAATACAAGTCATATCCTCTGTTTTTAATGACATTTTGGGCAGAAGTAGAAACTTACATCCTTTTGCATGCACCTGCATGGGAATATGGGACATGTGAAAAAAATGCTATGGGTTTGGCTGCCCTTCCATGTTGTACTTTGTTATTATGCTTGGAGTTTGTGTGAGAATAGTTTCTCAGTGACATATTCTGAACTGTGTATGTATTGGGGGGGGGGGGTCAGTTAAATGCCTAGACAAATTAATCTTGATTGGTTGAGAAGCTCTATGCACTGATTGGCTATTGGCTAACTGTTCAAGTTTCTTTTTTATTCAATCAAAATGTGTTCTTTCTAGGGTGACATTCAACAGTTGGCTGTCTTTGTCCCAAGTCCGACTTGCTCTATTGAATATGGCTCTGTGTTTCTGCCTCAGAGATTCATCCTAGGTAAATGTCCTATAAAACACAGAGGAACCTTTATATTCTGATGAAACTCCTCTTACACAGCAATATTATGCACCAGGTAGTCAAACGCTAATGCTTTTATGGTGTTTTAATATGTTTTAGTCTTGAATTTTGTGTAAGTCGCCCCGAGCCACCCGGGAGTGGCGACTCACAAGTTTGAATAATAAATAAATAAATAAACTAGATGCCTTGGCTGCCCAGTCATTTGGGTAACTGGTTCCACAGCAGTGAGTGCACTACTTTCTCAGTGGTTGATCAGCTGCCACCTACCAAGTCAAGGGTTGCAGGTGTACTTGCAAAATGATTGGCTACATTTGGGGCCATATGTTGTTGTTTTTTTAAAGTAAAGTTTTTATTGGTTAAAAAACGCAGTTACATTGACAACAATATCAAAGGAGCCTACACACTAGGGAGGGGTAGGATGGGGGACGACGACAGAGAACGACAAGGACTACAAAGACTAACCTATATAAAAACAGGGTTAACTTCACCCACAAGCAACATTAGATTAACACATTCGAGTCCTTTGTGTGACTACCTATTCTTTAAATCCAATAACCTTTCAATACTACGTTATTATTATTTTTAACATAATCTATGAGCGGTCTCCACGTATCTTCAAAGAATTTAACCGGGCCCTTCCTCAGTAGCAGAGTCAGTTTGTCCATTTCTGCAATGTCCAATAGTTTATATAGCACCTCTTCCGTGTCCGGGATCTTCCTTTCTCTCCAATATCTGGCGAGGGTAATTCTGGTAATACATTTGGGGCCATATGTATCACTATCAGTATACACATTTTTATTGCATTAGCCGCAAAGCCATATCAAATAGAACAAACCATGTAGAAAAGATACATATATCAAGCATTAAACAATGGTTCCATAATGTGCAGGAGTACATCAAACAGCTGTTCCATAGTGAAGTAGCAAGCATTCTCCTATCACCTCTACCCTACTGATTCTTTTGGTCAAATATCCTGGAGTGTATAACCTTTTAGTTGATCCTCATGAGGAATGTCGATCTAATAGGAAGGCTTTGAGAGACTGTCTCAGGAAAATGAGAAAGACAGGGTCAGCCACAGACCAGAGTTTAATGCTGAGTTTAAGGAGGAAATATAAAGTAGTTATAAAGCGGGAAAAAAGATTATATTCAGCCTCAGTTTGTCGGGATCTGGAAATAGCAGCAAAGGGAAATAATGCGACTATATTTTGGAACTCAGTCTCCGGTATATTGCAAGAGAGGAAATCAATAGCGGAAATCAAATCCCAGCAGACAATTGGGAACAGTACTTTGCCCAACTTTTTGCTCCTCCCACAATTAAGACTCCCTCCCAAGGGGGGGGGGGACGGGTCCAACAGAAGGCCTCCCCGAATGGCCGCCAATTGCAACCTCAGAAATAAAAAGTATCATCAATAATTTAAGAACCAACAAAGCCCTGGGTGAGGATTTCCTCCCGAATGAGTTGTTTAAGGAAGAGATAGAATGGTGGGCCCCGCTGATTGCCAGACTCTGCAACCACATCAACAACACACTTAACAGATGTTAAGAGGGGTGGAAAGTGGCCATTGTGGTTCCAATACATAAAAAAGGATGTGGAAAAGACCCCAGTATCTACAGACCCATTAGCTTATTGAACATATATATCACTATGGAGGGATAAAAGTCACAATTAAAAGATATTTTATTGAGGGATTAGTTACAATGTTAGGGCCAGGGGAAGAAAGTAAAGCAGAAATAGAGTCCTGTAGTTGAGGCTGCTGCTGAGGCACATTTCCAGCAATGCTGGCCCAAGTTGGGCATCCAGGAACTGTGGAACTCCCTGCTGTGGGTCAGATTAGTTTGAAGGCAGGGGTTCTCAGGCGTTCGACCTCATAAGGACACAATCATATTTCAGTCTCTGTGTTCTCCTCATACCATGAGGATTTCTCTTAATGGCCGCTCTGAGTCCCCCCCTCGGGGGTAGAGAAGAGCGGGGGAGAAATGTTGGAAATTAATTAATTAATTAATACTGGTGATTTATTGCCTTCCAGAGGTTGTCTTGTTTATTGTAATATGCACTGAGTTGTGTGATATAATAATATGTTACACATTAGATTAGAAGTCACCGGAAGATAATCAGTAGGGGTGTGCAATTTGTCAAAAAACCATCTTGTTTTCAGTTCTGTTTTTGTCTGCCTCCCCTTTCTGTTTGCCAGGGAATTCCTGAAACCAGAAGGGGAGAAATATTGTCCCAATCCAGCAGTCGGATGTTCCCTTTATGCTCCATTGGTGACTATGGGGGAACTTGTGAGGCTCCTCTCTCTGTCATTTTTAAACTTTTAAACTTCGGAAGTGACTTTAGACCACCAGCATGCCCTACATTCGAAACGGGTTTTGAACCAATTGTTTTTATCAACCAAGCCTAATAGCTGTACTTCTGCTATATGTAATTGCTGATGTAGGGTCTTTCCTGTTCTTTACTCTTGGTCTTCTGAAAGTGCAAAAATAAGTAAATATCATAGCATAGAAAATATTTTTTAGACTACAAGTCCATACTGGCTGAGGAATTTGAAGGTTTACAATTAAAAATAGAAAAAATATTCCTGGCTCGGAAATAGTTATGGATAGTATGATTTAACATGGAAGATTATGAAGATCATCTGATATTTTAAATCATTCCCATCCCTGAAGTACATCATTTACAACTAAAAGGGAAAAAAACCCCACAAGCAATAGTCCTTCCAGTGATCACAGTGTCTTCCCTTGCCTTAGCTGCCCTGTATCCCCAACATGCTTTCCATTAATGTGTTAGGCTGACAATGAGCTGCAGACAGGATACAAAAAGTGAGCTATGGTCAAATAAGCTTCTAACTAGGTCTGATGACAGCAGCCGTCACCTTAATGGGGTTCAGCCCATCTGAAATAAAACTGTTGACAGTCATGCATTTATGATCACGGAACAATGGTACTCCTCTGTCTGCGCATTTTCAACTGACTAAATCAACTCTTATCTATTTCCAGCTTTGCACATTCATTCAGCAAGTAAGTGTCCTGCAGTTAAGCCACCACTGACATCCATCATCCCACACAGTGGGATAGGGAGCAGGGAAATTGTTACTGAAGCTTTCTGTTTTCTAAAATCTCATTTTGTCTGTACATTGTTCAAATATTTATGAACAGGTTATATGCAAGATGTAGGACACTGCTATCCAGACTGTGGTTTTGAAGTATTTGAACACTAGATTTACTTTCCCATCACTATCCTACTCAAAGGTACTTGTTGTTGTTGTGTGCCCAACTTATAACTACCTTACAGTGAACCTATCATAGCTAAACAAGGTGTTCTCAAAAGTTTTCTCCTCCTCCTGCACAAAAATGCAACATCCACTGAAATTATAATTATTTACAGGAAAATGATTCATTCTTGTTCAGATACAGGAAACCAAATGAGTGTCCTTATTTCATAGTGGTGTTGATGCTTTATTGATCAATTCCCAAAAATCATTGAAAAATCAGATTTCCTCCCTAAAGATAATGTCCTCAGTTCATAAGTATTCAACACTGTTTCGGGAAAAATTATGTTCATAAAGTGAGATGTGGAGAAAAATAGTCATTAATTGCATAATTAAAATAAATCTTCATAAAATGTTATACAGTCATTCATTCATTTCACACTGTTCACATAGTTAATGATATTCAGAATCAAAAGCAATACACTATTCTGTTAGATCACCTTTCCCAAAAACATGGATTAAGGTTGGTGATTACCTCAAGCCAAATAATTATTTATGGCCCAATTAAACAATCTTTCATGTTATTTTGGTCAGACCTCATATCTAAGATATGACCCTTTCTACACATTTTGAGCTACATTTGAAAGCTGCTTTTAGATTTTTCAGAAGTGCCTTTAAAAAAATACAGTTATCTCCACCATCTTTGTTCCACCTTTGTCACAGTTTCAGTGAATCAAACATGTTATTTTGTGACTCCTCACAACTTAGTTTTCAGTTTGCCATCCTTAAAGAAAGGACACTCTCCTCTGTTAAGTTGTTGTTGTTGCTGAATTTAATCAGAACTGAAAGTAAATAACACTTTGCAATTATGAGTGTTTAAATTCCAAATTTTTCAGGCTAATCACTTTCAGAAACAAACAAGAGATTGAATTTATATCGCCTGCAGTTGTTATTGGAAAGGTACAGGCCGGGATTGCTAAATGAACTCAGTCCCACTGCAATTATGACCACTCAAGCGTGCTTTCGATGTATCGTGCCAAATTAGGTAGATTTGAGCAATTTGACTTCCTGTAACAAATCTCCAGGGCACCTTTGAGAAAGTACAGACTGTTTACAAACACTCTCGGATTTCATGAGTAACTCTGGGTAAGAACCGTCTCAGCAGCGCTGGAGCACACACCTGTCAAACCATGACAGCATGAGTTTTCTATGCCACATGTGCTGCAGAGAGACCGCCCCCCTTCTTCTCTCAAATGTTTTTTAAAAAATGACTATTTGTGAACAAGACAGCCACCAAAGCTTTCATTAACTTGTGGCAAAAAGAAAAAAAAGAAAAACACACATAAAAGACTACAATCAACAAAATATACATGCAAAAGCTTACAAGATTACAGTTTGTAATTACGACATTAATTGCTGCTATTTTGAAATCCCAGACATTTTCCAAGTTATCCCAATTGAGGATGTATCCTCGCTTGAAAAGCCATTGCCATTTGGAACCAAAACTACTCTCACTCTCATTTTCTCTGGAAATAGAAGGGAAAAAATATGCCAGAATTAAGATCGAGTTACACAGTTTAAATGTTTTTTTAATTGATGGGATTTAGTTGCAATAGAAATACATCATAATCTCTAATGGCAAACTCACCTACAATGCATCCGCCAGCTTGCAGTCAAGGCCAAAGGTTTCAGCTGTTTCAATTTGTCAGAGTGTTGGACTAGGAGTGCATCTACACTGTAGAAATAATGCAGCTTGGTACCACTTTACCTGTCGTGGCTCAATGCTATGGAATCCTGGCATTTGAAGTTTGGTAGAGAATGCTAAAACTACAAGTCCATTCTAATCATACTGTTTCTTTGTACACATATATCATGTCTTCTTCTTGTAAAGGTTGGGGGATATCTAAAGCAGGCCCACTGAGAAACAACAGAGGAGGGGTCAATGTGCTCAATGGCATAAGGTTTGAAGAGTACAAAAATACTCTGTGGAAAACATTAACTCAACATAATCAAATGAGGACTGAATATTAGAAGTGTGATGAGGTCTGTCAGGGTGAAAACCAAAAATTTAAGGAAGAGAGAGAAATGAAATGGAGTATGCTGAGTTGTCGCCTGGCTGTAACTGAAACGGGGACATTTCGCACTACATCCTTTTGTTATAGGTCCTAGTTATAAATAATAAATTTCCCGTTTAAAGCAAATTCTTTCCAAGTGTATTCCAACAGCTTGGATATAATAATAATAATAATATATTTATATTCCACTCTATCTCCCCAAAGGGACTCAATTTGTTGTACTAAATTTTGCAGTTCATAGGAACATCTGATAATCAATACTACACAGCTTGATGATATAGTGCCTGGAACTCATCTATGGTGATCACTTAATCTCTGGATTCCTAAAAGGTACTTTAACCATGATGGAATTGAACTCTCTTTGACCTCTCATCTCATGTTGTACGTGTGAGTGGAACCCACCTGCAAGCAAACAAAAAATCCAGAACGGGATCTGAATCAACCAATAGAGAGAGGAGAAAGAAGGGTTCTGCATATTCCCACAGCTAAAGAACCAGGAAATAGCTTGTTCTGGAGATATTTATTTTACAGAGGAAACACAAATAAGCATTTTAAGACTACTACCTCCTGTAGCAACCCAGTTCTCTTTCGTGCCTGGGGGGCAGGGGGCAGCACCGGGGGTCCCCCTTGCATTAGAGCCAGCTGCAGCTGAGGAGGAAATGGAGGAAGGGGCTGATGAGTTAGCTGGACCTTCCTCTCCCACTGAGAGCTTGGCCTGGGATGATGGATGGCCTGACGGCTATGATAACTGGGAAGGTCAGGCCGATTCGGAGAGTGTGGAATCCGATGATTGTTATGAGAAGCCAGGTGGTTTCGGGTCGCAGGAAAGAATCTGGGAAACAGTGGAGGAGGAGGCCATGGAAGCTGAAAGGGAGTTTGACTCTCATGAAGATAGTGAACCAGGTGCTGGGAGGCAAGGACGTAGCTTTGATAGGAGACGGAGCATTGAGTCTAGCAGGAGGGGTTGGCACCGCAGCCTAGAGCGCCAGAGAAGTGCGAGGTCCGTAGCACAGATTGGCGGAGAAGCCTAGAGCGTCGGGGTCCTCGCCAAGGGATTAGTATAGGATCCGTGGAAACGGATCCTCAGTAGCTCGGCCACTTCTATCTTACAAGGAGTTAAGCGAGCGAAGGACTACGGAGCCAAGCTACCGGCTCGTGCCTTGCCAAGAAGTTTCTTGGGCCCTGTTTGGACCTTGCCTTGTTTCCTGATCCGCATTGTTTGCGGAGCCCTTGCCAAGCCTTTGCCAAGCCTTTGCCAAGCTTTTGCCTTTGGATTTTACTACTGACTCGTTACTTTTGGATTGAGTTTTTTGATACTTTTTATGGACAAATACCTTTCACCTGTTCTTTGTTCTTCAATAAATAGTTAGCTGATTACCGTCTCTGTGTGTGTGATTAAGGGGCCGGGTCGAGTCCCTGCATCGTGACACCTCCTGGGGCATATCAACCTTTTACAGATCCTAATTTATCAAGTACAGACTTAGGAAAAATTAACTTTTAAGGATTAAAACTCCCTGAATCCTTCAGCCACTGAGCATGCTGTCTGTGAGGATCTAGGAATTGTAGATCAAAAGTAGCTCCCAAAGCTCTGATGAAATGTGTTATTATATTCAATAGGCATGTGTAGACGCATACATACATTATTGCAGAACAACAAAAAAATCAATAAACAATGGGATCAAAAGATGACAAATTAAAAAAGGAACAGGCTGTGATATATCTATCCAAAGCAAAAAAGAAAAAGAAAAAAGAATGCATAGCTAACACACTGATCATTTAGGCAAATTGTAGTTAATAAAATAAAAATATCCCAAGGGTTCCTGGATGATAATACATCTCTTTCGGAAACCTTGGATGATACATTGGTGCTCATTTACACATAACCCACTATTTATGTATTTTTTAAAAAACAACCAACCAACTATTAGCAACCATGTTGGTCATATAGCAAAATATAACAACATCCCAATCCAAAAAACAGCAATACCTTTATTAGACCAACAAAAATGCGGAAAATACATTATGCAAACTTTCCAAAACTCCACTAGCTTCAACATCAGGCAAAGGGGTTAAAAATCATACAGGAATAGGGGGGGATGATAATGTTAGAAAGACAAGCCTATATTTTGTCAAGATCTTTTTGTTGTCAGTTAAGATAGTCTGAAGGGATATCAGTGCAGGTTCCTCCCCCAATTCAGTCATTTTCTTCTTTGGCCACAGGAGCACTGGGAGAGTAAGGGCACATCTACACTGGCCATTTAATGCAGCTTCAAGCCTCCAAGCTGTGGCAGCTGGAAAACGTATACTGCCAAGACACACTGCAGCATTAATTCAAGGGTTTAAAGTGCATCAAGACAAATTTATGCAAAGTCCAAGTTAAACCCCTGAATGTGCTTCAGTGAGCCCCAAATTTAAACTGTGTCAGCTGACAAATCAGCTCTGTAGAATGTGGAGCACATTGTAGACAGTCACCTGTATTCAAATGGTTTGTAAAATTTGGAACACAGTGATGGGGTGTTGGTGGGCTGCTAGACCCTCCCCCCAGGGCATAGTTAGACAGCAGTGGGCTAATTGATCACCTCCACTCCTGACTGTCAATTTCCCTTTCACAACCCCCTGGTAAAAAGCAGACATCCCAGGCACTTTTACACTTGCCTTCCGGCAGCTAATGATGACCCACAGTAGGCTGGCACTCTGAAAATAGGCTACGTTTTATATATGCAAATACAGACATTCCCAAAATTAAGAAAATTCAAAAATAATAAAATATCTCATTTCTAATATTGTGGATAAGGGAAACTCAGGTTATGGTGTATAAAACTGGCTAGGTGATAGGTGAACCTTTCTCCAGCATCCAGCACTGCTCAGGGCTAGCCAGAGGATCTATTTTATGTCTTCTCTTCCCATAGCAGCTTCAGATATTACAAGAGATCTCCCAGTGCTGAAGCTGTCAGGTATAGGGTCTAGCACAGGCATGGGCAAACTTCAGCCCTCCAGGTGTTTAGGACTTCAACTTCAAACCAGCTGGAGGGCCAAAGTTTGTACATGCCTGGTCTAGCAGGAGATCCAGGAGAATAACATTTGTTTTCTCTTCTAGACTGGAGAACTGCAGCTTGTTGCTGCCTGGATGTCTCCTGCTTTTCCAAACCATTGAATGGATGCGGCCAGATATTCCCGTGTTTACATTTCATCTCCTGAGAAAGAGAGCTGCACAAGGAGGCATTTAATATCTCTTTTTACCATGCACATTGGGGAAAGGCGTGCTCATGTACTACCAGGTTGCATATACAGCTTTCTTTCTCTACCAGGTACACTGTATGCAAGTCACCTGCCAGCAGGAAATTGAGGTGGTGAATAAAGACTGCAACTATTGTGCAATAAAAGCAAAAATACTAATTTGGGGGCCAAGAAAGAGTTCATGACTATTATGTTGTGGTAACTATTACACCGTGAAATATGGTAAGGTACCCTATTACATTCTCAGGCAGTTTGGAGGTGTTTTGGTGAAAACTGCCTCTCCAATTTGGGGGAGGGGGAGGAAGGGTAACCTCAGAAAAGATGTTGGACATGCATATGGCCTGTGGGCAATGCAGTGTTCCCTTGCTACTTCGTGGTTCGCTTATTGCGGACTCGCTATTTTGTGTATATATAAAAATATTAATTTAAAATACTGTATATATCATGGTATTTTTGCTGTTTTGTCACCACCGCTCTCCAAGGCACTTTCCTTCCTCAGTCCGCCCTCCCTCTAGCCTTGAAGGGCCTTTCCTTCACTTTATTTTAAGTTTATAAAGACTTAAAATAGTGTATAACTATTAAAATAATGTATAAATATTAAAATAAATAGAGCATCCCTACATTGCGGTTTTTCACTTATTGTGGGAGGTCCTGGAACCTATTCCCAGCAATAAGTGAGGGATCACTGTATATCATGATATTTTTGCAGTTTTGTGGGGGTTTTGCCGCTTCTGCTCTCCAAGGGGCTTTCCCTCCTCAGTCCTCCCTCCCTCCAGCCTTGAAGGGCCTTTCCTTCCTTTCCTTAACTTTAAGTTTATAAAGACTTAACATAGTGTATAACTACTAAAATAATGTATAAATATAAAAATAAATTGAGTATCCCTACATCAGTTTTTCACTTATTGTGGGAGGTCCTGGAACCTAACCGCAGCAATAAGTGAGGGAACACTGTATGTCCCCAAGAAGATACCAGCCAGCATGTCCTCCTCTGCTCCAGAAAACTACAGGCTAATTTAGGAGATCCCAACCACACTGTGTTCTTAGATCTATTGATAATTTGCTGCCATAATTGCAGTATTCTGTTTAATGACAGGATCAGCTCTCACAGAATGCCAGTATTGAATAGATGGGGCAGTGGGATTACAGACATGCCTCTAGTGTTCCTCACACCTATGTGGAAACAGTTTAAGATAGAGCTATATTCCATTAAAATGCTTAATTTATCTCAATCCTAGAATGCAAACCTATGGCTTCACTATCACATCAACATCAGTGTTTTCACTGCTTATGAGGTATTCAGAGGTGGCCTCTGAGATTTGCTGGACCAGTGGTGTCATTTGCTCAACATATGTCTATAACTCAAGATAATATGTACCAGGGGGAAAGCTATCATATATAATTTCTTTCCCATTGCAATCAGTGGACAGAAAATCATAAACATTAAGAGGGGGCAGGAAAGGAATACAAAAGAAAAATATTGTTTCCCCCTTCTTTGGGATCACATTGTGTACCCATTTACAGAATTGTGTTGCACTTATCACACCTTATCCAGTCAAACAAGTCTACCATTGACTCTCTAGGATTTATATACATATGTACATTTGCTTGCATACATGTTTGCATGTGAACACATGGCCCCATGAATCAGAATGGGCTCTAGCATCAAAATACCAATTACTGAAGAACATGAGTAGGGGAGTGGTAATGTGTCCATGCCCTTCTGGTTGGCTTCTCATAAGCATTGGTTCACATCATAGCTTTTGATCTTAAATTCCACGCAGAGACACCTTAATGGTTAGGGTTGCCAGATTAGATCCAGAATGGGACTCTGTATGTGTGTTTTCCAGTTGACCTCTGGTGACTCTATAGTTTTCTTAGGTAATTGATTTTTCCAAGTCCTTCTTCTGAATTATAGCCTTTAGCATCTTGTTTTTATTGTTGTTTTCCCATCCAAGTACTAACTAGGGATGACCGTGTTCCACTTCAAGATGAGTCAAGATCTTATGATTTTGGAACATTCTTTTAAAATCTTGGAATAAGGCAAAGTACATTAAAGCTCCATCAAATGGGATGAAAGTACATGTCCTCCTTCACTTTCTGAACCTCAATTTTCAACCCTTTCAACCCAACTATTGCCTGGTGGAGGAAGAGAAAGGGAGTATGAAGGAACAGCCAGCTCTGTACTTATCACTGGATGAGAACTCACATACTTATTTCTAATAATTTCAGTACATGCATAGTAAAAGCATAATGAAACTTTTTATAAATCAGAACACATGATATCTTTTTCAATGTGTGAAGCATTAATAGCTTTACTTTGGATGTTTCAGCCTCCAGAAACATCTTGTACACACCGAAGACAGACTGAAAACATTTTCCTGTGAATTAATGAACTCATTTATGGATTACACTCAGGGCTGTTGGTAGAAACGCTGGTTTAGGTCATTGTAATATATTCTGATAGTCCCTCTAGAAGGAGTAAAGGAAGTGCACAAACTACAAAGAGTTCAAAGCTTTTGATTGCACACAGGTCCTTGAAGATTCCAATCAACTGCTTTCTCGTATGCTTGAACTCAGTTGTGAAGGAGCACCCACATGACAGAAGGCTGACTCCAGACTTGCAAGAAGGGCAACTCATGCAATTCTTTCAAGATGTCTGTAATCAGCTAACATCAGACGCTGAATCAATTTCTCACAGCTATTGCTGAAGAGGTTTCATTTCTGCTGTGTTTCTTCAGAAACCATTACAGTTAATCTTAATGCTTTGGAACACGAAACTCTCTAAATGTTTCAAATAGAGAGCCTCTAATAAATAGTTCCTAAGGGGAATGTTTCCAATATATTTTCCTCTCCAAATCTAAGAATTCTGTGGTTCTGAAAATTCCCATGGCATTTTTGGAATTCCCATAACAGATTCTTAAAATATTTATAATAATTCTTAGATTTCTTAACAATGAAACCCAAGATTTCCACATATATTTTCTTCCCATTGGTGTCATAAAAATATAAAGATTGTAGCTGCTGGAGGTTTTATGCAAATGCAGCTAATGCTTCTGGACAAATAGTTATTTTACCTTCCATCCATGAGAACATACAAACAAGGTTGTACAGGGATGGACCAAGACACTGTGCTGCCTACAGCAGAAAATTCCACACTGAGCCACATGGGCATAGGTTACTCAATACTGCTGAGCAGAGAAAGGATTAAACTAGATGAACATTGAGACATCTCAAATTGTGTAGCTTGATCTGAACTGGTTTGAAAACATCGCTGTTTCAAACAATGTATTGAAAAAATCGAAGTCATGTACCAAACTGTGGTAGTTACTGTATTTGGAGATCAAATACCATCTCCGCAATGAGGAGAACTTCATTGCGATGGACTTCTCATAACTATCACAATAGTCTGCAAGGGGAAGTGAACACTGAAAGACTTCTGCTGCTGACCGAAGAGCCTCATGCCACTTATAAAATCTTGACAACATTTATTGTCAAGCATTTTAAAAATGCAGATTGATCCTGCAACCCGAGTTTATTGTTATTTAAATATAGCTTCTGAACTACACAGGAATTGGATAGAGAAATTATTTGCAAGCTATTTTTGACAAATATATAGGTACCTGAAATAAGCTATTCTGGCACACATGTTCGATTGAACATGTGCAGGAGCTAGAACTAATAGAAGAAAACAGCATTTCTAGTTGTAAGAGGGGAGAGATAGATCTGAGAAGCATAGTTCTGATCTGAAGCAGACATTTTGGGTATTTGAGTATAGTTTGATTCAAGCTCAGATCTATTTCATATGCTACTCTACTCTATCGGCTACTAATTACTCTATGCATCAGAGTTTATGACTGCATCTTAAGATCTGCCTTTGATTGTGGCTTTCTATTTGCTCTTTTGTTGAAAGCAGCATTAATTTCCCTGGTTCTGAAGGATTCTTCTTTCAATCAAAGGACTTTAGCAAGAAGTTATTTATATCCAGTTGGTCCCTTAAATGGAAAACAATGCTGTTGCCTTTGTGTAATGCATTTATAATTCCTGTCAGCTGGTGCAGTGTGTACGACTGCATGTGTTTGAACAGTATAAACCAACTGCTGATAAATAAAGCCTGAGTTTTGTGTATGCTTTGCAATATACATTTTTTTAACTAAAAGTTTGAAGTCCTATGATTGGTTTGGTTTGCAATTCATTCACCTTGGAAAGCTGGGCTCTCATATAACATCTGGTTTTCAGTGTGTTTCCATTTTTTGCTTTGTTTGGGAGCAAACTGATTGAGACATAAGGACACCAGTTGACTTAAGGTCACATATTGGGAATGAGACACAGCTGGTATTTAAACCTAAGATGCTTCCAGTCTAATCATTAATGGCCATTTTTGATTCCCCTCCTGACACCGGAATGTAATTACTTGCATAAGCAGTACTGATGGAACCAGTGGGTTCAGGCAGTGTGGCAAATAATCACATCCCTATAAGTAAACTATATTGTATCTTTGACAGTTTCTTTACATTTTAATGTTTTACATTGATTGATTGATTGGTTGATTGATTGATTGATAGCAGGGAACAGAACATAAGTGTGCAAGCTAGACTTTTCAGGACCAGGTAAAGTATGTTATGAAAACTTTGCATACAAAACTCTGTGGCTATTCTTCAAGAACTTTTCATCTTCCTTAGGACCTTTGTATTTGTTGTGTGCATTGTGGCTGTGTGTGATGGGTACACTCTGGGAGCAATTTGTGTTGTGAATCCACTCCATAGCTTCCTCAATAGCTCTTTCTAATGGGTTACTACCAACATTTTTGGAGTTTTTCACTTATTTCATTTCACTTTCTTAATGCAAATAATTTATTTTACAAAGTTGTGGGCTTAGCTATTCAGCTACACAATTATCTGCACATTTATTGGGCATGTTTCTGTGATTTCCTTCAGGTGCCATGTTTGGATGGTTGATAAAAGTAGAAATACATGTTTGATAACAGAACATAGAGCTGAATTTAAAATGGAATACATTGATTTATATGCATAGATGCATATTTACTTGTTAGAAAACAAATGTGGTGGAAGCTCCTTCCTTGGAAACTTTTAAACAGAGACTGGATTGCCATCTGTCAGGGATACTTTGCGTTTTTCCTGCATGGCAGGGGGTTGGACTGGGCCCATGTGGTCTCTTCCAACTCTATGATTCTAATGAGGAAAACTTTAACTGAGTGACCTGTGTCTGCAATCCAGCTAGGAAACAACATATTTATACCAGTGTGGGAACAATATCAAGGGCTCTGTTTTTGCTCTTTTTCTTTAAGTGGTTCTGGACTGGACAGCCTTCCAGCGGAGACCATCTCAGAGCTCTTCAAATAGAGAACTGCCTTTGCCCTCTGTAAAGTAGGACATATGATCAACCTATTTAGATAGCTGATAACACTATTTTTTTTTAGAATTTGGCAAGGAAACAACTGAAAGAAGATTGATTTTTTAAAAGTTACCCCTTCCCCCATTATTGGACCAGAAATGAAAACTGGTGGAGAAAGTACAATATTGAATGTACAATATAGAATCATAGAGTTGGAAGAAACCACAAAGACTGAGAGAGGACATGAACGCCATTTGAAAGGATGTCACATTGAAGCTGGTTTTATACTGATATGGAGACTAGTAACCTCATCACATGGATGGGGTCGAGTGTTGAGATTTCCAGCTTCTGTGGTGAATCGGGGTGGCAGCAGGGCAATCCTGGTGTCCTGCCCGACAGCTGACGCTTCACCATCACATGTGGGGAAGCATCATTGTGTGGTTTAATCCCATGATAGCCCTGTTGAACCTAATGGAACACGAGGAGGCTATTGTGTTGGCAGCGCAGCGTCCTACTATGCTGCTGCCCCAGTTCACCTATGGAGCCCTGCCCGAAGTCAGCATAAGTCATCTAATAGGTGGTGTGGGGCTCTGTGAGTGAACTGGGGCAGAAGCATCCTAGGACACTTTTTTCACATATGTTGAGCTCATAGGATACAGAGCAATGGAATCAATCTTCGGGAGGAGGGGCACCTTAACATTACGAAGAACTTGCTGAGAATAAGAGCCGTTTGGCAGTGGAATATTCTGTCTCGGAGTGCTGTAAAGTCTCCTTCTCTGAAGGTTTTCAAGCAGAGGTTGGATGGCAATCTGTCAAGGGTGCTTTGATTGTGTGTTCCTGCCTGGCAGAATGGGGTGGGTCTGGATAGCCCTTGTGATCTCTTCCAAATCTATTATCCTTTATAAGTCAGACAGGGCCTAACAGAGCAGTTCTTGGAAAAGTTACTTTTTAAAACTACAATTTGGGATTTTGAGACATAATCCCCAAAAAAGTAACATTTCCAGACTCTGGTTAGGGCTGTGTGGTTTTGACTGGAGGAAATGGCACAGCAGGAAAAGATTAAGAATCCTCTCCTGGTTTCCTTCCTGATGCCAATTCATCACTATTATTTATTTAGTTCGGAGGGGGAGGGGGATAATATAATAGCCTTGAACCAAAGGATACAAATAGCATGCTAGTGATACATAAGTGAAAATTAAAATTAAAATAGTTAAGCCACCACAGTGGCCCTCATTTAGCTCCTACCCTCCTAACATTTTATCCCCCACCCCCTCCCTAATCCCTTTTAATTATGTTATAGATCAGAAAAAGAAGACAGCACAATTTTTCCCAGTGGAGGTATGCAGATTTACACACTTATTTCATTATCTCCTTTTGTCCTTGATCTTTGCCAATAGTGAAATAAAATCATGCTACTTCCCCAAATCAACACATTCAGCCATTGCACTGTATCTGCAACCAATTAGCCCAAAATGGTACCAATTTGAGCTATAATCATCTTAATCTTCCTATACTAGTAAATTCCTAAATCTCAATTCAATATTTTGACAGTTCATTTATTTTATTTGAGGAAAACTAGCATTTTCTATAGCATCCGAGTGTGACAAGTAGTGTATTTTAATAAAGAATAGAATTAGTTTAGTGATCTTTAAAAAACAAACAGAAAGATGCAATAGTTCAGCATGCTCTCAGTTTAAGAAACGTATATTATTTTAATTTCTTCCTATTGCTCCATTCCAGTTTTAATTCTCTTATTTGTTCAGTAGGGTCACTCTGTGGGACTCTAGTCCCCACCATCCTCAAAAAGCCTGATCAAGAATGATGGAAGTGTAATCCAACATTATTGGGAAGGGCACAGATTGCTCACCTTTTCCAGGGTGATGGAATGGGGCATTTTTTTTCCTTTTTAATACTTTTCTCATTTTCATTCTCAATCTTTTGCCTGGCCGTTCTACATTTTTCATGGGCCTCATAACTGTTCTGTGTTCAGGAAGACTATAATCCTTCTTCAAGAAGACTACATAACTTTCCTTCCAGCCTACCTTAACAACGGCTACCTACATTGGACAAATGATAGGGGCACAAGGTTGGTGATGTTTCCAGGCCCTCCTGCCACCGAGAAGATTGTGATAATCAGAAGCAGGACCTCTGTTGCAATTTCTCATTGCAGCTTTGCTTGTTTAAGGGAACCATACTCTTCCTTGTGGACCAACTGGTAGCTGAGCAGACTTCTTTCAGTTAATGTAGCTGTCAACCGTTAAGGTGGGTTTATGGGTGGGCCAGAATCTGTTGCTTAGTTGTGCATACACAACTCAGTCACAAATGTAGAATAGTGTTCATTATGTCTATTTATATTCCATCTCTCCCCCCCCCCCAAACCCCCAGGCATTCAATAAACAAGTAGAAAGATTAATAAATCAGAATGAGAGCAACTCAACATTTCTTTCATTCACTTTCTTTTCTGACTGTAAAATCTGAGCTTTTGATCATTTCCCCCTGTCTCTGCAAAAACAGAGGATCTTGACAAGAGCCTTTTTTCTCAGGACTTTGAACTCCTTTTTGATGGAAAACACTTTATACACTTATACCAAGAACTTGCATACAGTCCACTGTGCACCACAATTTCACATATGTTTATCTTACAGTCTGTACACGCAGTAAAATACAGGCATATGTGCAAGGCATGTGTGGTGATCTAAATACAGGCTGCATGCAAGTGAAAATGCCTGCAGGAATTTCATTGCATCTGGAAGAAAGAATGCAAAAACAAACTCAAAAGAACACCATATTTGTTTAAGAAATTACTTTCTGAGGCTGCTTGATACTTTAGGCTGGGCCCAACTTCCTACATTTTGTAAAGGCCAAGCTACACATTATATGGGAGATCTGCGATTCAGTCTTTATTATTATTATTATTTTACTTTCACTGCTATGGAAAAGCGTTCTTCTGATGTCTTAGGTCTTTTCTACAATGAGTTTTTCCTGAATGAAATCTCCCTTCAACGCTTTCTGTCACTGAGTCTAGGGTAAGGACTTGGATATATATTCCTACATAAATTCTAATCAGGAAAAGAGGAGATGAACGAGTCATCCTTCACTCCTTTGTTGCTTTTGTTTACCTTTCCTTGGGAGATCTACCTCCAAGGGTGGTTGGTGATTCCCATGTCAGTTGAGCAATGGATCTAGTTTGTGCTTTTGGTATGAACTTTAAAAGGAGTATCCAAGGCCACTAACTCTGTTTTCAAAATAAATTCAGCAATTTGGAAAGTTTCTTGAAAGTTTAGACTAAAAGCTGGAGCAAATACACTACTCTCCAGACTTGTGATGCACCAATTGCCATTGTCTGTCTTGCCATTCTCTATCTATGGATCCACCTGCAACTACCGTGAAGAGCGGGTGGGGAAGAGACACTCAAAAAGCATAATGTTATACAGCAGTTTACTACCAACTACTTTTGCCAGGAATTACAGTAATTACAGGACATCTCAGTGGCTTTCAATACCATCGATCATGGTATTCTTCTGGGTTGGCTCGCCAGGATGGAACTTGGGGGCATGGTACTGCTGTGGGTCCAGTCCTTCCTGGAGGGTCGTTCCCAGTTGGTGCAGCTGGGGGACTCCTACTCAGACCCCTGGCCAATGACCTGTGGGGTTCCACAAGGTTCCATTCTGTCCCCCATGCTCTTCAACATCTACATGAAACCACTGGGAGAGGTCATCCAGAATTTTAGAGTTCAGTGCCATCTCTATGCAGATGACACCCAACTCTACTACTCTTTTCCATCAGAATCCAAGGAAGCCCCTCAGATACTGGACCACTGGCTGGCTGCTGTGTAGATCTGGATAAAGGCAAACAAGCTGAAGATCAATCCCGACAAGATAGAGGTCTGTCGTTTGGGGTACTCCTGGATTCAGCGCAGACACTTGATACAAAAGTGTTGGCAGTGGCTGGGAGGACCTTCACACAATTAAAACTTGTGATTGTATCTCATGAAGTCTGACTTGACCACAGTGGTTCATGCTTTAGTTACGTCTAGATTGGACTATCGCAATGCACTCTACGTGGGGCTACCCTTGAAGTTGATCCAGAAACTTCAACTGATCCAACGTTCGGCAGCCAGACTACTAAGAGCAAATTACAGGGAGCGGTCTACCCCCCCCTTCAAGGAGCTCCATTGGCTGTTGTTCCTTTTCCAGTCCCAATTCAAGGTGCAGGTTATCACCTATAAAGCCCTTAATGGTTTGGGACCTGCCTACCTTCATAACCTCATCTCCCTCTCTAAACCTGCACAATCTTTTCAATCCTCTGGGGAGACCCTCCTCTAACTCCCCCTCTATCACAGGTATGTCTTGTGGGGATGAGGGAGAGAGACTCCCCCCCCCCCCCCCGGCTTTGGAACTTGCTGCCTAGTGAGTTTAGGCAAGCCCTTACACTGGCAGCTTTTAAGAAATACCTAAAAACTTGGGTGTTCCAATGTGCCTTTGGTGAATGAATATATATCCCATACTTTGGTTCTCTCAACTACAGTTCTGTCTCAGGATGCACTTTCCCACCGCTCTTAATGAAGGCCTACCCCATTAGTCACCCCTTTTGTGCTCCTCCCTCAGAAACACAGTCTCCCTCAGAAACACATTTTATTTATCTCTTCCAGGGTTTTATCAATTTTATTTTAGCACATTTGGCCCACCCGGTGTTTCTCTCTATCTTGTTATTTTGGAACTGTTTTATTTTGTTATTTCATGTGTTTATTTTTATAGTATTTTGCTTCTTTGTATTTTGTTGCATTGTAATTTTGGGCTTGGCTTCATGCTAGCCACCCTGAGTCCTCTTTGGGGAGATGGTGGCAGGATATAAATAAAGTTTATTATTATAATATTATTATTAATTATCAGTAGACAAATAAGGAAGGAAAACCCTGCTCTTTCTTATTGGTAGTGGCACTAGGACAAGGACACTGGGAGATTAGGGTTGAATCCCCCATAGCAGGCATGTAGCGGGGGGGGCTAAGGGGCTTCAGCCCCCGAAATTCTCAGGTGGTCCGAAAAAGGCCTTACTGCTACATTATTTAAAGTGTTATGCTTATTCATATCATGATCTGATCACCATGCTCATTATATCCCACATTAATGGGGTTATTGGGATAACAATGCAAAAGGTTTGCTAGGGTAGACCCTCTTCCACCCAGTCTCAGCCCCGAACCAAACTCAGCCCCCCTGAATCAAAATCCTGGCTACGGCCCTGCCCCATAGAAACCTATCATAGGCAAGTCTGACTTTCTCAGGCTCAGAGGAGGCAAAGGCAAACTTCCTTGAACAAATGTTACCAAGAAAACTATGATAGGTTCACTTTAAGATTGATGAAATTTGGAAATAACTTGAAGGCACGCAACAACAATGACATATAAGTCTAAAAATATCTACATGCAATTGTTGTTAAAATTTCTGTGAATATGCATTTTGCCCTTACATATTATAATAAATATGTGTCTGCTCCCACAACTACACACTCTTTCTATCTCTCTCACACACACTGTAGTAGCTCATATGAAAACAGGTTTATCTTTAAAGCAACATCACAGTTCATCTATTTCTTTTAATTCCAGTTACCTGTGTTTCAACATTTGGTATTTGGTGAATTGTGTAATTGTGTAAGGGCTGCCAGAAGAACTTGGACACAGTTCCTACCCAGCCCTTTGGGGGGACCTAGGAGCTGTTCTTTGACACCTGGGAGAAGTGGAGAGAGCAGCAACTGCTTCTCTCCAACACAGTCTTGCTTTGAAATTTCAAAATATATCTGCTACATGGTAAACATTTAAAAGTCAAGAAAATAAGCCAACATCCATATAGGACACATTTTCCAGTAATTTCCAGTAACGCACAATTGACATGTATTTATATCCATTTTGGAATCAATATTCTGTAGGTGTTTCCACAGTTCCAAAAAGAAATACATTTTTTGCCAAGATCCCTTGTAAATTGCAATGACGCATTCAAATGCCAAGTGTGGGTTTAATTTAGATTTAATAAGATATTTGTAGTGTAGCACACTGACTTAATAAAAATGATTATTTCAACCTGTTGGGAATTAGCACCTCTATAACATTTTACTGGAGATACTATCACAATTCATGTCCATAAGCAATATTAAATCAAAATGCCTTTTTCTCTTGGTCTAAGATAAATTTCAACGTATTTATTTATACACAATAAAGGTTATGCATCTTACATGAATGAGGCTGTAAAGAGGAATGCATAGTCAGATGCGTAGTCATCATTTTGATGAGCTTGTTGCAGAAATGATCACAATTCATACAGTTGTGATTGAACAATAGGCAAAGTGATAAACCTAACCACTATAGAAATAGAAATACTCACATACACACAATAATAATTACTCAATAATAATAATAGCATTTGTTACCCACCTCTACTAAACTTGGGGTATAACATAATTAAAACACACAGATAAAATATAATACCATTAAGATACATATCTTAAAATACACAGAACAAAGATTAGCACCAATACTACTTCAATGTAATGTTAAAATTCATAGATTAAAATTGGCTGGGTAGGCCTGCTAGAAGAGATAGATTTTTAATTGTATCTTATATTTTGACAGCTCACTTAGCTGTCAAAGCTCTTCCAGCAGGTCATTCCACAATCTTGGGGAGACCAATGAACAGAACCTCTGGCTGACAGTTGCCAGTCAGGTTCTGGCTGGTTGAAGTAGTCGCCCCCAAAGGACCTAAGTGTCCAGGGCAGATTGTACTGGAGAAGGTGATTTTGTAGGCAACCTGGATCCAAACAATGTAGGGTTTTGAAGGTTATAACCAACGCTTTGTACTTTGCCTTTGATTGTAGTTTATCTGGATTTCAGTAAAGAATTTGGTAATGTCTTGCATGATATTTTGATTAGAAAACAGATTAATATGGAATAGATGGAAATATATCAAATGGATACATGGTTTGTGTCATGCCTCAGCCTGACCCTATAGCCAAGCCAGACCAAAGCCATGTTAAATCCAAGTTACTAGCCAGGACTGGGAAAAAACCTTTGCAGAGGCCTCTGCGTCAAACAGTGGTCAAGGTCGGACGCAGCCTACTTTCTTCCCAACCTGATAAGGAGCGCTGGGAAAGCAGAGCCTCGCTTTCCCCCTTGCCGCCAGGTGCAGCCGTTAATGAGCCAACATATTTGTCTCCTTCAAGAGGCCTGGGAAAGGCAGGCTCACAAACTGTCCATGGGAAAGAGTTACGACGCAGTCAGCATCTTAAAGACCAAAACAATGGGGAACCTATTTAAGTTGGGTCCCGTTGGCGCTCCGCATCTCGCGCCAATGTTTAGCCTCTGTTGCCAAGCTCCACGGAACCCAAGCCCAGGACTAGGCCACCGAGCCTCCATGCCACCGTACTCAAGTATTCAGCCAAGCCATTATTTGCCAAGGACTTATCTTGGATTTTAGCCCAGTGGGGCTTCAAGACTATTTCCTCATTTATTGGATCTTTGAACTTTGCTAGACTTTTGCCTTTTTAACTTGGATGCTGGATGCATCACTGGACTATATTTTACCCTCTTCCCTTTTTCTACTTATTCTAAATAAAGCATTTAATCATGGCTGCTTTGTGGTGGTTTACTGAGGGATCCTCCAGGCCTAGGTTGCAACAGCTTGCAAAGATTTGTCTTCATCAGTGACATCCCCCTATAGTTTGTCCTGGTCAAGCCAGTAGTATTAGTTCAGGATTTTGCTACTTTTTAAGACAGATATAAACAAGATAGAGTGAGTTCAGAAAAGGACAATGAGGCTGATAAGTGGTATGGAAAACAAAAACATGAAGAGAGGTTGAAGGAGCTGGGTATGTTCATCTTGGTGAATAGAAGATTGGGAGGAGACATATCACACTCTTTAAATACAGCAATGGCTGTCACAGAGAAAAGGGTGCAGGCTTGCTTTCTGCAGCTTCAGAGAATAGAACTGCTGTAGGTCTGTCTAATTGTTTTAAGTTATAGAATGATAGATGTCTATTGAACAGTAGACAGAATGTCTTGACAGTGAAAGCAGTTGCCTAGAGAGATGACAATGTCTCCTTCTCTAAATGTCTTCAAAAAGAGGAAACCTGCTGGGGATGGTCTAGCTCAGTGGTTCTCAACCTGTAGGTCCCCAGGTGTTTTGGCCTACAACTCCCAGAAATCCCAGCCAGGTTACCAGTTGTTAGGATTTCTGGGAGTTGAAGGCCAAAACAGATTTAGATCAAATATTACAATATAAAACCGAGAAAGGGAAAGGAATTATGGGATTCATATATAACAAAGTAATAGATAAACAATATAATTTGAAGCCCACCCTAGAAAGAGGAAACAAACTGTAATCAGAAGGACTTAGAACTTTGGGTACATTTAATAAAAAACTTAAAACATTTAAAGATCAAAGAAATTCAACAAATAATATTGACAAAATGGTATAAGACTCCCCAGCAAATAGCCCATATTACAAAAAGAACATCTAAAATCTGTTGGTGTGAATGTGGGGAAACTGAAACATTTATGTGGTTGGACTGTACCAAAACACAAGAATTTTATAGAAAAATAAAGGGGGAAACGGAGGAATTATTAGGGAGAAAATAGGGTTGAATAAGAAACAGTTTTACCCTGAAACTGGAAGGTAAAAATGGCAATAAAAATTGGGCCGAGATGACTAATGATATACTAGTTGTGGCCCAAGACAGGGTCACCCTAAGATGGAAAGAACATAAAAAATTGAATATTCAAAAATGGTATAAAAACTTAACAGACTATATGCTTCAAGATTACATCATGGAAAGGAAAAACAAATATACCAATGAATACCTCAGGAGATAATGGGAAGGGAAATGAGGAAAAATGGTAGCCAAGGCAAAGGCCAACAGAAAATATAAGAAATTGAACCAGACTATCCTTACGATCCAACAAACAGAATGAACAATAAAGGAATATATTACTGTTCCTAGAGGGCGGGGGTGAATGGGAGAGGGAGGGGAGGAGGAAAATAGCGGGAAAGGGATGGAGACAAGTGGGGACAAGGGTGATTACATATGAAACTTTTAATCTCTTTTTGTTAAATTGTTAAAATATACTGTATATACTGTATAAGTAGCCTGTGTTATACTCTACTTCTTTAACTCAAATAAATAAACTAAAAATAATAAACACAATTACTTGTGCCAGACAATTCTCCAGGACATATTACTATATAAAGTTCTAACTGTTTTTCACTAAATGGCAAATATTTCTTTCATTAGGACAGTTTGGGATCTAGCTTTAAGAATAGCAGTGAAGTGACAATCCAGAATTGCTTAAATAACACAAATCTGTCAACTACCTAATGACTAAGTTGCTAGTTGCCAAATATATTATATTCTGCTTGTAAGAGACTCACCATGTCTTAGACAAAACATTAGGACTATCAGACAAAACAGTAGAACAAAACTTACATTCCCCCTTGCACAATATCTGTTTTCACTGTTGATCTTAAACTGACAACTTCTTTTAGTTTGCTGCTTGAAAAATGACGTTTTTTTCTCTCTCTCCTCACTGGCGTGGGATATGGCTCTTCCATAAATCAAATAAGTCACAACATGCAAAACTCCACATGACCACTGATAACATCAAGCCATTCAGTCTTCAAAATACCTGGTAACAAGTCAGCAACAGGAAGCTGTGTGAACATTGAGTGAAAGACGGGAGAATCACATCAGGCTGTTCATAAAAGGCACAATAAATTATTGTTTTAACCTGACTCTTTCCGAAGTGGTATTTCACTAATGAAAAAGGAAATAAAAGAAGGCTTTGTTTCAAATCTGAAGCAATGTGTGTAAATCATTCTTAAATTATAGCCTGGCTATGATAGGTTTAATCCATAGACCTTCAGCAGTCATGTCTTTGGGTTTTAAAGGAGTTCTTTTAATGGTTATGCTGCTATATAGTTCTTTCAACCATTAATAACAAAAGGACATGATACTCTCATGCTGGCTACTGAACTTTTAACCACTTGCCACCAAATAGATTTCTGAGTTATTACTAAAATCTCTCTGCAATCTGCTAAGTACATTTTATTATTTATTGTGCTCTGTATAATTTTTGCAAAAGAGATTTAGCTCAGATTAACAATAAAAAGTCCTTTCAGCACAGTCTATTTAAAATGTTGTTGAAAGATACTATGTAAGCACTTTGGGTATTAGTTTGTAAGAAGTGTTTTCAAGGTTTCCCAGCAGGTAACCTAAATGGCAAAATTATTACAAAGTTCATAGGTTTTAGATTGGACCCAGCTGGATTACATGACCCTGTGTCAGCATTAGTGTTTATAAATAAATTAACATAGTGAAAATTACATATGTGTGTGTTTTTTCCATATCCTCCAGCTGTCCTGGTTGAGCAGAGACTGTTACGGCTTATCTTTTTCTGCGCAACTTTCTTAGCTACAGTTAAAATGTCCTGGTTTATTTTTATCTACTTTCCCCTTCACTCTCATTTTCTAATAATATAATAACACTGTATTTATATTCCACTCTATCTCCCCAAAGGGACTCCTGATCACAGTAGACATACATGGCAAACATTCAATGCTATTTTGGCTAGACAGTACAGAGACAGACAGAACGGAAAGGAGGTATGTTGTGTTGACATTATGCTTTTTGGCGCCTTGGAAGTTGTGCTTGAATCCAGCCACAGGGGGGTACTGTCCCTCCATCCTCTATGATGAAGAACCAACAGGATTTACCCCTTCCTTTTAGTTGCAGGGCATTTTCTCATCTTTTTTCTTTACGGTGTCGTAAAATACCTCCCCCATTTGTTTTAGCTGTGCCTACTTTCTCTACTTACAGCTCAAGCTTTTTTCAAACTGCTTAGGTCAACAGTAAGCTGTGCTGACAGTTGAGAGCTCATGCTGACCTGGGGATTCGAACTGGTGAACTTTCGGTTGGTAAATTTTCCAGCTGTGCTAAAGCTCGGTCCTTCCAATTGCTTTAAATTGACTTCCAATTGCTTTAAGCTGAGTTCAATGTTCAAAACTAGTTTTGAATGTTCATTTTCATCAATAATGTTGGCAACCTTGTTGTCTGGATGCACCTTTAGACCGCACTCTGATGTGACTTAGCCATTCATTTTGCAGTTTTCTTGTGTGAAATGTTGGATGGTAAGGTTTTTTGTTCCAAATGTTTAAAACAAAATGTTTGTTACTGAAGCAGTTGAATGTCTCACTGAAATGAAAAATCTCAGCCTGTTTTTGTAGATCATTTACAACAGGACCACAGACAGGAAGCATATCTCCGGTCTGTCAAGAGAGAAGGAGGGTTGTTGCACTCACCCACCAACTATGACCCGAACAAGACATTGGGTGAGTTGACAGACCACCTAACTATAATTTTTTTGACTGCAAAATGGATACATTTAAATTATTTTGATTGTCTCTAAATTTGTATCTTTATGAGATACCATGTGCATTTTTGTTAGGCAATAAAATGCTAAGATATAATTATAAGACAGTGTTTCTCAAACTGTGCTCCTCCAGGTGTTTTGGACTTCAGCTTTCAGAAATCTCAGCCACTTTACCAGCTGTTAAGAATTGTGGGAGCTGAAGTCCAAAATATCTGGAGGAGCAGAGCTCGAGAAACAGAAAAATCTGTGCTTTGCTTGTTTTTTGCTCCTCTTGTTTGATGATGTATTGCCTCTGCCTTTGGTGGTGTTGTAGACCCATTCTACACTGCCATATAATCCAGATTACCAAAGCACATGATCCACATTATCTGTTTTGAACTGGATTATATGAGTCTACACTGCCATATAATCCAGTTCAAAGCAGATGATGATGGTGATGATGGTGATGATAATAACTATTTTATTTGTATTCTGCTCTCTCTCCCCAGGACAGATTTTATGTGGCAGTGTAGAAGGGGCCTCAGTTGCTTCCTGTTTGTGTGACAAGTTTTCTGCTGCCCCAAGTCTGTAACAATTAAAAGGGAATTGGATGGATTATCTCTTTAAAACCCAATGGAATATTTTCTTTTTCTTTCAGCATTAGAAAGACAAATGAACATATGCAGAGCCAAAATGTGCCAGAGGGCTGGGCTAAACCTTGGGCGACCTGCATTTCACATACCAGCCAATCCCCACAAGTGAACTTGAATAATTGTATTTTCTCTTATCATACCGGTCTCATTTGTACCATATTAATATAAAAGAAGGAATGCATACCCTTCAACCTTTCACAGATGACATATGTGTTCAAGCAAAATTTGAATGTGGTCAGGATGGCGCATACACACACACATATGTATGCACACACACTCACACATACACATACACACACATACAGAAGAACACACAAGCTAGGAAAGGCTGAGCAGCAGTTTGCTTTTGTCTGTGTTTACTGGGAAGGACAAGATCCTGTCTCCACCCTTCCTTTCCTCACTGCGGTATTATCCTATATATTCATGTATAAGCTCACATCTATCAGATTGTGAATTCCTCCATGGCATGTACAACTGGATGGCACTTGTGGTATCTTTCAAGTCTAAGTGATTTTATGATGAACAAAAGTCCCATTGATTTTAATAGAACTGCTCTAAGTATAAGTAAATCTGCATCTGACATGGGAAAGGGAGAAGCTGAGAAATAATAGTGAGCTTGGGAGCACTAGACACTCAACCATAACCCTTGTCCTTATCATTTGGACCAGGTTCTATGATAAAATGTGAAAATTTGGCAAAGAATGGGGGGATTGCAATCAAGATAAATTCTTGCTATATCGGTTAGTTCTGAGTCTCTTAGAACCTGATGGGAAAATATGAGCAGTATAGCATGGTCTCAGTGCGAACCAGTTTGAAAGACCTGGGACTGCTGTTTCTTTTGGTCATAACAAATATCGATATGCAGTCCTAGCAAAAAGCACGCTGGGTATTTGGAAAGCATGCCACCACTTGGACAATGTGTTAACAATTGGAGAATTCCATTTATTATCACATCTTTCTAGTCTGTTAGGAATCATTCGGGCATATAAGTTCCTTTCTTTCATTTGGTAACTGAAGCTGCTTCAGAATGTCATTCCAGTACTCTCTGTCAACCTTGCTGAAAAGCTTAAGGGAGTGGACAAGCTTTTACCTTTTAATTTTTTTAAAAAACAAAGAAAAATAGAACCATTAAGCTATGTGACTGAAATTAGTACATATCTGGGTTTGGAGTGACCTTATCCAGCCACTTAACAACAAGTTTCTTTCATTGCTCCAACATGTCAGTGATCATTCGAACGCTGATGCTTGATGGGTAAGACTGAATAATGACAGCAGGTACCCGCTGGAGGCAACTGTGTTCTCCAAACTGGCCTCCAATTAATTATGCTCAGCAAGTTCAAAGGTCAAAAGCATGGATGTCTGTGATTGGGCACCTTGCCGAAAATGCCTGAACCTCAGAGGAGCAGTTGACATCTTTGATTTTTCCCACACACAAACTGTTGGTACAAGACTCACTCTGTAGTATGAAAGGGCTGGGCAGGATGATGGGGACAGGTCCTCCTTGAAGGCTAGCGCTGCTGCCCGCACCACAGTGTTCTCTTTCCGTGGCCCCAGGACAGGTGAGGTGTCAGGATACAAAGAGGCACACATGGAAGCGAATAGGATTACATTGCCTTGATTACAAATACATTATCATTGCTGAAATGACAGTGGGGTTGAGAAGAGGAGGAATCAAATCTTAGTTAATGTTAAACTGTTCCATCCAAACTCAAAAAATAA
Source organism: Anolis apletophallus (assembly GCA_030556195.1). NCBI lineage: Eukaryota > Metazoa > Chordata > Lepidosauria > Squamata > Anolidae > Anolis > Anolis apletophallus. The sequence goes on along the minus strand of JARBWK010000001.1, from coordinate 45,168,184 downwards.
CCAGCTCACACAGATTTTTTTTCCATTCAGTTTCTTTTCCCCTGTTTGGAAAAGGGTGGTCTGACTTTTGCATGCCTAATTTCCTTTGTGGACTTTTTGGTTCATTTCTTTCTTTCTCTACATATACACATTTTGCTTATTTTAAATCTAGTATTGGAATTAATGGCAATATTCACTGGCTCCCAAAATGTTGAGTTTTACTGGATACCAAAGCCAAGTAGTGGTGTTTGGCTCAGTTTCAATGGATTTATTTAAGCAGAGACTAGAGAAGGGAAAGAAAAAATGGGAGATAGTATTAAAGGTACTGGAGGTTCATATTTGACAGCTAAAAAACTCAGTAAGTTTTGGTCTGTGGATATTTAGAAGTTTGTCAAGGGAGTGTTCAAATAATATAAAGAAAAATACATGAATACATACACATAAATGCCACAAAATATATTAATGCAATACTTGCCTAAAATATATGTGTGTACACATACACACACACACAGAAATCACGATACTGTGTAGTGTGAACCTGGTCTTTTCCACAAGGGCCTTTTCAAGATCACCTCTATTTATGTAGATGTGTCTTTGGCAATTAAGTGAAAGGGGCTTTTAATCCAGAAGGATGCTGGTTTGCTGTGAAATGATCTTTTAATCTAGAAAGATGCCTTTTGGACATCATTTTTAAATGTACTTTTACAAATTGTTTTATTTTAAAATTTTATTTTTAATGTTATGGTAATTACTTGGTTTTCAACTATCTATTTTACATTTGATTGAATTATTAGTTGCCTTGAGTCCCATGCAAGGGGAAGAGAAGATGAGGTGCAAGTCAAATCAAATAATCATTTATAGGATACACATTTATACTATAGGCCAGTCCTGCACCTCCATCAGCAGACATACTGTAAGGTCCATCATAGCAGAACTATGAAGTGTTTCCCTTTCTTTCCTCCCAGGATTTGCCTTCCTGTTTTGTCTCACCTCCATGACCATATTGAGCAGTGGTTCTCAACCTGTGGATCCCCAGGTGTTTTGACCTACAGCTCCCAGAAATCCCAGCTGGTTTACCAGCTGGCAGTTGAAGGCCAAAACGTCTGTGGACCCACAGGTTGAGAACCACTTATGTAGAGGCTGGTAAAGTGTGGAGAGGATGGGAGGACCTGGGGAGCATAGCCAGGCACACAACTAGAACTACATCTTCTAGGACCTCAGGCAAGTCTGGAAGATGCTTTCATCATTATCTGTTTTTCATGTTATACAAATTCATGTGCTTGATTACAAAGTCACAAAATTTGGGCTAGTATTCTGTCAGTGGTCAATGTAGGTAAATCCACTATACATCTGTGTATGTATTTGTGTGTATGTGGTGGTGGTGGGGTTTGACATTTTCTCGCAACCTCTGCAACAACCAATCCCTCTGCTAGAATTACCATTATGCTAATACAGCACCCATCCCAAATGTGTCCGAATAGCCAGGCACGAAATGATTACATCACCTTCATAGACCTCAACCAGCTCTCAGCAAATGAGATGGGAACATAGCCAGTTGCTTCTCCAATCTGCTTTGCTTGTCATCAGCCATAGAATAGACATTAGGGGACCGGCTCAACAGATGATATTTAATGGTCAGATGTAGCACAGTGCTATCACATGTTATGAAATCAAATTACTTGTAGATAATCTCTGTTTCTGTATTTTCCTAGACCTACAGTATATTCATATAATGTTTATGATCTGTCTGTTCTGGAATACATTCAAATCTGCAATACCAAAAAATCTTGTTGATTTTGTTGGAAGGCCATCTTCAACATACTGTTCTTGAAAATAAATTAAGGTTTTTGATCTGATCAATCAATTATTTTGGATACCTAATACACAAAACTTTGGTTTCTGTATATGGTAGTCTAGACTGCACATTTATAGGAATAATTTGGCCAATTGAAATCCCTAGACTTCGAGCTCATCCAGACAGGTCCCATATCCCAGGCTCTGTTGCGCTTTTACTAGAGGTGCCCAGTAAAGAAAAATTAATTTGAGCTTTATCCTGAATTAATAAGATAGCCCATTAGACCTGGGCCTTCCTGAAAGGCCTGTCCCCACACCCATGTTGCACCTTCTGAGCTCCTGGAGCCCAAAAATGCAAGATGGTGCCAACCTCCTTACAACACCCCCCCCCCCCCCCCACCCAAAGCCCTAAAATGGTTAAGAGCTTACTGGGTCTCCATTAGGCCCCACAGCACACTACCCGGAATGTACCAATTACATAGGAGGAGGCCAGGGGGGGGGGTTGCTCCCCTTCCCCCAGCCTCGCACATAATTGGTACATTCCAGGAAGTGTGTTGCATGGCCTAATAGTGGCCCAGTAAGCTCTTAACCATCTTAGGGCTTTTGCAGGGGGGTTGAGGCGGCTGGATACCATCTTGGTAGTAATCGGGATATGTAGCCACCCCACTGGGAAAGCCTGCTTTCTTAAAATATGTCATAAAAGATTTTAACCTGAGCCAAAGCAGGTTTTTAAAGCTTTCTTTGGCATGGGTTAAAGTGTTGCCTAGAAGTAGCCTCCGAGTGACCGTTTCACACAATGCAGGATTGATGGACAGGATTCCTGTCATCTCCAAAACTACTGATTTGTTTCTATTTTGCACAGCACTTAAGTGTGAAACTAAAATTTCCTAGCACATTCCGAATATGTTTTCCTGAGCCATCCTTGTACAATTGTGCTTTGATGTAAATAATGTATAGAAGAGATGCTCCATTGCTTTAATTCTAACATTTCACACATACTCAATAATGGGAGACTTTTGTCCTTGTGTGAGCATCATTCTTCACCAACTAGCTGTGCGAATGTTCAAAAAAGCTGGTCTTTACCATGTTCCACCTGGAATCTATTTCATTGGCTCCTAATTCCCCTTGATGTCATAAGCATTTAGTTGAGGGAAATACTAAAATAATTTTTCTGTCTGTTTTTACTTTTTACATTTCGCTTTACAAAAGTAATCTACATATTGATAAATTGCCACCAGTGTGTCTGAAATGCCAACTCGAAGTAAAAGCAAGAAAGAGGTCTGAAAATATTCTTGTTGAAAAGCAAACACATTTTTATTGAGTCAGGATCCATTCCCAAATGTATGCTGAATTTAAAATATGACATGGCACAACCACTTAAATAAAAAAATCATTCTAAAATAAAGAAATTAGCATTCTAACAATTGGCAGTAAAGGCAATTATAACTCCTAAAAACTCAAACTACATCCATGATAATATTAGAGGTTTCAGCAATGTCTAAAGGCACACTAAAAAAGGACAAATTCTGCTTTCGAGTACAGACATAAAAATACTGTGCACCCCACAGTAAATGAGAAAGTGTTTATACTGCAATTGCTTCTGCATTAATATTTACACTACCATCCAATCTCATCAGGATTAGTAACAGCTTCCCAGAAATTACCAATCAATCAAATTGGATTTTTTTTCTTTTTGGTTTTGATCGGATTACATGTCAAGGTTTCTAAATGAAATGTGTTTGTTTTGACATCAGTTTCATAATATGTCCAGTGATAATGTCTCCCATATTTTGATATTTAATGTTAATGTGCCATTTCCCTTCCCTTATAGTGGTAAAATTAATTCTTGCAAAAAGATACTTTCACAATATACTCCCAATAAAAATAAGAGTGAGCCCTCAAAGGAGATGGAGAGAGTGAATACATAAATACGTCTGAGGCTTGATAACAACAGACAAAATTAGTATAAATTTTAAAAGTGTATGAAAACATACTACACTGATAGTGGGAGCTCAGTGACAGAACATGGTTTGCACTAAAATGTCCCAAGTAACCCCAGATATTCACAACTTGAAAGGTTCTCCTTCTGAAATGTCAGAGAACATCTTCCAGTCAGACATGTAATGGCAGCTTACTGGAATTCTGTTAAAATTACCAAGATGCACAATGTTCCTATCAAAAGTCATTCTATGCCAGCTGTACAGAGTTTGTATAAGAACATGGATAACTCTTGGTAAACATATCTTGAGATTCTTTTGTAGAAGGTGTTAATACTGAAATAGCTTGGACCTGGAGTGACTAAAGTGTACCAAAGAACTGGAATTCAGAAGCCTTCCCCAGTCACTAGAGACAAAGTAGTGGAAAGAGGGGAAATACCAATTTATAATAAAATAAAATCTGAGACCAACACAGAAATGAATTTGAACAAAAAGAGGTACAGTATAGAGTCCAAAAGGACTGAACTGGGTTAGACTGAGTTAGGAAAATCTGGATGAAGAAAAATGGAATACAAACCACATCAAAGTACTGGTAAGGTCCAAAAGAAAACTCATTCAAAATCCTTCCCACTGCCAGCAGACATATAGCAAGACAGTACAAGAGTACTCTTCATAATCACGGCTCCTTACAAGCACTGTGATTGGACAGCGTTATTGAGATTTCCTTCATCACACTAGAACTTCTGGTACTTGCTACCAGTGAGCCAAGTCCACCTCCTCTTCTCTGAGGGCCCTTACACACAGCCCTATATCCCAGAATATCAACAGAAAATCCCACTTTATCTGAGTGTGGACTCAGATAACCCAGTTCGAAGCAGATATTGTGGGATTTTCTGCCTTGATATATTGAGATATAGGGCTGTGTGGAAGGGCCCTTATTCTGCCCTTCTCTCCACTGTGGAATTTCCATTCTGTGGTGTGGCTTTTTATACTGGCAAGGAACAGTGTTTAACTTCCTGGTGGATTGGAAAGTGAGATACAAATGTCACAAATAAACAAACAAACAGTCCAGGCAGGGCCGGCCTTTACCATTAAGCGACCTACGACGTTCCCGGAGAGGGGCGTTGCCACCTGGGCGGGGCGGCGCCCCGCCGCCCCGCCGCCGCAGCCAGCCGGCGGCGCGGAGGAACGGGGGGGGAGAGGGGACTCACGGTGCGGGCGCCCGGACCCGAGGAGGAGCAGGAGGAGGGGGGAGGCCACGAGGGCGGCCCCCACGGAGACTCCTCGGCAGCAGCAGCAGCAGCACCCCCGGAAGGGCCTGGAGCCAGAGGCGCATCTTCCTGACGTCACTTCGTCGCCACCTCTGCCGAGGAGGAAGGGGGAGGAAGGCCTCGCCGTCGCGCGCTGCGAGGACGCCCGGAAGGAGAGACGCTGGAGGGAGGGAGCCCTGCGGAGGCGCGGAGGCCTCTTCCTCCTTCCCTCCCTCCCTCCGCCGCGCCTCCGCAGGGCTCCCTCCCTCCGGCGTCTCTCCTTCCCCAGTGCGCATGTGCGAACTTCCACGGATGGGCGGGAGCAGCCGGGAGCCGCCGGGGGGGGGGCAAAATAATGTTCGCTTACTCCCCCCGGAGAGCTCGGACCGCCCCTGAGTCCAGGTCATTGTACCTTTTGCAGGAAAACAGGAGAAGTCCAAATAAGCCTGACTCAGTCATCTATCTGAGGTCCCATCTATGGCTGGATCTATACTGCCCTATATCCCAGGGTCTGATTCCAGATTATCTGCTTTGAACTGGATTATATATCAGTGTAGATGCCTGTAATCCAGTTCAAAGCAGATAATGTGGATTATCTTCTATGTTTATCTGAATTATATGGCAGTGTAGAAGGGGCCTCAGTTGGAAGTTGCCTGAATTGATTATGCAATCCTACTTTTACTCCCTGAGAAAATGTTGAAAGTCCCTCTTAACACACAGGCGTTAAGGTCCTCTGGGAGGCCCTTCTCACGGTCCCACCACCCTCACAAGTGCAGTTGGTGGGGACAAGGAAAAGGCTCTTCTCGGTGGTGGCTCCCCAACTCTGGAATGCCGTTCCTAAAGAAATTAGACAGACTCCCTCCGTAGCTTCCTTTAGGAAACAATTTAAAACATGGATGTGGAAGCAGGTGTTCGCAAATGGTTGATCTATAATCTATTGTGATTATGGTTTTATAGCTGTACCAATACCAACTGGCTTTAACTGGTTTTGCCTCTGGTGGACAATATGTTTTAAATCTAGCCAAAAACATTAATTCATGTTATTCATGTTATTGGTATGTTAGTCTGTTAGGTTTTTACATTGCTGGTTATGTATTGTGTTTTTATTTTTGTCGTGGTTTTCGTATTGTGTTTTATTTTCTGTTAAATTTTTGAGATTGCCATTTATGAATTATGTTTTATTTTTGCTTTGGTTTTTGTACTGTGTTTTATTTTCTATAAGCCACCCAGAGTCCTGTTTGGAGAGAGAGTGGAATATAAATAAAGTTTATGATGATGATGATGATGATGATTATATTATGGAAACGACAGCTGTAGGACTGAACAGAGGCAAGAAAACCATACATTTTTATCATGCAGTCACATAGGAATAGTAGACATGAGGAATGAGTCAAAAACCTTGAATGTTTCAGAGTAACTTGCCCTTTCCTCTCTGTCTCTCTAACACTGATTATTTCACAGATGGCAGCCATTGTCATATTAGACAGAACCTATCTTTCTGCTGCGCCACTACTGTATATTAGAAGGCCTTTTGTTTCCAGGTGATTAGGTGGAGATGCTGTTTCCCATATGTTGCTAAGAAAGAGCTGCTACATATTGTCTGCAATTAGCAAACCATGTAGGCTTTCTCAAAAGGCAGCTTTTTAGAAAACAGGTGTGTCGCAGGCATTTCTTTACTAGGTCACTAGGGGGATTGGGTTTCAGACCAGCATCTATTAGGATAAAGCGCCCTGCCAAGTTAAAGAATTCCATGTGTCATTTCTCTACTCCCCTGCCTTTACTTACTGCTTTTCAGAAGAGTGAAATAAGCAAGCTAGGGAATTTCTCAGAACTGGCAGCAGTCCTCATATAAAGACAAAACTGTGCAAAATGCTTTACAGACAAATAATATCAACTATTATTTTTGTATTTTTTTAAAAAATCACATTCCCTTTTGAGTCTGCAATCTCCCAGCTTTACCTAGCTTTGCCTGAACTTTATCTTTTAACAGGAGAAATTGTTTATTCATGCTGTCAAATGTAGCTGGCCAATTGACCAGCTTTTCAGGTTGTCCAGAGAAACTATTCAGCCACAATACACAATGGGAGTTAATTGTCTAAAAAATAAGTGGAGATCAAAGGGCTATAAATCTGGTGCACAGGTGCTATCGATTTAAACCACAAGAACAGCTATATAAAACTCGAAAGTACAAAGAAATAACATCAGAGTTTAAGAGTAGGTATGTGTGTTGGCGCTCCATGCAGTCATGCGGGCCACATTACTTTGGAGGTGCCTACAGACAGTGCCAGCTCTTTGACTTAGAAATGGAGATGAGACCAATCCCCAGTGTAGGACACGACTAGACTTAATGTCAGGGGAAAATGAACATGTGTTGGGAGGGAAGGAGATTGGTGCCTCTTCTTGGTATATATCAGAAACGGACAAAAGTATGGATATAAAATGTATGACACAAAGTATATAAATGAATCAGGTCCAGTTTCTATGTTCCCTTTCATTTTATAAGCAGGGTTGCAAGGGCTGAGAAGTGAAGAGATTAGAAAGGATGGACTCCAGATGTTGACTTTAAAAACAACAACGATCCAGGTTAATCCCAACAGGGAATGTTCTTAATCAATAACCTACAACATATTCTGGTGCCCCATGAAGCTTACATCAGACTTTCAGTCCCATTTAACCCTGGCATTATCCGTGTCAGCAGCTATGCTATTTTCTGACTGTATTTGTATTACAACCTTATTCATATTCAGAGGAAGTGCCCTAGGTCAGTAAGTGTTCAGCTAGGTAACCCCAAGGTCGAGTTTAATTGCCCTAAAAGGTGGCACATGGCAATGAAGGCTCTCTAATGATTTAGATAGTATCTATTTCACATCAAGATGTTGGGACTCTAAAGAGACCTCATCGAAAGTAATCTGAAAATTAGTGTAAATAAAAACCATGCACACTGTTACCTAAATACCTATTTCCTTTCATTATATTCCCTAAACAACCTTGTCATGGAGACATTACCTCCCCCCACCACTAATATGCAATTGCCTGAGAGAAACGTTAGCTGATAGTTACTCATTATCAATCTGTGACACTGAAAATATTATTTTTCCAATTAAATGTCAATGTGAAAAAAGGGGGAATTGTTTTGAGAACATTCAAACCTGAATCCCCCACTTAGAGTGCCTGCTGCAACTGCAAAACATCTTATTTTTAAAACAGAAGATGGAAACTCCATAAAACCTGGTAACAGATGCAGTGCTTAAAGCTGTCTTTTTATCTGCCATGACAAATATAATTAGTAATTGCATTTTGGATGAAAATGGAGTGCTAGGAGAAGAACAGCCTGGAAAAGAACGTTTGGATTTTCATCAAACAGTTGCCTCAAGAGTCCCAGTCTTGTGAAAGTTGGTAGGCAGCAGTAAGGCATAATAGTGTCTGTATCGACTTTATGGCAACACAGATTCATTTCAGGTCCAAGCTATTTGAAGGATCAGTCTTCCAGTACAAACCTACCTGATTGTGGGGTAGAGGCTTTGGAGCTTTTCTTGATCCATTCATTTTTACAAGCATATTTGATGGGAGTGATGGAGAAGACTGTCTCCATAATGGTGGGTGAGGGGGCATTAGAGTACTATGATGGAGAATTCTAAATGCCCCTCTTTAAACTGTCCATTTTAAACAAAAATAAGCAGTTTCTTATTTAATCGGTAGACATAAGAAAGGGCGCTTCAAGACAGCCCTAAAACCTACATTGAAATGCATTAAAGTAACCCGCTTCAGTGCAGGTCCCAGCACCCACTCTCCAACCCAAACCCAGGCTTTCCCAGGTTTGAGTTGAAGCGACCCTGAAGTCCCCCATTTACCCCCTAAAACTTACTTTAAAAGGTCCCTGGCCACCATGAAGCTTTTCCTTGCATTGTCCTGGTGTGAGAAAATGATACCTGAGGAGATGGAATGCGTGAGGAGGAAAATCCTACAGAAGATTTGCCTTTGCCTGAGCTTTCTGAAGGCATGGTTTTTGCCTCCACTTCTGTGGGAAGCAGAGCCCTATTGAAGCAGCTCCACTGGCTGCCATAAGTTTTCAGGCCCAAGTCAAAGTGCAGGTTATCACCTATAAAGCCCTACAGTTTGGGTCCAGCCTATCTTCATGATTGCATCTCCCCTATGAACTGGTGCAGGCTTTAAGATCTGCTGGAAAGGCTCCTCTTGATCCTGCCTTGTCTCAAGTGTGGTTGGTGGGGATGGGGGAGAGAGCTTTCTCGGTGGTGCCCCCCCAGCTCTGGAACGCCCTCTCCAGGGAACTTGGGCAAGCCCCCACAGTACAGCACTTTTGGAGAGAGCTAAAAACTTGGATTTTTCTGCAGGCTTTTGATAGTACTTAAGATTTCAGTCAGACCACTCTCTTTAGCTAGGGAAGGCTAAATTGATTGTATGGATCTTTTAATTAGTGAATATTGCCATATTTTATTGATTTTCTTGCTCTTGCTAACTTTATATGTTTGGGTTTTAAATGTGTTACTGGTTTTAATGTTGTTATATTGTATTTTATATATTGTATGGCATCATCATGTGCTTTTAAGCCTTTCTTAATCCCTATGGGAGATGATGAAGGGGTGTAAATAAAACATTGTTATTATTATTATTGTTTTCATTTCTATGACAATAGTTCTTTTCTGTCAAAGATGATTAATATTTGCCAATTTCACATCTGAAGTTTTCCAGCAAGCAAGTTAAGAGCATAAACCGTACAATTTCTCTCTCTCTCTCTCTCTCTCTCTCTCTCTCTCTCTCTCTCTCTCTCTCTCTCTCTCTCGTGTGTAATATATGCCCTTCTAACTATGAAATTATGAGCCTGGCAAAAAAGGCAGAAGAAAAAGGGAGGAAACAACATTGAATTCATTTAGTGTGCTTGAATTGTAAAATATTTGAAAATCAAATCATTTAATGTGCTTCAGTGAGTTCTCTGGCCCTCGAGCATTACAGAAAAAAGCTCAGAAATTCCTTGAAGATGCTCCAAGAAATGTTGACTATAAGAAAGCAAAAAAAGTCAGACAGTCCATCTGAGAGAAGAAAAGTAAAGTAAAATAGAACCTGTCATATTTACCCAGAAATGGACAGTTGTGTATACACAGAACTACAAGACCATTGGATTCTTGTTACATTTTCCTTCCTGTAATGTTGAACTGATTTCAGGATAGCTTTTTTTTAGCCTTCCATTTGTTGCCAATGTTATTACATTTCTTCAAATTAAAGAAAAAGTATTCATAATTGGCAAAAGTAAAGCGTAACTTATGGTTATGATGTATAGAAGGACATAATGCTATGTTGTCTGGCTGCCAGTGAACTTATTCAAAAAAAATTCTCTCCATCTGCTGATAGGATTTCAGTTTCTTAACCCTGTTCAGTAGGCTGATTCACATCAATCTGAAAATAGTTTTGTAGAAATTGTCAGCCCTTTTTATGGTTGAGGGTAAATAGACACCATTATGTGCTACACCAGTATAAAAATTAGTTACCTATATCTCATTAGGTTTTTACATAATGAGAGTGTAATAAAGTTAATAGAATTTACATGCAACAAATAGAAGCAACATTACTACATTGGTGTAATTAGTAACTGTTTCTGGTTCCTTTCAAAAGTTATATTTAGAGTGCATTTAAGCCATTTGGTCAAGCATCTTGGCAGGATTTTTCATAGTTCATGTTATTCCCTTATTCTTAAATTTCTTCCCCATAATATTAAAAGTAAATGGAGTTGATTACTTATTAAAACTCTGCCACTACACCAGACATGATTAGAGCAGTGTGGACCTGCATCATGAAAACCAAAACTTTTATGCTTCCACTGTAGGGTGCCAAAAAGGACATGAGTTTGGTATGTGTGTATATGTGTCTTCAAGTTGCCTGTTGACTTATGATGACCTCATGAATTTCATAGAGTTTTCTTAGACAGTTCCTTTCTCTAAAATATAGCTTGCAGCACTTGGTTTTCACTGGTGATCTCCCATTCAAGTTCTAACCTGAGGTGACTTGCTTTTTTCCAAGATCAGATGGAAGCTGGTGCCTTTAGAGCATTTTGATCTAGTTTGGACACGTTGTAAAATAATTGTAGAATTCTTTAATTTTGCCTTCATTTACCCAGACTGTAGAACTGTTTTTAGTTCTAAAACTTGCCCTTTCACAGGACAGGTTGGGCAGCTTATCCATAAGAGACTTGTAGGATCCCTATATGAACAGTCAAGGCTTATAATTTACCATATGCAATACTTACTTACTGTTAGCTATTCATCATGGGTGATCACTCGTGGCCCAGTATGATTGTCTTCCAGAGGTAGAGTCTTGGTGGTGGATCTGTAAATAATCGTGAAAGCAAAGCTGCATTTGCATGATCTTTCACATTAAAGACATAGAACAGGCAGATGATAACATGGTGCTAGCTATTAGCTACATATCAAAATGCACCAGACACATTTTTCCTGCTGAATCACACTATCCATCACATTACAGCATAACCCACATATCTGCTGGGAAGGTACCCATGTTTTCACTTACCTGTGTCCGAAAAAATATATTATCTATAACCATTTTCTAAGTCCTCCAGCACAATTCTATGGTCTGTTTCCTTCAGAAGTCATCTGTTTTAATAGAGTTAGCAATTATTCATGGCTTCTCATTTCCACAGGAAATCCAAGAATGTTTCCTCTGTGATTTTGGGGGTTGTACTGTGCATTACATTGTGGCACAGTGCTCTGACAGGTTCAGTCATAACTGTGTTACACAGATTCATTAATAGATGGCATGTCCAAGTGAATGGTGTCACAAATAAAGGAGATTTGCAAATTTGCTATTTTGTGACTTCTTCTGTTTATTTGTTTTATATTTTAAACAGAAGAAAATGTGACACAACTGTGAGAAAGAAGCAACAAACTGGGGGCATATAACACATGCTTTGTATGCAGAAGGTTTCGGGTTGAATACTTGGCATTACCATGTAGAAATGGAGCAGATTCTTGTCTGATACTCTGGAAAGCTGGTGCCAATCAACTTTAGCTCTGTGACAAGAGAGATGTGACAACATTATCCCTCATTAATAACTAGCTGCAATTGATGGGAGTTAGAGTCCAATAATATCTGGAGATCTAGAGATTCCATAGCTAGATAGATCAATTGCCTGGATCCTACATATTTTCCTTAAAAAGATGAATAAGAGTTGGATGAATAGAACATCCCAGCCATTGGTGATAAATGTGGTTAGGATATATCTCTCCTCTTTCTCTAATCATTCAGAACAACGAAATAATCAAGTGAATCATTATCCAGAGGTGATTCTTTCATCTAAAAAGCATACCTGCTTCTATTTCTGTGTTTTATGTTGTGAGTATTTGAATGCAATGCAAGGACATTGTAAAATATAATTTGCATTTGTTAAGATATTGATCCCAGTTGTACCACTTAAAGCCCACAAGTTTCCTCAAATTCAATAACTATGTTTACATGCAGTAGTCAAAGAGGAAATTGCATGTGAAAGCACTTTCTAAAGAGATGGTATTTCGTTGCAATTATATGTAAGCTGTATGTTTATATGGGTTTTTAAAAGAGAATTCAAAGCATATCTCCTTTTTGTGATGCATCAACAAGCATATCAAATGAGTGTTCAAACGCTTTTTCGTTTCATAAAATAGGAACCAAATGGCTGAGTAATTTCCAGCCTGAAAAATTGCTACAGCAATTGCACGGTCTATTTAGAATATATTTAGAAAACCTTTTAAATAATAAAACTCTACACTCATCTTTTAAAAACCTACCAGATCTATTAGGTTCACATTTCTAAACAGGGTCCATTCCAGAACCATTATGTTTAATGCAATTGTTTCCACCACAGATTGTACAGGGCACACTTTCTCTTCAGTATGTCTTTGAGATCTCTTAAGAGGGATTTCTCTCTCTCAATGAATTGCTTGGAGGGAAATAACTTATAATTCTAACTTTCTGCAGAAAAAAACAACTCATTTTGCCATTACTAAGTCCCCTTCCAGAGTGCCAGATATCAAAGCAGAAAACCCACATTATCTGATTTGAAGTGGATTATCTTAGTCTACACTGCCATATAATCCAGTTCAAAGCAGATAATGTGGATTTTATACAGCTGTGTAGAAGTGACCTAAGAGATGGATGCTGTCTTAATATTTATTGCTTCTTGGCTTTTGGGCAAAGATCAAGTATGTTGTAGTAGAACATTAGATGAATAGTTTGACTCAATAGAAGACAGATTCTTATGTTCCTGTTCCTCATGATGATTTTTCATTTAACATTTTCAGGTTAGATTTTGCCAAATTTAATGTTCATTCGGTTCAACATTAAGATGTGTGCTTGTATCTGTGGTTGCATCTACAATGTAGAACTAATGCAGTTTGACACCACTCTAACTGCCATGTCCCAATGTTATGTAAGTACAGGAATTGTCGTTTTACAAAGTCTTTAGCTATATCTGCCAAAGTGTGATAGTGCCTTATCAAACTACAACTCTTATAACATAGCTAATAACTACCACCACTACTCTATCACATTACACCAGTTTTGAAACAGCTTCATTTTATTGGATGCATTACATGAGATCACCTAATTTTGATGAAGGATGCAAGTTTGTCAACCTAATTTGGAGAATGCCTTGACAAAAGCAGTCCAGTTCTCAATCTTGGGCTGACTTGCTCTGTTTGTGCTGTTCAGAGTGATCACAATGGGGAAATAACATCTAAAATCAACTTTTCTTCAGTTGAGAAGTATAATGTTTAGGAAAATGAAATTTCCTTTCCTTTCTCATACTTATAAATCACTTGAGAATAATCTATAACTAGGGCAGTATTTTTCCAGAAAAGGGGAAGGAGAAAGGATAGCGACTTGTTATGAATCTGAGAAACCTTCCTTCTTAGAAATGCTTGTGAACAAGACCAAACAGGAAACTTTAGAAGCTTATGGTTTTTAAAAATGAAATAAAAAAAGAAATGTTTAAATTAAAAGCAAAGGGGGAACAATGTTCAGGGTTGTATGTCTGACAGGTGGCTTATCTTTTATCCAGCCTAATGTCTGTTTGGTTCAAAAGTGTTTTTAAACTTTTCTGCTTTAAATAGATGTTTACACAGACACCTCTCTTAATAACATATCTGCATTTACTTCTAATGAATGAATTACTTTCTTTTTAAAAAGAGCAACAAACGAGTGTGCTTGTTATTTCTTTGCCTGAGTGTCTAGGAATGTAACAAAGCTAACATTTTGCATGGTCTGTTGGGTTTAGGACTACGGCTGTGAAGCATTTTCAAAATCACATTACTTGCTGTGTGCTTAGCAGAAGAGGATCCACAATTGGTCTTGGGGATTCTAAATGGCTTATATACAGTCTCTTCCAAATGCCAGCCATCCTCTTTCACCCTCAGGTAAGGTGAAAAGGTAAAAATTTATTGTCATCCTTTTTCATTATAGGGATAATAAGCCTTCTCATAAACAATTTTAAGCAAATTATTTTTGGCATGTAGTCAAAAACTGAAATGCCTACAGATATCTATCCGTTTGCACAAACACAAAGGGGGTGGAAAGAGACAGACTCCCATCACCAGCACTAGTATAGCCTTTTTTCTATGCTAGTTAGCCATGAATTTAAACAGAAATCTAATGCTTTGCTTTCTTTTGTGACAGATGTATTGTGGCTCTCATCATGTCAAACTCTGTCATATTGTTTCTCCTTGTATGAGATGGGCCAGCCTCTGAGATCCCCAGGAGTGGCCTTTTTCCCATTCTCACCACCATCACAGTTGGTGGGAACATGAAAGAGGGCCTTCTCAGTGGCACCCCCTTGTATCTCGATGTTCCTGCTCAAGAATGTCAAAATGGACCTCTCATTGCTGGCATTGCATTGATAGAGTTGTTGTAGGTTTTTAAGGCTATATGGCCATGTTCTAGAAGCATTCTCTCCTGACATCTCACCTGCATCTGTGGAAAGCATCCTCAGAAGTTGTGAGGTTCAAAATCTTACAACTTCTGAGGATGCTTGCCAAATATGCAGGTGAAATGTCAGGAGATAATGCTTCTAGAACATGGCCATACAGCCTTAAAAACCTACAACAACCCAGTGATTCCTGCCATGAAATCCTTCGACAATACATTGCACTGATAAGTTAAGATCTTTTGATTGGGTGACCCTGGGCAACTCACACTCTCTCAATCCCAGAAAATTCTGTGATAAGTTACCCCAGGATTTCTATAAGTCACAGGTGACTTAAAAGTACACAAGTCACAACAACAGCAAATGAGGGATGTTGTTATTGCCATTCCTGGTCAGGTCTTGTTAAGTCAGGGCTGGGGCTTGCTTGAGGGAGTCTATCCACCTTTTTATACCGCCTTGCACTGTATCAAGCACACACACCTTTGAATCCACTACAATTTCTCAGTATATACTAGGCCTGTTTGTTTTTTTAAAATGGTTCAAAACTCATTTCGGATGTAGGGGGCACTGGTGGTTTTTATCTAAAGTCAATTCCGATTTTCACAGAAAAAAAGTTCAAAACTGTCCAAAACTTCCGAGACTTCCGAATTCTTCGTTAATGGTTTCAAAGTGTTATTTCCTGTTTCATTGGGTGGTCTTTACTTTGAAAGTAGCTGTTTTATTCCAGAAAGGGGAGGGGAAGCAAAGGGAAGAAATCCGCATCCAAACGGGGTTAAACACGGCTCTCACCCAGGACTGACGCGAGAGAGAAAGACATCCACATCCAAATTGAGTTAAACATGGCTCTCACCCCAGGTCTGACGCAGGAGGTAAAGGAAACGAAGGGAATCCATTCACACTGGTTTGAAAAGCTGAATCATTTCCAACTCACTGATTCGTAAGAGAAATGGCGGAAAAAGCTTCGAAATGGGAAGGATACTTCCGGGTTCCCAAATCGCTTCAAAATCGCTTCAAAAAGGAATTTGATCCAAATTTATTCCAAATTATGAAGATTCTGACCGAACCTACCCAGGTCTAGTATATACTATGGATAGATCACAGGTACAGTGACAGCAGCTGGGAATGTAATGTTATATTTAATTATATGGGGGAAATAACATTTACATCTGTTTCCAGAGCTCTTTCCTTTGCCAGTTCTTTAATCCTTTGCTTGAATAGGATCTGAAGCCACCGAGGGCTTTTGCCAGCATCTGCTGAAAAGTTTTTGTGGCTGCTTATGCTGAACAGTGGCCAGAGAACGGATTCAGTTCATAACCTTTCAAAGGATAACAAGGCTATTTAGAGTTTATATTTCCCTGTTAAGTAGTAGGGTCTTCTTAACAGGTTTTTTCTTCTTCAGGAAGCTAGAAGCCATTGGTAGATCATGTATAAAGGAAGATGTTAATGGAATTCCAGAAACAAAAGCTCAACCCAATGGGTGACTTTTTGTTCTCCAGAGAGGCAGGTGTGAGGGAAAGAGCCTCTGACTCTTTTAGTCTCATGAAGGCCACACAAAGTGGTAAATATTATATTACATTGTTGGCACAATTAATATTTCATTCCATCATTCTACTTCATTTCAAGAAACCCCTTGAGAAAGGTTTGCAGGTTTGAAGTAAAAAAGCTGTATGAGTCTCAGTGTATTAATATAAATGCTAGTAAGAGGAATTAGAGCTGTTGTTTTTGTGAAGTTAGAACAAAAGCCAAAAAAAATATCAGCATTATGCTGTGCAGTTTTGCACCTTCTCCCATGTTTTGTTTCATGAGTTAGCTGATATGTTTATTGTAACTGTTGCAGAAAAAATATCAATCTCTCCCTTCCTTCCCACCCCACCCATCCTTTCCCAGAGTGAGTAATATTTTATATTATATTGGGCTGTTCATTTTTCACTCAAAGCTACTCAAACTATTTTACAACAGCCATAAAGCAAAATGGTTGTTTGGTTTAAAAAGCGAATTTAAACAACAACAAAAAGGTGTGTGTTTAAGCAAACAAAAGTGTTGATATTAGAACACAATTAACCCAGTCTCTGTAAATCTTGATTTGGCAAGAACAGTCACCAACATTTCCAGCTGCTTTAAAAATGTCCCAGTTTCTCTCCCTTTCCACTTCCCTTTTCTGTCATTGCCTTACTTTTTTTGGTGCAAACCAATGTAAAAGAAGTTTGCACTCAATCATTATTCATTATTCTCTGTAGGCTCAGGCAAAAGTCATCTGCTGTAACCCTCCTAGCTTGTTTGTTCTTAAAGCGTGTAGTGATTTCAGCTAGGACTGTGGTTAGAGAGGTCTGTGTCTAGTGAGCATCTGCTAAACCAGATCAGCCAGGATAGAGAACAAGATAGAGAACAAAGCCACAAAGGTTTATTACGATTCCGGCCAAAAAGGATGCAAGTACAAGCAATGCACTTCAAAAGGTACAAGCATTAATATTATATAGTTCTAATAGCAATTCAGAATTCCATTTCCCTCTCATAATTGGCTAAAAAAGAGGTTGGCTAGGATCCAGGCCAATATTGGCCAGGGGCTCCCTTGGTGTCATATCTGCAGGAGGAAATTCCCATGACAGGAAGAAAGACAGCTGGTCAATTTGAAGAGTTGATCTGTTGCAGTGACACCCCTTAGGAGGGTGCGGCCCAGGAGAAAATTGTGACATGGGTATGCTGATGAGTCTTTGATTAACTCAAATGTCCAACTTCCATGTAAAACAAAAGGTGCAAGACCTAAGAGACAAAGGTGGTGATTCTAGACCAGGGGTGGGCAAACTACGGCCTGGGGGTTGGATGCGGCCTGGCAGGCGGTTCTGTCCAGCCCGGGGAGAAGGGCATCGGGGGCGGGGCCAAGAGGAAGGGGTGCCGCTGCCGCCATTCCATCGCGCTCTCTGTGAGGCCTGCGTCGGCAGACAGGCCGGAGGAGCGGTGGCTTTGGAGTGCCTGCATCCCTGCAGGCGATCTGGGCCTGCAGCGGGAGCTCTCTGTCTGCTGTTCCTCTGCGGCCTCCATACCCAGCCATCCAACGCCCGTTCCCGCCTTCCCGCTTCCGCCCCTTTTTTTGTCCATCCTTACCCTCCATCACTTTCCCTCACCGCTAGCCTGCGATAGGATAAGAGACAGCGGTGAGGGAAAGCGCCTTCCTCCCTTCTTTTTCTCTTCTTCCTCTTCTCTCTCTTTCTCTTTCTCTTTCTCTGTCTCTCTCTCTTCTCTCTCAATCCCCACCTCGTGTGTCTCCCGACGAGCAGCCATGCCTCCTCCATTCATTCTCCTTGGGCGGGCCATGCCCCCACCTCTGCTTTCTGCACCTGCGCACACCGCGGCTGCAGGGGCACAAGGCGCCCTTGTCGCACCCTCAGGGGCCAGAAAGGAAGGAAGGAAGGAAGGAAGGAAGAGAGGGAAGGAGGAAAGAGAGAGGGAGGAGAGGAGGAAGGAAAGGGGAAAAGGAAGGAATGAGGGAAAGAGGGGAGGGATGAAAGAAAGAAGGAAAGGAAGGAAGGAAGAGAGGAAAGAGGGAAAGCAGAGGAAGGAAGAGGGAAAGAAAAGTGAGAAGAAGGAAAAAATGGAGAGAGGAAAAGGAAGGAAAGAGGGAAAGAAGGGAGAGAAGAAGGGAAGGAAGGGAAGGAGGGAGAGAGGAAAAGGAAGGAAAGATGGAAAGAAAGGAGGGAGGAACAATGGAATGCAGGAAAGTAAGAAGGGGAAAGGAATAAGAATGGAGGAGGGAAGGGAGGGAGGAAAAGAAGGAAGGAAAGATGGAAAGAAAGGAAGAACATAGGGAAAGATGAGGAAAGAAGAAATGAAACAGAAAAAGGAAGGAAGGAGAGAAGAGGAGAAAAGGAAAGAAATAAGGAAGGTTGGAAAGTAAGAAAGGGGGAAAGAGGAAGGAAAGAGGAGAAAAAAGGAAGGAGAGGAAAAGAAAGAAAACACACATGCTGGGTCCACTTTGCCATCCTCTGGGCTGGGGTCATTGGGCCATTCCATCTTGGGATCCTTCCTCTCTTGAGGATGCCAACCTTGATCTTGGTTCGCACCTTGTCTTCTTGAATTTTATTTTATTTTAGTGGTTTTTATTATTATTTTATAATAATTTTATAATAATAATATAATAAATAATATAATATAATAATGTTATATTATAATTTCAACATATTATAATGTCTATATATACTATAATATAATAATTATGATATTAATACTAATAATATATGAATATTTCTTGATATATTAATATGTTAATATTAATGATGTGTAATACATAGTAAATGGTAGTAAATATAGTAAATGGCTGCTTCCGGGATCCAAGATAAGGCTCTGACTTGGCTAGGATCGTTCTTGCGGGACCGCTCGCAGCGGGTCGAGTGGCAGGGCCAGGTCTCCAGGAAATGCAGGTTGGAGTGCGGGGTCCCTCAGGGTGCTATCTTGTCCCCCACCCTTTTTAACATCTATGTCCAGCCCCTGGCCAGTATTGCTAGGAGTCATGGTTTCAGCTGCTACCAATACGCCGATGACACACAGCTGTTGTTGAAGCTCGATCCAGGGATGTCGTCGGTGCCTGAAAGCTTCAGTCAGGGACTAAGGGCGGTGACAAACTGGCTTAGAGCACACAGACTAAAAATCAATCTGGCAAAAACGGAGATCCTCTGGCCCGGTCGACCCGACCCTCACTCACCATTACCACTCTTTGAAGGCGAGCCCCTGTCCCCGGCTCCGGCGGTGAAGAGCCTGGGAGTGATTCTGGACGACAGGCTGACAATGGAAGCCCAGATCCAGGCTGCAGCCAAGGGCGCCTTTTTTCATCTCCGCAGGGCCCGACGGTTGGCCCCCTACCTACCATCAGAGGCGCTGAAGACCGTGATACATGCCACCGTAGTCTCCCGTCTTGACTACTGCAATGCCCTGTATGCGGGTCTACCGCTGTCCACGACTCGGAGGCTGAGACTTGTCCAGAATGCAGCGGCCAGACTCATCTCCGGGGCATCGACTAGGAACCATATCTCGCCAATCCTAAAAGCTCTTCACTGGCTCCCTACAGAGTTCAGAGTGGTCTATAAACTCATGGCGATAACTTTCAAAGCACGGCAAAGAACCGGACCAGCCTATCTGGGCGACCGGTTAATAGACCAACACAGTGAAAGACCATCGCGTGAAATAAATGGTGACTGTATTGTTATCCCAGGGGTGAGAGAGGCCCGGCTGACAAAGACCCGACGGAGAGCTTTCTCTGTGGTGGCTCCTGTAATCTGGAATACACTTCCGCCTGCTCTTAGGGCCATATCGGCCCCAGCCAGATTCCTGTCCGAGCTGAAAACTTGGCTCTTCCGCCAGGCGTTTGGGGATTGACTAATCTTGGGGATTGGGCCCTTTGTGATTCTTTGAACCTGTGTTTTTAATTAGATGTATTTTTAAATGATGTAAGTCGCCCGAGCACCATCGGTGGAGGGCGACTCACAAAAATAAAGTTATTATTTATTATTATTATTATTATTAAATATAGTAAATACATAAATAAATTATGTAGATTAGAATGTAGTTCAGCCTTTAGGTGCGGGCCTCCATAATATTTTTTGGCTCTCATGTGGCCCCTTGGAAAAAATAATTGCCCACCCCTGTTCTAGACAATCAAGGGCTTGACTACCTGTGTAGAGAGTTAATCTATTCATATTTGCTGAGCCCCCTCTTCTGTGGGAGTGGCAGAGTCACATGTTGAATGAACACCATGATCTTATTTTGTTGACAAATAGTATAATCTATCTACCATACACACAAAGATTCTGATAGTTATCTAGCTTGGGAAATAGCTGGAGGGATCCTGGCCATCACCTTTCTCAATGATTTATGTAAACTGAGGACACCGAAAGGTGTTTGCCTTCAAAAGACATTTTGAAACATGTATTTGATACAGTTTTTACACTTCTATACTTCTATACTTTTAGAAACAGACACAGTACAAAAGAGATACAAAAGTTACACAAAAATCATCTAGTTGAAGCATTTTATTAAAGGGTTAGATTGAATAGTGTTTGTAGGGTACAGCTGCTGCTAGGTCTATTCCAGAACTTCTAGAGCAGGGGTGCTCACACTTTTTCAGCATGTGAGCTACTTATAAAACAACCAAGTCAAAATGATCTACCTACCCACTACTCAGAGAGCCCTCTACGTTGGCCTTCCCTTGTCGACAATCCGGAAACTCAAGCTGGTGCAGAATGCCGCTGCTCGCTTGCTGGTGGGAGCACCAGTGAGGGAGCACATTACTCCCATCCTCCGGCAACTGCACTGACTTCCCATAGAGTACCGAATTGCCTTCAAGGTGCTGGTACTTACCTTTAAGGCCTTGCACGGTCTAGGGCCTGTGTACCTGAGGGACCGCCTTGCCCGGTATATTCCCCCGAGATCGCTACGTTCAGAAGAGCAACATTTGCTATTGGTTCCATCGATCCGCTCCTGCCATCTATCCACAATTAGACAGAGGGCCTTCTCTGTGGTGGCCCCAGTATGGTGGAACTCGCTGCCTGACGCTACCCGAGCGATTTCAGAGCTCGGCCCTTTTCGAAGAGCTTGCAAGACTGTCCTCTTTAAACTGGCCTTCGACTAATTGATCCGCCTGGAGGGGTTCATGCCTGGAGTTTTTAGAAACCGAATTTTCTGATTTTACTGTATATTGGTTTTATGTGTTATGTTTTATGCGATGTATGGCTGCAAGTTGTATGCGCAGCATGTTTTATTGTGTGTTGTGATCCGCCCCGAGCCTGCAGGGAGGAGCGGAATATAAGATTGAATAATAAATAAATAATAAATAAGATGCCTACAAGGAGTGACCATCACTAAAAAAATTGATTTTGTCATTTGGGAGTTGTAGTTGCTGGGATTTATAGTTCACCTACAATCAAAGAGCATTCTGAACTCCACAAACGATAGACTTGAACCAAATGAGGCACACAGGACTCCCATGACCAACAGAAAACACTAGAAAGGTTTGTTGAGAATTGACCTTACGTTTGGGAATTGTAGTTCACCTACATCCAGAGAGCACCATGGACTCAAAGAATGATGGATCTGGTCCAAACTTGGCATGAATACTCAATATGCCCAGCTATGAACACACATGGACTTTGGGGGAAATAGACCTTGATGTTTGGGAGCTGTAGTTCACCTACATCCAGAGAGCACTGTTGACTCAAATAATGATGGAGCTGGACCAAACCTGGCACAAATCCTCAAAATGCGGGTGGGCAGGCCTCTTCCTCAAGGGGAGGGGGACACTCCACCCATTTCCGACCCTCCCTCCACTCACCTCAGCCTCTCTGCTGGCCTTTCCTCCTCCTAAAATGGTGGCCGCTGGGAAGATGGCGGGGCCCGAGTGATGTCACTCTTCCCTCCTCCCTCCCTCAAGTGCACGGGACAGGGCCTCTGTGGAGCAGCTGTGCTCCCAATTGGAGGCTGGCTGGCTGGCTGGCGCGCATGGAGGGGAAACGGCCAAAGGAGGCAGCGCCCCGGCCCCTTCTTCTTCTTTGCCACCGCCCGGCCCTTCCTCCTCCGCCCCCCGCAAGCAGCAGCAGCGCCATATCCCTGCCTGTGAGCTACCATTACGTCCTTTGCGATCGACCAGTTCTAGAGGCTTTGTGTCAGGAACTGGGATTCCGGGCCAAGACATTGGCGCCCAAAACCCAGGTTTCTAACTTAGCCATAACAAGAGATAAGGAGCTGCCGTGAGAACTCCAACGGCCCGAGGCTCAGACGCGAAAGGGGGAAGCAGGAACACAGGGTTTGAATCTGTATGCGTCTCAGAGGTGCTCACCATTTCTGGCTTGGATCCTGTTTGTATTTCTCAGAAAAGTTAACAATGAATCTCAGAGCGTATTCTGTGTGGTGATTTGGAAGCGGATGCAGTTTAGCTTACAGCTTTGGCATTGTGCAATTCTGCAGGTATTGTAGGAGTTAACATGACTGAATAATGGCATAATTCAGGGCTGTCCAACTGGCGGCCCCGGGGCCGGATCCGGCCCCGTAGCCTGTTGGACACGGCCCCACCTATGCCCTCAGCCGCCATTTTTAATTTTTTTTAAAAAAAATCGATTTTTTTAAAAAAATGGCAGCCGGGGGGGGGGGGAGGCGGGGCAGGGAGGAGGAAGACAGCTGGCTCCTCCTCCTGCCTGTATCGCCTCTCCGTCCCCCTCTCGCCGGCGCCCGATGCGATGCAGTTTGCATTGGCGCCGCCGAGAGAGGGAGAAAGGGCGGTACAGGGAGGAGGAGCCAGCTCTCTTCCTCCTCCCTACACCGCCCCCTTCTCTCTCTCTCGGCGGCGCCGCTGCAAACTGCCTCGCGGCGCCGAGAGAGGGACGGAGGGGGCGATGCAGGCAGGGAGGAGGAGCCAGCTGTCTTCCTCCTGCCTGATCGCCTCCGTCCCTCCCTCTCTCTCGGCAGCGCCAATGTGAGGCAGTATGCAGCGGCGCCAAGAGAGGGAGAAGGGGCGATTCAGGCAGGAGGAAGAGAGCTGGCCCCTCCTCCCTGCCTGCATCACCCCCTCCGTCCCTCTCTCAGCGGCACCGCTGCAAACTGCCTCGCAACGGCGCCGCCAAGACAGGGAGAAGGGGGCGATTCAGGCGGGAGGAAGAGAGCTGCCCCTCCTCCTTGCCTGGATCGCCCCTCCGGGACGGACTCTCTCAGCGGCGCCGATGCGAGGCAGTTTGCAGCGGCGGCGCCGAGAAAGGACAAGGCGGCGGTACAGGGAGGAGGGGCCAGCTATCTTCCTCCTGCCTGGATCGCCCCTCCGTCCCTTTCTCGGCGGCGCCGCTGCAAACTGCCTCGCACCGGCACCGCCAAGAGAGGGAGAAGGGGGCGATGCAGGCAGGAGGAAGAGAGCTGGCCCCTCCCTGCCTGCACGCCCTCCTCCCTCTCTTGGCAGCGCCAATGCGAGGCAGTATGCAGCGGCGCCGCCAAGAAAGGGACGGAGGGGCGATCCAGGCAGGAGGGGCCAGCTGTCTTTCTTCCTGCCTGTATCGGCCCCGTCTCCCTTTCTCGGCGCAGCCGCTGCAAACTGCCTCGCAACGGCGGCGCCGAGAGAGGGAGAAGGGGGCGATTCAGGCAGGAGGAAGACAGCTGGCTCCTCCTCCTTTGCCCCTCCTCCTTCCCGCACCGCGGCTCGCAATCGGAGCGGCTCGTCCGCGGGGAGGAGGAGGGGTGAAGGAGGAGGAAGTCAGCTGGCCCCGCCCCCCGCCCCCCGCCCCGCCCCCGCCCCGCCCCTGCTATCGGCCCCGCCCCCCGCTCACTGATCACCTGTGGCCCCCCAGGTGATCAGTGACACTTCTTCCGACCCTTGGGCCGGAAGAAGTTGGACAGCACTGGCATAATTGTTGAAAGTAAAATTTTAAAATGCATGATAGGCATTATAACACCAAAGAAGAATCAGAAATAGACCATATCCCTTCTATATTACAACATAGTCCTCTATTTAGTGTTGTTTGACTGCTACTCACAATCAAAGCTTTCATTCAAAAATAAAATAAAGTGGTAAAATAAATTTAATGGAATCTCCCCAAAGTTCAACAGAAAGGAAAAGACCATGAAGATACTTTTTTTAAAAAAAAGAGTAAAAATCAGGACATTAAATTTTCTTGGTATTTTTCATATAATTTCCTTCATACAGTTCAATTTTTAAAGAAAAATTACTTCAGTTGCAGAGAATAAGGACCTCTAGCTTGTTAATTGCTCTTTTGACATTGATATAACACTTATTTTCATTCTCTCGGTCAGAGATATCACGAAGATGTCTCAGCAGAATCAGACCCCTGTAATGCATCATCTGATTACATTATCCATTCTGCTATGCTAAGTGGAATACTTAGGCTGAAATTTATGTTACAACTGTATAATGTAAGCCTGTCCCATAAACAAAATTATTTTACTAATCCAGGCTTCAATCCTTGTAGATGTTTATGCTGAACTTGGTTTGTTCTTGTTAAAGCTCAGCTGACTTCAATAGGACGAAAGCTAGTTAGGCGCACTGAGAGTTTGAAAGACCAAATAATGTCATTGTTGTCATTATTTATACCTAAGCCATCATTCTTGTTAATGTTAGTGTTCCCTAATGACTCCTATTAATCTAGTGTTTGGTTTTTGATCTACATATCAAAGCATCTGGGCAGTTTATACTCTGATTTTGTTTCTTTTAATCAATCACTACCTACTTAATGCTACCCAATGTGGTGTGTGTTTTTTATTGTTTTTGACAAGAAAATTGAGAGAGAGGAGTAGTTGGTGTAAAAAAGTTCAGAGCACTAAAACTTCTCAGAAAAACTAACCTTCCTTCCTTTCTTCTTTTCTTCCTTCCTTCCATATAAAATCCACATATCAGCATATACATGTTGTTGATGAAGTGCAGTTTTCTGAGTCTTCATGGTTTATGTTTAAAAATTTGGGAAAACTTTTAAAAATTTCAGGTAATAAATGATGCACTATGTTTTTCAGCTGTGAAACAAGTGTCATTGATCAAGTACTATTTTCAACAAAAATAGATCAAACGTTAAGAGCAAGTGCACGTGTTTTTCTTGGCCTAAAATCAACTGTCTCACCTCACTAGACCCATTGAATTAACGGGAATTTGATAGATGGGTCTGTTCTAGTTGGAAGTAACAACTGGATTTAGGTCTTTACCCTTGGACTAAACAGACCATTCCCTCAATTGTTCTTATTTGCTTGCATACACATGCACACATACTTTTCAAATGGATTATACAGGAATAACCACCATCATATGGGAAGTATCCACTTCCCTTGGTCATGGAGTCTTTCACATTTGATAAATAATGTAGAAATGTAGAAATAAGTTATAAACTGGTTAAAGTTTAAAAATATTTTATGGTTTTGATTTCCCCCATTAATTATATAGTTTACTGTTGGCAAACTAATGGAAAAATATACTGCTTTTATACTAAAATAAATATATTCAGGGTTTTTTTCATTGTCATCACATTGACTTGATCTTGAATGCCATAATCTTGCATTTGGCAAATAATGGAAATATCCACTAAAGTATTCTTGATCATATTAAGGAAGATATTTGTCATGGTTCATCTATATCAGGGCTGTCTAACTGGCGGCCCAGGGCCCGTATATGGCCCCCCAGCCCCTTCCCTGCGCCCCCCTAAGCTTTTTAATAAAAATAAAATAAAAAATAAATTAAATAATATCTTAAAAAATTACCCACTTCCGGGTTCCGGAGGAAGTATCGCGAGACTACGGAAGCCACACGGGATTTTGCTCTCAATGCGAGATCACGCCTGCGTTCAAAGCGAAATCCCGTGTGGCTTCCATAGTCTCACGATACTCCTGTTGCCGAAATCTCGGCTACTTAATCCCCTGCGGCCCACGCAGACGCGATTTGGACCTTCTCGGCTGCTGCCTCGGTCGGTCGTCGCCTCTGCTCGTGGTCCGGCTACTCCTGGATCCTGGGCGTTTGGGAAGGTAGGCTAACCTTTATGTTATTATTATGTAATTGTGTATGGATGCCCCTTATGTATTCCTTAGTAAAAGATTATATTTGATTGTATGGACGCCCCTTATGAATTCCCTCCCGGCATTTCCCCTTAGTAAAAGATTATATTTGATTGTATGGATGCCCCTTATGAATTCCCACCCTGCATTTCCCCTTAGTAAAAGATTATATTTGATTGTATGGATGCCCCTTATGAATTCCCACCCTGCATTTCCCCTTAGTAAAAGATTATATTTGATTGTATGGATGCTTCTTATGAATTCCCACACTGCATTTCCCCTTAGTAAAAGATTATATTTGATTGTATGGATGCTTCTTATGAATTCCCACACTGCATTTCCCCTTAGTAAAAGATTATATTTGATTGTATGGAGGCCGCAGGGGCGGAGCTGGGGCGGGGGCGGAGCCGGGGGCAGGGGCGGAGCCGGGAGCAGACCCTTTAGGCCCCCAGGTCATCAGTGTCCGGAATTCAGGCCCCTGGGCCGGTAGAAGTTGGACAGCCCTGATCTATATGGCCCAAATACTTGGATTCTGACCCACCACTGCAGCAAGTGCAAGACAATGCATGGAACCAAGTTTAGGATTAGTCTGGAGCATTTCTGCCTCAGATTAACCAGCCAGTGTAAATGAATCATGTTTAGGTCAGGAAATATTCTGCTTTTTACATTGTTGATTGTCTATTTGTTATTTTCTTTTTAATTATTGTTTTTAACTTCTTTTAATTTTATTGATAACTACAGTTTACATTTCTATCAATGCTTGTTTTAGCTGTTCTAAATGGTCTGGAGTCCCAAATTGACAAAAAGGCGGATGATGGTGGTGGATACGATGATTTCTGGAGTTCTGCTGAACGTCTTAACATCTCAGGACTGTTCCACACAGACTCAAAACCTGTGATGGATTTCGGGTTAACCTGAGGCATCCAAATTATGCTTCAGATTAATCCAGATTAATCCAGAGTAAACTGGCATTTCCCATTATATTCTGGATTTTAAAAACACCTGAAAAGTTCTAGACCTTACTGCAAAGTCCAGATCTTTTCAGGTATTGGGCCTGTGGGGATTGACTCCCGGAACTGTGTTCTGCGATCCCAGGGGCCAATTCCCACAGCCATCCCGGTTCTTTGGGCTTCTGCAGCCTGAAGGAGCAGGATGGTGCCAACCCTCTCCCCCATCCCCCAAAACTTACTAGAGGGGCCTGCCAGCACATAGGACCCTGTGTATAAACTTCCTAATGCTTGAAAATGACATGTCAGGAGGTGGGGGGAAGGACCCCCTCCCATCTTCTCATGCAACATTTTTAAGCATCTGGAGGATTCTATGGAAGGGCCTGTGCTGCTGGAAGGCTCCCCTGGTAAGTTTTTTTAATGGGTGGGGGAATGGAGAGCTGGGGGGTGGCTGAGGAAAACCTCAAGGTTCTGGGAGGGGCTGGGGACTGAAACCCAGAAAAAAGAGTGGTTTTTAACCTGCTTCCTCTTGAATTTTAGTTAGCTGTAGAAGGGCCCCAAGTTGACCTCATATATGTCAGTTTTGGAGGCCAAAATTTGATATGACCCATGAATAAGTCGAGGTTTATTCTGTGGAGAAGTCATCCCATGGGACCAGGTGCCACTGGCCACTACTCACATTTCCTCACTAAGGTACCCAAAAGGCCAGGAGTGGTGTCATAGGAGGGAGAGAAAATGGAGTCGGTGCTTCTTTTAGGTTCTCCTAGGATATACTAATAGAAGGGTATTGTTTCTTTTCTGATAAGAGTTAAGGTACAATACTCACATTGACCCATGGAGAGAATGACCCCAGGTTTTGGGGTTGATTTTTTTAAACAAAATTTGTAGACTTATACACGAACACATAAAGGGACTTGTGTGAGAAATAGAACTGGGCAGTTCAACAATATCTGTATAGTAAAGGTCAGGGCTGCTGTTATATTGCTACATAGAGGAGCCAATAAAGTAAATGATAAACAATGAGACCAATGTGCACCAGTGTGTTGCGACCTGTTGTGTGCCAGGACATCACTTTGTGATGTGCATTGGTAGAGCTCAATATCCAGCAGGACACTTATACCAGTTTCGCATAACATATACAGTATTTGCAATTCACTAACAGTGTTTTCTGCTATGAGGCTAAGAATGTGTAAAGTTAAATAACATGCACTATGATAGGGGATTCTATTGTTATTATTATTGCAAATGATCTTGTTTATATTTGACTGCACAACACACAATGTCTAAAAGGAAATTGTGAGTTTAATTTGTGTGTATGTGTGTATATGTGTCCTAATCGAATAAGAACCCATGGTATATAAATCTTTAGTGAATGCAGTAAAGCAAGAGCAGAATTACTTTGATTTTGAAATAACATGGCTCTACAGTTTGGTCTACATCAGGGCTGTCCAACTGCCGGCCCTGCAGGTGTTTTGAACTTCAACTCCCAGAAATCCTAACAGCTGTAAAACTGGCTCGGATTTCTGGGATTTGAAGTTCAAAACACCTGCAGGGCCGGCAGTTGGACAGCCCTGGTCTACATTATACATCTGCAGCCTCTGAAAAGCAGAAAGCATTATAATTCATTATCACTATTACAGTTTGGAAAAAACACACAGTCCATCTGATAATGTACAGAGAACAAGTTTAAACTGTTTACTGAAATGCTGTGAAATCTGTTCTTTCAGTATTCCAAACCCTTGTCGGATGTTAATGGAAATGTCATCATTTTTATGGCAAAATGGCCACATGCCATTATTTGAAATAACAAGCATGCTTTCTTTAATTCAGCTGGACTGCAAAGATGAATGCAATGTCTGCAAAACTGATGTGGGATGGTGCCAAGTGTCATTTTTCGAATGGTTCTCATTGGCCTAAAGAGAAACAGTAGAAACAAAAATTTTATTAGTTATAATTTATTTACAGTAACCGACAGCTCCACCACATATAATCCTTGCAGAAATTACCTCCTCACTAATGGCATCCTTTGTTTAGAAAGCAGAAGATTTATGAAGTGTTTCCAGTTGCTGGTCACCATAAAAGTCAATTGCAAAGTGCACTTTTTTCCCTCTCAAATGCTGCAATTTCTAATTTAGCAAATAATTAATGAGTAATTATTTCCCTGAGAATTTAAAGGCCATGTTCTTTCCCTGAAATGGAATGTAACTAAACTAGTTCACTGGAATACTATGTAGAAGGCAGATGGGCCCTGTGAGAGGGGTATGTTTCTTACAAAATAAGATAATCCTATTTTTCCTCTTACTGTGCTTCACCACTATTTCAATGCTTTGCACAGATAAACCAAAAGATGGTATCTTAAGAGAAATGTCCAGATGCAATGAATGGTTTTGCTACTGAAACTCATTTGAAAGCACTAATGTAATTAACAGAAATGAGAGGCCCCGTCTACATTGTCATATAAAATCCAGATGATCTGTTTTGAACTGGGTTATATGGCAGTGTAGACTCATATAATTCAGTTCAAAGCAGGTACTCTGAATTATCTGATTTGATAATCTGGATTATATGGCAGTGTAGAAGGGGCCTAAGAGTGACTAAAATTTAAGGATCTAAACAGGAATCCCTAGAAAACTATAACAGCATCTGCATTTTATATGGCAGTGTAGAAGGGGCGTAAGAGAATGAAGAAGCAAGGGATTCACCTACCTTTCTGACTGAAATGCAGAGAGGAAGAGCAATGCCACTACTGCATAGAAAAGGTAGAAGAAATATAACATCAAACAAGAGGAGCAAAAAAAAACAAGCAAAGCACAGATTTACATCTGCTCCTCCAGATGTAAAATGGCTGGGATTTCTGGGACCTGGAGTCCAAAACACCTGGAGGAGCAGAGTTTGAGAAACACTGATCTAAGGGAATGCAATGTTTATCTAAGCTTCTTAACTATGGAAACACATAGTAATCAGAGTGCTATATTAAAACCAGAGAAATGAGGATTATTTTTCCCTAATGAGCCACAAAAACTGACTGGATGATCTTGATCTGATCACTCCTCAGCCTGGCCAACCTCAGACAGTTGTTTTCAAGATAGAATCGCATGGGAGAATTGACCCATATAAGCAACCTTTATGAGGGTCATTCTTCTCTACCCATGAACTTCAGATATTTTATCCTTCTTTAAATATAGACTGAGATCTGGCATTTTCAGATGTAACAGTGATGACAGAACTTTGTTGCCATCTTATGGGGCCTCTCCTAAAAACCTACCTCTTAAGCCAGGCAGTGCCGCAGAGGAAAGGTTTGCAAGATACAGCAGGTCAGGCTGTTGGGAAATGAGCCTCTCAAGCTATGTTGAGAAGAGAAAATTTACCCCCAACTGCACCAGGAGAGTTTTTTTAGTTGGGGTGCTGCCTGTCTGAAAAGGAAGGTTAGGGAGGTCACATTTGGTTGTTAATTACTATAAATGTGAATTCCAAAATTTATATGATTGTGAAGTCCAACTTAGGACCTCGTAACTACAGAGCAGGATGCCAGCCATCATTTACAATAATTAAATAAATTTAGTCATAATTATTCACAGTGGGCAGTGCCATTGCACTCACATGATACAAAATTGTAAGTTATAAAGTAAAGGTGGAATTACAATATCTGATTTCAGAAAGAGACACTTTGGAGAGTCAGAACTTAAACTATAGGAGCTCCTACAAAAAAAAGCAATTTCTGGCAATCCTACTAAAAAGGTGCCATGTGCTTCAGTTTGTTATCTGCTTGCCTGTTTTCCAGATGTTGGAAAGCTAAAGGGAGTTCAGGGTTAGGGGAGGTTAGGAAATATCTTGGAACTAAATACAGGTTGTCCCTGAACATATCTATGAAAAGCAGATGGCAGGAACAGTTGACTTGTGTATTATGTTTTGCCACTGACAATTCTGCATTTAATATAGTGCTGTTGACTTCATCATTTTTAACTGCTTCAGTTTTGCAGTGCATCAGTGCAAAGACAGAAATTTGGCAATTCAAAAAATCAGTTATGATCATAATTCATTTTCTTGCCAAAATTCACCTAAAATTATAGTCCAAAAGGTAAATAGTCTCTAATTTTTTTAAAATCTATAGCTGTGTTTGAAACATGATACTTTATAGTGTTTTCACTCAGTAATGTATGAGATATAGGAAACATTTGATCACTGATGTACAAGCAAATTAATTTGACTTTATTTGGTAGCTGAAATATAATTGTATTTATTCCATTAATTTGTTTTAGGAATATTTTGTAAATAATTGCCTGAGTATCAGGAAGAAAGGAGTCTCACCACATGCATCTGATGATATGGGATGGAGCCCATATCTATCTATCGATTGATATATGTATCTATACATCTATCTGTCTAATTTCAGTCAGTTACTACATTGTACAAAAAAGTATGGATTTTAAACAAATTTGGATAGTCTGTCTTAAAACCAGTCTGACTTAAATGAAATCCTCCATCAACAGGAGAAATCCTCCTCTTTATTGGTATCTCACTAACTTTGTAGAGGATGTTTTTAACTTATGTGGCACATATGACATTCATTTTGGTGGGCCCTAGGAAGCACTCCAACAATGTTTTTCATTTTCACAAACTTGTTAGTTGGTGACCATTTGAAAGAGGCATGTTCTCTCTCATTCTGCTGTTCAAAATTTCTAATATCCAAATAAACAGTAGAGGCAACAGGGGGACAGCTTTGTCTTGTCCCTTTTTGAATTTCTATGTAATTTGACATTTGATCATTTATTTTTAATTTATCCCTTTGTCTTAAATAGATTGCTCCTA
The DNA here is from genome assembly GCA_030556195.1 of Anolis apletophallus. NCBI lineage: Eukaryota > Metazoa > Chordata > Lepidosauria > Squamata > Anolidae > Anolis > Anolis apletophallus. The sequence goes on along the minus strand of JARBWK010000001.1, from coordinate 45,136,026 downwards.
TGGTCTTTCTAAAGTGCTGACCCACTCCAAAGTGGTCCAGTACTTTAATCATATAGTCCCGCCACACATTATCAAATGCTTTCTCTGCATCTAAGAACAGTAACGCAATCTCTCTGCTTGGCTCTTGTTCAGTGTACTCTATTATATCTATCATCGTTCTCACATTTTGACTCAGATGTCCACCTGGGAGGAAGCCTGCTTTATCTCCATGTATTACTTTGGCTAACATTTGTTTCAATCTGTGTGCTAAAATTCCTGCAAATAACTTAATAATCATTATTGACCAATGAAAGAGGCATATTCTTTTAAGGACAATTGAAAACAATGTAGAATGTGAGCAACATTTGGGTCTCCAAATTGACAAGCACTCATTCTCCAGAGCAGATGAACCTGAACAATTATTACTTACTAGCTTGGGGACCCGGCGGTGCCCGGGTCATTTGAGAAGTGCAGCAGGATGTAGAGTGGGTCATGGGGGCTCTGTGTGCCAAGTTTGGTCTTGATCCATCATTATTGGGAGTTGCAGTGGTATCATGAAATTACTGAAGGTAGTGAAGTCCCATCATCTCTGGTCCACCCTCCCCCAAAGTGTAGTAGGATGTAGATTGGGTCATGGGGGCTCTGTGTGCCAAGTTTGGTCTGTATTGGTGAATGGATGAGGGTTGCATTGTTTTTAGGAAGTGAGTGAAGGTACTTCAAGTCCCATCATCCGTAGTCCGTCTCACACAAAACAGCACCAGGATGTAGAGTGGGTCATGAGGGCTCTGTGTGCCAGGTTTGGTGTTGATCAGTCATTGGATTAGGTTTGTAGCATGTAGAAGGTACTGCAAGTCCCATCATCCATGGTCATGTAGAGTGGGTCACTGGGGCTCTGTGTGGTATTTCTCAGGTTTGTCTGTGGGAACAGAGGGGTGTGTACTCAAATGCCATCATCCATTGTCAGTCCTCCCCGAACCTTAGCAGTTTGGGGGTTATGTGTGCCAAGTGTGGTCTTGATCAGATTGGATGAGTGACTTGGGAAGGTACTGTCCCATCAAGTCCCCTCCTCATCCATGTGAGGGCTCTGTGTGGCCCATCCAAAGTCTTGGAAAGTGAGGGAAGGTACTCAAGTCCCATCATCCATGTTCTGGCCCCCTCCAAACTTCAGTAGTATGTAGAGTGGGTCACTGGGGCTCTGTGTGCCAAGTGTGGTCTTTATCAGTGTTTGTTGGGGGCCACAGTGTTCTGTGGGAACAGAGGAGCGTGAAAGTACTACAAATCCCATCATCCATTGTCAGTCCTCCCCCAAACCTCACCAGGACGTGAAGGCAGTCATAGGGGTTATGTATGCCAAGTTTGGTCTCGATCAGTGATTGGATGAGGGTTGCAGCGGACTTGGGAAGTGAGTAGAGGTACTTCAAGTCCCATCATCCATGGTCCACCCTCCTCCAAACTGCACCAGGACGTAGAGTGGGTCATGGGGGCTGTGTGTGCTAAGTGTGGTCTGTATTGGTCCTTTTTGGTGGCCTCAGTGGTCTGTGGGAACCAAAGTGTTATAAAGTACTACAAATCCCATAATCCGTGGGTCATGTCCCCCGAACCGCACCAGGACGTAAAGGGGGTTAGGGGGGTTATGTGTACCAAGTTTGGTGCAGGTCCATCACCCGCGCTGGTTGCTGTGGCCTGTGAAAGTGGCGGCCTGTGAAAGTGGCTGCCACATATCCGCCCTCTCGCCCTCCCGCCCTCCACACACATACATACATACAAACATTCCACTTTATAAAGGTACTAGCTTGGGGACCCGGCCATGCCCGGGTTATTTGAGAAGTGCAGCAGGATGTAGAGTGGGTCATGGGGGCTCTGTGTGCCAAGTTTGGTCTTGATCCATCATTATTGGGAGTTGCAGTGGTATCATGAAATTACTGAAGGTAGTGCAAGTCCCATCATCTCTGTTCTCCCCCAAAGTGTAGTAGGATGTAGATTGGGTCATGGGGGGCTCTGTGTGCTAAGTTTGGTCTGTATTGGTGAATGGATGAGGGTGCATTGTTTTTCGGAAGTGAGTGAAGGTACTTCAAGTCCCATCATCCGTGGTCCGTCTCACAGTAAACTGCACCAGGCTGTAGAGTGGGTCATGAGGGCTCTGTGTGCCAGGCTTGGTGTTGATCAGTCATTGGAATAGGTTAGTAGCAGGATTGGGAAGTGAGGGAAGGTACTGCAAGTCCCATCATCCATGTTCTGTCCCCCTCCAAACTTCAGTAGGATGTGGAGTGGGTCACTGGGGCTCTGTGTGCCAAGTGTGGTCTTTATCGGTGTTTGTTAGGGGCCGCAGTGGTCTGTGGGAACAGAGGGGTGTGAAAATACTACAAATTCCATCATCCATTGTCAGTCGTCCCCCGAACCTCACCAGGACGTGAAGGCAGTCATGGGGGTTCTGTGTGCCAAGTTTGGTCTCAATCAGTAATTGGATGAGGGTCGTGAGTAGAGGTACTTAAAGTCCCATCATCCATGGTCCACCCTCCTCCAAACTGCACCAGGATGTAGAGTGGGTCATGAGGGCTCTGTGTGGCAAGTTTGGTGTTGATCAATCATAGGATTAGGTTTGTAGCAGTCTTGGAAAGTGAGGGAAGGTACTGCAAGACCCATCATCCATGTTCTGTCCCCCCAAACTTCAGCTGAGGACTCCGGCGGTGCCCAGGTTATTTGAGGAAGGCATTGTGTGCCAAGGTTGGTCCGTATCAGTTGTTCATTTGGCTCGCAGTGGTTTCGGGAAGTGAGTGAAGGATTATGGACCATGGACCATAATCCATGGTCCATCCTCCTCCAAATTGCACCAGGATGTAGGGGGTTCTGTGTGGCAAATGTGGTCTTGAACAGTCATTGAATGAGGGTCGCAGCAGTCTCAGGAAGTGAGTGGAGGTACTTCAAGTCCCATCATCCGTGGTCCATCCTCCTGAAAACTGCACCAGGGTGTAAAGTGGGTCATGGGGGCTCTATGTGCCAAGTTTGGTCTTGATCGGTCACTGGATGAGAGTCGCAGCGGTCTCAGGAAGTGAGTAAAGGTATTGCAAGTCCCATCATCCATAATCCGTCCTCCCACAAACTGCACCAGAATTTTGAGTTGGCCATGGGGGCACTCTTTGCCAAGTTTTGTCTTTATTGGTAATTGGATGAGTGTCGCTGTGGTCTCAGGGAGTGGAGGTACTTCAAGTACCATCATCCATGGTCCATCCTACTCGAAGCTGTACCAGCATGTAGTGTAGGTAATGGGAGCTCTGTGTGCCAAGTTTGGTCTTGATCAGTCATTGGATGAGGGTCGCAGCGGTCTCAGGAAGTGAGTGGAGGTACTTCAAGCCCCATCATCCATGCTCTGCTCTTCTCCAAACTGCACCAGGACATAGAGTGAGTGGAGGTACTTCAAGCCCCATCATCCATGCTCTGCTCTTCTCCAAACTGCACCAGGACATAGAGTGGGTTATGGGGGCTCTGTGTGCCAAGTTTGATATTTATCGGTCTTTGTTGTGGGCCACAGTGGTCTCTGGGAAGCAAAACGCTTTGAAGTACTACAAATCCCATAATCCGTGGTTCATCTTTCTCAAACTGCACCAGGACGTAAAGGGCATCATGGGGGTTATGTGTGCCAAGTTTGGTCCAGGTCCGTCACCCGTGCTGGTCAGAGTAAGTGAGTGAAGGTACTGCAAGTCCTTCAAACTGCACCAGAATGTAGAGTGGGTTTGGGGGGTGTCTGTGTACCAACTGTAATCTTGTTCTGTCATTTTTGGGGGCCTAGTCAGGAAAATAAAGTTAAGTAAGCCTTTCTGTCAATTCAGGCTGAGGCCTAGTCAGGAGAATCAACTTGAGGAAGCCTTACTGTGAATTCAAGCTGAGGCCTAGTATCGAAAATCAAGTTGAGGAAGCCTTACTGTCAATACAGGCTGAGGCCTAGTTTGTAAAATCAGCTGAAGGAAGCCTTTTGTAAAGAACTCTGTCTGGCACCTTTTGAGATTTGGGATGTTGGAATGCTGGCCTATCCATGGCCCAGCCTCCCTCAAACTGCACCAAGACGTAAAGTGGGTCTTGGGGGTTCTGTGTGCCAAGTTTGGTTTTGTTGTCTCATTGTTAGGGGCTGCAAAGTGTTTTGGACTTAAACTCCCACCATGCCTGACTGCCTCAGGGCTTTTCCTTACCTCCCTCTGGCACTTTAGAGTCTCGGAATGTTCGTGGCTGGCCAATGGGAGTCGTTTATGCAAATAATGCTGCCACATATCCTTCCTGGCCTGTGAAAGTGGCTGCCACATATCCGCCCTCCCGCCCTCCGCATACACACATACAAACATTCCGTTTTATAAAGGTATACAGATATAGATACAGATATACAGATTAATAATTGTTAATGGTTCTCCCAAGCAACGCTGGTTACAACAGTTGATCTGTGTATATGTGAATTGGATAATGAATGATCATTTTGCCCTGTACCATAATTCCAATGACCTTCACTATTCCAGCTACTATTCGATCTGGAAATGAAACTGCTATTTAAGGCGTTTATTTCTACTGGGACTTATGGTATAGGAAGAAAATGTTGACTATCTCTCTGTGGTCCCTGGATCTGATGATGATTATGTTTTCCTTACCACAAAGGTTTTATTTTAAGAAAACAAAAATAAAACTAGCATGTAAGATTTAATCACATACTTAACTATTCTCTGGCTTAATACCCAAGGTCCACTGTAATAAAAAACTATTTAATTTTATTACTTTGAAGTTGTCTTGCTTTCTGTGGGCCATCACAACTAAGGCTGGGTATGCTATCTAACATAAGCATGCCCACCATTTCTAAAGCAACCCTAATCCCATTGCTTCCTAATTGCCCTTGTTCAAATTCTGTTTGAGAAAAAAAGATTGATTCCTTTCCTCTGCTAAATAGAAATTGTATGCTATCAACCGGAAAGTGTTCACATCAATAGACAGCCTTGATAAGACACTTGGTGACATGTTTTCTGCCTGCAGATAAAATGTCCTCACTTTGCTCTGTCAGAAAGCTGATCGAGGGCCACTCAGGCTGACATTTGCTGCCCTTTGTGACTTGTTTTCATTTGCAGAATGAGTGCTTTCACATTGCTTCAACAGATTTACCAGCTCATTTATTGTGGAGCTCAGTGTTCAGCTATATCCTGCAGGCTGGTGAATGTGGTGAGCAGACCATTGGGTTTGGAATTTCAAGACTCTTCGTAACTGTCAGCCTCATTCAGTGAATGATCTTGGATATGAGGCACATATCATGATTCTTCACTCTGATCCAGTGGGGAGGGACAAATTGGATTATCTGACTCCTTTGCGTGCTGCTTACAGCTTCTGTGCCAGGATGCAAATGCGATAAATAGATGAAAGAGATGTTTTTTCTCAACATTTTCCACATACTAAAAGCTATGTGATCATTCCTAGGACATGGCCAAATAAATATTTTGTACTCCTATCATGACCATACATGTGCAAAATCCTTTGTATAAAACTTAGACTTGCTCTTGGACACAGTACAATGAAGGGTGCAACCCAGTGTAGTTTAGTGGTTTGTGTGGTGGACCAGAATTGTGGATGCCAAGGTTGCAGATCCCCACCTAACCATGAAAACTTACTGGGCAAACTTGGACAAGTGACACATTCTCAGCCTCAGAGCAAGGCAATGGCAAACCCCTTTGGATAAATCTTGCAGAGAAAACTTCTTGAAAGATATGCCTTAAGGTCTCCACAAGCTGGAAATGACTTGAATGCACACAACCACAACATGGTAGGGAACTTACCATCTATGAATACAATAGCCATACTGTATTTTCATTTTAGAACAAAGTATGCAGAACTCATGTATTTTAATCCACTTTGAAAGCAGTTATGCCTTCTTCATCAGCTTGTGTTAAAGTTAGAGCACTTCATTTAATGAATTTTTGTTTTGTTTTTTCTTTTGGCTACTATTGCTCTCTGATCAAATTTTGAGCAGTGTGGAAGTGTTTTGTGCATGTGTGGTCATCAGTATGCTGGAGTGGTGGCCAGAGCTGTCATTTTACCTCCATGTATTTGTATATGCATTGAACACATTCTATTTGTCTGGCACATGTTCCAGTCTTCAAATCCTTTTCATTATGTTTTCTGTTTCCTGGCTCCCCCTCCTTCCCATTCCTGGCTGCTAGGTTTGGCTGCAGATGAAACTTTACCTTGATTGAGAAGAGCAGCTTTCACTCATCATTCTTAAGCCTGCAATCCTAAACCTGCTATTAAGCTCTATTAATGGATCAGGGGTGTATACAATTTTTAAAAAGTTGCCCCTCCACACACAAACAGACACCCAAGCTACTGAGAACTCACATTGGAACTGAATTTCAGGCTGCCTCCTGCTGTTCAAAGGCACAGCTACAAGATTGTTATTTTGAAACAAATGGGCAAATGCAGGAAAAGTAAAAGCACGAGAGATTAATTTAAACTAAAAGGGAACCTTCATATTTGGCTAATTCACATTCCCAGAAGAAATACATCACTTTTGAAAGGCTTCGACATTAGAGTGGAGAAAAGATCTTCTAGAGAGCTATTGCAAAGATCTCTAGTGATAATGTGAATTCGCAATGAAGTAAATATGTGCAATGAATCCTTTATTAATTAAAATATTATCAGATGGACCAATATGAACCACAATAAAATAGAATAAAATTGTGACAAATAAATACCATTGATGAAATGAACTTCTGATTTGTATTTGATTTCTCTCCTTTCCTTCTCTTTCTCCATTTAATAATAAAAACTTACAAGATCATAGATTTGAAAGTATAAATATAAATATATTCAAATCTATCAGTGTCAACATTTTCTAACATTTTCTAACTGATCCTTTTGTCTTCATCTGTACCAGATTGTAGGTCTCCCCTCCCTGGTTTAGATACATGTATGTTTTCAAGTGCCTTTCTATACTTTTAAAAATACTTTTTATAATTTCCAAAGTATATTCATTTTGAATTTATTTCCACGCAGTATTTTTGTATGCCTTTTAAAATTGCGTGCATTTTCATCTTGCACATCTGGCATACTTTATTTCCTCAGAGATGAATCACAAATCTCAGAAATGTACAGACTCCCTGTCCAAGATTGTTTCATGCCATTGACAGCTTCAGAAAGGACCTCTAGCAAACTGAATGCGTCACATGTCTTTATGCTGAGGCTAGGGCATTCGCATTGTGAAGAAGATATGTCTTTGGGAAAGTAATGAGATTGCAGTATTTATAGGTCAATGTAAATATTGTATGAAAAGTAATTACTTTTACTAATGTACTGCATATTCACCTTTATATAGTTATTTTAACTGGTGAAGGATTGCAAAATGAACATATAAAATCCTAGAAATAACCATCTTGTGATTGGCTCTGTTTGCTATTAGTTAAATGATCCATATTTCATAAGATTTGGATGCAGACATCGATGAAATCTTGCTACACTTCTGGATCAAGGAATGCAGCTGGACTAGGAATTTCCCCCCCTATGCATATTTTTGTTTTTAAAAAGCAGCCTGTCAATGCATGCAGAGTCTGATTAACTTTTTGTGGTGTAGATGCCTTAAATACATTATTTCCTTAAATAGATTATTATGGGATAACACAATTAAAAAACTTTAATAAATACCAGGTTTTGACTATTTATATGTCTGTGCGCCATTATATTATGCCTTTCTGGTTTAGCTTCAGAAATGATGGGGGGGGGGGGGCACAGAATGGAGCAGAAAATGAATGTCTCACACTTCTCTAGTCCATATTGAACCAATAGTCAATAATTTCCTGACAGGACGAAAGCTGCATCTTGTTAGACAGTTACAATTAATAATCTAATTGCCACAAACTAGACTCCCTGCCATCATGTTTTGTTTTTGGAAGATAAATGTGTCCAGAGAAGACTGAAAGGCTTTAGATGAAAGATGCACACAAGCACCCAGCAGCACTTTCATAGATGGAGCAGCTATCCTACTTCAGCCAATGATGCCCTTCTGTAATTACCTGATGAAACACTTGTAATGGACATTTGTAATCCTAGTGTTGAAAACATGGCTGAAGTTACAGACAACAAAAGATAAGAACAGCCTTTGAAAGAGACTTTTGAAATGGATCAGTCAAGACCTTTATCCAATTAGGGCCCAACAGGAAACATTATCTCTCCAGTAATTAATGCTGAACATCCTATTGGTCTCTTCTGATTTATCCATCATTGAGTAAGGATAAGACTGAATATTGTGTAAACCTCTCTATTCATTCTTAAATTTGGGTGTTGTTAAATGCAAACAATTCCTGTATTTTAAAAAATCATAAATTTCATCAGGTCCTGATTTTATTTATACACACACACACACACATGATAGTAGAAAGAGAGATATTTTAAAATGAGCATATTAGAAGACTACAAATACATAGACTAAGAATCTTACGAGTAAAATATTCAGGAATAGGTGGGGGACACAATTATTGAATGTGAAATATACTTTAAAGAAACAGATTGAAAGTTCTAAGTCATAACTAACCAGTTACTTGTAATTATTCAATTTGACAATAGCAGTCACTGGAATGTTATATGATTAATGTGTACTACATAGCACTGCAATAATGCTTCTCTGGAGTGAATTCCATTATTACCTTTAAACCAATCTTCAGTGGGTCACTCTTGATATGCATGTCCTGTTATGCATCCCCACAATTTTCCAAAATGGTTACTTAGCATCTCTGCTGTGTAACTACTGTAAGTATGCATTAAAATTATGCAATTAAACAATTGATATGCCAGCCTATTTTAGTTACTGTTGAGAAGTGGGGGGTTACTTTTTTAAATACTGCAGCTTAACAGTAACTAACCATTTGGTGGTTTGAAATGATAATACTACATAACAAAATTTGAAAAAATATATCTTTTTCTAGTTTGAAAGTGTTGTTTTTGTTTAATTGTACAGTACTTACTTTGAAAGTAGTTGTTATATTTTAAAACCTTCAATTTTTGCGGCTGCCACAAACTGCGATGAAGTGGCTGAGACTATGAGATACAACTACTGCAAAATGTGCTACAGTTTTTGGAGTTTAATAAACATTTTCCACATTTAAATGCTAGAACCAATTAGGAAATGACATTTATAGCCCAAGAACAAAAATCATGTTTCACAGTGTAATAGAAACAAATTACATTTAAACAGCAATTTTCAAGTTCTGAGAAACAGCAATATAACTATCGAGCACACAGTTTGTATCTGACATTCATGAGCTATTAAGCTCACATGCCAAAATAGATTGAATTGCAAGCGGCACCTCCTAGTATTTTTTACTAGCTGGCATTTGTACACCAACACACCAATTCCCTATGCCACCTCTGAATCATATCCATAATTACTTTAATAATCAAAGAGAAATGTAGGGTGCCCTTGTGATTATGGCTATGCTTTTATGTCGTTTCTTTTATGAGCCAATGTGTGTGGTATGGTGGTTCAAATAGTGGTTCAAATGCTTTACTAGGACTGGAGTGACTTTGGTTCAAATCACAACTCAGCCATAAAATTCAGTGGACTGAGCCTGTTCTTAGCCTAATTGACCTAACACAATTATTGTGATAGATTTGGGAGAAGGGGAAAGAACTATGTATTCCAACATGAATGTCTTGAAAGAATATGTGAAATGAACCAAAATAATTCTTGTTTTATATAACATAATACTTAAGAACCACAGCTAAGTACTTCTACAAGTTTAGAAACAAGGGAAGTGGGAAAATCGGAAGTGAAGGACTACCTGTCCTTGGCATAGTCTGTGCCTCCCTCCAATACTCATGCCAGCAAGTCCCACACAAGATGTCTGGGCTACTATTTTATTTTACTGTAGATGAGCTTTGCCACCCAGACGGTGTGAGGTAAACTGTAAGACTGCCCTGAGGCCATTGCAAATTGCCCATCATGGCCATTTTCGGGTGAGAGTGTAGGCAAGAAATATAATGCATTTAGGTCTGAAGCTATTTAGTACTGTCTGTCATCACTTTGAGGAACCTCCTGTAGGAAAACGTGTGCCAAACATGTGTGGGTTTCCTACCTCAAAGCGCTGCCTGACCTGTCAGTTATAATAAAACAGGCTCAAGACCTTGGGAGGCAAATTGCATATTGATTTTGGTCTTTCAGTTCTGACAATACAATGGTGGCTATATGAATTTTATTAAATCCAGGGAGCCAGTCTAACACACCAAAGAAAGACAAGGCCCTGAGGAATAGATGTCATACCATGAAATATTTGACAAATAGAGGGTATCCACTGGCTTGTTGAAAGGTTTTTTTTGTTGTTTACATCAATATTTCTTATTTTACCAGGTTTTATTTATATACACACAAATCAGGAACTTTGGTTTATTTGCTTTAATTACACTACAAGAGAACTTAAAGCCCTCATTTAATGAACAGTGTGGGGCATCAACTGCATTCAGCTTCACATCTGACATGCTGACAGGCAGGCCTCAAACATTAAAGTCCTGCCAAGTTGTGCCAAAGGGTTATAATACCCCACACGTCTTCATTTTGTTGGGCCAGCCTTGATCTGCATATACCACGGACTGTGTCTCAGTCAATTCCGGGCCATTTGGTATGCCTTTGCTTCCCACAATCCTGCCCTACTAGCAGGTTTCTTGAATTTCTACTCAGGAGACTCAAGATATGTGACATCCAGCCACGTTACCTTCAAATCTGCTGTCAGTTAAGACAAGCAGGTGCTAACAGCTTAAATTCATTCACTGCTGACCTGTGTTGGATTCAGATTGGGGACCTAAGGCGAAAAAGCAAACTCTGGTATCATTTAACCATTTCATTCAGCAAGACTCATCCTTCACTTTCTCTCATGCTTTGTTAACAGATGCTGTAAAAATGGAGTCATGATGTAAAAAATGCAAGTTTAATGTTCTCATAAAAGTACCCCACATACTCATATATAAGTTTAGTCAAAAAAAATCAACACAAAATAGTAATAAAATAATAATATATATATTTACTTATACCTTGCTTTAGATATACTCAAAAATTGTATTGGGTCAATGTGATTACTATATGGAATCATTGTTGGAAGAGATTCCAAAGGCCATCCAGTCCAACCCCTGCCATGCAGGAATACCAAAGTACTCCCAACAGGTAGCCATCCAGCCTCTGCTTAAAACATGTACTTTAACTCTTATCAGAAAATGTGCCATCCCATTACCTGTGTAGAATGGCAAACGGCAAGAGCTTAGTCAATCCTGAGAGAATGAAAGGGCCTTTCCACACAGCCATATAACCCAGAATATCAAGGCAGAAAATCCACAATATCTGCTTTGAACTAGATTATCTGAGTCCACACTAGATTATAATCCAGTTCAGTGTGGATTTCATACAGCTGTGTGGAAAGGGCCTAAAAGAAGTACTAACCCCCATATTATCTCCACTTTTGTTGTGATTCTGGCTCTTTTGAGTGCCTGGGCAGGGAAATGTAGGTGGTACATGCAACACTAGGGTAAGCTACCTCTGTAGAAAACCAAAACAGCAAATCGGATCTATGTCAATATCTAACCCACTAGTTCCCAAACTTTTTTGGCCTACCACCCCCTTTCCAGAAAAAAAATTTACTCAGCGCCCCCCTAGAAATTAATTCTTTAAATTTTAATAACAATTAAACAGAAAGATCTATGTATTAATATTTCTACCTTTTTTTGTAAAATATAGTAAATAAAGGTGTACATTACAAACATTGAATTCTAGAAATAATAATAAAAACAATATGTTTGGGGGAGTATGAGCAACGGATGATGGGATTTGCAGTACCTTCAGCCAATTCAGCTCTGACTTCCATAGACCACTAAGATCCCCATGAATGATAGATCTCGATCAAATGGCAACGCCTGCCCGGGGATTTGCATGCTTGCAACTGTGTCCCTGCGAGTTGGAATCCCTGGGCAGGCGTTGCCATGGAAACCACACCTCCTTCCTCTCGTCAGCCCCGCCCATGGCACAGTCCTGTGTATCAGCCTCTTTCTTCCAATGGGGACGTCCTCGCAAGCACGCGACCCTGTAAGTGGCAAGCCTGGCTCACGCCACTGCCCCCTTACAGGGGTTCAGCACCCCCCAAATTCTCCTGAGCCTCCCAGCGCTCCCTTGGATCACCCCACCGCCCACCAGGGGGCGGTACCGCCCACTTTGGGAACTGCTGATCTAACCCAAATATGACAATCTATCTCAAACACTTACTGTATGTTGTCCTAGACCACAGGAGATATATACAATACATGAAATCAATAATCAATCAAATAGAAACAACCTGTAGTCTACATAAATGTAGGTGGTAGCCAGGGGTGGCTGGCCCCCTGAGAATAATAATAATAATAAAACTTTATTTATAACCTGCATCTATCTCCCCGGAGGGGACTCGGGGCGGCTTACATGGGGCCATGCCCAAACAGCACATCATAAAATCAACCACATTAAAACAATAAACATAATAAAAGCAATAACCACAATAAAATACATTTTAAAAGAACAGCACAGCACAGGTGAATCTAAAATAAAACTGCAGGGCAGGCCACATGGACATATAGAATGAAGGCAGGAATGATGAATTTATCCATGGGTCATATCAAAATCTATAAAGCTTTGCCCCCAATCCTTCCTTTGGCTGTTATTTTATTTATGTTATACGTAGGTATAAATGGTAGTTTGAATTATATGCAAACAAGAGTGAATCAATAAAGTTGAATAGGCACATTGTTTTCCACCACTCTCAAATATTTAATTTGTGTTATTTTAAAAAAATGCCAAGTTGTATATTAATGTAATAACAATAATAATTCTAAAACTAGCTTCATCCACACATGTCATTACATTGAACAATTTTTCACTGTAATTTCCAAGTGCCAGAGCCTGGCATCCTCCTCCTGGCCTCAGGGTGAAGGGAGGAATCATAAGCCAAGTGTTCCTTGAAAATATTTTTTTACTACGTGTTGGTGGCTGCTTTGGCATGGATGCTGCAGGCTCTCAAGGAGGCAGAGGCTGTCCTCTTCGATTCTCTAACTTTCAAAGTTTCCTAATAGATTGTCAGTATTAAGGATCAGAGGTAGGGATTGGTGGGCACCAGGGCCGGCCTGACCTTTTCCGGGGGAGTACGCGAAGAAAATTTTGGCGCCCCCCCCCCGGCCGCCGCATCATTTGGTCCCGCCGCCGCCAAGACATTGAAGTCATTTCCTAGCCTGAGGCTACTAAAGGGAAATGATTGGTTTTTAAACAGTTTATGTTCTCTTGGTCTTGCACGCCTCCCGAAGCACGGACATTTCCGCGCATGCCCAGAAGCAACTACAGGCACTGTAGCGCCTGTAGACGTTTCTGCGCATGCGCGACTGTCCGCGCATGGGCACTGGGTCCCGAGCGCCTGCGCGCTGGCTCCAAAGCCGCAGGCGCGCTCGGGCCGCAGTGCCCATGCGCACACATTGTAGCGCCTGTAGTGGCTTCCGGGCATGCGCGGAAATGTCTGTGCTTCCCGAGGCGTGCAGCAGCCGCCCGGTGGGGCTGGCTGTGCGGCGGCAGCGGCGGCGGCAGGGCGGGGGCGCGGAAGCGAGGTGGCTCCACGGCGCCCCTCCCAGCCGGTGGCGCTCTACGCGACCGCTTACATGGCGGAATCGCTTAGACCGCCTCTGGTGGGCACACAGGGAATTACTGAGATGCCTCAGTGATGACTGTTTCAGGAATTGATAAATGCTGTACAAGTTTGTTTGTGACTTCTCGTCCTTACCTTTCCCAATTCTGATTCCCTCTTTTCCTAAACATTGAAGTCATTTCCTAGCCTGAGGCTACTAAAGGGAAATGATTGGTTTTTAAACAGTTTATGTTCTCTTGGTTTTGCAAAAGTTTCTTATTGCTTTGCTGCCTTCTTTAAGACACCTTCGTAGATTCAATCAGTTTATTTTATTTTTAATCGAAGGCTGCTACAGGCAGCTATAGGGGAGGGTTCCTCCAGCCATTCTGGCTAATGAGCAGCACGGCAGTGTGGGAAATGTAGTTTAACAGCAGGGCCTTTTGCAATCTCTACCATTGGGTGCCTGGCCTTCACAAACTACAATAGTTGCCCTTGTATCGCCAGGGAGGGAAAGCATGAGATTTTAAAACTTTTTAGGCTTTACCAAAGTTGCTTAATGGTTCTGAAAATTAAAATAACCTTGGGAGACATCCGGACATTATGGAATATTCATGGGAAAAAAGGTTAGTGGTTCAAATTCAGATTTGCCCCTCCCACTTTTCCTGCATGGTTCAAAACTGCTTCAAAAGTCAAAAGTTGGAAGTTTTTAACGGATTTCTGACTCTTCCAAACGAACCTATCTAACCCTATACCACATTACTAAAAATATTGTGCATAAAATTACCCACAGGCTGCATGTATAAGTTATATATGAAACATAAATTAATTTAGTGATTAAACTGGGGTCCCATCACCGAGTATTACGTGCAAGTATTCCAAAATCTGAAAAAGTTTGAAATTGAAAACACTTCTAGTTCCAAGAATTTTGGATAAGAAAGACAACCTGTATCATGGTTTTTCATCTTCAGCTCTACAACTAACTTCATTACTTTCTCTTTTAATTTTTGGTTTCAATTCTCTCTCCTTTTTTTTACCCACCTACTAACTTTGTTGAGGCCTGGTCTGAAGAGGAGTAGAGGGACCCTTTGGTGATGAGGCCTGATACTCTTGAAGTAGAATGTGAATGGGAGCCCACCATTTCTGTAGTGCCGGGGGGGGGGGAGTAATTCTTCTCAGGATGATGGGAATTGCTCCACAGACAGACTTGATTGTGGTGAGAATGTTTCACATGAAATGAGCCAGAGACTTTGCCTGACCCTGGGAATGATGCAAGGGAGAAGGTAGAGGATGAGTTATTGCCTATAGCTCAGTGCCTTCAGTTAAGGTGAGATAATGCTTTGCAAAGGCAATTAAGGTTCTCACAGCATCTAAAAGATAAACAAAATACCAGGTGGTAGATAATTAGTGTCCCCATGGAAATAGTCAGTTTCTTATGTCAACTTTGTGAGTTGTTCTTGTTGAGAGCAACTTTGCATTTTCAAGAGAAGGTTATCCTGTTTGGATGAGCTCCAGGATAGAAGATTTTGGGCCTTGCCTTCATGTCATGTTTCCTGATTTGGAATGTAGAGTCATGTTTTGAATATAGCTTTTAGTCTAAGTTCTGTGAATTTCTGGCTTTACTTTCTATAGTGATTTGTGTGGTTTACTGCATCAAGATTATTATGACTGTAACTTGCATTATGGAATGTTCCTTGAAACCAGTACTTGAAATGTATTCATGCTTCTGCCTTTTATGTATACTTTGAAGAGACTTTTCTAGTTTTTACTTTGGAATGTATTTTTGAATGAGCCTTTTCTATATTGCACTTCTTTTTACAATAAACTTTAACTCAGTTGAATGCTTCTTTGTTGGCTGAGCATTATTTTGGGTACAGAGGTGTCAGATCGGTGGCTGGGCTGCAACAAACTCAATCCTAACTAACTTTATTTTCCTCTTCTGATTCACTGGGCCCCCTATCCAATAGCACAACCAGAAGCTGTTCTTAAGTCTCTGGTTTTGGCCCAAAAATTCTCGGAGACTCATATGTTTCTGACAAAAGAATCCATTTTTTATTATTCTGACTATTGAGGCATCTTTATTTTCACAGTAGTCAGGAAGCGTTAATTAGGAGATGGTAAAACAATCTGCCAAGGGAAGAGGAAGGAACAAACATATTGGCATCATAGCTTTGCTGATCATTCCATCCACAGGGAATACTTCTGCCAAAACCCCACAAAATTATGACAAAACATTGGCACTGCTTTTGGGTGAAAAAGACAATGCTTGTTGGGGGCGGTGTTAAATGGGGATATCTATTGGATCTCCCGGTTACGCAGCTGAAGTGGGTTGACAAAACACAGGTTTTGAACTATAAAATTACAAGAAATCCAACCAAACTGCTATCAAACTTTGACATTAGTTTGAGCGTGGTAGCAAATTTCAGGAATCATAGATAACAACAGAGAAGAAGGCAAAGTTTACTGTCAGGAGTTAAACATTTTTTAACTGATCATTCTTTGAACCAACTAGAAAGGGAAATCCCTTTCTTTCTAGGTATGTTTTGTGATATTTATTTATTTATTATTCGATCTTGTATGCCGCAACTCCCTGAGGGCTCGGAGCGGCTCACAACACAGTATAGAAACACAGAATGGAAACACTATAAAAGCAACTTAACATTAATTAATACCAGATTAAAATTCAAAGTTCGAATGCCAACCGAAACAGATGAGTCTTACAGATGATGCAGCTCAGAATTGTAGGCTATGAGGAGCCAAAATTAGGGGCAATCCTGTCAATAAGAATTCTGTTCCCCTATAACAACTGAAAATACCTCATATTTAGAACTCCTATATTTGCTGTGTTAATAACTTTGTTTGCCTCATTTCTTTGGGCGCTTAAATTGTATTTAAACACCCAAAACTTTTTAAGTTACTCTAACACTGTGAATACAAGGCTACGAATCCTCCGCTCTACTTTTACACTTTTGTAGAATGCAATGTTAAACCTTTTTTGAGGGGGGATGGAAATTTAAATTGGAAAGAAGTGAACCTCCTAGCCAAAAGTGTAAAAGCATCATTCAATCAATTGCAAAGATTCCCTTCACTTGCAATTAGTGATGTGGAAACGCTCAGAAAGTTGATTGAGAGAAGAACAAAACGGACATTCCTTATGTGGGGCTTTTCTACAGTGGCACTGCGAATCTCATCAAGAGCTCCATCCATCTGTTTTCAGTGAAGTTGGAGGCTGGAACCTTTCACAGAACTGCTGGGCTCATCAACATTGCCTGCTTATGGGCCAGACCTACAAAGGAAACAATCAACATGAGAGAAACGCCAATTCACTTTCACTATATTCTCCAGTCTGTCTTTCTCTCTCTGCAGACTCACACATTGCCTTAGTGATTACGATCCTTTTGCTTATGATCTGAATGAAACAAAAGCTTTGACTGGTAGTGTCTATGCTTCATAAATTTTATTTCACTTGAAAGGTCAGGCAAAATGGACAAAATAAATTGCAGTCTTTTGGGGAGATGGGGGACAGGAAATACAGAAGACTCCTGATTGTGAGAATTTTAATGTAAGGCAGCTTTCAATCTGTCTGCAAGTGAGCCAGGGCTTATAACAGGTTTTGGGAACACTTGAGGACCCATAGGAGCAAGGGGAAAATCTATCTTCCCTGGTCCCATTGATGGAAGCCGTTCTGTCTGTGAAGCAGCCTTGTTGGATCCTGGCATTAATATATCACATGGCCAATGTTTGTGTTGTGTTGTACATAAAAGCCAAAACTGGCTAACAAGTGATCGGGTTAAAGAGATGCTGGCCTTTGGTTTACAACAGCAGTGCCTTGACCTTGCAATTGGGCGTTTGCTATAGTTATGTTCCTTAAAATAAAAAAAGCAAGAACTGCATTCATGTATTTAAAAAAACTGTCTTCTCACTGAAGGTTACATGTGCTCTGATCTCATTTTCAATGTTTTATCACTGCACAAAAATTCATCTATAGATAATGCAGAGGTAGAGCCCCATCTTGTGGCCATTTAGTTCCTGCTTTAATTACCAGTATTTGTTTTGTTTTGGGATTTTTTTACGAAGTTATCTACTATGTTTTGGTTAAACAGTCTGAGTCTCAATTAGGGAACGAAAAAAGAGGGATTTAAATCTACTATTTTGTTGTTGGTTTTTTGTTTAGATAAAATCTCCAAGGCTATACAGTATATCTGATATATTTTGCAGTTCCAAGACAGCTGTTTCTATTCCTTTTTCTGACTACAAAATTTGGAAAAAGTAAAGACCCAGGTTGGTAAATTATTACAATGTGGTCAGACTATATTTCCTTAAGGGTCCCCATCATTTGACGAATAGTCACATTTTATAATCCACTGCTTTCAAAACACTAAGAAAATATTCAGACACAAGTTATGAACACTGAGCTTAATCCTCTGTTATTTACCTAGAAGTCCCACCAAGTTTCTTGGATTTTATATTCATGTGTATTTGCAGCCCTTACATTTGTCATGAGGGCTCTTCTTTCATGGGAAGCTTTCAGCGCTGCTCAATATTTTATACAGGTGAAAGGTGTTGACAAAAACATTGATCTAGATACCTCTGCTATCTTCATCTAAGGCCCTACATTTCCTCTTGACCTCCAAAGAGTTCTACTTGTATTTCAGAAACCCCTGTTTCTTCAATATATAACTCCACCCTCTGGAGGGTACAAAAAAGACTTTAAACATTATTAAGGAGAAGTACTTTGTAAGGCTGCCCTAAGTCCCCTTCAGAGTTTAGAAGAGCAGGATATAAGTAAAGGTAAAGGTTTCCCCTTGACATTAAGTGTGTCCAACTCCGGGGGTGGTGGTGCTCACCTCCATTTCCAAGCCGAAGAGCCAACATTGTCTGTAAGCACCTCCAAGGTCATGTGGCCAGCATGACTGCATGAAGTGCCGTTACCTTTCTGCCAAAGTGGTACCTATTGATCTACTCACATTTGCATATTTTGAACTGCTAGGTTGGCAGAAGCTAGGGCCAACAGCAGGAGCTCGCCCCATTCCCCGGATTCAAACCACCAGCAAGTTGAGCAGTTCAGCGGTTTAACCCGCTGTGCCACCGGGGCCCTGGGCCAGGATATAAGCATGGCAAATAAATACAATAATTTGAGAGGGTAATTCATGTCCCCCACATAGGTTTCTCAAGGATGTAATTGGCCTTTTGAGAACTGAAATGCTACGGATAATCCAGAAAAGTCAATTTATTTGTTGCAGAAATATCTGTTCTAGAAACGTCTGCAACAAATAGCTTTAACAGTCATTAAAGCTACTTGTTCTCCTACAGTCAGATATGTGAATGATCTTTAGTTCTTCATTCCTTCTCCACTTACCTGCTCCTGATCAAGTAGCTTCAGGACTAAAAGTGTTGCTCCTGCAATAGGAAGCTCTGGAACAAACAACAACTGTAGCATAGCGCAGCATGTTCTTTGGTGGCATGGAGGCACACCCCTTAATTCACCTTGAATAAACAAACCGACACCAACTCTATACAAAACCTGAAATATTTTACTTTTAAAATTTTGATCTAAGTTTACTTAGATTTCATGGACTTGATACAAGAGCATTTGATATGAATCAGTAAATAAAACACTGTAATAGATAGCCACAATAAACTTTGTTAGAAATGTACATGTTGCGAAAATAATAATAACCATAATAATAACAATAATAATAAAAAAACCAGCATGATGTCTGCGTTATATTATAGAAATGCTTGACAAGAACAAGATACTAGGGAAGCTTAAAAAACCTGCTCGCCATAACCCTGGGGCCCTATTCAACTAACGTTTTTGTCTCCTAGAGTTCTGACCCAGCCTCAACATCATTACTGTAGAAAGGTTAGTTAATAAGGCCTCAGTTGTCTTCTGTAGCTGTTTTTTTTCCTCATGGACATCACATCCAGGTAATGTGTATATAAACAAAGCTCATAAGAAATGTACAAATATAAAAAGCTACAAACATTAATAAATTACATCATCACAAAACACAGAAACACTTCACAAGGTGCTAATAAAATAATTGTATCCCCTCATAATACAAGAATTGAAACAAGGAGCTGGTATCATAAAGTTTGAAGATTCTTCTTCATAATGTGTCTTAAATAGATCTTTTTTTATTTTGTACGAATAACTGATTCTTTATAAGGCTGCACAAAGTTTTCATTGTTTTTCAGGCAATGCCAAATTTTATTTTTTTAAGAAAGGAAATATAACGCAATAAAAACAAGGACCAAACCCAAAGTTTCTCTCTTAGAGTCAAGAACCTAAAATACAACTGTTTGTAATACTCAGCAAAAAACTTGTATAAAGGTTAATGAATTATTCTATAGAAAGAAATGCCTAAAGATAATTTGCTCTTATAAAAAGAAGGTATTTTAAAAAGCTATTTACAGGCTACATTCTATGAAAAAATATGCTTTAGGAAACGTATCTATAAATGAAAACCTGGGATTGCCTGAGAAACAAATTTAACTCCTTAAGTGTTGATATGCAGACAAGCAGGTTTGATGTCAAATAATGCACTCTGCACCAAACACTAAGAGAGTGAAGAGACAACAAGTATCCAGTTAAACTGTCAATAAGCTTGGCTCTCATCTTAACACAGCAGCCTTGTTCCTTCAGATGAACACATCTGATAGGAAGTGCTTTGATATGGATGCCAGAAGCCTTAGATATATCGCTGACAGAACCACACAGTCTGTGCTTTCATCACATGCCTTGGGATCAAGGCTTGCCCAGACGGCGAGCCATTATCTTTCAGGTATTGAATGGGTTTATGGGCTTTCCTCTTCTTTTTTGGAAAAAGCCTCAAAGAGCTTGTGCTCATCTCACATTTTTGTAGCACTCAGCTGCCTGCACATCCACCTCCCCAAAGAAGCATCAGGGAATGGAGCAAATGACGTGCTTGGTTGTGTTCTCTGTTGTCCCAAGACAACTTCTTTGCTTATTTATTTCTTGTGTTTGTACATGATCAAGGCTGAATGGGGGAAAAAGGAGGAGAGGAGGAGGCGGCGGGGAGTACCTGGCTACAAGTAGCCCATATATGTTCCCTGTAACATACTGGCCTGAATCCAGTTACTGGTCCTGACTAAAGGAGGCCCATAGAATCAACTGAACTTGCATAAGAGAAGAGTTACCATGCAGCAATGTGTTCAATGGATTTTCTCTACTTTCGACTAGCAATCAGTATAGACCCTGGGGGTAGGAGTGTTAATACGGTGCTTCTTTTATGATAAAAATTGGCATTACTTTGCTTTGGTGCAGGAGTTTACACATTCCTTCCATCCACCACAATAATGACTGACATACTCTTTACTTGGGAGAAGGGCTAAGAATGCAGTCATTTTCTTACCTTTTTAAATAAAAAAGTAACAAAACAACAGACAACAAAAAGGGGCAGCAACATTGTTTTGTAACCAATTGAACCATTAAAATACCATTGCAAGTTCTGGGAGAAAAAGATCCTAAGTGATTAGTGCCTTTTTGAAAATAAATGATTGCATCAACAATAGTGCACTCATAAACTGCTGTGTGAACCATTAGGCATAGTTCAAAGGTCATTGCGAGGTAATAGCAATCTTAGGGACATGTTTCCAAAAAGCTAGAAGATAACTAAGTAACATGGCAATCGTCTACTTCCTTACTTGGGATTAAACTTTACTGAATGCAGTAGAACTTACTTCTAAGGCATCATGCATAGCGCTCTGAGCATACGATATCATATTACCTTTGTGAATTCCTTTCCTTTTCTACCCAGTGAGATCTCACAATACTATGATGATAATAACTGAAAAAGGGAGACTAAGGTGTTGGTAGTGGCAGTGGGTGGTGAATTTGCTCTGGATTTTGTCTGAATTTTAAAGAAGCTATCCAAGGTGCTGAATGTACTCTGGGCCTAGTTTCACCACATTCAATAGCTCTCTTAAAGTTCAGACTATACAACCCATCCAACAAATATCAAAGTAACCAGCTGCCATTGCATGTGGGATGCCAAATCAGGAGATAATATTGCAGAAAAAGAACAAGATCTGCCTGCAGTCCAATACACCAGTCTTTGTGAGAAACTGAACCATTGGCTTCTCTTCCACAAAAGTTTTTTCCCCAATGATTTCAAACACTGCAAATAAAGCATGGGATCTCAGCAAACAAATTAGTTTCAAAATAACACGGACACATCATCCCTAGTGAACAATGGGCATCATTCCAAAACAAGAACCCTGAACTACCAACATGTAGGAGGAGAAAACAGGCCTCTGTTTCCACTATTGTGTAAATAAGCCCACTTAGTACAGCTGACTATTTAAAAAACAGTCACTGTTTTCAATTCTTACAGTGGGCCTGCCCTACCCTACCCATTGGGGGTTCATTCTATGACCTTTGTGGATACCTAAATCCATGGAGGCTTAGGTCACATTATATACAATGGCATAGTGAAGTGGTGTCCCTTATATAAAATGACAAAATCAAGGTTTGTCTTTTAGAATTTCCTGTTTGAATATTTTGAACCCATGGATGGTGGAACCTGTGGTTGCAGAATCTGTGGATACAGAGGGCTGACAGTACAGAAGTACCAATAATGCCCCCACCCTCAGTTATGTGCATCTGTTTGTGAGATATTTGTTAAAGGGTTTTTTTAAAAAAAAGTTCCAACAAGGCTACTTTTATTACATATTGATTTGCAGTGATGAAAGCAAAGCTAATGAGCATGGACAGCATGGAAATTAGTGCTTTAAAAACTGCAAAACTCTTACAGATAAGAAAAAGGAAGATTGGAAATCTGTTTGTGAGCATGTAGTCAAGCATCAACAGAAGAAATCCCACTGACTTTTCAAAGAGCTGCATGAGACTATTATGAGACTTTGCCCAAATCATAACCCCACTGGATCTGATTTGTGATCCATTATGTTTGAGAATTCACCTTGGATTGCACATAAAATAAATAAATTCTCTCATGGCCATTTGATGTCTGGTTACAGGGGACATTTTTAGTGGTGCTGAAGTGCAATTTCAATTCTTGTTTTGAGCAAAACATATTTAGCATGATCTGAGTAAAGAAAACCAAATATTGCATTATGCAATTTCCTTCTTGAAGGTATTATCACACAATAACGGCAGAAATCACTTTTCTCTACAAGTCAAATCAATTAGAGCATTTTTTTAAAAAACCTCTCATCTCCTGCCACTTAACCAGATACCTCTTTAAAATTGGTACAGCTTTGATAAATGAAGTGTAACTGGAAATTAATGTGCATACTTTTAAAAACAACTGCTTTTTCTTCACTTATAAACAAGTTAAAGGGATACTTTCCTAAAACTGGAATGATCCTCAGCATCTCGGAGTATTAACTTTTTGCGAACTAGTCACTCTCAGCAATTTGAGAAAGGACATCTATATTAAAAAATATTTATAGCAGTATTCTGTACATGTTTAACTGCTGAAAGTTAAAAAGAATTTATTAAAGTGGTGGCAAAAAGTTAACTGGTATTGTCCCTAAGATGTCACCCAATACTACTGCGGTCCTTCAAGAGTTGAAGAGTTAGTGTCAGCTCAGGGCATTCTGAACTTGGATACAGTCCCAACTGTGGCTGCGTTCTAAAGGAGAAGCTTTCCATTCCGATGGATTTTCAAAATCTTCCCAAGCCTTTGCTTAGCCGTGGCCATGCCTTTTTTTGTACGTTTCCCTGGAGACAGGAGAAAAAGGGGGAGCATTAGGTCACATAAACCACATTTACAATGAGAAATGTCTAAAAACTGTCTCATCAGGAAAGATTAAGCAAATCATTTAGAAAGTGCTCCATAACATTACAACTTTCTGGGAACAAATAGAACATCTTCTATGTTCTACAGACCGTGCATGAGCTATGTACCTCATAAAAAGAGAATTAACAAACATGTGTGTAATGCCTGCCTTAACCAAATAATTACACTGGCCTCCAATTTGATTCCAAGCTCAATTCAAGGTGCTGGTGTTGACCTACAATGTGTTTTTTCTATTGCTTTATTGGTTTTTATTGGCTTATTGCTTCAGGAGCCTCTGTGGGCTAGGAGGAAATACAGAAATGTTTTAAATCAATATATTGCTTAGATCCTCCCAATCCATTTGTAGGTATGACTGCAGCATAGATTGATACCAGTGAGAGAGCAGTGGAAAAGGAGACCTCCCAAATCACTACTACTCGTATGTACTTTTATCCGTTTTACAACTCTTGCTCCCTGATACACTTGAAGTCTTTGTGCTTAATTGTTGTTGCCATTATTTGCTGTCACATCAGCTTCAACATAGTGACTGTACAACTAAGAAATGTGGTCATCAACAGCTTGCAAATTGTGTGAAGAGTGTGAAGATTGTTGCTAATCAGAGCCATAGCTTCCATTATTAAGTTTATCTATTTGTAAGTGGGTCTTCCTCTTCTATTGCCTTCTATTTACCCAGCATTATTGCCTTAGTTAATTAAGATAATTTCACTTCAGAATGTGATTCAAAAATAAATCCCAGTGCTAAGAGATATAGAGTTGTAATAACTAAAAAATCCATCAAAATAATGTCTTTTACCAGTGACGACAAATTAATTAATTATAAAGAAAACTGGTGGGGTGGATCACTTTTTTCTTTCTTTGTACTCTGACTCTGTATGGAAAAAGTACTCGAAATTACTTACTCAGTTTTTAACCCACTTTCTTACTGATATAGGGATTCAAGATGGCAAAAAGTAAAATGTTGTAATTACTAGGCATGGTAACAAATCGAAAAATGGCGATTCTAAAATCAAATGGGGGGGGGATTTTTTTTTATTAGTATATCAAAGACTTACAAAAAAATTCCCAAAAATGTCAGAAATGTAACTTAAGTACTAACGAAATTCGTTAGAAATTCGTATGCCAGAGCATGCGCTTTCCAGATGGTTTTGGCCTACAACTCCCAGAAATCCTAACAGCTGGTAAATTGGCTGGGATTTCTGGGAGTTGTAGGCCAAAACTTGAATCAATCACACTGAATTCTAGATGGGACTCTCCAAATAGGAAGGAGGGGGGGAGGGGGTATTCTATTCTTGGAAGCAGCAAAAGAAAAGGAGGAGGAACCCCCCCCCCCTCGCTCCTCGCTGCCTCTCTCTCACCCCGATCCCGAGGGAGCGAGGGCCCAAGTTTGCCCAGGCTGGTCATATACCTACATTCTATGCACATGCAATAATACAACAGTAATAGCAATGGGAATAAGAAGAGGTAAAATTCAAACCGAAGTGTTCTGAGTGGTCCCTGCTTCATGCGGTGCAAACGGGCTCTTCTTTGTGAGCCCGGGAAATTAGCCCGGGAAAAGACAGCGTTTTCTGCTTGGGTGCACACACATACATATTCTTTGGGGTTGCTGCAGAATCTTCTCTATGAGGCCGGGATTCTGCAACAAATCCCCCTCCCAAGAATATGTATGTGTGTGCTCCCAAGCTGGCTTTTCCCCCGGGCTAAACGGAGCCCGTTTGCACCGCATGAGCCCGTTTGCATGAGGCAGGGACCACTCAGAATACTTCGGTTTGAATTTTACCTCTTGTTATTGTTATTACTGCTGTATTATTGCATGTGCATGGAATTAGGTATGACCAGTTGGATTACTTATAATATTAGTCAGTGGCACTTACAGTAGCATTCATTCTATTATACATTAGGTTGGTTTCTCACCCCAATACTCTTTGATGCCTTAGATCCTGGCAGGGCAGGAGAGGCAGGGAAGCCTGGAAAAATGTAAACAGAGGATTACTCAGAAGTAAATCTGCAAAGGAGGGCCCTTCATCCAAAGTGCCCTCCTTTGCAGATTTACTTCTGAGTAATCCTCTCTGTTTACATTTTTTCCAGGCTTCCTTCCAGCCGAGGGAAGGAGCGAGTTTAGGGCTTGCCTTGCCATAATATTGGCAAGGGAGGCGGGAGGGTGGTGAGAGAGAAGGAGGGTGCCCCCCCTTATGCCCCCCCTTACGACCTAATAACGACACTTAAGAAAATCCTGGCCCCGAGGTTCTAAAAAGAAAGTCCACTTCCTGGTTGGCGTTCCAGGTGCGGAAACGCTCGAAAGTAGCATTTCTTACGAATTTCTTACGAATCATTTAATTTTCATAACTTTTTTCCCATGCCTAGTAATTACCATAGGAATTATAAAAAGTATTCAGCACAAAACTAGTTCCAAACTAAACTTGTCTATATAGATAAACAACTTGGTTTTCATTTAGTCTTATTGATCTTATTGTTCTAAATAAATATATTTACAGGATGATATACCATGCCCTTTTTATCCTACATTGATGAAAATTGGCAATATGGGTGAAATTCACCACTGGATTTGCTGGTACCAAACTGGTCTCAGATTTTCCCTGTTCCAAAGTGACAGCATCTTCATGATGCCAGTCTGACTTATGTCACTGGAATCTGGGTGGAAAAGGTATATTGTCCTCAATATTTACAAAGATGTTTACATACTTGCCTGTGGAAAATATTGTGTTACTTCTAACAGTGATGGGCAATGAGGAAAGACATAAGGGGAAAAGAGGGGAAGAAAACAAGAATCACTTTTTTTGCAAATACATACACATATATGTGATTTCGTATAAGCATGCCTTATAGAAACATGGATTATTTTGTGCATTGTTTCCAAAAAGAACTAGTGTGGAGAAAATCTGGAAGGAGTACTCTGTTGATGACAGAGGAAATGAAAGTACCTGACTTGCCTGGATACCCATGGGGCAGATTATGTTTGATTTGTACATCTAGTGTCAAAATTACCTTTGGCAGCTGCATTATTCTGTGATGATGATGATGGCCTCCGCTGTGTAAGGAAAACTCCCGGAGCCATGGGCTGAGGCCCTCTATTTACTTGGGCCACCCCAAATGTGCTTGCACCAGCTGTGTACTCATGGTCTGCTAAACTACTGCTGTGGGACTCCAGCTTGGGTTCAGGAGAGCTGCCTTCCTGAGGGAGCTTATTTGCATTGTTGGGTGATAATTTCTTTTTGGCATTCTTTTTCTTCTTGCCCTTTTGTTCCTCCTTTCAAAAAGAAAATACCCGACATTATCTTCTGAAGAGTAAGCATTAGACTATTTCATGCACACCATAATCAATTGATGTCTCCCAGTCTATGAGATAAGACATAGCCAAGAAATGTCAGCAAGGCAATAAGGGCTAAACTGCAGAGTCCACACTGTTTTTATTGTTCATTTGTTTTACTGGGCATTCTTGTAGTTGCTTTTAATTCTATTGACTACCTAACTACATAGATCTTTTGTATGAAATGTACATCTATTATTTAAATATTTTCATTAAGTATGTTCAATAAACACATCTAACCCCTCCACTAAATACAACAAAACACAAATAAGGAAACAGAAAAACAGAAAAAAGAGATATGTACTATCCGACACAAAACCTGTGCTCCTCCATCCTTTTAGAGAAAGTACTACTACTAAGCAAATCCACCTGTACTCACCCTTATCCCACATCTACCTCAACCTATATGCATATATACTTTCTCTCTACCTTAAAAAGTTGACTTCTCATTTTGTCAGAAGAACATACAATTTTGTCCTTTAATTATAACTTCCATGCCTTACATTCTTACGTTTTCATTTTTTTGACCTTTTCCAATTTCAACAACAAAAATTAATTCACAAACGCCTTCCTTGCAATTCCATCTTTTTCTTAAATTCACTCAAAAGTAAATTATTCTTCAAAAACGGTTGACATCACCTCCTTTTCTCTTAGTATCAATCAGAATAATGTGTAAGTTGTGCTGATCTTAGCCAAAAGGCCAAATAGCATTTTAAGGCTTTAATCTTTTTTTTAAAACCCATAAAACATATAGTACATATGAAGGGGATTTAGGAGTATTAGTAGACCATCTTGAACAGGGGTCAACAGTATGGTGCACCAATTAAAAAGCAAATGTCGTTCCAGGATACATCAAGCAGTGTCTAGATCAAGGAAAGTAATAGGACCACACTTTTCTGCTTTGGTCAGATCTCATCTGAAATAATACTGTATCTACTTCTGGGCATCACAATTCAAGATGGATATTCACAAGATGGAATATGTCCAGTGAAGGGCAACCAAAATGATCAAAGTTTTGGAAGTCAAGCTCTATGAGGAGTGGCTCACAACAATATAATTATACAAATCATCTCAATAACACACACAAATCTATCCAATTTAAATTAAATCAACAGTTAATAATGAGGCAAACAATATAATATGAAATAAAAGGATGGCTTGGCTTAGGGAGCTGGAGAAGAAAAAGCTGGAAAGTGGCATGATAGCCTGGTTTAAGTATCTGAAAGGATGTCACGCTGAGGAGGGGGTAAGTTTGTTTTCTGTTGCTTTCAATGGCATGACATGGAGCAATGGATTATTTCAGGAAAAGAGAATCTACTTAAACAGAATAACTTACTGATGGTAAGAACTGTTCAACCGTTAGCCTTTGATTGCTGAGTATGGATAGCTTTTACCTGTTAATTTTAATCTGATGCTTGTTGTTCTTCGTTTATGTTTTACTAGCTTGGGGACCCGGCGGTGCCCGGGTTATTTGAGAAATGTATTAGTTGGTCTTTAGCAATTATTTATGTGGCTCGCAGTGGTGTCAGGAAGTTAGTGAAGGCACTGCGAGTCCCATCGTCCATCGTCTACCCTCCTCCAAAGTGCAGCAAAATGTTGCCCTTCACTGGACATATTCCATCTTGTGAATATCCATCTTGAATTGTGATGCCCAGAAGTAGATACAGTATTATTTCAGATGAGATCTGACCAAAGCAGAAAAGTGTGGTCCTATTACTTTCCTTGATCTAGATACTACTTCTATTAATGTATCCTGGAACGACATTTGCTTTTTAATTGGTGCATCATTACTGTGCCAAGTTTGGTATCGATCAGAAATTGGAAGAGGGTCGCAGCGGCAGACTTGGGAAGTGAGTAGAGGTAGTTCAAGTCCCATCATCCCTGGTCCGCCCTCCTCGAAACTGCACCAGGACGTAGAGTGGGTCATGGGGGCTGTGTGTGCCAAGTGTGATCTGTATTGGTCCTTTTTGGTGGCCACAGTGGTCTGTGGGAACCAAAGTGTTTGAAAGTACTACAAATCCCATAATCTCCCCCAAACTGCACCAGGACGTGAGTTGTTGGGTTCAGTGTGCTCTGAAAATCTATTGTGTCAGTCTCCCAAACCCTTCCAGTCTGTTCAGTTGCTGATGAATTCCTCTGTGTTTGCTGTGTGGCATAGGAAAGGGTTAAGGGAGAGGCAGTAAGCAGGCTCATGCAAATTCCACACAAGGAACGCTGGGATGCCTGCCTGGGGTAGAGGGAACACATCAAATGTAGGATGAAATTCTCCCCAAATGAAAGCATTACTTGGGTAGTGAGCCCTAGTGTTTGGGGAGGACATTGGCAGTGTTTGGGCTACATGTTAATGGCACTCACTGTAACCTGCAATGTCAGATGAGGGAGTGCCTTTGGAGGCTTCTCAGCACTTGGAATTATAGCCTGCTTGTGGAGGCCCAAGGCTGTCTGTGTAAGTTGACACTTACTCCACATACATACATAGATCTTTTTCTCTTTTATTATGTAGAGAGATATGATTGTGAGCTGCTCCGAGCCCTCGGGGAATGGCGGCGTACAAGTCCAAATAATAAATAAATAAATAAACAAACAGTTGAATATGCTGCCTCAAAATGTGGTGTTCCTTCTCTGGAGGTTTTCAAGCAGAGGTTAGATGACCATATATTGAGAGTGCTTTGATTATATGTTCTTGGATAGCAGAGGGTGGCCCTTGGGATCTCTTTGGATTCTATGATTTTACATAATTGCTACTTTCAGTTCTTAGGCCAGGGCCTCCAAGATTCCTTACGATAAAAGCAGAATCTTTTGTGATTAGGTGGTATCCCTCAACATGCACAAGAAAAAATGAATGTATGAAGAGTAGACATTTCTAGTGGAGCAAATATATATTTGGTTAGCTCACCTGCTGGGATAACTTGGCAGCAGCAGCTGCCAGTCCAGTTTCAATTGAGGCAACTCTTGTGCCTTCTCGGACAGGTCTATCTTGCCGAGGAACTGATGGACCAACTCTTGCTAAATACAGAAAGAAAAAGAAAAGGCAACATTAAAAACAAATGAATGCAAAGTTGGATGTTGACAGTCCAACTTGTTTAACTGATATCCGTCGATTTGAGTGAGCTTGTCTTTATTGTGTAGGACAGGGTTTTGTGAGCTCATTCATACTAGAGAATTATAGTGTAATAATCTATTGTAACTGTCACGGTCCCATCCTATATAATCTTGGGATTTGTAGTTTAGGGAGTGGCCTTTGGAATTCTCAACCACAAAAATCCCAAGTTTATATAGAATAAATGGCTTGAAATAGCAATCAGTAAGTAAGAATAACATATTAGGGGCAACATTTCCAATCACTTAAGAAGTTGAGTACATTAAATTTCGGACATGACAAACATTATAGAACAATGTGATTTAGGAACTTGGATAGAAAGCATCAAAAGTAAGGGGTATTCTGTTTGGAGTTGTTGCACAGAAGGACTAATCCAGATCTTGCAGTCTGCCCTTGTACTGTGTATTGTAGATGCCATGCAAAGGCCACCTATTGTTAGGGAGAGTGAGTTTTGATGTTAAGCTTTCAGACTTTCCACTCCACACATAATAGAAGCTTTGGAAGAGGTGTGCGTGTGTTTTAGAGAATGATTTTAGTCAGAAAAGTTGTGCAAGATCTAACTATTTCCCAATTGCACCACACTTCTGACATAAAACTTCTCTACTCACACCTATCACTTTCTTTAACCAAGTCAAAATTTATCTATGGTTTGATCCTTTGGTCATTCAAAGCAACTTTGAAAAACTTGGCCTAACAGACCCTCAGAAAATCCAAAACTATATGTCTGATTGTCATATGTTTAAAACAAAAGCCAATTGCTGCCAGTTACAAAATGTGGTTTGTGAAGCCTGTCTATGGAATTCCTTCAAAATATTATCTCTGATGGCCACAAAAATTCAGACTTCAAGTAAAACTAAAACTGAGTGAGGTCAATGGGAATTGCATGCCAAAGCATCTTGAAAAACCAAAGGTCCCACACTCCTGGATTACTAGAGTCCAGTCAAGATAATAGTTCTGTTGGGACTTGAGGAATAGTAAGGACAGCAAAGCAAAGAGGCTACATGCTACTAGCCAGGACCACATATTTTCAGCACCAAATATATACTGAAATACACCTGAAATTGGCATTGAACACACCCAACCCTAACAGTTTGGGGATTTTCATATGCTTTCAATGACTGATATCACTTATTTTGTGGATTCTACAAACCTCCAATAATGAAGGGGTGTAGTTTCTGCATGTAAATGATGTCAAAATGGATTTTATTCTGTATACCTAAATTTAAGATATACTGTAGAAACATCACCTGTTGGACTATACGGCGCATCATCTGAACTTTTCCTCTTCTTTGATCGGGACTTGAATACTGGATTATCTTCATCTGATTCAAGGGAGGGATACACTAAATTGAGAGAACAAAAATCGTAAGAGATTCTGATATGGCCATGATGGTATCTTTCATATATGTAAAAAATTATGGAATAACAGCACAGATCTTAAACAGCCTACAGTATGAAATACCTGTGATCATATACCAGATTAACTTTGTGGTCAAACACAGAAATTAGCAACTATAGCAGGCCATGAGCCTGCATAGACTGACAAACAAAAACAACCCCATAGGACTAGAAATCAACTTCGAAAAAAATGGGTACTGAAGTTGAGCATCACAGGAAGGCCTTACAGCTGATTTTTCTGGAGGCTTTCAGAAAAAGCAGTTCACCCTCTTTCTTTGGCCACAAAAAGAGTGGTCTGAGATTCTGGAAGTCACGAGGGCCACAAAAGCATCTTTGAGAGCTTGTGCATAGCCCTAGGGCTAAAGTTTGTCTATCCCTGTTGTAATATAATTTTGGCACTTCCAGTCAATACCAGCTCAATACAGGACAAAGTATCATTTGTTAGTCCCCCCCTCCATATATGAGGTTTTATTTACATGTCTTAAAAATTAAAAATACATAGGAAAAAGAAGGGGACGACGATGATATATAAGAAACAAAAAAAAATAAAGGAAAATGAAAAAAAGTCTATGTCCCTCCAATCTTTTTCTTTGCTGGATTTATTTTCTTTAAAGTCTTTTTCTTAGCATCCCCTTTTTTATTTATAGTCCACAGTGGGCAAAATATCTATTTTGGATTGACTATATTCTTAAGATTATCTTTTCTTTTTCATATAATCTCTAAAAAGTTGCCAGTCTGTCATTTTCTTTGGTCTTCCTTGGTGTCTTGTTAATAGTTGTGCCAGTTTGTCCATGTTCATTACTTCCATTATTTCATAAACCAATGATCTTTAGTAGGTACTTCCTTTTGCCTCCAATTTCTTTCATACACAATTCTAGCTGCCATAATTAAATAACTGAAAAGCACTTCTTTATTTGCTTCCATTTTCATATCCGTAATCCCTTTATTAGCACCCTTTTATAAGCATATGAAAGAGGACCTTAATTCTCACATCATTCCTATGCTGAAATTGGAACATTTTGTCAATACAAGTTCCTATTTACCTAGTGTGAACTTCAAGAATTTCTGTCTGCATTTATTTATTGGTCCTGAAGTCATCCTGCAATTTCATTTCTGGAACTTTCATGAAATCATAAATTTGGGGAGGGCGCAGATGAACTGAACATTCTTGCTGCTGATCTAATTCCCACATCTTGGTCTTAACTGTACTAATCGTCTGTGCTTGGGAAGGAATCTGAAACTATCTATAATTTCAGCTCTGGCTAAAATTGTACCAAAGCAAGTGTGGAGATTTATAGAGATAGATTATTAGATAATGCTTCAGCCTTGTAGCAACCCACTTTTACTGAGTAGTCCTCAAGGGACGGAAATATGCTACATTCATCTTGTACCCCAGTAATGACATTTGTGATGTGCCGCACCCTTGAGCCCTTTCATTTTCAGTGAATCCCTCATTCCTAGGCCAGATAGCAGCAGGGCCGCTTAGATTAAACCCAGTTAAGTGGGGCATCCTTTAAAATGTGGATTTCATTTTCATTTCTTTCTGCCAGGGCAATATATGATTTTAAAGTAATTGCATCAGTTTAGCCATTGACTGAAAATGTGCTGACCAGATGTAGGACAAACGGAGCCTTGGTGAACCAAATCATCTTACAACAAAGGAAACCTATTAAATGGTAGCATAAATATATACTTAGGGAGAACGCTGGTCCATGTAATACAGCCCTCTCTTCTTTCAGAATGTCATACTTTGGTTCGTGCCTATACATTACACTTTCACAAAGTTTTAAAAGTCATTTAATTTGAGTGATAGGCCTACAGGTACTGTAATTGTAACTTATGCTTATGTTTTGTCAAACACGTACAACTTTTCCAGAATGGAACAGAGTCTTGTTTTCTTTGAACTTCAGAGGACTTCAATGTGTATTTTTAATATTCCGAATGTGAAATGCTGACAGCAGAGATAAATTATATGTTCTTAAAGGGTCAGGGCCAAAGACAACATTTTGGGGGGAAATGACATTGTATGTATATTACGAAACTTTTGTATGCATTTTTTCAATGGACTTGTCAGTAACCATGCACTAAGTTCAGTCCTATTAAAGGCAGTGGTGCTATATTAATGGCTCAAATTTCTCATGAATTCCACCTTTAATGTCTTTAATAACTTTGTGCTCTTACTTTTTAAAAAACAATGGGCAACTCAGGTAAGTCTGGTGGAGGACAATCTTCTATCTCCAAGGGCCTGATGAATTACACAAAATGCCATAAATAAATAAATAAATACGCCACCCCCTCTCCCACCACCCCAATGCAAATCACATTGGAAATGGCAAAAAGCTACTTCTGGTTTTAAAATATTAGGAGGTTTTTTTGGAAGTTTTTACAGTAGTAGAGAGGCTACAACTATTGAAAATGTAAATTGACTGCAATTTTTCGTAGGTTTCGAGAATTAGTAGAGATATGCTTATCATAGATCCTCAGTTTTAAAAATACGGTTTTCACAATTATAACCACTCTTGGGAAGGTGAAGGTCATTTGTATTACTCTTTATGTAGTAGTTTTGTTTAGATGTAAGTTAGTGTTGTAGTTTAGTTAGATGTACTGTGTGTAATATGTTTTCTTTGTTTTATTCTTTGTATGGTATTGTGTCTGTGTTTGGTTAAGTTCCCCTAAATATTGTGTTATATGTCTCAACAGCCAATTTACTTTTTAAATCACATTTGTATATATAAATTAAAATATGACTTACAATGTAAATTAGCTGTTGATGGTCAGGGCTCATGCAAGTTTTTTTATTTATAGGACCACCATAAGTCAAAAGCTTATCTCACCACCTGACCACCACAAAAAGAACACCAGCTGAAATGATACCCTATTCCTGGCAAGAAAGGCTAAAACATTCTGTCTTTCTGCTGGCCGTGTACTATTTCTATCCAAAATCTACAATGTTGTCCCATAGCCCATAAAATGCAAAACATTAGAACTCTATTTGAAGTGCATATCTGATTGTCCAAGGCTTTCTAGCCATACCATCTATAACAGGGGCTCAAAGTAAAGCTGGGAACAGATGAATTGGTTGTTCCAGTGCTAGTATGAGGTCTAATTTCCATGTTATACCACAAAGACTCTTAGTGGTAGTCATTCTTTTGTCCACATTTCTTTAATGCAAACTTTAAATTGGCAATCAGATGTGCTGAATATATTTTGGAGGAAGTGTACAGCACCCTAAATACCGCCTTTAAAATTCACACTGAAGCCCAGAATGAATTCCTAATCTCTCTGAAAAGGAAACCTTCATTTGCCACTATACTATGTTTATGACCCAATTCTTTTCACAAACATTACTTAGCAAATATGAACAATAGTTCAGCTGCAATTTTTTTTTAAAAAAAACATTGCACCATGAGGTCACACAGATTTTTAAAAAGTAAAATAGACTCAATGGAGAGGTACAGATGTTTTGACTTGGAACATACATCAAATTGTACAGATTCTGTAAAAAATTGCAGACCACTAGAAAATATTCAGGTCTCTGGTTCATGATTAATTGCCATGATTAAAGGCACTTCTCTTACCATAGGACCCCCACCACACCTCTGATCATAAACATGAGTATATTTTAACATAAACACGAGTATATTTTAATAGTCCCACAGAAAGAGATGGGAGGAGGCAGGTTTCCTTTACCATAATCAGAATCTTTAAAGCAGGCATCTAAATGGTCCTGGTCCTCGTCATAGTCTTCAATTGTAATGTTATTTTTTGCACTCTTCTTGAGTAACCTCTTGCCTGCATTTTTGTTGTTGCTGCTTCCAGTTTTTTTGGAGTTTGGGGCAGACATAGAGTTATTCTTGGCCTGGTTGGTGCCCCACGAAGGCTGTAGGCAAGAATCTGAAGACTGGAGGTTTGCCATGGACAACATTCCTTGGATGGCTTCCTGTGTGCTGGGAGATGCAGGTGGCTGACTAAAGGAAGAAAAAAAATTCAGCTCAAAATGAACACAGCAGGTCCAGAATAAGCACACAAAGCTATTTACAATTTGGGGTACAAAATTTTATTTATTTATTTCTAATACATGAAGTTTCAAACGTTTTCCATTTGGCAAGATGAGGAAGAGTTTGTACAGTTTTCCAGTAAAAAGGTATTTATATGTGTATGTATGTGAACCTTTGTGCAAAGCAGGTAATGGTTATACCTGTACTATAGGGAATATATCGGCTTTTGTGTAAAATGCACAAAATACACTTTTGTGCTTAAAACATTTTGTGCATTATACAGTCTTTTTGTGAAAAATATTTCACTTGAGCAAACCCTTTTTAAAAGACTGGTCTTTGCACTCTTGTGCAAGGTATACAATTTCACAGCTGCTGATCCTTTTTTGTCAGAGTCATGTGAAGAGATTGTGTCTCATCAAGAATAGTCTCAAACACTTGGAGGGACAAAGGTTGTGCAGGACTGGTCTACACTGAACAGATTAATCCGATGTAAATCTGCCCTCATATCAGCTCCAGGTTCAGCATTCATATGATCAATCTGGGGTTCAGATGAGCCAGATTCCATCCACCTTGCTGGGCTGCCACCTCATTTGTGTTGTCATCATCACAGCTCTTAGCTAGCCACAGAAGTCCATCTGAGCTCCTGAATGCCACAGGCCTCTGCAGGGACATGGGCACAATCTACAGTGAAACACTGACTTATAAGTGAACCAACTTTTGAGTTTTTTGAGATATGAGCTGTTGCTTGGTAGATTTTTTGCTTTGACATGTGAGTCAAGATTTCAGTTATGAGCTAGCCCACTATTTTGAGCAGGGCTTAAAGGTGCAGCCAGGAAAGCTCTTGCTCTTTCCCTTGCTGTTATTTTTGCAATCCCAGGGCTCTGGGAGACTGTAGAAAAGCTGAGGGGCAGGGAGACTATCATCAGCAAACTTCTATCCTGATTCAAATAGGCAAGTTACACAGATACCTCTCATTCTAATTAATAATTGCAGAAGAATGCTACTAAGAGGAAGAAACCAATGTCCTTGGACAGGTTTTCATTGAAACACCCTGCAAGTGAGGAAATCATCACAAAAAGGCAAAAGGCCAATAAAGAAGAAAATTAAGTGATGTCTGAAAGAAAATAGATACTCTACACTTAATAAATCCAACTTTTTTCTTTGAATTCTCTTTTATTATGTATTATAATAATAGGGGACTGGAACGAATACAACTTGTAAGTCAAGGTATCCCTGTATTTCCTTTCCCTGCACTGATCTCTTTTCTCCCTGGGAGGGAAGGGAATGGAGTTTGGAAACAAAGAAAAAAATTCCCTTTGAATTTTTCAAAAATATTTTTGGGCATTTATATTTCTCAAGTCAATGGCAGTCTCTGGTTTTGTACCTTTAAACTTCAGATTAAGCAGCAAGTGGAAGACATTCCTGTTAGGGAATTACGAGTTGTTGTCTAGCCTACTCCTGCCATCTGCAGCAGCAAATGCCAGGGGAAAGGGGATTACTTGGGGGGGGGGGGTTCCTGGTTTGACACATAGAAAGATCACAGCAGTTCTTCCCCAGCAGAACAAGGGGTATCTAGGAGCTTGCTCTTCCTAGTCAGGAAAATCAATTCAAAAGAGGGAGTTGGTGCTAACATTAGTCCGTTCCCATCAGCCTGCTCTAGCACACATTAAAAACGGGATACTGCAAAATCTGAAAATGTCCACATGGGCAATTGAGATAATGACAGCTTTGCTTTCTGGTAGTTCTATATACAAATTTTCTTTATCCATAAAATTGTTTAAAATATTGTATTAAGTTATATGTGAAACATAAGTGAATTTAATGTTTAGCCTTAGGTCCTATCTCCAAGAAAAACCGTTTATGTATACATGTATATGCAAATACAGGTACTCTAAAATTCCCCTTCCTCAAATATTTGAAATCCAAAACACTTCTGGTCCCGAGTATTTTGGATAAGGGATGCTCACCTATTCACTGTTTCCTTTTGGAATGCTAACATAGTCTATTGCTATGTGATTTGATCTTCCTTGAAAATGCCTGGAAAAGTTCAGTTTTGGGGCAGCAATACACATAATCCTCTAACCAGCACAGTCATGTTGGTGGGTGGATTCTGAAAGTCTCCATCCAAGATACAAACTTTTCCAGGCTCTTTTCATTGCAAAGTAATATTAACATTACACCAATAACAAATAGTAAGCCTTTTTAGCCTACAAATAAAGTATTTTAGCCTACAAACACTATATGCTCAAAAGGACTAGTTCAACTCATGGTTTTATACGTGAGTTGAGCTAACTTGGCTTTAGCAATTATCATTTCAGACCACTTGCTTGCTTTCTCCAACAGCTTCCTTAAAGCTTGAAGCCACCGATACAGTGCAAATGGACCATCAAAAGCAGCCTGCTAAATGCTCAAATTAGAACGGAACTGCCTGAAGCAAGAGAGCCTTAGCAAATAAATGCTGGGATCTGATCAAAACCAGTGGCTCTGGGCAGGGGGTGGCAAGCCACAGATGGATTGTTTAATCAGTTCTTAAAGTGGTAAAACATTCAGGCAAAATCTGCTGGCAGTCGCTCTTGAGCAAACTCATTCATTTCAGAAGAGAATGAACAGAGAAGGCTGTTGATGCACAGTGTCCTTTAATTCAGCATTCTGTCACTTTGCCTTTGGTTTAACACTCAGTCTCCCTCTGATGGAATTACTTCCTTTAAATATGGGTTGGCTTTCCCTTCCCCATGGGAGGTGTTTACTCTGGATGGTGCTCAATGTGTTTTCCATTAGGCAACATTTGCAGCTTAATAATTCTGGATCTGTTCATAGTGAAATTTGAAACAGGAAACAATTATTAACATCTGGAAAAAATGCATCCTCCTTTTGTGGTTTCAGTGATTATTGATTTATTTTTTCCAAAAGAAAAAAAAAATCAGTGTGAATTTTAAAATTATGGAAGAAAGCTTCCTTAAATGGACTGTATGTGTGGTTGATGCTGGTATCTTTGAACTGTGTGTGAGCACTGAAAAAAATTATAAGCTTATTCACTCCCTAACTTCAAATGTTTCTTGATCCTTCAAATTCTATTCAGAAAGAAGAAATCTAACATCAGCTTCTCCCTGAATGTAACAGTGATATTTCCTTTCATCGCTGCATAAGCTACAAAACTAGCTCTAATTTTCTGTGCTTGACACTTTCTCCTTTAATACATTGATAACTGCTGAATTGGTCCCTGTCACGTTCCCATCGAAGGGGCGGTTAATTTAGTTTTTGTAAGATGAAACTACAAAAAAGCTTTTGTTGTCCAGGATAACATAATTACATTGTGAATTCCAGTACATTATACCTGGTAACCATTTATCAAATGGTTAGATAATTAAGTAAGTGCTGAACCTTAAGCAGCTCATGTCCAAGGACTGGAATATCCACCCCAGAGAAGTTAATTGGGGGGGGGGGGGTGTAGGGAGGGAACACAGTTATTGTAATGAGTTTTCTGTTTCAACAGGTATTTAACAATTGACTGCATAAAGTCCACCCCACTAAAAACCATATACTGCATTTTCCCAATAGTTGTGTTGATGGAGTGAATATGTGTCTACTAGTTTATGTTTTATTTTGATTTTATTTTATTTTTTAATAATTTAATAATTTAATCTCTTTTTAACTTCTGCATTTTGTGAATCATTAACTATGTATAGGTCACTTTGAGTCTCTAACCAAGGAAAAAGTAGATAACAACAACATATGCAGGTTGAATATCCCTTGTACAAATTGCATTTCCCCCAGATTTTGAAGTACTGCATTTGCAAACCCCCCCCCCAAACAACATGCATAATAAGATATCTTGGGAGAGGGATTAAATTTATGAAACATGAAATTCTTTGATCTCTCACACCTACTTTATACTCATAGTCTGAATTTAATTTTATACAATATTTTCAATAATCTTGTTCACAAAACAAAATTTGTGTCCATTGAACCACCAGAAAGCAAAAGTATCACTATCTCCTCCACCCATGTGAACAATAATTTTTGGGGTGTTTTAGAATTCCGGTTAAGAGATACTCAGCCTGTATTCTGTTTTTCATGTAGTTACAATCCATTATTTGTATTTTTGCTATGTCAAACGTTTGGATAATGGAACAGTAATAGACTTCCAATATTTTGCAAAGATTTTGTAATGCTCAAACAATGAATAGTAAGAAAAAATATTGGGAAATGAATGGGTTTTAAAAAAAATCCCTCCTATACAGATTCAGAAAATTATGAGGAAGAGGGCCTGCTGATATAGAGCACACTCTAGAAATTAAGTTTACTCAATAAATATCATTCAATTGGCACAGGAATCTTTCAAATTTGGAATTTGTCCAGAAAGATTTTACTGAATCTTCTAGATGTAAAGAATCATTTCTAAATTGATTTTATGAGAGCTTATTATAAGTTCAAAGGAAATTATTATTTTTAGGATGCCATTAAATATATTCATCCATAACCATTCAGGAATATTTATTTACTCCTTCATCTGATCCATGCACTTTCATAATCCTGGCAAATTATATCTTAATACCAAGTGGATAATCTAAGAATGTATCCACACTGACCATATAATGCAAGTCAAAACTAGCTCAAAGGCACTGTGGCCACAAAACACACAATGTGCACTGCATTGCACATCAATGCATCAGTGTGTTAAAAAAGCTCATCCAAAAATCAGGAATAAGCCAGATAATGCGCTGGAGAGGACCATACTATATATCATGCTCAGCTCAAAACCAAGACTGGGAAAGGCAGATCATAGTCAGGACATTATAATAA
The DNA here is from genome assembly GCA_030556195.1 of Anolis apletophallus. Classification (NCBI taxonomy): domain Eukaryota; kingdom Metazoa; phylum Chordata; class Lepidosauria; order Squamata; family Anolidae; genus Anolis; species Anolis apletophallus. The sequence continues at coordinate 45,096,007 of JARBWK010000001.1, read as the reverse complement.
TAATAATAATAATACTTTAATATTTGTGAGTCGCCCTCCACCGACGGTGCTCCGGGCGACTTACAACAGTTAAAACAGTGTACAACAGTTTAAAAAAAAAAAAAAAAAAACATGGAGGATAACCGGGAGGGGTGGCTCAGGTAGTTCAAGGAACCGAGCCAGTCCCAAACGCTAGGCGAAAAAGCCAGGTCTTCAAGGCTGGCCGGAATCCAGATAGAGTCAGAGAGGCTCTGAGGGCGGGCGGCAGTGAGTTCCAAGTCACGGGGGCCGCGACGGAGAAGGCTCTCCGCCGAGTTTCCGCCAGTCTGGCCTCCCGCACTCCAGGAGTAATCAGGCGGTCACCGTTGATGGAGCGAGCTGGCCTCTCGCTGCATTGGGCCGTCAGCCGGTCGCTCAGATAGGAAGGCCCAATGTAGTGCCGGGCTTTGAAGGTGAGCACCAGAAGTTTGTAAAGGGCTCTAAACTCCAGGGGCAGCCAGTGAAGTTCTTTAAGAATGGGGAGATGTGATCCCTCACTGATGACCCAGAAATGAGTCTAGCTGCGGCGTTATGGATGCGTTTCAGCCTCTTAGTTGTTATCTGGGGGAGGCCCACATATAGGGCGTTGCAGTAGTCGAGGCGCGAGACGACGGTGGCGTGGACCACCGTCCTCAAGGCCTCTGGTGGAAGGTAGGGGGCCAGCCGTCGGGCCCTGCGGAGGTGGAAGAAGGCGCCTTTTGTTGCCGCCTGGATCTGTGCCTCCATCGTGAGATTTTCGTCTAGGATCACTCCCAGGCTTTTTACCGCCGGGGCAGGAGCCAAGGACTCGCCCTCGAAGAGTGGGAGTGGAGGGCGGGGGTCGGGACGGCCAGGCCAGAGGATCTCCGTTTTAGCCGGGTTAATCTTGAGTCTATATGCTCTGAGCCAGTTCGTCACCGCCCTCATTGCTAGAACTGAAGCATTTTTAAAAACACCAAAACATGGCCAGAAGGCAAACACAGTCAGACAAGGACATACCTGCTCCCCTAGGAGAGGAAACGACATAATTCCCTAGGAAGCTCTACAAAGCTCTCACCATACTACATGCTCCAGGATCCCATAGTAATGAGCCATGGCAGTTAAAGTGGTCTCAAGATGCATTAATTGTACAATGTAAATGCACCCAAAGGAAGATTCAACTGCCAGTCTAGTTCTGTAACTGGAATAGTATACTGAAGGTCTCTTGTCTAGATCAAATTTTGCCAGACAGGGTTGGTGAGGAAATTCAAAAGGAAGAGGATGGCCTTACCCATCATTGGTTAACGAAAAGCTTCATAAGCACGGAATGGTGGAAAACAAAACTCATGCAATTTAATTTTGTTTAAAGAAAGCTCAAGAAAGTTGAGAAGAGAAAGGAAATCTGAAAATTGGATTCATCTAGAGCTCTATTCTATGCTTCAGTGCACACGACAGGAATCTTAACTGCTTCTGCAAAAGAAAAACTGATATGACACATTGATGCCAAACTACCTACAGAATGCATTGAGACATTTAATGCAAAGTCATCAATGCTGCGAAACCAGAAGTCAGGGGATACACTGGTTAAAGGATCTCTTAAGGCTGTTTTGGAGATACTTCCATTTCAATTGAAATCTGTTTGTACATATAGTGCACTGAATTTGTAGTAAGGCGTGTTAGCTTGGGAAGCAGTCACAGAAATTGCATCCATCCATATGATTCCTAGTTTAATACATTACCACAGCAACATGGAACTCAAACATAGAGAAATAGTCCCTTTATGCAACAAACTAATGTATGAAACAGCTTAGAATTCCAGGGAAAATTGATGAACAAGCCCTAGAATAGCTTGAGGCCTGCACATCGCAGACTCTTGGTCCAAAACCTTGCCTCCTGCCTTCACAGAACGTAGAAATTCACTGCTTTGTGGCTTTCCACCTTATTTCAAATGACATTCTATTTCGGCAAAATCTTACAAACTTTATTTTTTCACTTAGAACAGACTTCATTCTGCATGCTTACAACATGACAAAGTTAATGGCAAAAGAGCAATGTGATGATGGAAAATGAGCAAATAACCAGTCTATTGGGAGTCCCATTTCATTTGTGCTGCTCTTTGGGAAAAGTAATTTTGACAACCATGTTCTTCTTTTCTAGGGTTTTTGAGCCAATTTTTCAAGCATCTCCTTTAAGAAAATGAACAACAAGGAGGCTGAGGTTTTTAGTTGTCTGAATGAAATGGTTCTTATTTTCTCTTAACCAAACAATCTATTTTAAAATAAATAAGCCTCACTATTGCTAACACTTAGATAGATATTCAGCATTTTTGTAGAGATTGTTCCACACATTCTTGTTCCACACATTCTTCATGGCATTACTGCACACACATATTCTACAGCTGCTTTCCCACAAGTCATGAGGTGACAACAGCAGCAGCAATCACAGCTAGCATTTATATGAAAGAGAAGCCTGCTTGCCATGGAAATACATGACTAATATGCATATATGAGTCCATGATAGGAGAAGCCCAGATCCAGCATCACAGTAATAGACAATTACAAATGTGACAGGATCATTCATAAGCTAGTCACACTTCCCAGAAACCTGCTTCAAGAATGGGAATTCTCAGAAGGTAGGCTCTGAGGACAATTCCTCCCCACAGTTCCACTGATGGATGCCATTTCATCAGCAGAACACCACCAATGGATTATAATTGTATTGTACAAAGACTGATGTTTATACTCTTTATACTTGCCTGTTGGTGTTATACTCTAAGCCCCCAACTTCTTTGCTTGCCTGCAAAAGATCCAGGATGCCTGCTGAGCTTCCAGTTTCTTTTTTTCCTTTTGCATTGCGCCCTGGCTTGGCCTCTGTGTCAATGTGGAGTGAATCTTCATCTGAGGAATCATCACTCTATAGAAGCCAGCAAAAGAAAATGCCAGTCAGAAATGAATTAATTTGTTGTGATACTATAATTTCTTTATGTACTCTCCTATGCAATTTAAGAATGTATTTTGATAATCTAGAAACAAAAGCATATCAATGCATTAGTTCAAATAGCCCTGTTTTGTCTACAGTAATTGCCAATGGTTCTCCAGGCTTTTGACACCGCATTGCGGATATTCTTGGGACTCAACTTGGGACTTTTTGCCTGCAAGTTGTATGCTCTGCCACTGATTCAAACCAAAGAAGAGGGTTCATTACCAGAGAGACTGTTATTGTTTGCTCTTAATTAAAACACAAGCATGATTTCATAAAATCCCTATAATAAATACTTATAATAAGTGATAAACAACATACTATAACCAATGCTGTTCATGCACCATCAAGATTAAAGACCACCTGATCTGGGAAGGCTCCACATTACCTTTCCAGATCAGTGAAGTAAGCTTCAAAAGTCAACTGGAGCAGATTTAGAGAAAGTGGTGACAAGAGAAAAGAAGGGGAAAATACCATTGCATGAGAGAGCTCTGCTTGGGACACCTTGAACATGATACAAAGGATTAAGCTTGTAAGTATGTTAGACCAAACACACGAGGCTGTAACACTATAACAGTATGTCACAAACATTGGGCAAGATGCAACTCCAAATACAGCATTTGTGATGCATACCAGTGCCCATCTAATATCATAATAATACGATACCAGAATACCTTGTACAATGCAGATTCTACCTTTGGCTTCTTCACTGGTGTGGACTGTGCAATTTCTTTTTTGTCTGATAAAACTAGGAAGAAATTGAAAGAGAGTAATGTGTACATTGCTAGTGGCATTATTGCTATTTATTTAACCAGTTATGCATCCTTTGCCAAGAATCCTCTATAAAGATCACATAATTTTATTCTTTAAATATACATATACAAAACAAACATGAGATCAAATAACTATCCTTCTCACTTCGCCAAGGTCTTCTTCAAAATGAGAGATTCATTGTATGCCCACCCATTTCTGCTACATATGGGGCCACCCAAGGATCACAAGCCCATAAGTGATAATTCTGAATGGCCTCCAAAGGGTGCTGGCTAATATACTATTCTTGCAACAACTGGAAAAATCACTAGTTTAGGTAACTGCTTTCATAAAAGAAAATTTGGTCTTACAGGACAAATCTCTTTTTGTGGTGTTTTTCTTTCTTCTGATTGGAAATTCATCAATTTTCAGTTCTCCATCATCTGAAACATACTCATATTCATCTTTCACAGGCTTTGTTTTATCTTCTTTGAAATTTTGCAGGGATCCAAATATGCCAGGATTCAATGGAGTTTTCACTCCCTTTGAACTATTTAGACAACAGAAATGCAGTCAAAAGGGCAACATTTGTTCTGATCACACATATCATCATCTTGTCTTTTTCATATACAAGAAATAGTAGGTACATATAATCAATAGGTACGTATATGCAGGAATGATTAAATGCACTGCATTTTTAATATTACTCATGTAGGCAAAGGGATTTTGTAGTAATTTTGAGAGTAACTCAAAACATCCATTTTAATTGGATGTTTTATTGTGTGTTTTTATTGAGTGCTCTATTTTAATGTGTCTTGTTGTACATTTTACTTGTTGTGAGCCGCCCCGAGCCTCCTGGGAGTGGCGGCCTAGAAGCCCGGGAAATAATAATAAATAACTGAGACAAAGAAGTTGCAGGATAACATTTCATAGACAGTCTGCTTCCTTAAATACTTTTTTCTCTCAGTCTCAAAGGTGCTACAAGATCCTTATGCATACTGATATTCTGATTAACATGGACGTGTCTTTGAATGCATTATCTGTAATGAGAACAAATCAGAACTAGACATCATCCAACTAAACTACAGAGAACTTGGTCCAAAATAGCAGTCAATATATTTCTGTATGCTATCCTAATTTTCACTCATCTGTCTTCACATTAGCAGCTTCTGGGCATTTTAGTATTTTCACTGGAACTTTCAACTGTGTGACAAAATTCTTTTGTGAACTGTCTCATGAGAATAATAATAATAATTATTATTATTATTATATTCTTATATCCCACTGCCATCTCCCCGAAGGGACTTAGGGCAGCTTACATAGGGACCAAGCCCAAATAAATAAATAAAATCAAGTTTGCAAAATAACACAATTAAAAACATATAACAATCAGCTATATTAAAACAATAAAACCAATAAAATCTAATTGCAAGTGCTACTGTGCTTACATCTTGCCCATGTGCCTATAGAGGGGCTTCTTATATGAGCTACATATTTATCGTATTTTATTTCCCACTCTTATTTATTTTGTTTCAGCCGTCACAAGCCCCTTTTGGGAGATGGTGGCGGGATACAAATAAAGTTGTTGTTGCTGCTGCTATTCCGCCCGGTGTATCTAGCCAAGAACAACTGAGTAATTAGTCACTGCAAATCATCGGAAATACACCTACCCCAATAGTTTCTTGTTTGAAAATGAAAACATAAATTTATTGTCTTTGTTTCCAGATAAAGGTGTTTTCTCCAACTTGTGTTCCTCTTCCATTTTCAATAATGAATCAGGTTTGCTGTTCTGAAAATAAGGAAAAAAGAAAATATTTCAGGATTACAATTATTTGTTCTGTGAGATATTAGAGTTTATTTAGTACTTCAGGTAGATGATGCCTCAGAATGTCCACATAGGTAACACCCACATCTTGTCCTCATAACATCTGTCTTGAAAAGGTAATGAGATAAATAAGTGTATTTTCTGAATTATCATTGAGTATGGATATGAAAGTCTTATCATTACTCAGACTATTAGTCAAACATTTTCCAGCTGTGTCATGAGATCTTACCGCTAGTGCTGAGAACGAGGCAGCAAGCATTTTTGTTGTGCAAAATGTTTTCATACAAAACAAAAGCCCTTTCCTTTTGTAAAGCTAACCATGGTGCATGTACACACACAAGGGAGGAGGGAGCACAAAATGATAGCTCATAAAGACACAGACTGCCTATCCAACATTGCTGCTACGTTTACCAGTCCATGCAACAAGGTAATCAACTAATCATTATCATATTTGTCCGTTTTTTTCACAAATAAACAAAAGATATTCTCAAAAATTTACAAAATTCTATCAAAAAGTCAAATCTCATTATCTTGTGACTAATAGCGTGACCAACAAAATTTTACAATTTTGTTAGTCATGCTGTGGCGCAGCTAGCTGATAGCCAGCTGCATTAAATCACTACTGGCTGAGAGGTCATGAGTTCGAAGCCAGCCCGGGTTGGTGTGAGCTTCCGGTCATTAATCTAGCTTGCTGTCGACCTTTGCAGCCCAAAAGACAGTTGCATCTGTCAAGTAGGAAATTAGGTACTGCTTTATGCGGGTAGGTTAATTTAACTAATTTATGATGCCATAAAACCTTCCAGCAGCGTGGAGAAGAATGAGAAAGTACTCCATCAAAGGACTCAGTGTCACAAATGGACAGTGAAGAAGCTGGAATGTTAAATTGCCTCTGTGTCTGTCTGTATATGTTGTATATCTAATTTGCTTTGAATGCTTGCCATGTATATGTGCATTGTAATCCTCCCTGAGTCCCCTGCAGGGTGATAAGGGCAGAATATAAATACTGTAAATACATACATACAATTTTCACCTTCTTCAGTTGCATATTATTTATTTATTATTTATTTATTAAGTTAATGTTATATGCACATACATATAACATTGTCCTGTTTACTTCACAAAAACAAGCACAGAATAATAATGCCTGATTTGCTTGATATAACCTTAACATTCGAGAAGACAGCTATGTTTATACTGCCTTTTTATAAAAGAAGCTGCTACTTGGAACAGCAACCAGGAGTAAATTGGCAGCAAAAGGGCAGGTAAGGAAAAGTATCTGGGAACAATTCACACCCATCCCCCCATGTAGACTGTAAACTATTTATGAGAGAATGCTCCACACAATTCTAGTTTGTACGTCTAATGAATGAATTGAAACATCTGTAGAAACACAAAGGAAGATACCTTATATTTCCACTTTGCTTCTGTTTTGGTCTTGTTCTGCTCACGAATTTCAAACTTTTCCACCTCATTTTGCTTTTCTATTGGTTCTTTAGGAGGGGGACTCACAGGATTCTTGGCAGCCTAAATCAAATAAATAAATAAAATTAACGGATTAAACAAATTAACATATCTCAAATGAAGAAGTTTATTTGGACATTAGACATGTGGGTTCATAAATTTAAGAGGACAGCCTCTGTCACAGTTTTAGGTGAGGGAGAGTCTTCACGTATCTTCAAGATTCTCTCTCGCCTAAAAACAATAAAAAACTAGGTTTCTTGTGGGTAAGAAGGACTCTCACAAATGGTGCCTTGCATGATCCACTTTATTCTCAATGTGTGGAAAGCAACAAGGAAATAAATAGTACTAGTACACTTCCCCTTGCATATACTTACTTTCAGTGGTACTGTTCTATTATCTGGGTGGAGGCCACAAGGGGGCACTAGAGAGAGAAGGACAGTCCATTTTACAGGGTAGAGGGTGAGTGTAAGAGGAAAACCATTTCTCCCTGTTTTCCTGTTATTCCCCCCACCCATGTCCTTGCTGTGGAAACAACCCTAATTTATGACATGAGAAGTGGGGAGGGGGAATAACTAGTGAAAACAAGGGAAATTGTTTTCCTCTTTCAACTCCCTCTTTCTTTATCACCCCCTTGTGGCCTCTGCCCAGATAATAACAGTACCCTTTCAGCTGTATTCCTAACAAGTGAATTGAACTAGATACACAATACCAGTTTATGTTCCATTAATTACCATATGCTTATTTGGTTCGTATGAATTACCTGAATAATAATAGCTAAGCTATAGCAGGAGTATATAGACCACTCAAATGTCAAATTTGGAGAAAACAGAATATTATTTTCCTGAATTATGAATAACCTGCCAAGACCAAGGTAACAATGAAAACCTGCTAGTCTACCTGTTTACTATGAATGGTTTCTCATATTGAAGTATATATAAAACTTTTCCATGTCAAGAGGATTGATGGCACTTTCTAACTTTGTTATACATAGCTTTATTTGCCAAATTCTAAACTTATACACTGTTTCCCAACCAGAACTGAACAACATTCTTATTATTATCATTATTATCTTCATATTTACAATATTGTGTACTCTGTGTAAACAAGGGCATGCCTCCCAAAAATGACAGTGGCAGCAAAAATAATACACCAGTCTCAGGTGATTCCACAATTAATTGAACATGAGTTTAATTACTTTAAGACACGCAACAACTAGAACATCTCTACTCACCTTTCCCTTCTTTGGTGTTTCAATTTTAGTTAGGGCTTCTTTTGTATGAGCCTCAAGCAGGTCCAAGTTAAGAATGGCTGGTGGAGAAGGAGCTTCTTTTGCTTTTTTGCCTTTTTTCTTCCCTTCTCCCTTCACTTTTGGTACCTTTGGAGGCTTGGGAGGCTTCGGGGGTTTGGGAGGTTTTGGGGGCTTGGGAGGTTTGGCCAGTTTGGAGGGCTTAGGTGCTTTCATTGCTTTTGGAGTCTTCTTTTTAGGGGCTTTTTCAACTGGTGGTGATGGAGGAGGTGGTGATGGTGGGGGAGGAGGTGGTGGGGGCGTCTCTGGTGCTGGCAATGGTGCTTCTTCTTTCTCCACTGGAATGACCTCTTCAACATTCACGCTGGCACTCACTTCAGGTTTAGTGACTTTCAATGCATTCTAGAGATGAGAAGAGAACATGGACAACAATTTGGTGCTAGCTTTCAAAAATTGGTACTTGACTCCTGCATATGTAGTATGCTCTGAATCCAATGTTAAGGAGAGGAAATTTACTGAATCAATGGAACTTACATAGGTGTTGACTTACCAAATTTCCATCAACATCTACATATTTTTGAGACACTTTGTTTCACTAATGATGAAAAGAAAACAGCGAAAGGCACAAGATCACAGGAGAAAATCCACATCATGATCCAGGCTCTGATGCTGATGAAGCAATTGATTCTCCCCATCTCATGTTAATTTCAATAATCCAATATAATTCCTAAATTGTAGTGTAGAGAGGGATAAATCTAAGTGTAATTTGCAATGTCTGAACATTTTGTCTTATTCCTAAACCTGAAAATTCAGTTGATTCACTCTGAATAGCTTCCTTGGGAAAATACAGGAGAACATCTCCAGCATAACTGCTCTCCATGAGCTTACGTTGGAGTTTTGTCCAGCTTAAAAAAGAAGAAGCAGAGTGCTATAAAACGAAAGTCAGTGTGCTGTAATGGTTTGAGCCTTGGACCATGACTGTGGGTTTGAATCTCTGCTCAGCCAACTAGGTGAGCTTTGACAGGATATACTCTCTCAGCTTCAGAGGAAGCAAATGCAAAAAAAACCACTCTAAAAATCTTGTCAAGGAAATCCAATTATAGATTTGTTTAGGGTCACCTTACATTGGAAAAGGCACAAAACAACAACATTATAATTCTGATGGTTTTATCGGCCTTGCAGAAAAACACCATCCAGATAAGCCAGCTATATCAATTTTAAAGATACTCTGATAGTGAGCATCAGCATGGCAGGATGTACTTATTTTCTTGCATACTCTGAAATTTTCACAAATTTCAAAAGCAAAACAGAAAGGGTTAGCCCAATACAATGTAGAAACTATACAGCACTGTGCAGATATTATAGTCATACACTTGCATAATTCAGAAATGCAATCTGTGTTAGGAAAAATTATTATCCCTTAGTTATAATTATAAATCTAGCAATGAAGTATTTGCCTGGCTTGTTCTCTTGTTCTTGCTTTTATAGTCTCTAACATCTGAGTAGTCTCTCTCTCTCTCTCTCTCTCTCTCTCTCTCTCTCTCTCTCTTGATAAAGCAATAGGAAATGAAAGAGATGAAGGGAGTGCTTTGTTTAAAAATGTTAATCACTTTTAAGAGAATGCAAGTCAAATTAATTTGCATGGGAGAAATAAAATAGAATTACATTTTCTCCCCAAGGTAAAAATAAACACAGTAAAATATGTACAATAAAAATTAACAATGTATGACTAATTAAAAAGGAGTATTTTCTATTTATCCTGCTATTTTAATAATAATCAATATTCATATTTTATATGCTAGCAAAAAAGTAGAGTGCTTCCACCACCTCATTCCTGACTCCTCTGCCCTCAAAAGACACCATTCACAGTCAGCCAGTGAAACTGAGTGATAGGAGACAAAAACAAGGACTTCTTCAACACAGTCCCCAATTAACATGTTAGAATTCATTTCCACAAACTGTAGCAATGGCTGTCAACTTTGACTCCATTAACACTTTCAATTACTGCTTAACATGGATACATAGTATATTATTTATACTATCAGGTGGATTATGAGTGTTTCACTTATGTCTTACTTTTTTGGTTTCCCATAGGCCACTGGTTAGCTACTATGGGGCAAGTGAGTTCTTACTCTGATCCTGCAGGTCATTCCTTATGTCTAAGACCATTCCAACTCACTGACAGAGTAAGCACAATGAATTTGCACTGGTTTCAGTGAAAGAAAGGCTACGATGCTACATAGTTCTATTTTACAGTAATTTTTTATTATACTCAAAAAGCTTACATCTGCTTTCTCCCTGAAAAAATTGTTCCACTGTTCTCTGTTGCCCAATAAACCACCATATTAGGTCCAAATTCAGTATATGGTACTAGTGTAAAATGTATAGAAAATTCAATATATAAAAGAAAGTGGATTGTTGCTGGAGACTACTACTAAGGTCATATAAATGCATTAGATTCGGCTAGCTGTAATTACTTCCCAATACAATTTGTAGATAGATAGATCTTCATAAGAATGCATGTGGCTTCTTTTTTTAAAAAAACAGAATCACAGCTGCATCTATATTTTTGAGGAAGAAGAATACTGCTAGTTTTACAAGGAACTTTTGGATCTGAATTAGTGTCAACAATTCACCAATTAGAAACAGGGATGTAAAACATTTGACAGTCTATGGAGAAATAAAAGAAGAATACCAACCTCACTTAATCTTATTTCTTTGGCAAGGTCCTTAATGAGTTGTGCTGGTTTAAAATGTTCTGGGAGTTCATCTTCATGTTCCACTAAAGCCTGGAATACAATAAAGCAAAATACAAAGGCTTAAAAGTGTGTCGAGAGATATTATAATATCACACAGTTAAAATCATGTGTGATGAAATGTTACTGAGTACTTCAGTTCAAAAGAGCCTCAAATACAGCAGGGCTGGTTCTACAAACAGAAGTTGAAATGGGTTAGATCTGTGAATAGAAATGGGTTAGATCCATCTCACAGTGGAAACACGTTTCCCCCATGTTTCCTATTTATTTCAAGGAACCATGACACAGACACACCCCTCCACACACACACACACTGTTCTGGATGGTTTCCCACATATCCCTTCTTCGATTTAGGAATCCCCAATTCAAACTCTGCATCAGAGTCATTTTTATTCATTCTGTTTTTTATTAATAATAATAATATTTGTGAGTCGCCCTCCACCGGCGGTGCTATTATTATGATGTTTAATTCTTTTATGCTATTAGTTCACTGTAGTCATTATTTGTATTATGCTGTATTGCTTTAATGTATTTGCACTTGCTTAGGCATTTAATGATTGCCTTTTTGTGTGTAAACCACCCTGAGTCCCCTCAGGGAGATAGGGCGGTCTATAAATAAAGTTTTATTATTATTATTAGGCAGGTCAGTACGCTCTTTATAATTAAATCTAATTTAGTTAATGTGTCACTAAGGCTACCCTCTGGCAAGAATTGGACATGAGCCCCCTTCCACCCCAAAATCTTATCTGCAGCTTATGTATATTATATTTGCTATTTCTGAGGCCACATAGTCCATGATGCAAAATATGAGGTATAAATAATTTGTTCTATTTCTTTCATATTCTCATTTTATTACTATTGTTTCTGTTGCCAATAAGGTTGCTTCATATACCATCCCTACGGAGTACCCTAGAAAAATTGTAATTCAAAAAGAGACTTACCTGCTTTTTCGTCCAACACCTGAATGCGCCATTGAGAATTTTTGCTCCTTGAACTAAATGAGGAACAGGCTGCTTTCCAGCTTTGTGCAATGCTAAAAAATAGAAAAGAATTCAATGCTATTTAATGAAAAGCAACATACTTTTATTCCTGTAGATTCATAATAAAAGAAATAAGCTTTTAAACGTACAATGGAGAGGTCTACAAATATGCCCACAGTATAACAAACAGATTTCAAGGAGAATATGCACGGTCATAAATTTGCAGGATGAATTTAGAAACTAAAATTGAAAACTGTCAAATTTTCCATTTCTGCTCAGTACATTTCTTTTAAGGCTAAATAATGAATTCTTTATTTGGGGACAAAATGCAAAACATCTGAAATCTCTGCTGAACCAAAGCTCAAGTTGCAATTCAAGAGATTACTATTTCAAACATATTGGTTGTCTTTGGCAGTGTGTGATTGGAAATCTGCTTGCCCACGTGATCTTTTCCACTTTTGCTTTAATGACTCCTATAGTCTTGAAGAGATGGCCTATAGGAAAGCTCCAGCATATTGAGCAAAGCTAGCTTTCATTAATAATAGGATACTTCTGTAAATTTCCTCTACTTTACTTTCTACAAACCCAGTCACATTTCAGCTTTCTGTACAATACTGTACCCAACCTGCAGGGAGAATGGGGTGGATAAGCTCCTTGTCAGGCAGACTTTTCACTGGTAATTCAATATGAAGTAATCATGTTAGCATTCAGCAGCAAACATCAACATAGAACCTTAATATCCTATTGGGCACATAATCTAAAACTTTTGTAATTGCTCATAAAACTATTTGAATGCATTTTTTAAAAGTTACTTCACTGAGTTCCATTTGAACCCCAGAACCTCATTACTCAAAATGTTAGGTATGACTGTGAAGTTAAGTAAGCATTAACAGGAAATAAAATAATGGTTTTGGCTTTAATGAAATTGAAACAGAAGGTACTCTTTTATCTACCTTTGAATGATTCAAGCATGTGTCTTCCTGTGTACCAGCATGCCGTTTCAAAGTTAGGAAATTGGGTTAAACAGACAATTTTTAATCGTCTTTCAACTTCATAGGCTCTATGAAACATAGTAAAAAGATATTTCAGCTGAACAGATCAAAATAATCTTTGTAAAAAAAAAGAAAAGAAATGTTTGTGCCACCACTGCAGTATAACACATATATGTGTCAAATCGAATTTCAACCAAATTACTGGGAAAAGCTATGAAAATGATCAGCATAAGAAAAAAACTCTTTACACCAGTGGTTCCCAACTTTTTGTTGACCAGGGCCTACTGGACTAGGGCCCACTTTGACCAGGGCCCACTCTCAAACATTGGTGCTAAAAGGGGTGGGGCTGGTTAGCTCTGTGGAAAGGAGCAAAAAATAAATAAATAAATTTTAAAAAGAGGAAGGAGGTACATGGGCCAGATTTTTGTTCTCACAGCCCACTGCTGGGTTGCACCCCACAGGTCAAGAACCACTGCTTTACGCAGTTCTTCTTGATTTTAAGTATCGCAATAGGGAATTGTCACAAATCACTATAGTAGTCCTAAAATAACTCACAGGAGACGTCCTGGATTTTACTAAGAACATTTACTACAGGATATCGAACATGGTTAAAGCCAAGAGTGAAACACCCACTCCCCGTTTTCCCTTATATACACACCAACACCACACCCACATTTCAAACACCACATTCCCGCTCTCCCTCTTTGGTGCGCAGCCTTTTCTCCTCTCTAGATGCAGCTGGTTCCTTATCTCGTGTTGTGACTGTCAGGATCCAGATTCAGGGCCTCATTCTCCAGGCTCTGAATCTGGTTCATGACAAGGAATATTGCCTAAAGATACACTGTTCATTGCAAAACAAGTATATTAACTATCGCATTCCTAAAATATACGTGAAGAACAATAAATGCAGGCATAGAATTAAGTCATATTTTATTAATGACAGGGTGACTTGGAGATTTCTCATTCATAGGTTCGTCACAAGACAAACCAAACTTGTCATCAGTTAAGATAAACAATTCTGCATAATATGACAGCTGAACATTCTTATTCAGTTGACGCCTAATGTGAAAATTTCACTAAGACATTCAGCGAGCCAAAATTATGATTATTAATTAATATAAGATTTTTTCAAAGTCTATGACAAAGGAAAATGTCATTATTTGTTTTGTAACATAAATTCATTTTAACGAATTCAGCATAAAGGGTATGTTACGTTTGAGTTCATGATTACAATGATCACAGAACTCAAGAATATTGCTAAGTATTTCAGTGTGGTTCTACATTAGAAACTGAGAAAATACTTAGTTGTTTTCACAACATTTTAAACTAGGACCAAGATGAAGGATCATGCAACAAGAATGCTGGAAAGCATACTTTCCGAAACTGATTCCACATGGCAGCCTTACCACATCCTACTCCCCAGTTTTTAATGTTGAATGAGACCCTGCTGAACAGGGCATGTGCTATTGTGGGTTGATTGGGGAAAGGATATCTGCTTAACTTCACACACTGTTTTTACAGATTTCATTTCCATCGTCAGCAAGCACCAGACGACTTTCAGTAGGCTTTCTTAATAACTTGGGTAGCACTGTAAGGGAGCTAGAAGGAAGCCATAAGAAAGAGCAAGGCTTTCTCCTCCATCAACCCAGTGTATGTTTATGCCTAGGTCTGGATCCAACCAATGATATAATTATATTATGACACAGTGAAATATTATCTAATAAAAGCATCTACAAGTACCTTACCTCATTTGCATTTCAACACTTAAGCTATGTAGAAAATGCCCTGCAAAAGCTAGGCAGTCAACAGGAGTTAAAGTTGCATAAATCCATCCTGAAATAGAAATGTGAAAACATTTCACTTTTAAAAACAGAACTAAAACCAACCAGGCTCTTAGCTGCTTATGGTCTACTGTTAATATATGTTTATTTCTTCAAATGGGGTTACAATGCATTTTCTTTAGACATGAAAAATTGTTTTCTTAAAGCCCGCTCAGGCTCCATCATAACAGTTCTATCAGACACATGCTTCCATTTTTCAACAATTTTAGTTCCATAGCTAAACTAAGAGGTGGATTAAGGGTGGTAAGTTCGAGGAGCCACTGAAATGTACAGCCACATGGACAATGAAGCCTAAGTGCCATAAAACTGTAAAAAAAAGGATAGGGGATGGTATAATGCAGGCGTGGGCAATTGCCGGCCCTCCAGGGGTTTTGGACTTCAACTCCCAGAAATCCTAGCCAGGTTACCAGCTATTAGGATTTCTGGGATTTGAAGTCCAAAACACTTGGAGGGCCGGCAATTGCCCACGCCTGGTATAATGTGTAGCAGGGATATGGGTCCAGAGCTGGTAAAAATTACTTGACTTCCAACAAGTGCTTTTCTTCCTACTATCTCCAACTCCAGCTTTCTTTCTGCACAGTCTAGCAGATACACATCTCTGAATCTAGCTATGGTGGCTTGAGTAGGAAGTTATGGGTGAAACATAACAGCTGAGAAAGAAGAAAAGTATTCTAGTGCAGGGCTGTCCAACTGCCGGCCCTGCAGGTGTTTTGGACTTCAAATCCCAGAAGTCCAAAACAAAAGGTCTGGTAGTAGAGCATGGGTGTAGCTGCATCTTCCATTGTATACTCCAAAGTAACTGATGCAGGGATATTCTTTTTCATATTGGAGGTGATATGTAGCCACACCAACAAGTAGCTATTGATGCTCCCACCTCCCAAGAATGTATCCTATCTACTTTGAAAGCCATTTAAGTTGTCAGCTATTATCACATGCTGTGTCAGTGAGTTCCACAATTTAATCATATGAAATGAAGTGCTTCCTTTTATCTCTCACTATTTATTGTCTCTGGATGACCCACGTTTCTTACATTAAGAGAAGGCAAGATAGGTTTGACTGTCTTATGCAGCCTTGCCCCATGCAGTGGCACATATTGCTTCATATTAGCCTTATCTGCTGAAATATGTAACACATCTATAATAGGAAAAATCCAGCAATTAAGAAATCCTACAAACTGTCTCAATTGGGCATGTTTTTTTCAGTTTAATATACAAAATACCTTTATCAGGATAAATAACAATTCTACAATAGTGCAAGATGTGAATTTCTCCAGAACTCATAATCAAGCTAAGTAGTTTTTTTTAATAAAAACAAAACAAAACAAAAGAGGGAAAAGGAAGGATAGAGGTACTAAATTTGGCCAGAGGTTTTAACCACGAGGTCCACAATCCCACAACAGATATAGTGGAATTGAAGACACAAAATAGCTACAACAAATTAGTTCATTGGTTTTTCCCCCAAATATCCAGAAAGATTATCTGTATTTAATAGGGAGTTCAGCGCCATTACTGGCAGCAGATGACTGAATGATAACTAACCTCCAAATGTCCTGTCCATGAGCTACCTATAATTATTGGTTTTATTTAGGCTTTGTAATGAAATTGTGGCAGAATATTTAAACTAGGGCCTCCACAGCTTACCAGGCAGGGACCAATATAGTCTAATGCATGATACGCCATTTCTAGTACACTTACAAATTCCACATCTTATCGTATACATGTGCACACCTTCATTGAAGATGACATGCGGTTTCTACTTTCAAGATTCAAATCAACAAGTACATTCAGTATAAACATTACATAGTTAATTATAACATCCTTACCTGATGGAATAAAAAGTGTTTGTCCTTGTTTCACTGTGCATTTGTAACATTTATCCACTTGATCAGCAAAAAACATCTCACTATTATTGGCTGCTGACTGCCAGCGTTCATAAAGGGAAATGTTTGCAGAAGTTGGCTTGATGAGATAAAATATTTTTTCTCCCTGAAACAGAAACAGTGCATTTGTTATCCAAATCAGCTGAAACCATATTGAATGGCTTTTGAAGTCTTTCAATCCCAACAGTTTCCAAAGAACATCTGAGGATGACAGATCTTTTAAGGGGCTCCAATCAAACCAATCAAAAACTTTATTACGGTCACAGACCAGCACAAAGCGGGCACAAGCGCCCTAAGAGGAGAAGGACAACTCCCCAGTAAACAGTTATTTAAAATCAGACTAGAAATCAGTATAAAAATATATTTTAAAAGACAGGATATTGTTGCCTTACGATGTCAATCATCACCCGTCTGATATTAAGAGCAGCAGCACAGAACCTAGCAACACTGTAAGTCATTGCAGTGTTAGAGTCCAAAAGCAGCAGGGTGGAATAACATCTTTAAGGGGCTTCAGAATTACCTTCCTTTTAGTCTCTTCTCTGCCTCTCTTTGGTTAGTTTAGCTGAACTGTGTCTTTAGCTGCATGATTTTGAAATGATGACTGATGTTATCACTTGTATTTTTAATTGATTGTGTATTTTATTATACATTCTACACTGAACAGTGTAGATGAGAGCTAATACTGAATCAAATAGATTCAGCAGTTTGGATAGCTGTTTTACATCTTGTACTGAAAACCCAAGTGGATTCATGGTCCCATTGACATGGAGCCCACCACAGAAGCCTGATCTAGTGAGGGAACATGGAAGAACCCTCATGCTCTGCTTCTGGAGCTATTTCCATCTCCCTTCCTGGGATGTGGGAACCCACTTCAAACTTCTACTCAGTTACATTTTGAGCACAGGGTTGATTTGCCTGTGAATTTAAATGGGCTAAAATATAAATGGCCTGTATAATAGAATTTTTTTCAGTACAAAAATACCAACTCTGGTATTTGGTTACAGGAGTATATTATTTACAGAAGAAAGTATTAACATTTGATTAAAGAGATGTGGCAAAATGGAGTAAACGCTTAGCAAATGTTGGGGGGGGGGGGAGTTTCTTATTACAGAAATAGCTTTATTTTAGTACACAATGACACGTCTACCAAACACTGTTCATAGTATGCAACATATGACCAGGTGAATGGATTCATATATATCAAACATTTTTTGACGGCAGAGAAATAGTAAATGAATTTCTTAGAATCTCAGATAATTTACCTCAGTAGCACCCCATACCCAAAACTGAGGTAAAGAGGCTTATTTCCCCATTATAATTTCCCCCAGAATTTTTAGTATCTGACATTAACTGGCTTCTGCTGCTGACTGCTATAGCGAACTATTGCTTTAACAGGGAAATTCAGGAAAATGTATAGTTGAAGATACAATGCAAAGTTGATTATTATTTCACCGACCAAATTCCATCTACCAAAGGGATCAAACAAGAATGCATTATTGACCCTGTCTTGTGTAATTTGTACTTCAATTATATTGTTGATTTCCTTCTATGCCTGAAAGACAGCTACATAGATCTCTATCCTGTTGTAGGCAGAAGATACAGTAATTCTGTCACACACTGATAAAATTATTAGGTGCATTTTTGGAAAACACTGTCCAGTGAACCATGATAAAGACCAATGATGATGGGTTTTCCCCCCCAGAACAACTTAAATTACTCCAATATCTGATATTAGTATTAAAATCTCCTCATATGTAGTCAGCAAAATGAGGTATCAGAAAAATTATAAGAAGCATTCTAAACTTATTGTACTTTTTTGTATGAAGGAACACTATTTCATCCTCATAGCCATCCTGAGTCCCCTTGGGGAGATAGGGTGGAATATAAATAAAGTTTTATTATTTCATTAAATTATTATAGTGGTTGACAATTTAAAGCTAAGTTCACAACCCAGTTGCTTTTTAAAGCCAGTATAAGAACATTTAAAGCTGTGCTGTATATATTTCTCAGACTTTTTTTCAGTACCAATCAATGTTTTGACTATGGTTTGAGATGTGTTTATACACAGGCTTGACCAAAAACATGCATTTCGTGGCCGTAGCTGCATTTAGCTCCAATGCGTTTGTTCCCTTTTGTTCAAACACAGCAGAGGCAAATTGTTAATCTGAAATTGAACATAATTGCTCTTTCTAGTCAAGAGTTTGTATTAGATAATAGTAAACCTAAAGGAACATTTAAACAATGGTTATTATATACTGCAGACCAAAATAATTTGCCTCTAAGGGCAAAATTCAGCCTTTGGTTTGGACACAGTTTATCTAGTTTTCTTGATTTCTCGTTATTCCAGTTATACTATTTAACATAGATGAAACATTGGGAAGTTTACTCAAGCACACATTTAAATGTGCTTCTGTCATCAGTACTTCACAGGCTGCAGAGGAGAATCCCATTTGAGAACCAGGATGTGTAACTGCAGATAGATGTATCAAAACCATGGTTTTGTCATTGTAACCTTTGTATGGAGATTCACATTTACTACTTTCTCACCCAGAGCATTCAGATGATTATTATGTGAATATGATAGTATTTGTACAGTGACAGTATTTGTACAATGGTAGTATTTCCACCGTTTTATACTAGTCATGTTTGCTCATATGCACTGCAGTTGTTAATACTGCCATGGTCATTGACTTGAGTTAAATAAAATTTGACTTGATATTATGACCTTCTATAAGATGCATAGTAAAAATAACTATCTAAAGCCTCTTTATGTGTATTTTTCAAATGTCAGCCTTTCACTTTAGCAGTTGAGCTGATATGGGAACTGAAGAATGCCTAGTGAAAACAGCTACAATAACATTTGCTGTTAAAAGAGGAATGAATCATCTTACTTTTAGGACATGGTACCAGGCAGAGGCTCCACCGGAGTCTATATGAAAATCTGTATAGCTGTCCTTCACACAGATCAGGCAGTATTTGGTCACTTTGGGTTTTGCCAGCAAAGCATCATCCGGCCAAAAATTGTGTACCCAAGAGAGTTTCTTGACTATGTCAGGAGATTCTACAAAACTGGACATTCTGTTTAAAGATAAAACAAAATGTAAAAGATATTAATTAATTTAAGGCATACTGTTAGAATTTGTCTTGGCTGACAAATTTCCAGAGCTAGTTGAACAACATGTCATGATACTTGACAAATGGTGTGACATGATGCTTGTAAAGAGGGAGTATTTGTAAAATGCATCTTCAGGGCTTATGAGCACTCCCTCAATTTTTGATATTCAATCTGTGACATTCATTGTTTGGATAGTCAAAACAGCATCCTTAAGACATCAGATCTCACCATGAGTAGTTACAACCTGTTTGGACTACTATAATATTCTCTATTTCGACATACTTTTGACGATTGTTCAGAAACTTCATTTGGTCCAAAGAGTGGTACCCAGACTGTTATCTTGGGCAGGTGATAGAAGGTATACTGCTAAAACAAGCTCCTCTGGTGGCCAGATTAATTCTGGGCACAATTCAAAGTGCTGGTTATGCCCTATAAAGCCTTATATGACTCAGATCCAGAATATTTGGCAGGCCATATCTCCCTGTATGGGCCAGCCCAGGTCATGAGGAGAGGCCCTACTTTCAGCCCTACCACCATCACAAATACATTTGGTGGTGGAGATGCAAGAGAGAGCCTTCTTCGTAGCTACCCATGGGCTCTGGAACTTGTTGTCTTTCACTTGGCATGTTAAAAATGTTTTATTCCAACAGGAAACAGGATGGTGTAGTTGTTTGAGTGTTGGACTACAACTGTAGGAGTAAAGTTTGAATCTTTGCTCAGTCATGAAATCCACTGGGTGACTCTCTCTCAGCCTCAGAGGAAGGCAATGGCAAACCTCTTCAAAACGACACTTATCAGAAAATCCTGTGATAGGTTTGTTTTAAAATTGACTTGAAGGGACACCCTAGCAACAAGGGAATGTTGTATTAATTTAAACTGAACTGATTGTAATAGCTCTTTATCTTTTTAAAATTGCATTTCATTCTTTTAACTTGAAAGTGTGTTTTAATGCTGTGAACAGTTTAGTTCTGTTTTAATGCCCATTTTTTTCTGAGTTTTTAATTGTACTGTTCTTTCAAATTCTGAATGGTTTCAAGTCTCAATTTTGGGGATACAAATAAATATCATCATCACCAACAACAAGAACAACAACAACCTCTATACTCAAAGGAATGTTCCACTGCTCCTGAAGCATCAATAGATCATAGCATCTATTGTGGGTGAGAATCCAAGGAAGGTATAGATCCACTGACCTCAGAGCGTGGGACATTATCAGGTAACACACTGGACGCTGCCTATACTAAAGTAGGTATTACCAGCCAGATTATTCAGGTCTCAATTGTGTCATGCTCATATGACTTTAACAAGTGCAGAATTCACCCAAATATCACATATATAAAGTTTAGTGCAGACAATTAGGGGTGTGTATGTGTGTGGCTACAGTACATGAAAGCCTGGAAAGAATACCAGAGATTATGGAATATAAACAAGATAACGAAAATACCTGTGTATTTGAATCATTTGAACTATCTGTACTCAAAAAGGGGGGACAACAGTAGGTTTGGAAAGAGGAAACACCAGGATATGTATTCTAGTTGCACTAATAAAAGCAACTACCCTGTCTGAAATCTCTTTTTCTGTTGGATAGCTAGTGTTCATCTTAGTTGTAGGTTGTTTTGTTTGGTGTGCTAACTAACTGAATGGGCACAATAAGAAAATTAGCTCTTATCAGACTGCTTTTCACATAACTCCAACACAGAAGACACTATTTTTATAAACAGCAATAAACTGCCCTACTGCACTAAATGTTGATTAATGCTGGTACAGATAAAGTCATATTAATGTCCTGTAATGAATGCAGTTAATATTTACTATGGAGACTTAACCCTTGGATACCTGTGTCAGACAGAAGTCTGTTAGAAATTTCTCAAAGAGATGAGAATGTATACCTGAATGGATTGTAGAGCAAGTTATTTTATTAAGATAATAAAGGATGATAAAACTGACAGACATCTGTATATGTATATGTAAAGGCCTATGAGGATTGTCTGCATAATGCCTTAGCAGACACTATGGAAAGTGTGAAGAACTGATGCTAATGATGGATAGAAGACTATACTAAAAAGTTTAATAGTTACCAAACCTATTAAAGAGCTGAACAGAGGGATAAAGGTTCAGTCTCTGTGAAAGTCCTGATGAATATGTAACAACTTGATAGCAACAAAATATAATAACTGAATATGATGCCTTTGATGTCATGGAATGGAATGGAATGAAACTTAAGGACCCAGATTGTTCAAGTCTCTTCCTAAGGGCAGTATCTGTATCTATATCTATGAATGTTTATAATAAATAGCTTAAAGGAATACTAAAAGAGTCTGCCCAATTTTCAAATAAATATCCTGAAACTGCAAGACATAAGACTATTTAAGAGGAATGTTGACGTTAACTCAGACTGGACATTTAGATGGACAGAAATTGATAATTGGACCCCAGATAGAATCCAGAATTAGATGACAAATGGTAAAGACCCTCAATCCCTCAGTCTGAGCAATAGTTGTGGGGGGACCATATCTATTTCAAGATGACTGCTATCTAGTCCGATATTGCCACCACTGGTCTGCCAATAATGGCTCTCTAGGGTTTCAGGCAGGATTATTTCCCAGGCCTGTCTGGAGACCCTTGCCTTTAACTGGTGATCTCCTGTCTATGACTAATAAACTGTGTAGTTTCCAAAATCTGATGAGAATTAACTCAGTCTCACTTTAGTGGTAAAGTGATTTGGAGCTAAATCTATGGATATAAGTAATCCTCTTGATTCAATTTGCCGTGCACCCCAAAGCTTGCACATGGAGAGAAATATATGTATTATTTATTTACAGTATTTTTATCCCATCTTTCTCAGCCCAAAGGCGACTCAAGGCAGTGTACAGATTGGCAACAATTTGATATATCAATCATCAAAACCACTAGGATCAGAACATAGACGTTTAAAAGATTAAGAGATTACATTTTGCATGAGATGAGAAGTCTAAAATGGTCCCTTATGAATGCTTACAGCAGTTATTCTCTGTGTCATGGCAGAGCTTTGGAGCCTGGTTACTGTGTCATGTTCTTTGTTTAAAAAGCCATTATTTAGTAGCTGATGATTAAATCAGCAGCATATGAGGATAGCTCCAGAGCTCTTAAGAATAAAATGCTTCCTGCCATTATTGCTTCCTCAGTAGACAACAGACCATAAAATACCTATTGAAATATACCTATAATCACGGGGCTTTGAAAATGCATTTGGTCCTTTTGTGCACAAGAAATGGGTTAGATTATTAAAACAATAAATACAGCTTAGAGAGCTATGGATACTACAAAAGGAATGATCTTGCAATTATCCTTCATTCTTTTTGCAGTCTGCATTAATGATCACTTATTTCTCTTATCCAATAAGATGCAATCATCCTCTAAAACAAGCATTGTTTATTTTATTGGTGCCTGTTAAAACCTAGGCTTGATCGGACCCTGGATAAACCAACAACAGCGACTGCGGTTTAAATGCTTTATTTAAGAAGTACTGTAGGTATTCAGAGGCAAAGATAGGATAGTCCAGCAAGGCTCTTAATAGTTCAGGAAAGCAAAGGTCCTTTAAAGTATCTCCAAGGGAAGCAAGAATCTTGGTGCAGCAGCTGACGAGGTTCGAAGGTTCCTTGGTAAAACTTAGAGTCCAAAGTCAGAAATCTTGGGGCAGCAATTGACGAGGTTCAAAGGTTGCTTGGTAAAGCTTAGAGTTCATAGGCAGAGGGGGGACCCACTGGTCCCGACGAAGTTCCATGAGCATGGCCCGGTGAATAAAACGTTGCTTCGAAGTGCCGAACGGAGTCCGGACGGAACCTTTATAGGTTTCGACTGGCATGACCCAAAAGGCGGGGGCTATGGCGAAGGGTTCTCACGGGAACGGGAAGGTTGCTTCCTCTTAGCACCTTATCGGCGCCCCTTTGATATGCAGATTTGGAAATGGGGCTACCGTTGCTTTGAAGCTGGGAGCCTGAAGGGAAGTCGCACCTCTCCGGGGCCAGATTGTCAAACCGGATTGAATTCCTGGCCATAACCTGAGATTGCTCCTGTTTGCTGTGGGAAGCAACTTGGGACGTGACACCACTCCCCCCCTTTAGGCCCCCTCAAAGAGCCTCCTCCAGGCCGGGGCCGATCGGGGTACGCCTGGTGGAACTGGGACACTAGCTCTTCGGCATGAATGTCTCGGGCGTCCACCCAATATCTTTCCTCCGGGCCGTACCCCGTCCAATCTATCAGGTATTGGAGCTTACGATGAAATAAACGAGAGTCCAGAATTTCCTCGACCTCGTATTCAATCTCTCCATCAACCAAAACGGGAGCGGGGGCTGGCTTCCCCACATCCGGTCGAATCTCATTGGCCTGGCGTAGCAAGGAACGATGAAACACAGGGTGAATTCTCATGCCTTTAGGGAGTTGTAGTTTAAAGGCCACCGGAGAAATATTTTCCGTCACTTTGAAAGGTCCAAGAAACCTAGCGTCCAATTTCCGACAGGGCCTTTGCAGAGGCAAGTTGCGGGTGGACAGTAGAACCCGATCTCCAACCTGTAACTCCGGCCCTTCTTGTCGGTGATGGTCGGCCATCCGTTTGTAATCCAACTTGGCCTGTTCTAGCTGAGCCTTTAGCACCTCGTGAACCACGGTCAGCTCCTGGAGCCAATTCTCCGCGGCAGGTACATTCCCCGGCTCAACCACTGCCGGATAAAACCTAGGGTGGTACCCGTAATTAGCAAAGAAGGGGGTCTCCTTCGTGCTGCCCTGTACAGAGTTATTATAAGCAAATTTTGCCAAAGACAACAGGGGGGCCCAATTATCCTGTTGATAGTTAAGATAACAACGCAAATATTGCTCCAAGGTGGCATTGGTCTGCTCCGTCTGACCATCTGTCTGCGGGTGATGAGAGGAAGACATGCGGGCTTCAATACCCAACAATCGCTGAATCGCCTTCCAGAACTGCGAGGTGAATTGGCTGCCCCGGTCGGTAATCTGAGGGATGCCGTGAAGCTTGAAGACATGGTGGAGGAACAGGTCCGCTGTCTCCTTGGCCGTGGGCAGTCCCTGGCACGGAAGGAAATGGGCCATCTTGGTAAAACAGTCTACTACCACAAGCACCGTGGTGTGTCCACCAGAGGGGGGAAGGTCGGTGATGAAGTCGGCGAAGAGGGCTGCCCAAGGGCGAGGGCGTGGGCAGAGGCTGTAGCAATCCGGGTGGTTTACCAACCAAGTGTTTGGCTCTCTGGCAAACCAGGCAAGTCGCTACATATTTCTCAATCACTCTCCGCATCTTGGGCCACCAAAAATCCCTTGCGACCAACTGTAAAGTTTTAAACAACCCAAAGTGTCCTGCCGGCTGGCTGTCATGACAAAGCTTTAGGATCTCTCCCCTCTCTGGGCCTGGCGGTACATACACCTGGGCGCGGTGGCATATCACATTGTCCTGAACCTGAAAGGGGTATTGTATTCCCTTACCCAGTTGCACTTGCACCCATGGATCCTCCTGTTGGCCGGCGCGGATCCGATCCGTCAGGGACATTGCTTCCAGGGGCCGAGAGGTGTCGCTCAGCGCGGTCTGCTTAGAGTTGGGGCTGGCCCTCACTTCAGAAGCTGCAGCGAAGTTTTCACTGCGCAGAAGCAAAGAAGCCGGATCTTCCTCGCAGCCACGCGTATACTCCGGTTTCCTGGACAGGGCGTCCGCCTGCTTTGTTTGGGCAGGTTTCAGATAGTGAATTTTAAAGTCAAAATGCTCGAAGAACAAAGCCCAGCATTGTTGCCTCTGATTGAGCTTGTGGGCAGTCTTTAAATGCTCCAGGTTCCGGTGATCAGTGTGAACTTGAACCTGATGCTTCGACCCCTCCAGCCAATGCCTCCAAAATTCAAAAGAGGCTTTAATAGCCAGAAGCTCTTTTTCCCAAATGATATAGTTCCTTTCTGGAGCGGTGAGTTGTCTGGAAAATTGGCACAAGGGAGCCAGTCCGGACCCTGCGGTTGAAACAAAACCGCGCCAATGGCTACATTCGAGGCGTCCGCTTGAACCATAAACGGGGTGCCCGGGTCAGGGTATTGGAGGATGGGCTGAGAGACGAAAAGCTCTTTAAGCCGCTGGAAGCCTTTCTCTGCGGCCTCGGTCCAGCAGAAGGCAGTCTTTCCTCTTAAGCAGTGGGTGATGGGTTCCGAACAAGTGGCAAAGTCTGGGATGAACTTACGGTAGTAGTTGGCAAAGCCCATAAACCTCTGAATGTCTTTTTTGTTTCCAGGGGACTCCCATTCCACTACCGCTTTCACCTTGACGGGATCCATGGAAATTCCTTCGGCAGATATGCGATGGCCCAGAAAGTCCACCTGGGGCCTATCGAAAGCACATTTTTCCAACTTGGCATATAGTCCATGGTCTTGAAGTCTCTGGAGCACCGCCCTCACGTGATGATCATGAGATCCTTGGTCCCTTATCGGCGCCCCTTTGATATGCAGGTTTGGAAATGGGGCTACCGTTGCTTTGAAGCTGGGAGCCTGAAGGGAAGTCACACCTCTCCGGGGCCAGATTGTCAAACCGGATTGAATTCCTGGCCATAACCTGAGATTGCTCCCGTTTGCTGTGGGAAGCAACCTGGGACGTGACACCGCCAGAGCATATTGGTTTCTCTGTTTAAATAGGAGCTTCCTCCTTCTCCATAATCATAATTGTTTCATTTGTGTGTAGATTATCTAAGAATTCCACAAGAAAAAGAAGTTTATTTGTATGGTTCAGCAAATTATAAATTTATTGCTTTCCACCTCAGTGTAATTTTTAGAACAAATTTTCAGCAAATTAATGTTTAAATAAAATAATTTCTCTCCAAGTAATTGTTTTTCACTGTATGTGCCTTCAAGTTACCTGTCAACTTATGGTAACCCCATACATTTCATAGGATTTTCTTAGTGCAACTGAAACAAAAACTAATCTTATATTTGGGTTCTTCAAACTGGTGACATCTTGTAACTTTTCTAAGTTCCATTAGAAAAAGAAGAGAGGAAGAAACAAAAGGAAGTATTTTGTGACACTTTGAAAATATATTTATTTTAGCATGGACTCTGCTACATTACAGTCTACTCCCTCAGACCCATGGATGGAGTACAATATTTAGGGCTCACATACTAAGCATTATATGGTTGTGGGGATGGCATCATAAATGAAAACAGAGGTCTACTATGAAACAAGCTTTTCCTGCTGCTTGGAAGGGGGTTGGATTGGATGGCCTAGGAGGTCTCTTCCAACTCAATGATTCTATGATTCTAAGCTGTTAATTGTATCTTTTGAGGCAATACATTCAGTTTTCCTGAAAAGTGGTTCCATTGAAGACATAGCCTTTCCTTGAAGAACAAAAATGTTTTATTACACATAAATGGTAATAAAAAGCCCATTAATACAGTTAGTGTGCTATTATATCTGCTCAGACTGGAATGTATTAACATATCCTAATTCACACGATTTTTCCCCTATTGTCTTACCTTGTATCTGAAAATTCCAAATTAATTACATTGAGGACGCGTTTCCTGTTAGTGCTGTAATAGTAATCAACAAATTCCTTTAGCTTCATCTTGCAGTCTTTCTGCTTGGTGACATCTGTGACATCAACACTCCTTTCTGGTCCTAAAAAAAGAAAAAGAAAAACATTTTTTAAAAACCAGTGATGTTACATTTGATCTCAAAGAAATTATGGGATGAGATAAGGCTCATACAAACACAATGCACATTGTTTTCAGAAGCCACCTTGCGACAATGGCAGCATAAGCAATAAATCAATCAATAATTTACTACATTTGTTTATGAGTGAAATCGGAATCTCTTTCCCACATTCTCCTCAAAATAAAGCACACCATTTTCACTGTATACATGGCAGGAGGCTTTAAAGGTGGGCAATAATCTCTTTCTCCGTTGTTATACGTGCCCTATTTACATGGAAATCAAAGCAACCCCCCTAAAATGGCTTTCAATTTCCAACTAAACAAAGTGGTCTTTGACATGAAATAGCAGGTAATAGCAGTGTCTGAAACATGATCTATGCTATATACCTATTCTATTATTTTAAAGATTTCCCATACTCTGAATTAGTCACTAAGCAAAATGGAAATGGTAGTCAAGAAATCAGAATAAGGCTAAGACTTGGAACGGCAGCCACGAAGCAATGAGACAAGATCCTCAAAGGTCAATATATATAATTAAACACCAAAGTTATGATGATCCAGGTGATAGTACTGCATTTAAAAGATTGGAGTGCCAAGGAAAAATCAATTTATTTGAAATGTAGTTCTGGAAAAGAGTTCTATGGATATTGTGTACTGCTCAAAAAAGAAACAAATGGGTCTTAGACCAAATAAAGCCTGAACGCTCACTCATAATTAATGTGACTAAACTGAGAATGTTGTACTTTGGACATATCATGAGATGTGATTCACTGGAGAAGACAACAATGCTTGATAAAGTGGAAGGCAGAAAGAAACAAGAAGGCATTAATGGTGGACTGATTCAATCAAGGAGGCCATATGCCCGAGTATACAGGACCTGATGATCAGGGATCTTGGAGGTCTCTTATTCACAAGACTGCTACAAGCCGAAGTCAGCTTGAGAGTAAATAATAAAAGTAAATAGCAGTTCAGTTGCTGTTGCCCTTGTGAAAGAAGTTTTCTAAGTAGTATTTAGTTTTTCTTGCTGTCAATTTTTATTGTGCAGCAGATGAAAAGTATCCTTTAGAAAATGATAATATATAGCCTGAAGAACTGAGAAGACAATGATTGTAAAAACAAAAACTGCTTGTGTTCTGGACAAGATAGGTTTAGCTGCTCAGCCATGCTTTGGTGGAAGTTTACTAATCAAATGCCATTGAAAAGGTTGAAATGATCTGAACTAGAAAAATAATTAATGTTCAGAAGGAAATAGTAATATTGGTCCATTTCCTTTATATTACTTAGTTATATTTTTCTCCCTTTTCAAAATATCACATCATCTGCCTTCAAAGCACTCAAAAGAAACATAAATATAGGTGGAGATACACCATCATGCTGATACTTTTGTGTTAAGCCGCTTTGAGTCCCCTTTGGGGGAGGTAAAGCAGAGTATAAATCATCATCATCAACAACAACATCACCATCCCATAAATTCTAGTATCTGTTCACTTTCCCAGAAAAAAAATAGGTGACTGGACAATGCCAATTTCATCTCAGCGTGGAACTCTCTGTGCCATTTATGATGTATTAATGTAGGCAGAATATAAGAAGGGCAGAATAACCTTGGCAGAGGAAGCTGCAATTTTGTTGGGAAAATCAGAATTCCATTGGAAGATGCCAAGGCTGTAACATCCTGCCTGTCATGTATAATCCACAAATCCTAATTTTACTTTTTCTGATCATATTAAAATAATAAGCCATGTTCTGACATTGTGTACCAAATGTTGGGGCTGTCCCAAAAGGTACAACACATACAGACACTACAAAATGCCACAGTCAATGGCAGTGTAGGTCAGATTGCCAGTCTGTTCTGCTTTTTTGCTCTTAATTAGAGCACTGCTTGAGATGGGTGCAATGAATTCAGCTCTAAGGCAGAGAAGGAGCCAGCAGATGTTATGGAGTGCCCAGCTCAGGCAATAAAATCTGTGAAGGGCAACAGATGGACAAGCAAAAAACCATAACAAAACAAACACAACACTTCCCCTAGGAATGAGGATGTTGAGAACTTCGGTAAGATTATTTTGAAAGGGTGGGAATGGAATGTTGCTGATGCCATTTTAAGATATACATCTTAATGATACACAGTTGTTGAGCTATGGAATCCTGAAATAATCATGTCCCAAAATATATTCAAATACACTATAAGTAGAATTAAATACAAATGTAACATTTTAATAACAAATCAATCTCAAATTGATAATATGCAGAAAGGATAGGATAAAGCTAAGAAATAAGTAATGACTGTAGTTGGAAAAAGTGACAGAAAAAATAGCAGTGAAGACTGTTTTCTAGGAAGGAAAGTTTTGGAAAATTACTGTATTTTCTGGAGTATAAGATGACTTTCTAACCCTAGAAAATCTTATGGAAAGTCGGGGGTGGTCTTATACGGCGGGTATAAAAATGAGAGGCATAAAAAATGCCTCAGCGGGCATATCCAAGGCATGCTGTCACCCGAGGCTGCTGGCAGTCGTAGTCCGGAGGCGCTTCCTTGGGCCTAGGTGTGCCCGGTGGCCTTCAGAGGCTTCTGCCAGCTGCTCGTGTGGTCTTGCTTCCTTCCTCACTCTCCTGGCTGCCTGTAAATAGTGATGTGGAAGGATTTGGAGGGCCTTGAAAGTAGAGCAGGGAGAGCGGTGGTGATGGTGGGGACAAGTCCTTTAGTGGTGTGGAGGAGGAGGCAGGGGGCAGGTGGAAGAGGGTGGAGGAGAAGGTCAGAGGGAGGGCACAGGGAGAAGGAGTGCCAGGCCCATTGGGCTGCCCGGTCTACTTTCAAAACTCTTCTCCGGCTCCTCCAATGTTGCCATTTCCAGGCAGCTGGGAGAGAGAGGAAGGAAGCAATGCCACCTGATCGGCTGGCAGAAGCCTCCGAAGGCCACTGGGCTCGCCTAGGTCCAAGGAAACCAATCAGGTGGCCTTGCGTCTTTCCTCTCTCCTGGCTGCCTGCAAATAGCTATGCGGGAGGAGTTGGAGAAGGGCCTTTTAAAAAGAGTGAGGAGAGCAGCGGCAGGGACAAGTCCCTTAGCAGCGTGGCCGGAGGAGTAGGGAGGGGGAAGGAGGAGGAGGACGGAGGGAGGGCATGCGGAGGAGTGCCAGGCCCACTGGGCTGCCCCTGCCAGTTTCCCCACTCTCCTTTCAAGGCCCTTCTCTAACTCCTTCCACATAGCTATTTGCAGGCAGCCAGGAGAGAGGAAAAAAGCAAGGCCACCAGATCGGCTTCCTTGGGCCTAGGCGAGCCCGGTGGCCTTCGGAGGCTTCTGCCAACCGATTGGTTGGCCATTCTTCCTTCCTCTCCCTCCCGGCTCCCTGGAAATGGCAACATTGGACAAGTTGGAGTAGGGCTTTGAAAGCAGAATGGGGAGAGTGACAGGGCAGCCCAGTGGGCCTGGCACTCCTCCTCCCCGCACCCTCCCTCTGCCCTCCTCCTTTGCCCTCCTCCTCCCCCCCTCCCTTCACCTCCTCAGGCCATGCTGCTAAGGGCCTTGTCTCCATTGACGCCACCTTCCCCGCTCTACTTTTAAGGCCCTCCAAATCCTCCCACGTCACCATTTGCAAACAGCCAGGAGAGTGAGGAAGGAAGCAAGGCCACCTGACCAGCCGGCAGAAGCCTCCAATGGTCACCAGGCTCACCCAGGCCCAGGGACGCGCCTCCAGACTGCGACTCGCAACAGCCCTAGGTAACGGCGTGACTTGGACATGCATGCTGAGGCATTCTGGGAGTTGTAGTTACCGAATCAATAGAATTGTGTTGGGAGAGGGGTCATATATGGTGAGTATATCCCTAACTCTATATTTTAACTTGAAAAGTTGGGGGTGGTCTTATACGCTCCGTCATCTTGTACCTCAGAAAGTGCAGTACTTTTAAGATTAGTTTTCAGAGTCCCCCAACCAGCATGACTATTATCAGAATCCATTGAACTAACTTTCTAAGCTTTCCTCTACCGCAATGATATCTGATGGCTTCCATGACCATGGGTGATGCATCCTCTCTGAATTTTAGTCCAAACTTTTAAGCAGTGATCTGAAACTATTTGTTTGATAGATTCAACACCATAGATAGCTCCCTGAAATTCAAACTATGCCCTGGAGTCAATTCATCATCCATCTGACATGGAGTCTCCACTCACCATTGTCCTAATGTAGCTAATACCTCCATCTAAAGGGAGTGATCTCTGCCAGCACTACATGGGAAGCAGAACCCTGGGTGATATAAATCATTAGACCTGGAAGGCACTAGATTACTCATGCTGGTAAACAATTCATCTTTCATTTTCATATATACCTTCCCATGGGCTCTGGTTGATTAGGCTATCAGCTAAGTGTGTTTATTGCAGAAGCAAAAGCACAGCTAATACGTACCGACATAGTTTTCGACATCACTGACATAAAAAGTTGGTGCAGGAACTGATATGCCCAAACCGTCCTTCTTCGGAACAAGAATAGGCTCTGTGAATCCATTTTCTTCCATGTACTCAACTGTTAGCTGGCTTCCAGTCAGTTTTATTACCACATCTTCAGCACTAAACATTCAAAACACATTTCAAGTTGTCAGCTACACAATTGTTTCACACAGTTTCTTTTTCTTTGTGACTGATAAAAAACAGCATGCAGATCACTGTTATGCTCTCCACATTAAGTTAACATAGGATCTGTTGGATTCCGTGCTTTACTTAATCACACAGCAAGATGATCATATGGGACTTCAAAGCAATGTATTTGATTGTTGCTACATGTGGACTCACTGAAGATATCTAATAAAGACAAGAGTCCAGTGCTTTTGAGTACTGCCTAGTGCCTGGAACCTCATGAGCCAGTCATTATTTCCTCAAGAAATCCTTTCTCTGACTCACAATGTCAAATGAACCTCTGAGCTCATACAAATCAGCAAAGAACATTGAAACATGTAGTTTCATGGAATTCCTGAACACTCAGGAGCAATGTTGGTTGTCAGGTTGCTTTCAAAAGCATGCCATGCTGTAGCTGTCCTACAGGTCCAAGATGTCATGTATAATACACAGTTTGCAAGGTGTCTGACATCCCCATCAAATATCCAGGAACCCTGGAAATTATGTTTCCTAGGATCCTTGAGAGAAATAGCCACATAAATGTTCTGGGGTGTGAAATAAATGCAAATAAATGCTAAGGAATCACAGGAGTTGTAGTTTGGTGAGGTGCCCACTTTCTTTGGCAGAGAAGGCCAAATATCTTTAAAAATGACAACTCCCGTGATTCTATAACATTGAGTCATGGCAGCTGAAGTGGTGTCAAGATGCATTAATGCTAGACTGTAGATCCACTGTAGACTGTAGATCCACCCTTAGGTACCGGGGAATAACAGTAGCCTTACAAAAAAGCTACTGCTACTTCCACCAGTTGTTCAAGGTAAATGGAAAAGACAGTGCAGCGGAACATCACAGACTGAGTTTCTGAGGGACCCATATACAAAGGACTGGAAGTCTTATTGCCTTGAATTTATCAACTGAATAGATAAGCTTCTGAAAGCCTATGAAAGTAGTAATAATTATAGTAAGTAGATTCCACTTATCTGTTTCTCTCTCTATAATTGTATATGGCATTTGAGATCTAGGGTCCATTCTTAGTCTTGCTTAAGACTGAGATAGATCTATGTCAGGGGTGCTCATTAGGTAGATCGCGATCTACTGGTAGATCGCGTAGGGCATCCTGGTAGATCGCAGGCAGGGCGGGAGGAAGGCTCAGTCCCGCCCCACAGGCTCCTGATGCCACCCAAGTGCTGCCGGCCCTGGGTTATCTGAGGTCCTTTCCACACAGTTGAATAAAATCCCATGTTATCTGCTTTGAATCGGATTATATGGCAGTGTGGACTCAGAAAACCCAGTTCAAAGCAGATATTGTGTTATATGTTTCACATTTTTGTAGTGGGTAGGTAGATCATTTTGACTTGGTTGTTTTATAAGTAGCTCACATGCTGAAAAAGTGTGAGCACCCCTGATCTATGTGATATGTTAAATGCACTAAACTGTCAATTGATTTCTATAGCACTCAGACCCAGTTTCTCCAGATCGGTACAACAAAAACAAGTAATGGAAAATTAGTTAATATACCATATGATATAATTTCCATACGCTGATGAATATAATTATCTAGCATATTACATTCAGAAAATAGTTTTTAAAAAGTCATAATGTTCTTGTCCATTCGGTGCTTTCTCTTCATTTAAAGTTTATTAGACTAAATTGTGTTTCCATGTCATTAAAGTTGTATCCATTAATCTAGAAAGGCACACTAATTACTTCACAATTTAATCAATGTTTAATCGTTAGAAGTGATTACTACAAGGCCATAACATTAACACATCCTGTACATTATTTTATTTAGGAGATGTTAACTGCCCTATTCATGAATTGACTTTTTGTTTTCCCATGAGAAATATGCTGACTTTGATAACTTTGGAAAAACTGAAGTGCTATTCCCATGTATTTGCAGGCAAAAGCCATGTATCAAGCCACAAAACACCAGGGCTAGAAACATATATGGGGTTGTTGTGGGTGGAATGATTATTGAGCTAAACACTCTGATATAAATTTACCCCTCGTAATTGTACTGAAAAAAGACATTTTTCCCTTAAAGCATAAATTTCCAAAATAATTGGGCAGGGGGTAGCTACAGCATTAGAAACTAGTATGTTTCATGTAAAGACTTGTGTGAGTATGTTATACTGATGGTTCAACAGGCTTTAACACTTATATGTTGTGAGTGTGTCAATCACAACCAAATCAGTACAGATGGCCAAAACATTTTCAAATATGCTATTTAAAAGCCTATAAGCATATACAAGCCACTTACTGGGTGTTTAGAAATGTGTTAAGATACAGTATAATAGTGTGTTGACTTGAAGTGGCATGAAAGGAAGATTATGACAATCTGATTAAACCAACATGGGATTTTTTTTTGCCATCTGTATATCTGAAGAACATCATGGGAAACAAGATATTCAGACAACTATTATTTTATTATTTATTTCCCGTATTTCTATCCCGTCCTTCTCAGCCCCTGAAGGGACTCAGGGCAGCTTACATTGAGCCCCATTAAGAGGCTATTCCAACAATTACAATAAAATCACAACAAAGACATATCATAATAAAACAACATAATTAAAACATACATAAATCATCATTAAAACCCTAAACCAGCCTCATCAGTCTTAATGTCAATCCAGTTCATGTCTTTAAGGTGCTGCTTACATCTATGACACACAGACTTCTAAGCATTCATGTTACTTAGTAAACAAGAGTTTTGAGTTATATACTTTGATGTCTCTTTCAAAACAAGATCATCACAAAGGATACTGGCTTCCTAAGGTAATTTTCTCCAATAATGTAGGCATTTAAAGGGCATCAAATCTCTTTCAGATAATGCACGGCTGCCCTCTTCTGTGCTTCTATTGAACTACATCTCATTAGGAGGGTACCAGTGGCTTCCATGGACAACCAAGGAAAATGAGTTGCAGAAACAGATGCTGAAGTAGGAAAACATCCTCTATATCAAATATCATTCTAAAATCATTATTTAAAGGTCCTCTGCTATTTAAATAACAATCTATTTGCAATTAGGACTTAGTGGGAATAATAAGTCTGACATTGAGTAAGCCTAGCTTTCTTCCAAAGGTGGATCAACAGCCGCTTGAGTGCAGATTTTTCAGTCTAACAATGCTGAATAATCAACAAGCAAAGACACTGGGGAACCGCATTATTCAATTTTTTAAGTTTAAAGCTGTTTTGCTCTTAATTTCACTCTTTAGACCTTTTTATCTATTAGATAAAGGCTCAATGAATAATTAGAACAGTTGTGGAATTGTACTACACTATTCCATACCAAGATATTCATGCATGGAAGACACATCAAGCCAACTCTTGTTGGGACCGCCTTCCATCTGGAAATTGATGTCCTTAATGCAAAAGAACATGTGGATCCAGAATAGTTCCCTACATTCAGCTACGGACTCACCACCAAGGCTTGACACTCAGAAGGCAATCATACTCGGCCACGATTATTCATGCATTGTGGCTGGATCTATCTACACTTAGGCTTCCAGAAATTCAGGATCCCAGACTGTACTGAATGTGTAAAAGCATAAAGGATTCCTACTTGCAGATGACCCTTCATTGGGGTTAGGGCAAATTGGTCTGCAAGGGTAGCACAGCCCCACAGACCTTCATGTGAACAAGGCTTTTGCTGGTCTGAAAGCAGGTTTCAATCAAGAAAAGGAAGGGAGTTTGCTTCCATTTGCTGACTACTTTGTCAAAGAGCAGAGGTAATGACTCTTCTGATCTCTCTGTGCCTCAGTTCTTCTATTGTGGAATCACTGGGCGTATAAAGTGCAGCATCTGGCAGTTACCAAGGCTGTTTTATACAGGAAAATGAGTGGTTAGGCACCACAAACCCATAAGGTTTCTGGATGAAAAGCCACTGTAGATAGCTCTGTGGTGCTTCTGAACTTGTAGAGTTCCAGTTAAAATGCAACTGAAGCATTGATCACTCCAGTGCAGATTTGTAAGGCAGAATGACTGAGAGTCTTTGGAACTACTGTGTCTTTCATAAGAAATTTCCTATTTGCAACTTCTTCTTCTTTGGTTTTGCTTCTATTTCAGCTCAGACAACATAAAATCATGTGTTTTAGTCCAGGGACAAAAAAAATCCTGTTACTTCAGAAGAAGTCCACATACAGACCTGTTGGTCCTGGAATTTCTGCCTTCATCAGTCACACTTGCTTTGTTGCAAGATTTAGAGGCTCCCAAGGTGGCTACTGCAGGACTTCCACCAGAAATTTTGGCAGGTTTTTCAAAAATAAAAATGTATGATGTGAACATGCAAAGATGCAAATCATTGCATAAGTTCCATTCCTGGGTTACATAAGCTGCAGGGTCATCTGTGCCGACAGGGTGTTGTTCCTGGGTTATACATGTCTGTTCCTGATTGTTCTTATTATGAAAAAATGTACAATGTTAACTAGGGGGCCACAACTTTGTCCTGGTCAGAGAAAATGTGCTCTCCACAGGTTTCATGAAGTTTCTGGCACACAAAGTTTTTGTGTTCTACTCAACTGTCATCTTCGTTTCAGAAACCATCCAATCAGGTACAAACATCTAAAACCCAGGAACAAACCTAGATTTTTAAAAATTCCAATTGCAGGGACATACAGACATTTAAAGATGCAGATTTTCGACTCAGAACTGGGATATTCCCGCACCTGAAAATCTCACTTTTTTGCTGTTTGTAGCACTTCCTTCTGCATTTTGAGAGAACAGCATCTGGCCACACTCCTGTTTGCTGCAGAAGCTCCTGGGATAAAGGTACTGTCTGGACAAGCCCTTGGGGTCTCTTCCACACAGTCATATAACCCAGAATATCAAGGCTGAAAATCCCACAATATCTGCTTTGAACTGGGTTATCTGAGTTCACACTGCCATATATTCCAGTTCAAAGCAGAACATGTGGGATTATATTCAGCTGTGTGGAAGGGGCCTCAGTTTTAATGGAGAAGAGCATCCTAACTGGACCGTAATTAGCTCCTGTTCATTACAATGAACTACTGGTTTGTTTCTTGTTTTCTTCTCTGTAACAAAATTGGCCTATTTTGGTTCAGTAGTGTATATCACATTAAATATAGGCCAATTAAAGGCAGAAGCTAAAAGAATAAAGATTCTAATTAAAATTGTGAGGGACATTTATTGAATGGTGCTTCCCTGTAAGTAAACAATATAGAAGTATCTTAGCTGTTGGCATAGATTTCTAGATAATTATACTGTGTTAATTATAAAAGGATTTTGGTTATAGGGATTATTCAACAATTACATTAAGCATTGTATTATATAAAAATGGTCAAACTGATTTCAGAGTAAAAGTTTCTTAATAACACAAAGAAACCACAATTGTAATGTTGTTTATTGCAGAAAAGGAAATACTGCCCTAAATTGGTCAACAACAGAATGCAAAATTCGTCGTGGGAGTACACTCTAGAATGTGTCTCTGGGAAATCACATAGGTAGCTATTATCTTAATGTCTCGTTATTGGCTACATAAATCTAGATGAGAAAACCTAATGATTGAAAAAATAGTACTTTCTATGCACATTTTCCTACTTTACATGATGTCCTAACAACAACCCCACAAACAGTAACAGTACTGAGCAACTCACCTTGGGAATGTTCGACTTCGGAGTTCCTTGATGAAGACCTGACTACCATTTTGTACAGGTTTGACTTCTGTAGTTGGACCTGTGTCATGCTTATGCCAATTTCTTTTCTTTTTCACTGAAAGAGAAATGATTGGATAGGATTATGCCTAACTTGACTGTGACTGTGTGCCTGATAATAATTTTATTGGAGATAAGATAAAAACTTTAACATCAGAAGACAGAGTACATTTGTATTGCAGTGAGAAGTCTAATATTGATTTATTTATTTACACTTGTTTTCAAACCTTAGCACTGTAGCTTAGTGAACTGTTTTCATTTGCAGTCTGCCATAAAATTATCAAATTTTGCAATTTTCATAAAGTTTTATGTACACTGGGGATAAAAATTCAGGTTGACCATGCTGAATCTCCAGTGTAAGAACAATTACATCCGCAGTGTAGAATATTAGGCGTATTACAATTTTCAAGGATCGATTCAATACAAAATAACATCACTTGGAAGGAGTAGTGTGCTTCAGATGAAAAAAACAAAACCTATTGAGGTGATTCAGGATAATGCATGAGAGATATGAATAAAATCACAGCTTCTCTGCAACAGCCTCTTCCAAAACTCTTCTAAAACTCATTAGGACACAGAGGTGAGATATCGTATCTAAAAAATGATACACCCCCCCCCTCCTCCCAAGGATTCACTAGATAAAGAAAACATAGGTGAAGGAATAGAAATGGGAAATGAAGTGATGTAGTTTTGTAGTCAATGATACTGATTAACTACAGTATATTCATCTGAATGAATTGTTTTATAAGAGCTATGCAACTCTAGTGTTTTCGAGGAAAGATATTACAAAAATGTATCACAGGGCTTTTCTAGTGCTTAGTATCCATTAATAGTTTGTTCTGCAGAAAAAGAAACCTTAAGCGTGTTTCCATGTTTTCTGTGGAATCCTCTGAAGCTCATGTTATTCTGCCACTATTTGCTCTACATTCATCACCCACCCTGTGCCAAAACTGGTGCCAACTGAACAGACTTTAAAAATAATCTAGTTTTCATTCATCATTACTCTCACATGGTTTTCCTACTGCAGATGACTATTTTGACCACTAATTGCTCTTTTGCTTCCAACTCCCAGACAGAAGTAAGCCCCATCTATAAGTAAGCAAAAGTGACTTCAGGTCACTGTTGGGTGTTCCAAGGGAAACCTGTTAACAGTCCGGAGTAACTAAAAATGACCCTTCAAACCGTGGAGTATTTCCACTCTTGCTACTATCCACATAAAATTTAGCAATTTTCTCACCCATGGATTCCACAATTATATGTGTTTATTTTCAAATAAATTGTTTTCTAAAATCCAGTGACAAACATGTGGGAAAACAATCACTCTCTGTGGATTTGAGTATCCTTTTTCCACAAAAAAGTATCCCACTAGTCCTTTTGATTTTGTTCAGGATTCTTAGTCAAGACAACATTTATGTTGTGTGAAATTTTCATAGTAATTGCCTACAAAGCAATAACAAAACACATCTTAGGGTGTGCTTATTTTTGGAAACCCCACACTTTAATACCATCTCTTTCATAAAACTTCCTAAAACCTGGCAGGCCTGATTACCTAAGGAAGGCAACTTTCCTGGAAGAATGGCATTTGATTTTGCCAAAAAAATTAAAGATTCTCATATATCTGT
The DNA here is from genome assembly GCA_030556195.1 of Anolis apletophallus. Classification (NCBI taxonomy): domain Eukaryota; kingdom Metazoa; phylum Chordata; class Lepidosauria; order Squamata; family Anolidae; genus Anolis; species Anolis apletophallus. The sequence continues at coordinate 45,056,653 of JARBWK010000001.1, read as the reverse complement.
CTCCGTGCCAATCTTGGGTCAGTGTTCTGGCCTAGAAATAACTGTATATGGGAAATGTATATGCTTTTGAATGAAATATATAGCCAATTTGAAGTTATGTTGGCTTCAAACAGTTTAGCAGAGGCATATTTAGAATATAATCATCAGTTACATAATTTCAGAGTAAAGCAACTGAACTTTGATATTGAGTAAAAATTCTGCAACATTATGGCATATGAAAATATATCACACATACAAATATTAATGCACATGTATACAATTGCACACACATATAAGCATACATTTTATATATATATATATACACACACACACATACAAACACACTTTTAAAGAGTGAAAAATGTGTATACTGAGTGTATTCAGTAAATGTGGGACAGATAATGAAGTGCATGTATCCATGCACGTTTTGGTTCTTATGTAAGAGAACAGTGAAATATATGGTAGAAGAATTGTAATATTAATTTTGTAGAAGTGTAAAACAAAAATTATAACAAATTGCACTGGAAGCAAAAAGGAGCAGTGTCAACAAATTTAGATGTTACAAATCCAATTGGTAATCCCAGAGGGAGCTGATCTACTGAATTAAGTGCTTAATATAGAGTCTAAATGTAATATAAATCCCAATAATAAAATGGGTATAATTCAGTAGATACGTAACAATTCAGATGCATGCATACATCACAGAAGAGTCACTAGTTTGTGTGTTCTCCTTTCTAGCCAAACTACCATTCTTGCCTTATTTTACTGAAAGAGAAAATTAATTAGTAAAGTTTCATAAATTGCACATAAATGTCCCCAAGGCAAGTGCAAAATGATTACATCAGCACTGAAATCAGCTGGAACTCTCCAAAAAATCTCAGCCCTGTGTAGTCATTTTGCACCTGTTTATGGAAAACAGATAGGTGATTCTCTGAAGCTTCAGGGGCTAGACAGTAAGTTCAGAGGGAAGGGAGTCCTGAGGGAGGGAATGCCAATCTCCAAGACACCTCTTCAAGACACATACACAGATGTAAGGGTGTGCATTTACTTCTAATAGGATGCTAGCAATGACTGGATATGTGATCAGTTTGTGATTAGGGGTGAAGAAAACCAGCAAAACAAATCCTCAAAGTCTAGGATTTATGCAAATCTCAGAAAGAGACAGAATGAAAGGGAATAGAAATATATTTCCAAATCCTATTCTAGGGAAATTAGATATGGAAAGGCAATCTAAAATCCATTAAAGGAATATACCACGCATCTTTCAAAAGGAGCTGAAATATCAAGAAGTAGCATGGTGCACAGTTCTGGGGATACTGCAATTCAAAATCTCTGAAGCTATGTACTCTTTTTTGCTTATGACAAAAAAAGCAATGGGGCAGAGAATCTGCAAAACCTGATTTGAAGTTTGGTGGAAAGTAGTTACTTTTGTGGGTGGGTTGGAAAGAGGAATAAGGCCGTCTTTAAAACAAACTTAAAAATGAGAAATGAAAAAAGCCAGTTTGACAAAACTGAGGAGACATAATAAATCATTTTTGTATAAAAGGGGTGTTTATTTTTAAATGCAAAAAAGTTTTTATCTTTGTAGGGACTTGGGAGAGATTGATATCTCATACTCCCAGTTGGAAATGCCCTTCATATCAATGTGGGGCATTTTGAATCCAAAATAAAATCCCATTTGATTCCTGGGTAGCCTGGGAGCCAAAAACGACCCTGAGTGGGGGGCACAAAAGGACCACAGGCTGCACTTTGTCTACCCCTGCTTTAAACTTTGTCCAGTTTTCACTCTGGCAATCTTAGAAACAGATTCATAGCACCCAACAAAGGCTTATGTGCTTCATGAATAGGATATTCCACTTCAAATAAAAATATATTTAAAGTGTTGTTGTTGCATGACTTCTTTGTCGTGACCCTAAGGCAACAGTATCATGGGATTTTTCGGGGCAAGATTTGTCCATACTTAGTTGCATATTTGCAAAAGTCAATTTTTTGCTATGGACTATAACAACTGCTGTCTTACCACATAGACTTATTAACATAATAAAAGCTGTGAATGTTTGCATGCTCTTCATCAATCAGCCCAATTTTCCCTTTTTGCTGTGTCCACTTAACTTTGTTTTGGAAGGGTATGTGTGACTTCTGCACAAATTTAAATCAAAATGTTGAGAACTTGAGCAAAATAAGTACTTGTCTCATGCTCACACAGGAGAGTTTCATTAATTCTAAAGCTATCAATACAGCTTTCCAGGAGGAGGACAAGACAGTTAATAAGATTTCTTCAGAACTCTAAAGAAGAGTTGTCAGGTCATGGAAAATGAACTGGGAAATGTAACTGTTTCCTCTTTCCCAGTTCAATTCCCTCTCCCCAGATATTATTTGTCCTGGGGTCAAGGGCAACAGACAATACAGAAATAGTTTATTAAAGGGGGATGGAGTCCTTGCACTCCTCACAGATTGTTTTCAATTTTAAAACATGGAGATACTGATCACAACAAAATTTCTGCACTGTATCAAGTTAAGTGAGACCTTGGAGAAAATACTATATAGATATTTGTAAGAAAATGTACAATAGAAAGGATCTGTTACACATATTAATCACAAAGATCACATATGATCTTGTGCATTTAGGGTTATTTAGGCCATCTCTGTGGAATTTCATCTGCAGTGTCTTTATGCTGTCCAGATCTGTCACCAAAATCTTTCTGTTTTTCTATTCTGTTTTTTGTGAAGTACCTAGCAAAATCTTAAACAGGAAATAATCCTACGGATGTATGTGCAGCTTGCCAAGTATGGATTGCCTGGTGCAGGATGACAGATTAAGAAAAGGGAGATGCTGTCACAAGATGGGAGTAAAACATTAATGTTTCTAGCAATCCCCCCCCCCCCTTTCTGATTTTGAATGTCAACTTGCAACTGGACATTGCAACTATGAAAACTACTGTGAACACTCTGCCATATTTTGAGACATCTGGCACAATTTATTTATTTATTTATTTATTCGGGTTTCTATGCCGCCGACTCCCGAAGGCTCGCGGCGGCTTACAAGAGCCGAAGGCACAATAAAATACAGAAGGTTAAGAACAATTAAAAACAAGCAACACAGTAAAAACAACAACACAGTTGAGGTAGTGGCACAACCAAGACGCACGGGCCTACCCATCGAAGGCCTGCCTAAACAAATAGGTTTTACAAGCCTGCCTGAACGGGAGTAGGTCCTTCATTGCCCGGGTGTCGGCCAGGAGGGCGTTCCACAACGTGGGAGCTATGACAGAAAACGCCCTCCGGCGGGTGGATGTCAGCCGTGCCAGCTTCACCGAAGGTACCTCCAAGAAGTTAGCATCCTCGGACCGCAGTGATCTCAGAGGGCAATATGGAGTGAGACGGTCCCTCAGATACACTGGCCCCAGGCCGTGCAAGGCCTTAAAAGTGAGAACCAACACTTTGAAGGCGATCCAGTGCTCAATTGGCAGCCAGTGCAGGTCCTGCAAAACAGGTGTTATATGGCAACCTGCTGGAGAGCCAGACAGGAGCCGGGCGGCAGTGTTCTGCACCAGCTTGAGCTTCCGGATCGCCGACAAAGGAAGGCCAACGTAGAGCGCGTTGCAGTAATCTAGTCTTGAGATGACCGTGGCTTGGATCACCGTGGCGAGGTCGTTCCGGGAGAGATAGGGGGCCAGCCTCCTTGCCTGTCGGAGATGGAAAAAGGCCACCTTGCTGACCACCGAGACCTGGGTCTCCATGGTCAGCTGAGAGTCCAGATGGACTCCCAGGCTCTTCACGGAAGATGATGGGCATAACGCCGCACCGTCCAGGGTCGGAAGCTGGACATCTACCCCACCCGGGCAGCCCAGCCACAAGATCTCTGTCTTAATTAGTTATGGATCAACAGACCAACAGTCTCCTTTATTATTATGTAGTTGATATTTCACAACCCATATCATTCCAGTTAGCATAAGGACCAATGCCTCAAAGAATCTAGTCACTGACTAATGTTGCTGTCCTCAAAAACTTTTGTCACCAAAGGCTTCATAAATCCACTTCTGTTCAGGAGAGAAAATTCCAATGTTGTTTCCTCCTACTGTATTATACAAGTCTGACTTCCATTCAGTATTTGGCTTCCCTTAAATTATTCAAGAAATACATTAATGAATTTATATTTCTTCCACATAGCAAATTTGACAAATAGCATTAAATCAAAATTACTGTAAATGTCATCCAAGGAGAAGCAATTTTCTAAAAATGTATTCAGTAGGCTACCATGGTAAAGCAGAAAGCACAAGAAGAAAATTATTTTTACATATGACATCTGGAAGGCATCCATCACAGAATATGTGTGCCAGACATCCTTTCTTTGAAAAAAATCATTCCTACAAGTTGCATAATGAGAACAATGAGTGCTTATCTTGCAACAAGGAAGCCATGACAGCAGGTTCTCAGATGAAGCAAAACACCTATTTTGTACCAAAATATTGCAATCTCCACACTAATATAATCCTAGACCATTACATTTAATGAGTGAATAACACCAATATCCTCCTGTAAAAACTCTTACAACCGTACCCATTTCTTGGGAAAAAAATAAACCTCCAAGTACACATTTCTCAAAATATGTTCACAACCTGGATCTAATCCATTATTTTTAACAACATTAATCATGCTGTCTTCCATTTGTTGAGCAATGAGACCCAACAAGAATTTTTTATGTTAACAATCACAACAAGCAATTTGGGAATCTAACAAATAGTGTTTAGTCATTATCAAAAGTGTTTGTTTGTGATGACCCAAGATCACTTTCTAGTATTCACTACAGCTGTACTAGCAACTAAGGTTTTTTTTTCATTTTCTAAAACAAGAGCACAAGACAGAGTTGGAGCCAGTGTCTCTTGTTTACAAATCTATTAACACTTCCATGAGATTTCTTGGAGTGCTCTTATCCTTCAGAGAAACATATCCTCACACTTATCACTGCTCCTGTCTAGCTTGAATTTCTGTTTGATAAAGGACAATACACTATGCATGCAAAGAACTATGGTTTGATTAGGCACTACAGCTCTGTGGCTAAAAAAATCTAAAAGCTCCTCCCTCAAGTGCCACTTCTATGAGTCCATAGGATGAAACCATGGCAACTACAGTGGAATCATTGTGCTATAACCCTGTAGTGTGAAAAGGTCTTTGGTAAAATTGGTTCCTTCAAGAATTATAAAAAATGAAACCATGGCAGCTAAAGTAGAATCGTAGTGCCATAACTCTGTAAAATCAAAAGGTTTGCAGTATATTTCACAAAGTTCGTAGTGAGAGATTTGGAGACTGCATGCAGATCATTAGAAAAAATATAATGACACAAATCATACATATGTGTCAAATAAAAAGAATGAACAACACATTACTCATAAAAATAACATTTAGAAATAATGCTCTGCCATCATGGTGCTTCCAAGCTCCAGAGATCCCTATTCCATAATTCTGGAAACAACTTAAAATGTAAAATTGGGCATGCTTATTCAGAAGTAAGTCACACTGGTTCTGTTTTACAGAAAGAATCCAAAATGTGATTAAAATGTTCAGTATTCATTTTCCACTACCCAACATGGTTGTCATGTGATTTAGTACACTTCACTCCAGCTCCAAAAAGTTGAAGAATTCTGATTTTGAGCACAAAAAAAAGGCTTTCTATGTATTCTACATAAGCAGGCAACAAAGTATGTGATGGGTTCTGCATTCAAATATGGTAAAACTAGTACCTGTTTAATCATATTTTTCAGTGGTAGAGGATAAAACTGCTTTAGCAAACAACATAATGTAAATATATTTATGTATAAATTTACCTAATGTACAAGTCAAGAGAAGGTTTTGTGGTCAAAACTATAGATTTTGCTTTGACTCGTGGATAAGTTGAAGGCAAAACTTAGGGCCATGTAACAAAAAAGTCCTTTCCTCTCGTTTTAAAACTGCATAGTGGCAACATACTTGGGATGTCCTACAGAGAAGGAGAGGATCTGTTTATTTGAGCGGTTATTTATTTATTTATTTATTTATTATTGGAACTTCTCAACCGCCGACTCCCGAGGGCTCACGGCGGCTCACAGGAACCAATGGCACAGTGCCGTGGGTTAAAAACATAAAACATTTAAAAAATACAATTAAAACAATGCAGTACAATTAAAACAATAGAGCAGCAGCAAATATAACCGAGTGAATATACACATGGGCCTACTCTCCGAAGGCCTGCCTAAACAAATAAGTTTTGCAGGCCCGTCTAAACGGGAGTAGGTCCCTCAAGGCTCTGGCTTCAGCCGGGAGGGCGTTCCATAGCGTAGGGGCTATCACAGAGAACGCCCTCCCGGGTGGATGTTAAATGGGCCAACCTTACAGATGGAACTACTAGGTTATGATGGGAAGGGAGGCTAAATTGTACTGCTGATTAGGGACCCAGCGCTTCTTGTCATTGTCACGTTCAATAAATATATTACTATGTTTTTACCTAGGAAAACACATCTCTAAGAATCTCTGGAACTCCCACTGAAATCACTTTAGAGGACTAGGGATTCCTACAGATGTTTATAATGTTCTAGGTTCTCCAGCATGCCTGGAGAAAATTGACCATAGTGTCACACTAGAGAACCTAGAGTTTCCTACAGAGAACATTTTTAACCAAATCTGTGAATAACACTATGTAAAGAAAATTGGAAAAATATATGTTTATGGTTTGAAGGTGTTACTTCCTATTTAATTCTGCAGTACTTACTTGGAAAGTACTCGTTACACTTCAGAAACTTCATTTTTGTGGCTGCCATAAACTATGTTAAATTGGTTGAAACTCAATGAGATATTCATTGAAAAACTATAGCAAAATGTGCTGCAGGATTACCCACAAAACAAAGTTTCTGCAGTTGTATAAACTTTTTCCATGCTCTTGTGATAGAACTATTTAGGGGGGGACGGACGGACTGTGTTACATAGTGTGATCAAACCCATGTAAGTCAAAACAACAAATGTGGAAGGAAAATTGTATATGATAAATATTAGGCAAAAAAGTAATGAAAAGTTGCAAATTCCTTCCTCTATATTTCAATCCATATTTTGCTGAGTTTTTCCACACAATAAAAGCTTAATCTTGTATTAAAACAATAAATTATAATCTTGGACTACTCTGACATGCTACAAGAGGGAGGGGGCAGCGGGAGCACAATGTACTTATCACAATAATAATTAACACAATAGCTTAGTCTCTAAAGCATATATCTGTAATATTAGTAAAGGCATATAATATATTCATACATTCACAGGTAAATACCCTATTATCAATATATAATACGCAACAGCGGTGAAACTCACATACAAGTGAGTGGAGACGCGGAAGTGGGCGGATACAAGCCGATGACGTGATCAACAAAGGACACAGTCCCGGACGTCCCCCCAAAAGCTTGGGAAATAATCAAAATAGCAAAATGCAATCAAAGTAAAGTCAATATATTATTTCAAATATTCCCTGGAGGGTGTCCATCAGTTGACAAATTGGTACAATCCTGCGCGCCTTCGTTTCACCCTGTAGGGCTTCCTCAGGACCGGGGGCGTGGCCTGAATGGCAAATTCTCATGAGCGTCTCGTAGCCAAAAATGGCGCTAGAGAGTAGGCAAAAATAATAATACAATACTATCTATCTCAAATTTAAGAATATACGCTACTACATGGGAAATCATGCCCATGAAATCATCATGGGCATGATTGCAGGTTTTGAAGTGCATATATAGTACAGAATTATCATATCCAGTGCGAAAACGCGATCTATGCTCACAAATTCTAGTTCACATGAACATCCCTATAAAATCTGATTTTTCTACATTTGATGTACACTTGAAGACTGGTACTAGAATCCATAGACCATCTCTACCATTTAATGCAGTTCAAAGCTAGCTTCAAACTGTGGCAGCCAGACACCAAACTCCAATTAAAGTGCACAAAAGAAAGCCCTTAATCAGAGCTCTGTAGTTTGTGACACTATTCAGGTCTCAAACTGGTTCCAGAATATTTATATGAAACCACTTTAAATGGTTGGTATAGATGGGGCCTATGTGACGGCCTACTCATACATTATAGTCTATTCATTACATGCTGTTACAGTTGTCATATGATGAACATGCAAGTTTGAATCAGATCTTCAAACTATGAATTTAAGATATTTGGTCATTCCGACTCATTTAGTTCTTGTTGTTTGAACATAGCAACAATAATTGTACTATTCAGACAAAAAGGAGCTATAGTTCAATTGATTTTGTTTGTACAGTCAGTCTCCGAGTTACAAACATCCAACTTGCTAATGGCTCACAGTTAAGAACGGGGGTAAGACAACAAGAAGGGAGAGAAATCTGCCCCTTGGAAGGGAAATTCACTCCTGGAAGTAATCATAGGGAAAAGGTGTCTCAACTGAAGCTTTATCACCAATCCTTGTTTCCACGACAAGCCATTTTTTTCAAAATCCAAGAATCACAGGGAGAGAAAGTGAGGTGAAATCTTCTGAACAGGGGCACAAACAGCAAAACAAACACCACCAGGGGGTTAATCCTTCCCTATTCTACCCAACACAGCCCCCCCCCCAGACTGGAGTTACATTTTAAATATGTACTTTTTCAACTTTTAAACAAATTCAACTTAAGAACAAACTTTCAGAACTTATCTTGTATGTAACTTAGGGACTGTCTGTATGTGACTGAGGAGGAGGGAAAAGGTATAATACGGGTGTGAAAATTGTGTGGCCTTCCAAATGTGGTTGAACTTTGGTTCTTAACAGCACCAGACAGACATGTTCCATAATCAGGAATGATAACAGGAGATGTACACAATTCCCATACCTGGTATAACAAAATAATTCCTGCTGAGATGCTGGAATGTCATAACAGAAGTTAAGAATTATACTTACAAGTCGATTTTCCATGGGTTTTCTCACAGTTTGGGCAATGATAGATATCAATATCTGGTGCCTCATCTTCTTCTACGCCAACACAGCTGAAAGAAATTAAAAAACAGAATGTCATTGGCAATCTTTTCTTAAATGCTTAGACATATAAGAAAAGTAATTAGGCATTTCAAGATATTGTAAAACTAACTTCTCATGCCCAAGGTCCAGTCTACCAGATTCATTTCTCAGGACCTTGGCTGATCCATTACATGATTATGGACCCTATGTCAGCAAGAGCCTTTTGATTCATTGTCTGACTTAGTAGGAGAGTATTGTGTTTCTATATCTGCCCCAAGTAACTGTGTCTGATTACAGCTGGTCATCTGGACCTGGGTCATGAGAACATAGTGTGTTAGCACACCCATAATGTCTGCAGCATTACTCCACCTTTTTGCTACAACTGGGTAAATCATTAAGAACAAGTCTAAGGTCACCCAGCTCTTTCCTTTGAGCCACACACAGGCAATAAGGACCTGAAATGAGTTTCATTAAGTTAGAATGAATGATAATTTCATTCAATCCTGTCCTTCCTTGTCTTTGTTCTTCCTTCACAAATAACACTACATTCAATTGTGTTCTCCTGACTAAGGAACCAAGAAAAAGGAGGATATGAAATGTATGGCTCATCCATCAAAGCTAATACTAGATGAAGAAGCTGCTTGAGAGTTCTGAAGATGTGTTGGCCTTTCTTCCTTTCTTAAAAGGATCTTAATACTCCTTGTGACTTGAAGGCATGCATATATTTTCTGCTAAATGAATTAAATAGTGTATGGACAAGATTCCAACATAATTACAGAAGGCCTTCCAGTTTTGCAGATATGTGGGGTGCAGGACTCTCAAGAAAATGGAAAAACTACAATAAAATCCACTTTTTTTAAACCTAAGATGATAATACTCTAGGAATCTCTAGATCCTCCAATGCAACTCTATGTTTAACCTCCACCAAATGTTGACCATAGAATTTGTGCTAGGGGACCTAGAAATTACTAAATAATGTGTTCTATCTCTCAGAATCTCAAAGTCCTCCAACATGACTCCATGGTCAACTTTGGGCAAATGGTGACCTTAGAATTGCCTTAGAGAACCTAGAGATTTGTGTGGTCATTTCTGTGAGGAAGTTAACCATACAGGATCCTAGAGAACCTAGATATTCCTAGAGATAACATAGTAATCAATTCTGTGAATAATCAAATCTGCCAAAATACAACTCACAAATGTGAATACACAAGTGCATGGCACTATGATCACACATTCACTGGCATAGCTGCATCCTGAGGGATCCCAAGGTTTGTAGTCTAATACAACACTAAACAGTTATCTGGCTGAAAATTCTCGATATCCTGTCTTAAAGTACAAATCCTAGGATTCCATAAAATGCAGGAGTTGTAGTTAAAATGGAATTATATTACTATAGTTGTATAATATCAAAGATGTCTCAAACTGCCAGGATTCCTCACCAGTGTCTATGTACTGACAGTTCAGTACATAATATTACAGCTTGCTTCTGTGGGACCTTTAAGTGGAAAGGCCAGATACCAGGAGACACAGACTTACATGCACTCACATGCACACCAATTCTCTTTATTTTATTTCAAATATTTGTACCCCGCCCTTCTCTACCCCTGAAGAGTACACATAATGTCATATCCTATCAATACACATGTCATATGGCAGCAGCCAACTTATTGCACCCTAGGACTCTGTTAAAACATGCATACCAAATACATACTATAATATTTTGTTTCAGATCTCAATAATAAAATAAACTTTGGAATACCAGAATAGCTCTATGTGAAATATGTTGGGTCTGTTTTTGTTTAAATCATCATACAGCATTACAGTATACATAGAAAAGCTCAGATTTGAAACAAATATCAAAGTATTTTCCTCTTCTTTAGTACACATATCTCTTTCTTTTCTCTATCCTGGAGGACTAAAATGGCTTAACAGTGAGCTTAAGTGAATTCATATTCATAAATAGTGAATACATGACATCCCATGATGTTAGTGGTTCTTAACCTGTGGGTTCCCAGGTGTTTTGGCCTACAACTCCTAGAAATCCCAGTCAGTTTACCAGCTGTTAGGATTTCTGGGAGTTGAAGGCCAAAACATCTGGGGACTCACAGGTTGAGAACCACTGCTCTATGTGTTTCATACCTGGAATCTGATGAGGTTGGGATAACACTTGAGGTACATCTGTGCTTTAAATTTTATGTGGTCTGACAACACTTTAATTGCCATGGTTTGATGTTACGAAATCACGGAAGCTGTACTAAACAGGTCCTTAGCCTTCTCTGCCAAAGAGTGCTGGCGCCTCACCAAACTACAACTCCCACACTTTGATAGCATAGAGTCATTGCAGTTAAGTTGATGTCAAATGCATTAATTCTACAGTGTAGATTTGTGATTCTCAAAGAGGGCAATACTGCTTCCTGAAGGTGCCAGAATGATCCAGGCAGGTGGTGGTAGCCTCAGGTGCAATTAGGACTCATTGATCAAAAATAAGGGCGCAGTGGACACAAAGAAAAAAGATACATTTGAAAAACCTTTCCTACATGCTACATCTGTTACATAACATAGAGATAAAGTTGGAGTCATCACTTTATCTTCCAAATGAACACACAATGTGAAAGTTATAAGGGACGAGTAATCAAGTCTGCCAAAAAGTCTCAACAAGCAAGTGTTGGCAGTCAACCAGGTTGTGCATTGTTGGGAAGGCCAGCATGAATTGACAGGAATATGTACGTATAATGACTTGTTTACAGTACAATACTGTACATAGGGGATATGCATGAAATCTAATTTAGACTTTTTATGAATTGTGTGACAAGTAATTAATAATAATAGTATAAATGCAATAAATATTTAAAAATCTTAATTCACGCTCATGACAAAAATAGAACTGAACACTAATAAACTGATAGCATCATACCAGGTTCATCTTTCTCCTTAGGATTATTTTATTATTATTCTTGCTTTTATTTTAATATTATCCTTCATTATCTAAATGTTCTATATGTCATGTGAATGTTATTATGGTTAATCTTAATAAATAATTTTATAATGTCAAGCTTCAAGATATCTTATTTATAGCAGCATCTTTCTTTCCCATGTTGCAGGGTCTATATAGAAACACAGATATAAAAAGAATATGGTTTTATCACTGCATCTTCCTATTTGCTTGTGTAAAGAAGGTAAATTTCCAGGAGTATGTAGAGTAATTTTCCTTTTTGAAGAGGGGTTGGTAGTCCAAATGATTATGAAAACTTTGGGTGTAGATGCACCATTCCTGAATCTTCCCATAACTGTGTTGCCATGCTTTATACCTCTCCCATATCTTCCCACTTGCAAAGACTCAAACTAGTGGTCCTGATATCTAATATAAGTTAAGTATACATTATCTGAAATGCTTGGAACCAGATGGGTTTTACATTTCTGGGTGGGTTTTTGTTTGCCATCTTTTAAATTTTAGAATTTCCTCATTTGCATATGCATAATGAAATATCTTGGAGATCCAATTGTAAACACCAAATGCATTTATGTTTAATATACAATTTATATCAGTGGTGGCAAACCTATGGGATTCACTCACCCACCTGCCCACCCCACTTACCATCCTGCCCACCACCACCTGCCTAGTTGCCATCCAATCCTTCCCTTGCTTGCCCACCCCTGCTTGCCTGCCTTGTGCCCCTGACCACTCACTCCCCACCCACTTGCTTACCCCGCACTTGCTTGCTTGTCCCATCAGGCTTGCCCCTCCTGCTCACTGCCATCGCCCCACTCTCTGAGTGCCCAACACACACAACTCCTCCCCCCCACACACACACACACAAACACATTGTGGTATTCAATCTCTAAAAGATTCGCCATCACTGCTTTATACATATAACCTGAAGATACTTTGGTGTCAAACATATGGCCCTCCAGGTGTTTTGGACTACAGCTCCCAGAATCCCTGGCTGTTGGACAAGCTGACTAGGACATCTGGGAGCTGGAGTGCCACGAGTCTGACACCTCTGCATTAAGCCATCAGAAAGCAAAGGCTGTCTCAGCCACCCTTGTGAACAATCTTGGATTTTGGAGTATTTTGAAATTCTCAACTTGTAATGGAAAACAATAGTGGCATCAAGTAGTGGTTGTCAATTAGAGACAAGCACATGCAGGTGATGTACTATAGTAACAAAATTCTGAGCAGTTGCATTACAAAATAGCCAGAGAGCCTTGGCTCACTCTGGAAGGAGTTTAATATTCTTGCAAAGCCATGTAGAGTATGTAGCAAGACAACTCAGGGGAAGGAAACTGATGCCTAGCACTGCAGGGGAACTGGAACCAGAGGTTTCCAAGATGCTGTCATTTATGGAAAAACACCCTTAACACTATTAATGTTATTCATTGATCACTATCCCCATGATCATCCAACACAATGTTGTTCTTCAGAATATACTGACAGTGCAATTCAGTAATATGTTTAGTGAGACAGAATTTTCACGGAGTTCAGAGATCTATTCCTCAGTAAATCTATGAGCATAGGATTGCAGCCTAATTGCCTATTGTGTGGCAATGTTCTTCCCACAGCAAGCAAGATAGGAAACCCAGATCCCTTTGTACTTTGATGAAACATCACATCTAACCCAGTTTTTGAAGCAACCAGCTAAATCTATAAATAGAAATCAGGACTTTTCAGTGTGGAGAGAATTGTAAGTACTTTCTATGTTTCAGCACCCAACTGGCACTCCCCATTCATTTGATCATATTTTAGCTGCATTTTCTTAGGGAGGCCTGACAAGCTACTTGCAATTTCAGCTAAAAGGAAACCTTATTTCCACATTTATTACTTAAAACTTTTTTACAACTGTTTCATAAGGCAGATATGCACACTGCATGCTTACTTTTCAACCAAACTTTCTGGGTGAGCAAACTTAACACATGAGGTTATATGTTGACCTAATAACAGACTAGTGGTTTATCTCATATCTGCAACAAGACCATCCTTAATATTGCCATTAATATTAAAATATTAATAGCATCAATTAAGATGAACATGGAAATATCAATTCAATATAATTCAATATTTAGCAACTTGAATGGTGTTTGAGTATTCGAACTGCAGGTGCTCTGGGTTCAAATCCACATTCTGACATGAAAACCACTGGGTGTCCTGTGCCAAACCATGCTCTATCAGCCTAAATACTTGACTTGAAGATACGAAATAACAGTGATTGTTTAAGTTTCTCTGACCATGGTCTAACTGGGCACAATTTGCTACACCAGGTTTGTGTACTCTGGTCTCCTCTAGAAGAATTAGACTACAAATCCTATTATCCAAATTCAGATTTGGTGGCTGGGGTGACTTTAATCAGTCACTCTCCTGCTTCATTTCTTAATCCTGGGCCAAACTATGGTTCTGCTCTCTTTTCTATTTTTTGTATTCCAAGCATCTATGATTATCAACACATGTTGTTTAGGTGTGTAAACAATTGCACTGAATATTTCTTTTCTTCTTTTTCTGCCTCTGTAGTTGAAGCATGGACTTGGATTATGATCATATTAGTAGATTTATCCTTAATTGAATCGGCTTTCCAAAGAGCCTTGTAGCAATGGATGCCACCTATACCCTACAGCAGTGATTCCAAAAGTCTGGTACTCCAAATGTTTTGGATTTTAGTTCCCAGAATCTATGACAATTGGCCAGAGTGGAGGAGGGAGGTTCCTGAGAACTGAAGTCTAAAGCACCTGGAGGACCAGAGTGTGGGAATCATGGCTCTAGAAGCACAGGTGGTGTCCATGGACATCTCATTTACAAATGCCTCATGCTTAGGGGGGGAAAACTCCTCGGAGCAAGACATTATAGATCAGTGTTTCTCAACCTGTGGGTCCCCAAGTGTTTTGGCCTACAACTCCCAGAAATCCCAGCCAGTTTACCAGCTGTTAGGATTTCTGGGAGTTGAAGATCAAAACACCCACAGGTTGAGAACAACTGTTGTCGATGAAGAAAGATAAGGCAGCCAGGTGGATAGCAGCAGCTGGAAAGGTTAACTCCCATGGAAGCCAGAACAGAACAGCAGGTCAACAAGAATAGGATGAAGAAGAGTATTAGTAATATGTGTACTGGTGGGACAGATGGTCTACAACCCAACGCTCTAGGAAGTTTTACACCAGTTTTGATTTATGCTAGGCTAGGTAGGAAGTGATGTCTAAACAGGATGATATTTGACTGGAACAAACTAAGACTTGTAACTCAGTTCTGAAAATGATGTAAGTACATTTCCCCCGGAATGTGGCAATGTCAAATGTCTGTCCGAGTTACTTGTATTAGTTATGACCTAGCATGATTGCTGAGAGTCAAGCTATTTCCTCCTAGAGCGCAAAATAATCATCTTTCCTCAACAAAGGAGAGAAATAAACTCTTTTATAAAGGTTCTGCCATTTGGAGATCAAAGCATAATGAAAATATTGTGACAATATTATCTAAAAGCAAGTACTTGCTGGAAAAAACTGTTGGAGCAGATGGGCTTCTAAAATCATACGTATGGTAGACAGTGACTCCTATGATCAAATTATGACATCTGGAAATACAATAACCATATGTCAGATAAAATAATGGAGACAAATCATGTTGTAGGGAGCCAGAAAAGGAAGAAAAATAATGGTTCCTGTATAAATACAGAGCTCTAGGTAAATGAAAAGCCTTACTGTGTTTTTCAGTGCTTGAAAATTTCACATTAAGTATGTGCTTAATAGTCATCATGAAAAGGGGAGCAAGAACCAGACGAGAGAAGGTCATTCTCATGTTTTTTACCTAAATGATAATCAGACTTGATAAGATAAGTCCACAGGGAAAATTCTATATTTGCCTTGAACAATGGTAAAATATAGCAGAGTGGGTAGAATGCAACATCATACAAGTAATCAATCACTATTATGACATCAATGACTTCACTTTCACTTTATCCCACCCAAAAAATGGCTTAAAGAGAATTTGATAGGAAAGAAGACACAGCAAACACTCCATGATTTTAGGAGCAGAAGCAAATGAAAGATCTCAATACCAACTGCACTTGATGTGTGTGCTTTAAAAAATGAATAAGATTAATCTTATTCCCACCACTGTTTTAGTTTTTTTTAAAAAAAAAGATTTTCTTTACATACAAAAACAACTTACAATGTAGACAGAATACAAAACAGTGAACACTTTACATACACATAACCCACCACCAAGGCCTGAACAGGTATCCTTTACTTTGCCATATCTTTATAAATCAACCGTTAAATGTATGTAAATGTCAAATCCAAAATTCCTGACCAACAGGGTTATATTGCATTCTATTTTCACTCTCTAAAGTGTATTTAATAAAAACCGACCAGTATGCTTCAAAATCTGATCTATTAGTTTCCCCCCTGAATACCTTCATTTCCATTGTTAATTTATCATTTAAGGCTATGTTCCATACCTCCCTATATAAGATTAATCATAATGCTTTTTGCTAATCTTGTCCACAATAATGCTGCTAATCATTCAGCCAACACTTTACAGCCTACACAAAGACTATTGGATGTTATGTAGGTTTTATGTCTCTGACAGAGCTCCGAAATAAGTAATTATAAATATAAAATTATATGCCATTATTAGTAATTATTTCCTTTTTCTTCAATTAAGCCATCACAAAGTGAAGTATTATTGTGCCGCAAAATTCAACTGTATCTAATTATATTCTAATTTACAACACCCTGCTCTTTGACCCTTTTGAGACAAAAACTCTATCTTTCTGCCCAATTTCCTGGTGTTCTCACTTCTGAACCTCATTTATGTAAGGCATATCTTGTTTTACAAATGGGAGAATGCTTAACTGCTCAGAAATTCAGATTAACTATGGATAGCCACTAACAACCTTATCATACGAAGCTAGATTCTGTGGCAAATGGCAATCTAGTCTGGTCACCCATGCTGCCCAGGAAACATGGGAGGCTTTCCATGTTGCCCAATGGAAGCCACACACACCATGCACACTCCATGCTTACCCCATGTGATCACCCTCCCAGTGGATGAGGCAAAGCAAGGCATGGGTCACCAGATTCCCCATGCCCTGCAGGAAAGAGGAGCACTGTCGCTGTCCACTGCCACCACAAGTATGATGAAGTCGTAAAACCACATCAAAGTAGATGCTGATTTATAAATCAGTGCAGTCAAATTGTTACTTGTAATGTATTATGTTCTGTAATTGGTGGTGGTGGTAGGCCTAGCAGTTGGTGGTGGAAGGGTAAATGTAAGTTTTAGTTCCAAAGGGTTCAGTAATCTCTAAGTGTTTATGGGTGAAAGCAATTAAGGGTGGAGGCATGCAAGAGATAGCTTGCAGCTGGGTGTTCCTGGATATAAGAAGCTAACCTTGGGACTGATCTTTGGGAGAAAAGTAACTGTCTTATTTTGGTGGTGGATGCTGCTGGTTTTCCCCCAGGTTTGTTGGATTTTCAGTATCCTGACCTGTCTGCTGTAAACTTAGAGCCTTGGAACCTTGAACCTCTGGACTGGCTTTTGACTATGGTATAGACTCTTCATCCTTTTTGTTTACTGAACTCTCGGTGTTTGACCACTGGACTGGACATTTTGACTATGGAGTTATCAGTTTTTGTTTATTCTGTGGCTGAGTGCTATCTTTATGTTTTATGTTTTGGGCTATTAAAGGAGCCAGAAAGTAAGTGCTGTGTTAATTAAACTGTTTGTTACAAACTGGGTGTTTAGTTAATCTCTGCCGGAAATAACGGCAGAGCCCTGGCATCGTGACATTACTGCATCATGATAGGAAATCTGGTGTCAAGTTCCAAAGCACATTTTCACCAGAGAGCTTTGGACTAAACTCTGTTTCATCTTCAGTGAACCAGAATTAAAACAGAAACAGGAAAGGATTTCTCACAGCTGCAATGAGAAATGAGGAAAATAAATGAATGGTATGTTGGCTGTATCTCTACTTGACACAGTCAGACCTGACTATGGTGCTTTGTGAATTAGCTATATGGAAAGTCCCAGAATTACATCCAATGTACAAATGACTCTTAGTTAAGAACAGAGATGAGACAATATGAAATGAGAAGAATTTACCCTTTAGAAGGGTAATTCACTCCTGAAAGCATTATCATGAGAAAAAGGTGTCTAATGAAACTTTCTCACCAATCCTTGTTTCCACAACAAGCCATTTTATCACAGGGACAGAGAGTTATGTGAAATCTTCTGAACATGTGCGCAGACAGCAAAAAGAGAAAACACACAAGAGAGGAAGGCTTTCTTTTTGAGCCACGATCATCGAGAGCCTTTTTAGTGGCTGCTCCCAGATTGGGAAATTCTCTTCCATGGGAGGCAAATACCTTTTTAAGGTACTTCTAAATTACTGTGGCAGAACAATCTTTTTTAATCTCAAGTTTCATCTTTTCACTATGTTTTAATATGTTTTAAAGTATTTTTGGATTTTTTAAATACAAGTGTTTATTTAATGCTTTAAAAATTGTAACAAATTTGATTTTAGTGTGCTTTTGTTATTAATTTGATTTGAACTACCTTGGGTTCCATTGAAAAATACTAGTGCAGTGTACTTTTGGCACTTGAAGACTCTTCTTCCCTTTCAACAATTTCAAAATCTATTGTTATTTAAGTCATTAACAATTATTGGGTGATGGCTTTTAAATGTCTTTTCCTCTCATAAGTTTCTTGTTGTTCTGTTTACTTAAGTTGTGATTTTAATGTTATGGGTTATTCTTTTAATTTGGGTTGTTTCCTGGCTTTAGTAAGACACTTTAAATGGGGCAAAACCAGCACATGACTGCACTATTACAAGTTTAGTTTTAAAGCTAGTCTCCATTGGCAACTATGAACAAAAAAGAATACATTTCCAACAGTACTATATTCATTAATAAAATTAACAGCTTTGGCCATAGTTTTAAGAGATACATTTCCTGTAAGGCAGGAAAGCAATTTCTGGGAGCCCCTTCTGACCATGGTTCAGATCTCCACTCAGTCATGGAAACCCATTCAGTGATCTTGGGCAAGTCACCCTCTGAAGGCCCAAGACAAAGGTAACGGCCACCCTTTTTGAATAAACCTGGCCAAGGAAATGTTATAATAGACTTGACTTGAAAACACATAACAACAACAACTTCTGTTCAACCCTGAAACCTAAGCTAGTTGTGGCAGTTTTTCAGTTAAATAAGAGAAACCTGTATACAATAAGCCACTTTCCAGCTGTTTTTAAAGAACAATAAGAACCCTAAAGAGTTTATAGGAAACTTACGATATCAACAACCACCATAATGGCATAGTAACAATTTAGAGCAGCCCATTATGGGAACATAAGGATGATACTGGAATCCACAATATTTCTATTTAAAGTATGGGTCCCCAAGACATCTACTACAGGGATGGGGACAACTTCCAGATGGTATGGACTACTACCCTTATACAGGCAGTCCCTGAGTTACAAACACATAACCTCTAGGTACAAACCAGGGGGGAGGTGTGAAACAAGAAGTGAGAGGAAATCTACCTCTAGTAAGGGAAATTCACTCCTGTAGGAGTTATCGTGGGGAAAAAATGTCTTCACTGAATCTTTATCACCAATCATTGTTTCCACAACAAGCAAAAATTTTCAAAATCCAATTGTCACAGAGATATAAAGTGAGATTAAATCTTCTGAACAGGGGCACAGAAACAAAGGGTATTACATTTTTAAAAATTTACCTGTTCAGACTTACATACAAATCCAACTTAAGAACAAACCTACAGAACGATCTTATTCAAACCTGGGGACTTACCACTACAGTGGAGCTGATGGGAGTTGTAGGCTAAGGGCCAAATCTTCCCAACCTTTGGGCTAAAAGATTGTTTTTCTGTGCTGACTGTAGAGTGTCAGCAAACCATAACCAAATTTCTGGCAATTACTGAACACTCTTCTTTTAAGACTCTACTTGCGTCTGGCCTGAGGCAATACTGCTGACTTTGATCTCCATGAGTAAACGGCAGTCATGCCATATGCCACCAAGGTGGATGAGACAACTCATCCCTAGATCACAGAAAACAGAACACAAAAGGATCACAGACAAGCAATTCTACTAGAGATTTAATGCTGAATCAATGGGGAATTTAGAAAAGGGCATGAAGCACAACAGCTAGATGTCTTTTCTTTCTTTAAAAGAGTTTCTTCTCATGCAAATCCTATCCACGAGATGAAACAACCTGTTCTCTAAAAACATGTAGTAGCAATTTAATTATTTTAATAAGTAATTTCTATTCAAGAAAGGAAAAATGAAATAGAACAAACAAGCACATTTTGGGAGAAAATATGACACTAAAAACTATACAACCACACTATCTACTACTACAGAACTACAACGAAATATATATTAAAAATAACACAGCAGAAACACTAAAATGAAACATGCAACACCAACAAAAGCACAACAAACAATAAAAAAACAGATCTACAAACTATCCACTTACTATCTGGTGGTTTTTGTCCCTTAATAGTCCATTCCTTTTAAATGATATCATGCAGTTAATTGTCCCCATTCGTATTATAAAAAAGCAATAAACAAGTCTCAATCTTTCTTAAAGATTTCTCCTTAAACAGCATAGACAATTTGTCCGTCTCTCTGCATAAACAACTATTGTTACCGTTATCATTACAACCATTTTCCAATTTTTCTTTTTAAATGTCTAGCATTCCCAAGTGATAAAACTATGGTCTTGTGAATTTAACCTTAAAAAAATCTTCAGGAAGAAATATATTTGAGACAAATATTTCTAGGCCCCTACATTTATGGGAATTGCTTTGATACATCTTAGAAAGTCTCTCTGGTGTTAAATATCATATGTATACCATTTTATAAAATTTTATTTCAGATCATTACTGAAAGCAAACTTCAAACTCTTCATCCACATCTCCTCAATGGTCCAACTAGATTTATGTATCTATATTTTGAACCCATTTATCCACATAATGTTTCACTTGTTTTTCCTCCATTTCATATTTTAACAGTAATTCATACTTTTTTGCAATTATAAAATAAGTTTTTATCCATTTTAAATCACTCAGTAATTTTGTATGAGCAAAACACTGTATTGAATAACAGTCCATATTGATAGCAATATTAGAACATAAACCTATTTGAGGCACAACTAGAAAGGCAGCTGGGGAATTTTTCCTTGAATGAAAGCCTGAACTAGATGTGATACTTATTTTATTTTGCAGGATTATGCATCTCTTGAATGCAATGTTGCTACAAATTTCTCTTAACAAGCCCTGTTGCCAGGTAGAATGTCAGCATTCACTTAGATCTCACCGACATTGTCATTACAATGTAATGCAATTAGATTGAACTGCATTATATGATCAGTGTAGACTCAAATAATCCATTTTAACTGCATTGAATTGGATTATATGCCCAAACAATGCAGTGTAACCTATATTATAATGGCAGGATAGATGTGGCCTCCGTCTGAATCAAGGAAAACCCGGATGCTAGAGAACATCCCTGGGCTTTTTTTTATAAGAAGGGACTTGGCTGTCAACCCACTTTTTCCCAATAATTCAAAGCAAGATTTGGTGTTGAATAGTGCTAATGAAGCTGTCAGGAGCAAAAATCAAAATAAAGCTTTGCTCAACAATGCACACGCATGTTGTTGATGTTAACTCCTACCAATTTGAGTTTGATTAATGTTGCCCCTATGAATGGGAAATCTCCAAGTAACCCTGCATCAATCACTCTGTTCAGGTCTTTCAGATTCAGGACCCTAGCTTCATTTATTGAGTCTGTCTACCCACACCTATCCACCTACTACATTCTACCTTACCAAGCATTCTTGTTTTTTCTAGTAAGCCATGCCTTCTCAGTACAACAGTCTCAGTTCAGTCAATTTAGTACACACATGAACACACACTAAATTATATGAAGGAATATTGATTCACAAAATAAAGAATTAAGTTGCAAATATGAATATAAAAAAAGAAATTTTGAAAAGGGAGAGTCATAGAATCATAGCATCAGAAGAGACCACATGAGCCATTCAGTCTAATCCCATGACATACAGGATAAGCACATCTAGACACTACATTCCTGAACACTATATTCCTCTTGGTGCAGCCAGAAATCCATAAATTGGCTATTTTAGCTGCTGCATCATATTGTTGGCTCATGTTCAACTTGTTGTCTACCAAGATTCCAAGATCTCTTTCACAATATTGTTATCATTCACATCTATATTGGCACTATTGCATCGCCTATGACAGTGGTTCTCAACCTGGGGGTCCCCAGATGTTTTGGCCTCCAACTCCCAGAAACCCTAACAGCTGGTAAACTGGCTCGGAATTCTGGGAGTTGTAGGCCAAAACACCTGGGGACCCACAGGTTGAGAACCACTGGCCTATGATTTTATCTGTTTACTTTTTTTACTTTTGCATTTTAGTTTGTTGTGTCAGGTATTTAAAATATTACTGTGACAGCTATTTAACTATTGGTTTGTTTGTTGATCTTACAGTATAAATTTATTATTTGCGGTATTTGTATACTACCCTTCTCAACCCCCATGGGGACTCAAGGCAGTCCACAGTGTTGACAACAATTCAATGCCATTGATAAAAAGTATAAAACATCAAAACTGACCCTCGTCTGATAAAACATTAAACATTAATAAACACATCACATAAAATAACCTCACATATCACACAGACATAGCCATTGTCCATAAACAGTCCTGTGTCTCTGCACTTTCAACTTTCACTTTAAATATGCCTATGATGGGCCGAACGCTTGGTTCCACAGTCACATCTTTAGCTGTCTCCTAAAGGTCAGGAGGGAGGGGGCTGACCTGATCTCACTCTGGAGGGAGTTCCACAGCCATGGGACCACCACTGAAAAGAGCCTGTCCCTCGTCCCCACCAGCACAATAACAAACAAACACATCACTACAAACAATGCTTAAAAACTGTACAAGTGGATGCAGAGATATCAATACCTACTAATCCCTAAGAAGCTATATTGAAAGAATGCTTTGAGGGAGAGGGCCTTCTCGGTGGTGGCTCCCCGTCTGTGGAATGCGCTCCTTAGCGACATACGATCAATTCCATCCCTCCTGACACTCAGGAAAAAAGTGAAAGCCTGGATGTGGGACCAGGCGTTCGCATAGTAGCACAGGACAGCACTTTAGTAGTTTTAATGGAAAGTTGGTGAATAGGGCTCAATGCTTTTATGGATGGAACACTGTTTTTAACATAGGTGAATGCATAGGATGTGTGAATATAATTATATTGTAATGTATTTTAGTGTCAAATGCTGGAGGGTTTTATATTGTGTTTTATACTGCAATTGTGATGTAGGCATCAAATTATGCCTTTTGGAAGCCGCTCTGAGTCTCCCCTCGGGGGTTGAGAAGAGCGGGGTAAAATGCCATAAATAAATAAATTTGTTAAACGGTGATCTCTGAGAACATACGTTTTTTTTTAAAAAAATCACCTACATGAACAGAAAGTGTACTACATAGGACATAAGGGCATATTATTAGTTAGTTAGTTAGTTAGTTAGTAGTAATAATAATAATAGTAATAGTAATAGTAGCAGCAGTAGCAGTAGTAAATAATAATTTACCCAGACAAAAAGCAGATAGAACAACAGGGGAAATTAAATATAGTAAAAAGCAATGCTTTAACTTTGTGCTTGATGGCTTCCATCAAGCGCAGTGTCATTGTCAACCAAGCCTCCAACAGTAGGGCATTCCATAATATGGGTGCCACAGCATGTCTCTCCCATGTCCTCCTATGGTGTATATTGGTGGATTTCCCAATTAGACCTCAATCAGCATGCAGGCATTTCCAAGGAGATAATGTTTGATATCACTAACTGCCAAGGCCTAATGCTATGGAATGACGGATGTGATAATTTTACACATTCTTTATCCTTTTCTGTCTAAGAGTGCTGATGCCTCACCAAACTACAAATCCCATCATTCCATAACATTGCAACATGGTAATTAAAGTGGTCTCAAACTGCCTTCATTCTACAGTGTAGCAGCACTCCAAATCCAAAGATAATTTGGGCTTCAAAATATCATGGTTAATATAACATCTGAGGCAAACTGAGCAGCCACTCATTATCACCAACCAGACCAAAGGGCCACATATTATATCATATTATATAAACCCCATAGTTTTGGGGTTTATATCATACGATTATAAAATTAGGCTGATAGACCTTGAGGTGGAAATAGTTTGGTCTCAGAACAAATATACCAAAACAGAAGAAATTGATTAAACTCAAATGAACAAAAAAGCAGCCATCAGAGCTAAGCAGTCTCTTTTCAATCCCTACAACATTCAGTAGGCCATCAAAACTGTCAACTAGAACCAAAATGGACTTATATTGATGATACAGATACTTGCCACTTAAAAGCTGGATCAAGGTCATCAAATTGTTTAATAGAGCATGGATTCATCCTCCCACAGCCTGGGGATGCATCAATTGTTGCTACACTGTTGCAGAAAGACAACACAAATAACTGTGTATTTTTATGTGCCAGCTAATCTTCAATTAGTTTTTTTAAAAAGAAAATAAAAAGAAAACTGTAATGCTCTTTTACCCTCACCTCCTGCTGCTCTGTACTTTTTGAAAGTTGTGGTTTTAACAGCAGTATACGGTATTCTCTTTTGCAACCTTTTTCTTACATATGAGGATGTTCATTAAATTAATGTTAAGTGATGATGGCTATAATAAGAATGTTATTTTCAAAAATATCACGTCTGAGTCAAACACTAAAGTATCCAAAATGTTCCTTTTCCTATTAAAATGCAATTTGAATGAAGAGTTACATCTTAGTACACATGTTTATAATTATTCTACATAAGATGAGCTTGCAGATTCAATGAGAGGCACAAAGTTTTATGCATTACAATTGATGACTGGTTCCTGCTGTTATTTTCCCAGATTCAGTGTGAGATGGTGTTCCTTCTACATTACTATAATTTCATGTAGGAAAAATCTGCAGTTCATTGAGTGTAGCTTTCTGAAACCAGTGGGAATTCTTTTCAAAAGGGAAGGTAAACAAATGCATACTAAATGCTGAATCCAGTATAGACTGATTTCCTAGTATGAGTATATTCAGGAGGCAACATAAAAATGTCTATGCATAGGTTAAGTATAAGAATATAAAATTTGCCTTTAATGGAGACATACCATAGATCTGCACAGTATTAGGAGACAGCCATATCTTTTACAACACCGCTCCCAAAATGTATATGTATTTCATCTCCGCTTAGGAGAGATGAAAAGGCCTTTAGTCAAATCCTGTGCTAGCACTCATACTGACCTCTATTATTTAACATTCCCAGGTTTGCTACGGTTCCTGATTAAATTACTGACATACAACTGAATACGTCATCTGAGATAAGATTTTCTCTTTCTGCCAGTTGCTATGGAGTTGGCAAAAAATTCATCATAGTCAGGAAATGCCAATGATAGGAAGGTCACCTTTGGTGCAAGGGCAATCAGATAATATGATGTCTTTTTTATGTGGGTGTTTGCTACCTGATTAGGCTGCCTTCTTGTTCTAGCTGTAAGTGCCAACACAAGAAAAGACCATCTAAAACTTCTATCTCAATTATTACTTTCTATGCACATTGCAGCTCCTGAATACTGTTCCTTCTTTCTCTGGTGTGAATGGGTATGAGTGGGATGGATGGAGGAGTATCATACTCTCCTTAAATCTATTTATTTCTCTCGCCTCCCTTCTATTAGCAACTCTTTATCTGAAATCCTCAGATCTTCAGAAGTTTGCTCTTTTAGTTTATATTTTTCCATCCAAAGAAACTGTGTAGGCTACTATTAGGTACCTATTTGTATTTTTGGTATATTGTTTGCCATTTAGAAAGCTCCATCATAACAAGAAAGAGATAAAAAGAAAATAAACTCATCTGAAATGTGGTGCTGGAGAGGAGTTCTACTGATACCTCAACTGCTGAAATAATAAATTAACAGGTCTTAGAGCAAATTAAGCCTCGACTCTCCATAGAAGCAAATATCACTAAATTGAAACTGTCATGAGATGAAATTACTCACTAGAAAAGATAATAATACTTGCTAGAGTAAGAAGGTAATAGGAAAAGAGGAAGGCCACATCCCAGATGGATGGATTTAATCATGGAGATCACTGCACTGAGTCCGGAAGACCTGAGCAGGGCTGTTGAGGACCGTATGACTTGGAGCTCTCTCATTCATGGGGTCATCATAAGTCAAACTCAACTTGATGGACATTAACAACAAAATAATCATAACATTATTTCACAATGCAATTGTTGTGTATATCTGCATTGCTGTGTCCTCAATAAAAATTACAATTCCAAAGTGATCTGTGTCAATGTGAGTATTGACTGATTTCACAATGTTTAAGATACCCTACTGGCCAAAATCCTTTGTAGGCATATGAACACAGAACATGTATGAGTTCAGTCACATGCTCTTGGCCATACCAGATAACAACAGTTTTAACAAGAAGGCACTGTTAAGAGCCTCAAAAGTGCCTTGACTGCTATCATATCTAACCCTCTAGAAAAGACATTGGGCTACAATTGCCTTTGAAACTCTTCAGCATTGGCACTGGACTAGAGCTCACTGGTCAATTAAAGAAGCTCAGAGTTCACAAGCTGGAAGTTAAAAAGCCAAAATAATAGCTAGGCTGCTAATTTGGCACCATTATCTTCTAGTAATGGCAACTTCAGAAAAGAATTTGTGTTAATCTCAACCTATTGCTAAGAAACAAATTTATCACTGAATTCTACTATGGCACTTTGCACAGTAGGAATCCTGTAGAAGATGAACTACTGTGTATTTGAACTGTCACCAAGATATGGTATTTACTAGGTTATAACAGCCAAAATACTGTGCTTATATTACTTAGATTTCATAGTATTTATAAGGGACAGAACCCTAGTCAGTTCACTGCCTATCCAGGTATCACTCCATTAAGATGTTGTCTTACTACAAAGGTAGGAGACAAATTTCTTTCCCATAAGTGATCATTACATATGAAATGGAATGTTTTTAAATGTTTAGTATGTTTAATTTTAATCTAATTTAATTTTAATTTTTTGGAATTTTATGTGTTATAAGGCATTGAATAATTGCCTTGAGTCCCCTTCGAGGTAGGGAAAGACAAGGCATAAATAGAGTAAATAAATAAATAAATAAAATGATCAACTATCCATGCTCATACGTGCTCAGAAATGTACATTTTGGGGGGAAAGAATCAATGACAAATATATATGATTTTTTTTCATTGTTATGCTTTGTTTAATTTTTTTCATTGTTATGCTTTGTTTAATTTCAGTTCAAATAAAATTTACAACTAATTACACAGTTCCTGAAGTTTAAGGGAAAATTCAAGATTTGTGCAAGTTACTGAATGATGTTTATGTACAAAGTCTCATACTGTTAGCAGTTTGGCATGCTGTTGACAGCTACAAATAACCTAATTGTTATATTACATCATTTGTTACCCATCCAGTTGCAGTTCAATTAAGTTGATGCTTTCAAGATTTGAGCAAGATTTAGTAATATCTGCTCAATGCATGACAGGTCTTTGATGAAGTATATATGGATCTTTTTTTTAAAGCCAATGCTTTTGTTATTCAGCCAGTCTTAAGCTCCAACTTAAAGCAAATACAGTGGGGCCCTGGTTGCAGGACTTGTTTTCAGGATCCCCTGTAGCCAAGCCTGTAGTGCGGGGGTAGGGGTTCAACCCCCCCCCCCCCCATTTTCAGATTTTTTTAAAAAAAAACCTGGTTCACTTATGAATTTTAACAGGTTACCTAAATCCCCATGCTAAATCTATGAGAAGCAAAAATTAAGAATCCCTCTAGAACTGCAAGCACTATCTCAAGCAAATTTCTACAAATTATTCACCCTGTCATTTCCTACCTTTCCACCAATTTATATTGCAATATCAGCAATAGTCAATACAGCAGAAACAACCAAGTTGGCCCACTTGCAACTGGCAGCCAAAGCCTAAAATGCAAGGATGAATTTGATGATCCTCATCACAAGGAAAGCAGAAGAAAACAGAATCAAACTTCTGCCAGTTGTGTAAACTATTGTCCTTTATAGCCAACAAGAACTGGTGTTAAGAGGAAGCAATGATGCAGGACCTATTATTTGCAAAGAACCTTTGCACAATGATGGTAATTTGAGGGCTTTGTTGAGCTCTCGTGCCAGATCAGGAGACGCTGACCTGAAAAGTAATATTGAAACTGCAGCTATGAATGCTCTGTATACTAGTCCTCAAATACAGAATGAACTAATAGCCATTTATGGTGACAAGGTAGTCAAAACATCGCTGAAAGATGCAATGCATCACAGTGATTCTCTGTTTTCACAGACGAAACTTTGTATGTGTGTATCTCAGAACAGTTATTGCTCTCAGTAAGGAACATTGACGTTGAAGCTGCAGGAATAAGAGAAAATGTTATAGGCTTTGTAAACATAAGTGATATGACAAGTGGAGGATTTGAAGGCATTATTTTGAAAATACTGAAAAAATGGGCTGAACTTGCAATACTTGTGTGGACAGGGTTATGGTGGAGCTGCTAATATGAGTAATCATTTTACTGTAGCACAGGCAATCATATCACAGAAGTATCAGATGGCTGTCTACATCCATTGCAGTGCTCACTCACTAAATCTAGCCTTAGCAAAGACTTTCAGCATTCCACCTGTCGGAAACTGCCTAGGAACAATATCATCTGTGTGCAATTTCTTCAGACCATCATCCATCAGAGTGTTGAAGAAAAATATAAAGGACTGTTTTCCTGAAGCAAGAGCAAACAGCCTGTTGCTGCTTTGTGAAACCCGTTGGATTGAGTGACATGATGCAGTTTTACATGTTATTGAACCATACAGTTTAGCGGTGAGAACATGTGAAGAACTAAAAGAGAGTTCTCTATACAACAATGACACTTCTTCCCAAGCTGGATACCTTCTTTTAGCTGTTCTGAATGCTGAATTTGTAGTAACCCTACACATTCTAAGAAAGCTTCTGTCATCATCCCTTCAGCTAAGTAAAACATTACAAAGAGCAAATATTGACCTTTTATGTAGTTTGCTGCAACATATCTACAGAATCTTAGAAAAAGCTAGGGAGATGTGCACAGAATCTGAAATAATTTCAGGAGAACTTTGACACAGCAAGATCAGTGGTGGAATCTATGGATGGAGAAGTTAGGCAGACTTGTCAAAGCAACATCCAGACAACTTCACCTACACCAATGGTATATTATAGACTAAATGTGTACATCCCATTTTTGGACTTTGTCTGCAGTCAGCTTCAAGAAATGTTTACAAGGCACAGGGAAGTTGTTCAGGAACTGTAAGTGTTCCTACTTATTACTTGTGGCAATTTAAAATCCAACTTGAACAAGTGCACATAATTTTACAATGAATGCCTTCAAGATACTGACACACTGATGGAAGAATCTGACCCATGGTGTAGAAAATGGAAAAAGATTACACCTGCAGAAAAACCATCAAATGTGCTGGGAGCATATCTTGTCTGTGATAGACTTTTTTTCCGAGCTGGAAATTTCTGCAACATTGCTGGTGTCAACAGCTCAGATGAAAAGTCATTTTCAAATCTTAAATGTTTGAAAACATACATAAGAAGCACAAATGGGCAAGAAAGAGTGACTGGACTTGCATTTTTGAGCACCCACCAAAGTTTATTGATGGAACCTGGTTTCTGTCAAAGTGTATTGACACAATTTTCAAGTGTTTCCAACAGGCATTATGGTATTCTTTTGTAATCACTAAAATACCAGTTAAGAGACATTTTCAGTAAAATAGAAGTTTGATTTAATTAAATAAAATATAGAATGAGTAATTGAATTTTAATTATTTTGTGTTATGGACCTATACTTCATGATTTGCTATTAAAAAAATAGTTTCAAGCACCCCCAATTTTATTTTCTGGTCATAGGCCTGCCTATGGATACCAAAATCCCTGGATGCTCAAGTCCTATTATATACAAAGGCATAGTAAAATGGTTTCCCAAACAGCAAAATCAAGGTTTACAGATACAGACTGTACTCAGGAAGCTCATATGACTCCAGAGTGGTGTTAGTTCACAAAGCTACATATCTATGATTACACCTATTTACAGATGGGAGTAGCCAAACATGGACAGCATTCCAAAGATTCATTGATTTCAATTAGCCTGGACATTCCAGTTATACTTGGCCAACTAGCTCATCAACTCTGTTAAACTCTCCTGCTGACATTCACAATTGAGAAAATGAATGTGCTTAAAAGAAAAATATATATTAAAAACTACTTTGTCTCCAGTTTTGGTCAGAATAGGCACACTGAAATGAATTTATCTAAGTATGACTATATCTGGCATTTTTTGGATTTAGAACAATGAATTTAAAAGCTCAACAAAGAATGCTGTTCAGTAATTTTGTTCTTCCTGCAACTCTAGAAATCTCCATCAATTAACTCTAAGGAATACATTAGCAATAAAACGCATTGTAAAACAGTGTGGTAATAGCAGACTGGCCTATCTATCACTAAAAAGTGAAGGAAGGATCACATGAATAAGAAGGAATGGCTATAGTTCAATAAGAGAACTATTATCTCAGGTTCAGTTCCAAACATGTCATTTTAAAAATTCAGAGAAAAGAAACCTTGATTAGTGCGCCAGAGTAAATATAATTTTAAAAATTTTAAAATGAAGAGTCAATTTGTTTAATAGTAATGGCCAACCTACATTGAAAGACAATAATGTCACTGTGTAGTATAGCTTTGTCACTAAGTATGAATGCTGAAAAAGGAACGATGTGCTTTAAAAAAAAATACTTGTGCTAATCACTTGTTGATGCCAAAAAGAATAAAGTCATATTGCAAACACATGAAACATTATGTAAAGGGCATGATGTCTCTCATCTTCCACTGGATAGGCTAAGATAAAGCATAACCTTTCAATCTTCTCTTCACAATAATAACATTGAAAAGGGCAGCACAGGGCATAAGCTCACCCAAGCTTTATTTTCTTTTGGGAGAAATATGATCATGTATATGGCATACAAGCCTGGGATGCTTCCTTTTTGAAGTAAAGTTTCCAGAATGACCACTCTAGCTGCCTCTAGTACTAAAGAAAGCAGGTGGACATCCTTACTAGTAACAGACCAAGGCAGAATACAACTTTTTGTGCATTTGTCAATAAACAATAAATATAGATAATGTAGAACAGATTGACAAAAATCAGAACAACGAAATGCATATAAATATTTTATATACTTATGTATTTTCATGGTTTGAACATTGGGCTATTATTATTTATCATTTTATTTTATTGGACTGTGACTGGAAACCAGTGTTCATATCCTCATTTGGCCATGAAACCCACTGGGTGACCTTGGGCAAACCATACCTTGGCCTCAAACCTTTCCTGAACAAATCATGCCAAAGGGAACCCTGTGATAGTCAATATCAGTCATTTCTGATAGTCGATCAGAAATGACTTGAAGGCACACAAGAACAAAAAGATGACTTTCCATGAACTGCTGTAATTTGTGAGGAGAAAGATTGGTTTCTATTAGTGCTTCCCCACCCTACCTGGCTCTATGTGTGTGTGTGTGTCTGTATCCAGTTTCTTTATACCATTCTCTGTGTCATCTATTACAGACTTCCTTTTCTCTAAAAAAAAATGCTCTCATGTGCTATGCTTTCCTGATGGAGGAATTGTTCCAGTCATCTCATTGCCTGGACATTTGCTAGTTCCTAATACCTTTTTTATTATGCAGAAATAACAGACACCGTATCCCTAGGTTTAAATAAAAACATTACTGTTCTGGTAGTTTTAATTTCAGATCCCTTATGTGCAGTTATCATTTTCACAGCTGCAGTATACTAGGCCAACATTTTGAGGGTACAACAAAACAGACAGGAGAAACAGGTGTGGGCTACCATATCTGTATTTTCTTTGAGTTGCACCTGGAAACCCTTTGATTTTACTTGGAGCTGAAACTGACATAGACGGCCTCTCCTACTGTCACCAGTCTCTTAGAATTGCTTTCACAGCCATCTGTAGTTATCTTCTAGGTGTTGACAAAGAACAAAGTTCTCTTCTAGTAGAAAAATAAAAAGATTCAACTTTCTAGGTCAATGACACCTCAATATTAAGCACATGGCAGATACTGGAAGACAAAGAAACAAGAATCCAAGTGTCAGATTTGTCTGCGAAGCAGCTGTACTACACCTGCAACAACAATACTATCAATGGAATTAATATCAAGGCAGTTTGCTGAGCAAACCTTTTTATTCTTGGAGTCCGCAAGAAAGACATACATAACATTATTATCGAGAACCCTTTTGTTGCTTAGATTTTGAGGAGCAACAGCCTTCAAAATGGGGGCCGGTGGGAGCTGATAAAGAATATGTGTAGCTCTCAACACACAAAATCGGAGATATCCATGATTTTTGCAATACAGTAAAACCCCTATCTCCATGGGGGATAAGTTTCTGACTGGACTGAAGTTATGAAAAGTTGTGGATATGAACGAATAATATAATAGAAGTAATAGAAGTAATAGAAATATTTATTTATTTATTTATTTCTTCGACTTATTAGTCGCCCTTTCCCGAAGGCTCAGGGCGACTCACACTGTAAGTCATAAGGCAATAAAAACAGAATAAAACAAATTTGTATTCCACCCCATCTCCCCAAGAAAAAAACTTCTGTGTCTTCCAGTCCAGAACCTGTTTCTGGTCCTATTCTCATACTACTGTAGTACTAAAATGGGTATATCACTATACCATGAACTCTTCTCTAGAAAATCTGATGATATTCACAGAAAACAGTAATACTTCTGATCATGATGAGAATTAATTAAGATTTTTTTATGCCACTGTTCTGAGACCCACATTGTGGAACACACATACACAGGAATATTATGACATCTTAAAAGGTAGTATTTTGCAACTGTCCGGCCACCTTAACATCTGGCTGGGGTATTTTGGAAACTTCAGTTCACAAATGTAGTTTGGTCAAGGTGTGAAAAATTGTCTGTCAATAAACCATTATAAAAATCCTGTAATGAACACAAAAACACTGGTTTTAGAGCAGGAATTCCCTGTTGATCTCAGGAGCAACGTAGTTCTTTGCAGATAATATAAAACACTTCAAATTAAGCTCTGAAACTTAATAGCAACTAGTACCACTTGAAAATGACTGGTGTTATCAGCATTCTCAGATCTACATCTGTGAGGAGATACTCCCACAAATTCCTCACCCCCAGCTACAATTTGCTAATTGTCTTTGGGAACTGCCATTCTGTAACTTCACTGCTTGTCTGTCTGCAATATTACAAAGAGAAGTGTGCCTTTGTAACAAAGTCTACATCAGTAACTCTATTATCTGTGTCTGTGGTTGACAAAGCAAATGTTAACATCCAAAACAGTTTCACTATATGTGCATTTTGAAAAGGTTTTGAAACATTTAATATTACAGTCAGTAGTTCTTAACACCAGTGGAACAATGTAGTCATTGGAGAAAGATACAAATGTTATCTGCTTTAGACTTTGCATCAGAAGTGTCACATTTTTAACCTTTATCCAAAAAAACAACAGAACAAAAACCCCAAGAAATCTAGTGGTCACCATTTGGAAGTCTGATTAATTTTTATCTCTGAATTTGAATCAATTTTAAATGATTTCAATTTTATAGATTTATTTCATTACATTTTAACATAACCCTTATGCATTTTGGTGAGGTTTTTGCATGTATTTAAATCTGTATTTGTTTAAGTATTTTGTAAGCTTTTGTGTATTTCAGTATTTGGGAGAAAGGTAAACATAATCATCATGTCATCATCATTATGATGACGATAATGATGCAAAGACTCTGGCACAAGCCAGTAAAGGTGGTTCCAGTGGTGATTGGCATACTGGGTGCAGTGTCTAAAGACCTTGGCCTGCACTTAAAAACAATTGGCACTGACAAAATTACCATCTGTCAGCTCCAAAACACCACCCTATCCAGATTTGCACACATTATTCGCAGATACTTCACACAGTCCTAGACACTTGAGAAGTGTCCGACATGTGATCAAATACAAGACAGTATAGCAATCTTGTTTGCTGTGTACTAATCTTGTTATGCATCAAATAATAATAATAATAAATTCTTCGATTCTAAGAAGCACACTAATTTCAGTACCAAGAGTGGGAAAAGCCATAATTATAGGACCCCCTGGTGGTGTAGCAGGTTAAAGCACTGAGCTGCTGAACTTGCTAACTGAAAGGTTGATGGTAGTGGGATGAGCAACATGCAAATGTGAGTGTATCAATAGGTACCACTTCTGCAGGAAGGTAACGGCACTCCATGCAGTCATGTCAGCCACATGACCTTGGAGGTGTCTATGGACAATGCCTGCTCTTTGGCTTAGAAATGGAGATGAGCACCTCCCCCCCCCAGAGTTGGATACAACTAGACTTAATGTCAGGAAAAAACCTTAACCCTATCTATCTATCTATCTATATATATATATTCATCCACATAACTCTAAGGCACACCCTGCTTTTAGAGATGTTTATATTGGGGAGGGAGTCTGTCGTAGAACTGAAGAAATACAGAAATTGACATGGATGGACACGGGAGTGCGCCAAGATGCAAGAAAATTGTGATTTCTCTATTGATTTATACTATTTGATTACAAAACTCACAGGACATTTATGACAGGGGGAGATTGCCCCCTTGTTAAAACACTGATGAACATTTCCAAACTACTTTCTCTAGCTCTCCAAAGGTAAAATTTTATGAATGAAATAAAGTGTTAAACCAGCTAAGCAACACTCCGTAGTAATTCATGCTTAAGATGAATAACATCCATCTTCTATTTTTGCATCTTTGATTTAGTATTCCATTTTCTGACTCTCTAGGTGATCCACATCAATCTTTGTTGTTTGTCTGCTCTATCGGGGATAAGGGATCTTAGGCCCTTCCGGTGGTTTGAACTACAACTCCCACAACCTTTACCATTAGACATGTTGGTTGGGAGTGATGGAAGCTGCAGGGTAAATTGCCAGGGGAAGCCAATATTACTGTATTTTAAATTTATTGAGCCTTCTCAAATGTACAGCTATGTTTTGAAAACTGCATTCAATACACACATAATTGCCCTCCATCCTTTTTGAGCCATAATGAATACTTAATCATGCTTAAGTGGCAGCATTTACAAACCACTTTCTCCATTCCTTCAATGGCAGAGTTTTATGAAGACAATAATTTTAGTGGGAGGGGGCAGTCTCAGATTGGATTGCTCGTACAGGCATATCTCATAACTCGGCTCCATAAAAACAAAATAAATCCTATTTTGCTCTATAAAATCTCATTGTTGAATCAATGGTTCTTTTGTTGAATTATGATAGGACTTCTCCATAACCCAGTTGGCTTTTATTTCACGGTTATCGTGTTTTGTAAAAAAAATTCACAAAGCTACTGGAACAGATCATCTGGAGGCATGGGGTGAGGTGTTTTCAGTATGCTTCTCCATGCCTTCAAAAACAGCTTTTACGAAGAACAGCATGAATGAATGAATGTTTGTAGGAGATAATGGGCTGAATGAGGAAAACCAAATTGAAACTGAATCCAAAGAAAATAGATGTGCTTGTCATTAAGGGTCCTAATCTGGGGATGGAGGTATGTCAACCAGTTCTGGGTGGGCTAACCTCCTTCTGAAAGACTGTGTATGCAGCTTGGACGTACTCCTGGATCTGTCTCTCCAAATATCAGCCCAGGTAGATGAGACAGTCAGGAGTGCTTACTACCAGCTTTGGCTGATATTCCAGCTGTGCCCCTTCCTACAATTAGAGGGCCCAAAGATGGTAGTGGTAACCTCAAGGTTGGAATTCTTTAATGCACTTTATATTGGGATACCTTTGTACCGAGTTTGGCAACTCCAATTAATTCAAAACACAGCAGCCAGACTATTTTATTGAATACAAATATAAATTTTATTATTTACTTATTTATTAATTCAAATATGTATATCTTGCCTAAGGACAGGCTGTTCTCCCAAAATATGAATGGTATGAGAATGTATGAGAATTTAACATATTTTCATTTATTCCAAATTGTCAATTGGAAGAAGACACCTCTCCTTATAGTTTTGAAGGAAGCTTAAGTGAATGGGAAAGAGCAACAGGGTTCAACCTGTCACATTTAAGATACGTAAGCAATACACTTCCTAAGACACACCATTACTGTACATTTGAAATTGTACTTACATCTATTGCATTTTCTTCTTGGGACAAAATTTGCATATTAAAAAAAATACTTTACAAGGATCCTAGCATTATACCTATACTGGGTAACTCATTTACTAAATCCATTAAACAATATAATAATTATTTAGAAAGGGGGATTTATGACTCTACATACAATTAAAATAAACATTTAAATTAAGATTAAAAATAATACACATTAAAACAGTTAAAATTATTATCATCATTAAAAACCATATCATCCACAATCGTAATCTGAGGCCATTTCAATAGTCATATTATCCTTCACTATCTATAATTGTCAGCTGTAGGGTAAGGTGCAACATTTGGCCAAAATAACAACCACTTCTGACCATATGCTGTAAACATGAGGTTCTGGAGCCTGAGGCTGGATCTACACAGCCAAATAATGCAGTTTTGGAATGCAGTTTAACTTCATTGAATTTGCTTATATGAGTCTATGTTGCCATATAATCCAGTCCAATGCAGTTAAACTGCATATATAGCAGTGTAGATACAGTCTGGCATTTGTCTTCTTTCTTATATTTCACAGATTCTTAATCTGGGTATATAATTTTGAAAGTCCTGGGAATCACAGCTCTATGGTTTACTTACAACAGTGTTTTGCATTGTATTACAATGTTGATGGTGAAACAGATCCCTTCTGGCTGCACAGTCCCATCATAATCCCAGGCTGAGTTGCAAAACAATTGTGCTACAGAACAGCAAACCTCTATGAAAAGCAAGGCTCAAAATAACATTGATCTGAAATCTTAATACATTTTAAAAGGTATGCTTTCAAATCCATCCCGTACTTTGAATCAAAGGTAACAGCATAATGTCCTGCTTAACACCCTTTAGGTTATGAATCTGGGCTATCTAAAATTATAATGCTGAAAAATAAAATGTTTCCAAATGCAGACTACTAGAAAGAATACAAAGTAGGGGCCATATACAACTGCATACAAAATAATTGATCACTCTGTGAAATGATGCCTAGTAAATAGGATTTTTAATATCATTAAGGAAAGTCTTCTTTTTGCCACACTGCTTGTCAGAATTATTGTATAAAAATGTTGCTTGCTGTGCAGCCGCTGGCACTTCTTCCTTCTACAGAAACAAAGATTATGTTGTTTTCTAAATGGAATATTAGATCATATTAAGAAAAACACAAAATATACACAGCTGCTAAATTACAGTAATTTAAAGTTACTATGCCATCATTTGCAGAAGGGACACTCCACTGCTAAGTGCTATGCCTAAACTGGTTTACTCGAGAAACAAAATGCGTTTCCAGAGCCAAAAAGCGAGAACCCCCAAATCAGCAATAACAGCAGTCTTTTTCCTCCTTGCTGTTGAAGGTCACCGTTCTGAAGGACTGGTTTAGTCTCTAATATTTATTTTTAAATTATGCATAAACAATAGAATTATCCTGTCAATTCAGACAGTGAGTCACACATTTTATATATAAAGGCTAAAACCACAAGCTTGGATATGTATTTTCATATTTCTGACCTCCAAAAGGTTGGCAATATTCTCTCTTTCTTCTGAGAGAGCCAACCCTGCAGAAACTTAGGCAACTGGTCCTGTGTGTGATGCCACTAAACTGATATTGTCACTTCATAAGCAACTCCAGGGGCCTCATCACAAAGGCCAGGTGAATTGTTCTGCTTCACATGACTTCAGTGAGAAAGGAGAGGGGCAGTGAAGAAACTCTATTGCTCTGAACACAGCTCCTGCTCAGCAAAGCTTTTCCCATCACATGGGGAAAGTGTTGCCCTCCCATCCCAGTGAGGCCCTGTGCTAGCTCTATTGAACATTTTTACCCCAGTTGGGGATGCGGTCTCTGCCAGAAGTCACGCAATGTCACTGGTGTGGGGCTTTGTCCATTAGATGGGGTGAAAGCATCCTAGAAAACTAAATTCTCCCATCTAATGAGGTCCTATAAGATCAAAAATGCCTGTGTTTGTTTGTAACATTATACATCTCTTGCCATCCCAGGGCGGCCTGGCACCCCGGACCCAACGCCAAGGACCCTAAACATCTCTCAGGTCCTAGCGAGGGCCCCTGGGGGACGGCCTGGACGCCGTGCTGGCCGCCTTCCTCCCGACCTGCCGGCTAAGCTTAAGCTTATTGCCCAGGGCTCTATGTCGCCGGGCAACAGTCGGAAGAACCCACCGGAAAGCCGGCTCGGACAGGCAAGACGCCCGACGGCTGAAGAAGAGACGCAGACGATCTGGCAGTCGCCTGCGTCGGCCCTCTCTGCGTGTCTCCACTCAGCCCGCCAGAATTGGAGCTGTTGCTAACTCGGACCTGATGACAGCCAGCAGCTCTGGGGGCCCCAACCGCGACCCAGGGTCCCAGCAGCAGACTGCCCCCCTTCTCCCAGTTGATGGCGCTGAGCCGGCCCCGAACTCACCAACTAGCCGAGAACTAGTTCAGCCCTCCCGCAGAGGAGTAAGGGTTAACTCGACTCGGGAAAGACCCTTCCGAGCACGGACCTTCTGGGGGGCTGGTTATTCCCGGAAGGAGGACCGTTTAGCTCGGACTCATGAACCGGCCCGGGCCGACCAGCGCTCAAATCCACCACTGGGGCTGAAGGGCCACTCTAGTGGCCGAATGGGCAAGCAGCCCACTGGGTCATTCCAGAGGCATGGGCACCGGGCCAAGGACCGGGCATCAGTTTCTTGTATTGGGAATGGGGGACCGGAGGCCAGGGAGTTACCAATACAATTGGTGACGAATGCCCGAGATCCCACGCAGGCTTCCCCTTTTTACGGGGTGTGCCGGAAGCTCAACCCCAAACCAGTCCTTGTCAAGCAGGTCCGTTAAATATCCCAGTGATCTCGGGGCAGGGTGAGTACGGTAGGCGCAGGCCCAATGCTAACGTGACGGCGAGAACCGGCCCGAGTCGCAGACGGACTCGGCCCGGTTCTGACCTGCGTCCTATCCCCAGACACGTTGTTGGTAGACATCCAGCTTTCCCACTTTCCACTCTGGTGCTGGTTAACGCTCGCTCTGTCCGTAATAAGACCGCCACCGTCAGGGAGTTCTGTGAAGATCTCAAAGCGGACCTGTTTTGTATTACTGAGACCTGGCTGCAAGAGAGCGACTCCATCTGCCTCCAAGAAGTGGTCCCCCCTGGCTACGTTGCCACGCACCAGAATAGGAACGAGGACGGGGGGTGGCAATACTCTCCCCGAGATGGTTTACACCTTAGAGCGATCCCTGCACTTGTCACCTCGGGGCTGGAGAGTGTCGGCCTAGTGTGGGAGTCCCCGGAGAGCCTGGCGATCTTGCTGGTGTACCGTGCGCCTAGCGCACCAGCGGAGAGCCTGGCGCGGCTGCTGGAGACTGTGTCGGAGTGGGCATTGAGGTTTCCCAGGCTTATTGTCCTGGGGGACTTCAATGTCCACGCCGATGCAGCCTCCACTCCATCTGCAGCTGCGGACCTAATATCGACCATGGCGACATTGGGCCTCTCCTCTGTAGTTCGGGACCCACACACGGCCGGACACACCCCGATTTGGTGTTCAGTGCAGAGGTTCAAGTGGACCTAGCCTCCGTAATAGAGGTTCCATGGTCGGACCACTGTGCTCTAAGGATCCGGGTTGAGCAACCGCCTCCTCCATGCAAGGGCGCCGAACGTATTTTTGTTCGCCCAAGGAGACTCATGGAACCCGAAAGGTTCCTGAACGCCTAAGGGATCTGGAGTCTACCAGCGTCTCAGTCGAGGAGCTTGTCCAGGCTTGGAACACCTCACTAGCCAGAGCCCTCGACGAGATTGCTCCCAGGCGTCCTCTCCGACCCCGCAATCATCGGTCCCCTGGTATACAGGGGACCTCAGGACCATGAAGCGGGAAAGGAGACGACTTGAGCTTGCGCGTGGCGGAAGCTCCGTGACGGCCTCAGCATCAGCTTATAAGTTATTAAAGGAGACTTATGAGCATGCTGTCAAGGCAACCAAAAATGAATACTTCTCTGCCTTGATAGCGTCTGCAAGCTCACGCCCGGCCCAATTGTTTAAGGTGATTCGGTCCCTGACGACGGTCCCTACCGCCCCAAAAATAGTGATCAGGCCCTTACTGCCGGTGTTTTTCAGAGCTTCTTTGCAGACAAGATATTGAGCCTCCGCCGGACCTTCCCGCCACAGTTGATACAGTAAAAGAGCTCGAGACTCGTGGCCCTCCGCCGGGCCCACCTCGACCGGCTTCGCCACTGGACGCAGGTGCTGTTGACAAGATAGTGACTGCAGCTCGCCCTACCACCTGCTCCCTCGACCCGTGCCCCTCCTGGCTTGTTAGATCTTGCTTGGAGGGTTACGTGGGCCTCTGTTGAAGATCATTAATAGCTCCCTTGAGCAAGGGGTTTTTCCAGAGTGCTTGAAAGAGGCGGTGGTGGCTCCATTACTGAAAAACCATCATTGGACCCTGCGGTTCCCTCCAACTACCGCCCGGTGTCGAATCTTCCGTACCTGGGCAAGGTAGTTGAGAGGGCAGTAATGGAGCAGTTGCAGTCCTTCTTGGATGATGCAACATGGCTTGACCCCTTCCAGTCCGGCTTCCGTCGGGGCATGGGACGGAGACGGTCCTGGTCTCCATCACAGATCAACTCCGCTGCCAGCTCGACCAAGGCGGGTCTGCGCTGCTCGTGTTATTGGACCTCACGGCAGCGTTTGACACGGTCGACCACATCTTTTGATCCACCGCCTGGCCATGGCTGGAGTGAGGGGACAGCCCTTAAATGGCTGACCTCCTTTCTCCGCCAGCGGTCTCAGCGTGTGAGGAGGGGTGGGGTGGGCTCTGAGGGTGCCCCCACTGACTTGCGGGGTCCCTCAGGGGCCATCCTTTCCCCTCTGTTATTTAACATCTACATGCAGCCGCTTGCACAGCTGGTGCGGAGTTATGGGCTGACCTGTCACCAATATGCTGATGACACTCAGCTCATTCTGGGGATGGGGGGGACAGGCCGGAGTCCGTCCCCCGATAATTTCCAGCACTGCCTTGAAGCTGTTACTGGATGGCTGCGAGCCAGTAGGTTGAGGGTGAATCCGGCGAAGACGGAGATCTTGTGGCTAGCCACCCGGGCGGGATGGGTGCCCAGCTTCCGACCCTGGACGGTGCGGCACTACAACCAGCGCCGTCAGTGAAAAGCCTTGGCGTCCACCTGACTCCCAGCTGTCCATGGAGGCTCAGGTCTCCATGGCCAGCAAGGCTGCCTTTTTCCACCTCCGCCAGGCGAGGAGGTTGGCCCCCTATCTCTCCCGGAACGACCTGGCCACGGTGATCCAAGCCACGGTCATCTCGAGGCTGGACTACTGTAACGCGCTCTACGTTGGCCTGCCTATGTCGACGATCCGGAAGCTCAAGCCAGTGCAGAACACCGCCGCCCGGCTCCTGTCTGGGGCCAGAGGTAGCCGAATAACTCCAATCTTGCGGGATCTGCACTGGCTGCCTATTGAGCACCGGGTCGCCTTCAAAGTGCTGGTTCTCACCTTTAAGGCCATTCACGGCCTGGGGCCAGCGTATCTGAGGGACCGTCTTGCCCTATATTGCCCATCGAGATCACTGCGGTCCGAAGAGACCAACTTGTTGGTAGTTCCATCTGCCAAATCAGCCCGTTTAACATCTACTCGCCGGAGGGCGTTCTCAGTGATAGCTCCTACGCTATGGAACGCCCTCCCGGCCGAGACCAGAGCCCTGAGGGACCTACTCCCCTTCAGACGGGCCTGCAAAACCTGTCTGTATAGGCAGGCCTTTGGGAGTAGGCCCACACACTGCTGCTGTTTAAACTGTTTAAACTGCTGTTTTAATTTTGCCATTTTAATCTGTTTAACTGTTTTAATTGTATTGCCTGTTAGATTACACTCTTTCTTTTGTACTATTCCTGGCGCTGAGCCATAAAGCCTCGGGAGTCGGCGGCGCAGAAATCGCAATAATAAATAAATAAATAAATAAATAAACTCGGTCAAGATCTGGTAGTGTCATGCATAACAACCATAACCAAAGTCATCCTTTGATGGAGAACCATTTCCTTTTGTTCCCAATAACTGGTTACTTGAGCTAACAACTGAAGTCCAACAGGCCAAAGATGGCAGGCACAGACAGAAGAGCTCATGTTTATCAAATATGGTCAATCCAGCTCAATGATCTCCTATCTCTAAAAGCCTGAGTATCAATGATCACAAGATAGGTAAATGACTCATTAAGTTATGTTGCAGCTTGAAAAGTTTCAGTTCAAACTGCAAAGGCCCTGCCAGGCCCAACACTTATCCATAGACTCCCAGTGAATGGTCAGTATAGAAGATACATTCTGGCTTAAACTGATGTTTCACTGCAAATTTCCATGGCCTTGGGTCATGGCCCAAATTTTAATTAGAAGATCCAGTACAAAGACTGTTCCACTTGAAAGATTTGCAAGAACAAATGATGTCTGAAATTTTTGACTTCAGCTATCTTTTTTCTCCGTCCCTGTAGGATCGAAACATGAAAGCTAAAGGAGAATATAGATGTATCTCCATTAATAAAAGAGATTTGTTCCTGGGCATTAATTTTTTGCTGAAAATTTGATATGGAAATAACATGGAAAGAACAGGAATGGGACACTACATCACCATAGAAAAAAGCAATTCAACATTTTGCAGCAAACCTTTTATCCAAAATTACACATATTCATGTTTGAAGTGAAACAACCAGTCAGGTAAGCTTGGATAAATCAATTAAAATGTGCTGAATTTTCCAGAGAATGCCACATGCACCCAGGGATTACTTTTCTTTCACCAAACTCCACTTTTCTTATGATTTCCACATTGGAGACCAAATGTATGGGTCTGCCCTTGGTTTCTTAATATGCTGAGATTATCTGTTTAATCAGATTTATTGGCTTTCTCCTATTCTCTCTGCATGCAGTTCATGCAGCCTTACTAATTTGGTAAACTACTATTTACCATGCCTGTTGTAGGCACAACCACATACAGGTCCAGTAGATCTGACTACAGCTGAACCCATCTTTTCCCAGCTGGGAAAATGCATTGTTTACCACAGAAATATTGCTGCAACCCAATACAGGAAAAGTTTC
Source organism: Anolis apletophallus (assembly GCA_030556195.1). Lineage (NCBI taxonomy): Eukaryota > Metazoa > Chordata > Lepidosauria > Squamata > Anolidae > Anolis > Anolis apletophallus. Next base: position 45,013,337 of record JARBWK010000001.1, on the reverse strand, counting down.
CATTCCCCTCAACCTGCTTCACAGACTGAATCTACGTTGCCCTATATCACAGGATCTGATCCCAGATTGTCTGCTTTGAACTTGATTATATGAATCTACACTGCCAGATAATCTGGGATCGGTTCCTGGGATATATTGCAGTGTAGATTGAGACACAGACTAATGTAGCTAAAAGCCTTGTAGCTAAATAGAGGATAGCAAATAGAGGAGCTTGATGAGCACAAAATATTTCATAATAAAGGAGCCTCTTTGTCTGAGACTTTGTTCACTGGGGTATGCCCATATTCAGTTTTGTCATTGTGTTCACAGAAGTTAGTTCCATAGTTACATCAGGATTTTAGGTCCTTTTTTCCTGCATCTCCAAGAAGCAAAACACAAAGAATGCTGTCAGATCCTCTGGAGCAGATTGGAGGGAAGGCATGAAAAACCTGATGCTACATAAGTATCAAAATGTATTATGACAACAGCCTGTAGCAATATATCTTTTGAATGGGCCTAACATTTAAGTATTTTAAAACAAAACAATTGTAAAAAAAAAAAACCCTGAAACCATCGTCTATATATATATTTTTAATTTTAGATACCATTTTTGCTTTGTTTTCTTTTTTCCTCATTCCTAATCCCAATTCTCCTTTGCAGTGTCACCACCACTTCATTTCATTGACTCAGAAAAGCAGGCAAACAGCTGCAGCTGAAATGAACAAAAAACGCTGCCTCTTGGCTAGACATTAAGATGTGCTCTTGTGTAAAACAAACAGCTGCTTTGCTCTGAAACAGGGCTGGAACATTAGCAATACATTAAAAACAAAGAGATTTAAGGACACACTTTTCTTATTTTTTGGCATTTCGAGTAGTGCAGCTATGTCCAGATGGTGACAAAACTGTTTTTGGATCAGCCTGGCACACAGCTATTGGTTTTATTCTGACAGTATATAGCATCACTAACTACTTCACCATTTTGCATTGGGAGAGAAAAAACTTGTTACTATAATGTCATCGGTAACATATTAATCTTATGTAATTCCAGAAGCTAAGTAGGGTCGGGATGGTCAGTTATTGGGTGAGAAGCCACTGAGTAGGTAGGTAGGTAGATAGATAGCCATACGAATAGGGATATAGCCATAACTAAATAGCCATAAGTTCTATCAAGTTTAACTACCTTTACTCAAAGATAAATTAGTATCTTTGGACTGCAGTCATAAGCAATTGCTCCATGCATATTCAGACTCAAAACATATTTAAAAATCAGTAAGACCTTGGTTAAGTCAGAATGTGGCAAATCTTCCTGTGCTGCAAAGTATCCAGATTACCAGGAAAAATGAAGCCACGCTACCTTGAAAACATCATTTATTTTGTCAAGTGTAAATTCTGAAGCAATTCTCACTATTTTATGCTCAAAATAAGCAACTTATTAAAAAGGTCTGGTTCCTTGCTCTCACACACCCCATAATTTCCAAGTGAGCACTGAATTTCTGTATGAGCTATATGGTAGTTAATCAAGTGCAAGATATTTCTCTGTAGTGGGCAACCTAACTTTGGATCTTGTGTAACATCTAGCACTATTTTCAATGCCAGGTTAAAACATTTCCTCTCAATTACATGATACCAATGCTTTGATTTTGGATGATATTTACACCATACTCAATGACTAACTCACCAACCTGAAATTTTTGAAAAGACATGGTTTATAATTAAAATAAAATGCAAATACACAAACACACATATTATACATACACACACACACAAAGGGACCATCTGTGTGTGTGTGTGTGTGTGAGAGAGAGAGAGAGAGAGAGAGAATTTACTCCCAGCATGGTTCTCAAAATGATCAATACAGGATTCCTAAAAAGTTTGCTCTTCATGCACTATCAAAAGCGCTGGCAAGAAAAGCATGTTCCTAACTATCCAACTTCAAACGTATATGAAGTGAACAAGAATATATTTACAACTTCTTCTGCATGCTTTTTGATGTTTCCTGCAAAAAAGAAGTGACTTTATATAAAAAACATACACACCTCCACAAATGAAGAAGAAACAGAAGTTTTAAAAAAATGGACACTAGTTACTTCCAACTGTGATTTTTCTACCTCATTTTTTCCAAGTTTGTTTTCATTTCACTTTTTTTTCAGTACTAGTTTGGACTGGATGGGGTATATTCTTAGTCTTGCAAGGATTATCTGCTTGACTCAGCCTAGAACACTGCCTTTTCTGTTTTAGCAAAGATCATATGCTTTCATATTATGTACATGGCAGAAAAAAAATTGATTGTTGAATGCTAAAAACATTAATCAATAAAAGATATTAAGATAAATCAAACAGTAAGATAAATAAAACAGACCACTGTCTAAAGAGACAGGTAATATCCCTATTTGTATATTATGGTAGAAAATGAGTTATAGGATTTCAAATGATCCAGTAAAAACTGAACTTAAACTGATTGATCAAGTAGATCAGATTCTTGTATGAACTCAGAAATTCAAGTCAAAATTGGTAAATATTTGAAAAGGCACTAACACATCACTGTCAATTAGACAAATATTTATTGTAAATGCCAAAGTGGGTATGAAGCCCAGTGCAGTATAGAGAAAGGGAAAATAACTACACTATACTTCCTCCAAAATCCACTGTCATACAGTAATTTCTCTACAATCACAATTCACTTCAGAGTAAATATGCTTGTAGTTTGTTTACAATATATTTATATAATATATTTATACAATCCAGTCCAAGAGTGAACATATTAAGTCAGTCCACTGACTGCCAATTAGTTTCCAGGCAAAGTACAAAGCGTTTGTTATAACCTTTAAAACCCTACATGGTTTCGGTCTAGATTACCAACAGGATCACCTTCTCCCATGCAATCTGCCTTTCAGAAGACTTAGGTCCTCTGGGTGAAGCTTACTCTAGCCAGGTAGAACCCAGCTGGTAACTATTATCAGCTATTTATTTAATCCACTGTCCCAAGACTGTGGAATGACCTGCTAGATGAGCTCTGACAGCTAAATGAGCTGTCAGCATTTAAAACACAACTAAAATCCACCTCTTCTGGAAGGCTTACCCAGTCAATTTTAAATTTACATTCTACTCTGCTATATTTTAATCTTTGTATCATGTATTTTAATACACCTATTTTATAGTAATGTCTTTTAATATATGCATGTTATTGTATGTATTTTATGGTGATGTTTTTAAACTGTGTGTTGTGCCCCGCTTTGAGCTGTGAGGAGAGAGGTGGATAAAACATGTTGTTGTTGTTGTCAATGATGATTACTAGCGGGCTTATTTAATCATATAAATAAGACATGCTCTGTTCCATCAGGCTGGAAATTAAGCATTATAGTGCCAGTTTTAAATAAAGGAGACAAAGCCGACCCTAGGAATTATCGCCCAATCAGCCTTATTGATATTGCAGCAAAGATCTATGCAAGATACCTACTGGACAAAGTGGAGGAATGGGCTGAAAATAATCTGATAATAAAGGAAGAACAAGCAGGCTTTAGGCAAGGCTACTCCACTATAGACAATGCTTTTGTTCTTCAGCATATAACTGACAAATATTCATCAATGAATAGAAGTTTATATGTTGCTTTTATAGACCTGTCCGCTGCTTTTGACTCTATAAGTCGAGGGCTACTTTGGAGGAAATTTACAAAGTCCAACATAGATAAAAGACTGCTGGCAGTTATGATTGCTCTATATGCTGACTCCTCGGTTAAAGTGAGATTAGGTAATAGCGGGGTGGTCTCCAATGGAATAGCTACATCTAGGGGTGTGAGACAGGGATGTTTGTTAGCACCGTTCTGTTTTAATTTTTATATAAATGATATCGTGGAATATTTGAATTTGAAAAAATGTCATAGACCATGGCTGAGCAGACTTGGCCACACGGTCATTAGGCTAGGTTTTGCATCCCATGAGTTAATAAATCTTGGGGCAAAAGTGTGTTCAATTGTATACCAAAGAGCTCTCGACATTTCTGGTCATAGCCACTCCATACCTGGCTAAATTTAAATGTAACACGGGCATGGAACCTTATCTTTCCTTCATGCTACCAGTATATATTAGAAAACTTTTTACCAGGGCTAGATTTGAGCAGCTCATCATTAAGTCCAAGCTGGGGCGACATAAGAAAATTCCCTATATGAACAGAACCTGTGGGTGTCGTGAGGTAGACGCAGAAGTGGAGGACTCAGAACATTTTTTCTTAAAATGTCCCTACTACAACAGTATTCGACTTTACTATCTAGAGCCTCTGCTGGAGAATCATACTCATCTAGAGAATAAGGAGAAATAGCACATTCTCTTACAGTGTTCAGATTAAAATTCTATTCTAAAACTGACCCGTTTTACACAAAAAGCACTGGCCATCCGTGAGAAGATGGAAGCAGAGAGCTGTGATATTACTGCCACCAACAAAATTTAAATTTAAAAATGTAATATGGATATGCTTACCCTTGCCCCACTCAAATTTTATTCTAAGGAAATAATTAATTTTTAATCTTTTAATCTTGTAATTTCGCAATCTTTTAAACAAAAAAAACTCCTGCAGTTAGGAGTGGGTTGACAGGAAGGTAGGTCGGTATACTTTGTCTTCATATGTTGTATGTTTTGATATGGTTAAAATTGACTCATCAATAAAGAATTGTCGTTGATGACATGACAGAGACTCTAAGATTATTTTTCATCACAATTTAAAACCACAATAACAGCTATGCACAAGAGTGCAACAGTAAGCTCCTTTTCCCCCAATGCAATTGTTTGCAGCTGTCGAAATAAATATCCTAATACCCACTGCCTATTATGGAACTGAAAGTGAAGGCAGCACAATCAAAGAGACAGGGGGAAGAGCTGCACAACATCACACAAAAATCAAAAGAAAAAGTTTGCTTAGAGCAGGGGTGCTCACACTTTTTCAGCATGCGAGCTACTCTTAAAGCAACCAAGTCCAAAAGATCTACCTGCCCCTGCCGCCGTGTGCTCCCGCCACCGTGCGCTCTTGCCACCGCGCATGCTCCTGCTGCTGTTTTCTGCCCAGACAGCGCTTCTTCTGCCTGCGGGGCATTGCAGGAAGAAGAAAGCACGAGGCAGGGCATCCAGAGGGAGCGCTCCGCCCTGCCTGTCCCGCCGACAACGGAGGCTGCACAGCTGCTTCTGGAAGAGAGAGAGGCAGGGCACTCTCTCCAGAGGCCCCGCCTCATGCTTCCTTCTTCCTGCAATGCCCCGCAGGCGAAAGAAGCACCGCGAGAGCGGAAGCCAGCAGCAGGAGCAAGCGTGCACACAGGGTGTGTGTGCACATGGCAGGAGCGCCTCATCCGGCTGGTGAGGCCCGAAGATCACATGGAAGAGGGCCGAAGATCTACTAGTAGCTCCCGAGCTACCTAATGAGCACCCCTGGCTTAGAGTAACTCATAAAAAGACACAACTGGAATACAGTAGTAGTAGCAATGAAGAGCAGGAAGGAAGACAAATATCCATCACATTTTTTCAACTAGAGTTTAGTTGCTCTTCAAGAAAAAGTGAAAAACTTCTGTATCAGTCTGTTCTACCAACCCTGGTCTTTTTCTAATACAGAGTATCCCACTTGCCAAAGTAGAAGTGGAGCAGCCTAGGAAAAAAGCCTGTTGTAAAGAGAATGTTAATTTTAAAACAGCATCAATACTTTTTAAAAAGAGCTCACCTTTGTGACTCTTTGAAGCTGTTTTCAACTATCTATCTAGATCCAATATAAACAAAAATAATGATCTCAGCGAACTTCAGGGTAGAGCTGAACTTTCCTTCTCTCTACATTCCCCTATTTAGCATCTGCACCTAATTCGCCTAAATTTAAGTTCCTAAAACTTAGTGTTTCTTGCCATTAGCTACCTAAAAGCTGACTGAATCTTGTGACAGAGCTATTCAAAGCAGTGTCCCATGGACCAAGACCAATCAACAAACAGCTGGTCTGTGGCAAGTTTCCAGGACAGAAAGAAAAATTGTAGCCAATAGACATAAATATGGCCTTTCTGGATGAGATGATTTTGGGGATGGCCAAAAATCAGGCTGATGACCGTAGCCAGGATTTTGTTTCTGGAGTTTGTAATGAGATGGGATGAGCTATTGCCTAATAACCCCATTAAAGATGGGGATCAGATCATGATATGAATAAACATAACAGTTTAAAAATCAGGCTGACCACCCTGAGCCCATTCTGTACATGCCTTTATTCTGTCTTTACCCCTCTTCAGTCTATTGTGCTGCATCCCATCCAACTGAGCAAGATCCAAAGATGATCATCAGATGCATTTGGGGTAGGGATGGGGAAAACTAGGACAAGAGAGAAAGTAAATACAGTGAAAAACACTTATTTTGGGTCTTTTGCTGGATCCAATCTTGTGCAGAATTTCTAGTGGATCCTGTCTGTGCACATGTATGTCAATGGAGAGATTAAGTTCTGTACATCTGTCCTCTTAAGCATTAAGACTCTTATGCCTAAGGCTGTATAGTAGTCTATGTGTGAACATGTTCTTGGCAGAGTCCTTCACTTCCCCCAACTTAGGAGATTTGTGTACATTATCCTTACAAGCCCATCTGATATTTTTCAGCTGTCAGCAGCACACTCTGGATATGTGGGCAAATTCAAGGAGAAATTTCATGTGACAGAGGCCAAGGCGCACTTGAAGATTTAACAAAGTGTTTATCATAAACAGACTTGTTTTCAATAGAGGGTGTGCCTGTATTGATACAAATGTGATATATTACACTAATATTAAGTTTATTTCTCTAAGAAATATGATAATTCCAAAATAAAAGAATTCATTTTTGGTTTGGGTTTTTCTCGAAGTGTCATTGTGGGCCAATTCAACATCATCAGTTCACCTGAATTTGCCAATGCTATATTGCAAAAACACATTTCTAAATATTTCTTCATGTGAAAATCTCTTCAGCAGTATATTACATTGAAAGGTTACCACAATTCATTTAATAACACCATACAAATGTAGAAATGAACATTCAAAATTACACCTCCAAAAGCAGAGAGAAAATGTGAATGGTGTTTATTTAACATTTTACGTGGAAGTAATTGTTCCCAGGAGTAAATATAAAAGAACAATCTAAAGGGCATGTTATTGCATTCAAACCAATACTTTCTTCTTCTTTGTTTCAAAAGCCAAGTGTTGCTTTCTCCAAGTAAAAAGTGCAAAGGAATAAAATAAAATTATTTGAAGTGAGGAAATATAAGGGAAGTAGTGAGGGGATAATTTTAAAAATCAAACACCACTGAGTACCATAGATAATGTGATAAATGCAATCTATCTGTCTAGTACAGATTTTGTGGTGTGTCTATGTGAGTCTTGTGTGTGAGAGAGAGAAGCAGAGAGAGGAAGAGTCAGAGAAAAGAGGAAATAAGGCTATCCTTAACATGGTTGTTTCCTAATCATATTTTTTGTCTTGGTTATCAATGTTGCAGACTTGCTATGATTTTTTAAAGTATACTGTTACCAAAAAAAAACCCCATCTTGTGCAAATGTTCTCCACTGCAGTGGCTCTGTGCTGCAGCTTGTCAGTTCTGTTCTGTTCACCAAGCAGAAGAAATTGCTCAAGAGACCAGGCAGCCCCCTTCACCCTACTGAGAGCAGTATGCTACTTCCACAACACATTGGATCCAAATACAGATCTCGCCTTGCAGGAGTGATGCTTTCTGCCAACAGAATTGGCCAAGCCAGACACTGCTTTTTTAAAAAGAGTGACAGTTCTTCTTGAAGGCTCTGTGAATAGATCATGTGTACGGAAGAAGGGCGAGAACCTAGAATTTGCTTACTAATAAGCAGAGTTGACTGTTCTCGCTGCACAAATGATTGAGGAGGACGCACCCTGCAGCGCTACAGAAACTTTTTGTAACAGCTCACAATGAATGAGATGGCCCATCCAAAGCTTGCATGAAATAGGGAGGTCTGAAGTGATGCCCAATCTGTTACATAATGTTCAGCTCCACATTTGAAAATCAGCAGTTGGCCCAAGCTATGTAGAATTTGCTCTTTGCTTCAGTTCTCCTTTGGCTTAGTCACTTACTCTTAATTTAGTCGCTCTGCCTTTCTTAATTCAGAAACATCTTTCAAAGGCTTCTGCAAGGGATGGCGAACTTTGATGTTATTATATACCAGTGCTGTCCAACTTCTTCCGACCCAAGGGCTGGAAGAAGTGTCACTGATCACCTGGAGGGCCGTAGGTGATCAGTGAGCAGGGGGCGGGGCCACGCAGGGGGGGGGGGGGGGGGCGGCGCCAAGGGCAGCGCGTCATGCCAGGCCTCTGATGCACTGCCCTTGGCACCGCCTACTGCTCCTTTTCGCCATCTCCCCGCCCTTCCTAGGGAGGGAGCCGAAAAGGAGCAGAAGGCAGCGCCAAGGGCAGCGCATCAGAGGCCTGGCGTGACGTGCTGCCCTTGGCGCCGCCTACTGCTCCTTTCGCCATCTCCCCGCCCTTCCTAGGGAGGGGAGCCGCCGAAAAAGGAGCAGGCGGCGGCGCCAAGGGCAGCGCGTCAGAGGCCTGGCGTGACGCGCTGCCCTTGGCGCCGCCTACTGCTCTTTTCGCCGTCTCCCCGCCCTTCCTAGGGAGGAGCTGCGAAAAGGAGCAGAAGGCGGCGCCAAGGGCAGCGCGTCAGAGGCCTGAAGTGACGCGCTGCCCTGGCGCCGCGCCTACTGCTCCTTTTCGCCGTCTCCCCGCCCTTCCTAGGGCGCCACCGAAAAGGAGCAGAAGGCAGCCAAGGGCAGCGCATCAGAGGCCTGGCATGACACGCTGCCCTTGGCGCCACCTACTGCTCCTTTTCGCCATCTCCCCGCCCTAGGGAGGGGAGCTGGTGAAAAAGGAGCAGAAGGCGGCACCAAGGGCAGCGCATCAGAGGCCTGGCTTGACGCGCTGCCCTTGGCACCACCTACTGCTCCTATTCGGCGCGGAGAGGGGGACGGGGGGTGGTGCAGGGAGGAGCTAGCTCTCTTCCTCCTCCCTGCCCTGCCTCCCCCCTCCCCGGCCGCCATTTTTAAAAAAGTAGCATTTTTTAAAAAAATAAAAATGGCGGCGGGGGCATAGCGAGGGCTGTGTCCAACAGGCTGGGGGGCCGTGTACGGCCCCCGGGCCACCAGTTGGACAGCCCTGTTATATACCATACTCTCTTCCTTTAGGGATTTCCCAGAAAACTTGTCCATTTGCCCAGAAACCTCCAAGTAACCTGCTACCTATTGATTTGCAAAGGACTATGGACTCTTTTTTTCATGAACTTGGTTGTGAAGTTCAAAACAAGCATCATTCCTAGAAGTCATGCATGCCAGATCACAGGTAATTACACATGTGTGTGTGTGTAAAATATTTACTATCTAGAACATGAAAAATAGTTCTTTATGATTACTTAACACAACATAACTGACATCAACTGTCAGTTGTGTTGTGCCACTGTGTCTTCTCATGCATTTCTTCCCATCGGTCACTCTCTCACATGCCACTAGTGTTTCCTTCTCTAAGTTCCAACAACCAAAAGCTGCTCAAAACAGGATCAAGAAGCCATGATGGTACATACAGTAACATGAACAGGTCGTTAAGCAGTGAATCTATGCACACTAAGAAAGGAACAGTATTATTAATTGGAGTATTTTAAAGTAATGACAAACCCATCTTCAAGAAGGATAAATAGAAGGTGCTACAAACAGTAAAAATTAAAACATAAGATGAATGCTATCCAGCTCAAAAGAAGGGCAATATGGACAAGAACTAGGAATCATAGTAGACCACAAGCTAAAACATCAAGAGTGTGACTGGTTGCCAAAAAGTCAAATTCAATTATACACTACATCAACAGGAGTATAGCATCCAGAACAATGGAAGTAGTGGGATTCTGCTTTCCTCAGACATCACTGGAACTACTGTGTAGTCATCTATAAAGTTCTGAAGTTATATCATTTCAATAATATAGCATGCTCATTTTCTACTGCTTCAGAGACTAGAACTCAAAGCAATTGATTCATTTTTTTTTTTTAAAAAAAGAGATTCTCCTTAAACATTAGGAAGGACTTATTTACATTAAGTTCTGTTCAACAATGGAATGGACTGTCTCAAAGGATGGTGGATTGTCCTCTGGAGGTTGTTAAACAATGGTTGAATGGCCATCTTTCAGGAGTGTTTTAGGTGTCTCCTCTTACTGTGCAAGGGATTAGTGCTGTCCCTTCTAACTCTTTGGTTTTATTCACCACCGGTGTTCAAGGACCGTCCTATTGGTACCATCATTGAGGGCTCAAGTAACCATTTATTTAAGTCCAGATTGCAAAGTACAATTATTTGTGTGAGTAGGATTGGAAATGAATTTTTTTTCATTTCAAAGTTTGTACGTTTGATTACAAATTTCTAAGATTACAAATCATGCACTCCACCTTCTGCTTCAAAATATAGGCTGATGTTGAGTTGCTAAAATGAAACTTTGTTTATTTTTTTGCTTAGTGTGAATAGGGTTTATCTTAAACAATTCTTGCATGCCAAGAATGAGCTATTATCTTTGTTTCCTTTTTCCCTCTCTGAAATATATATGTCTAAAATTCAAGTGTGGTGCACCTCTTAAACTACTGAAAACTATGTCTTGTTTTTAGTATGCTGCAATTACAAAATGCAAGTTTAATTAATAAATAATATCTAAAATAAATGCACTCACCCATGATTTAGTTATGCTATCTGTATTTGTTCACTATAACAAAAATATCAACTAGCACTGGCATCAAGAAAATCAAATTTAAGAATTAAGGAATCCCACTTTAAGGTTGCTAAGAGTCAAGTTAATATGAAGAAGAAGAAGAAGAAACAACAGATTCTATCCAAAATGCTGACGCAGATTAAAGAATGATGAAGTACTTGGGACTCTGTTGGTTTGCTGCTCTGAAAACAGATGGTGAGACTAAAAGATGTTAAACTAATAAAATGAGACAGGTACACACGTGCATTTAAAGATCTTTGTCTGGCAATACCAAATTGACCACCTGACAATACCATTCACATACTCAAAACAATATTTCTAGTGGCTCTTTGGAGTACTGAACAGCTGGGCCATAGCTATAAAATATCAATCCCCCAGATCTGCACCTGTATTCAAGGCCAGACTTGTCTCATGCAATATTTCTAGTGTTATGCCACTGTCACAATGCACGGACTTGGCGGGCCCCTTAATCACACACACAGACACGTACTGAAGGCTAACTACTTTATTGAGTATAAAAACAGTTCCAAAGAATATAGTCCAATATGAAGTGATATAATCCAAAAGGCTTGAAGTAAGAATGTCCAAAATAACGAAGCAAACAGGCAAAAAGCTTGACAAGGCTCCGCAGCCAATGCGGATCAGGAACAAGGCAAGGCAAAGCAAGGCAAGGCTTGATGACCACAACTTAGCTTGTGGCCCCACTCCGCTTCACGCCTATTCAGGTAAGACGTGGCCGGAGAACTGAGGATTCGTTCCCACGGATCCTATACTTAATCCTTCGGCCGAGGTCCTCGACGCTCTAGGCTTCTTCGTCTCCAATCTCTGCTGACGGACCTCGGCCGGTCTAGGGCCCGGGACCAATCCCTCCTACTAGCCTCGATGTTCCGTCTCCTATCAAAGGTTCGACCTTGTCTCTCGGCAGCTGTGTTGCTATCTCCCTGAGAGCTTTCCTCCCTAGCCATTTCCCATGCGCTTTGTTCCATATCTTCCTCAAGGGGCTCCTGGGAAGATCTCCCTCCCGGGTGTTCATAACTCCCTGGATCACTATCAGACTGCACCTGGTGATCTGAATCATCCCTTGGACCAAAACACATTTCTTCCCAGGCCAAGCTCTCTGTGGGTGAAAGAGGCTCTTGCGGGGAAGCTGCCCTTCGCCCCAGTCATCTAGCTCATCCTCAGAATCCTGTTCTAGCACGGCCGGTTCTAATGCTAATGGGACCCCAGGCCCTGTCCCCTGCCCTCCAGGCACAAACGAGAACTGCTGTGCTACAGCCACCAATCTCTTAATCATCTCTGATGAACTATTTATGTTGCTTGTGTTCTGTCCTACCTTTCCCCAGTAACACAAGAGAAGGCAAACTGTTTTGTCTCCCCGTTAACACTATCAGCCAAACCACTAAAGCCAATGATTGTGGGCAGTTATCATCTAACAAGATTTGGAGGTCTAACAAAATCTGTTGTGAGCCGCCCCGAGCCATTTGACAAATGCGAAGAAATAAAATAAATAAAATAAAATAAAATTGCCTAATAGAAAAGTGGGGCTTTAAACAATGGTCCTGTTCACCCACATAATTATAATAGTATGACGGAGCACCCAGTGGTGCAATGGGTTAAACCCTTGAGCCAGCAGGACTGAAGACCTACAGGTTGGAGGTTCAAATCTGGGGAGAGTGTGGATGAGCTCCATTTGTCAGCTCCAACTCCCCATGTGGGGACATGAGAGAAGCCTCCCACAGGGATGGTAAAACATTAAAACATCCAGGCGTCCCTTGGCAATGTCGTTGCAGACAGCCAATTCTCTCACACCAGAAGCAACTTGCAGTTTCTTAAGTCACTCCTGACACGAAGGAAAATACAAACAGTATGATTCCACATCCACGGCCATGGCTTTGGATCCTGGGGCTTGTGGTTTGGCAAGACACTGGAACTCTTTGACTAAATGTCCCCTCATAAACTACACATCCCAGGATTCCCTAGAATGTTGGTAGGTTACTTAAAGTGGAACCATAATGTTATAACTATGTAGTATGAAAGAACGTTGTATCTGGTCTTTGTTTCAAAATGTATCCTTTCATTTCCAAACTCAACAAAATGCATCCTTCCCAAATATACTGTCTTTTCTCCTGGCATTGTGCTATTTTTGGCCTTTGGTCACTGAACTAAATAACATCTTAAGAATTTTCTGATATTAGCTGAAGCAACAAAACTATGTGACAGTAACATTCAAGAAACCTCATATAATTTATGGCTTTTCTCTTTGGCAAACGAACACCACAGTCCTTGCATCCAAGTGATAGTTGATCTTGTCCATTTTCCTGATGTGCCTGCAGTGCAGATTCATTAATCGTACAGGAATTGCCCATGCATGTTTTCTGAAATCCCCAGTTCAGTAGAGAAGGACAGTGTTTGAATGCATGGAGGTGTTTCATCCCTGAAGTAGAAAAGGAAACCTGGCCTTTTCCACAGGACTTTGGAACACAGAAACAGAAGATCAGGCAACTGCATGGGTTTAGGGTAATTGGCTGTATGTTTAGAAAAACACTTTCTTTAGGGAATTCTAAAAAACATTAAAACAGTTTGGGACACAATTACATGCTGGTTTGGGGTAATAAAGCAAGATATTCTGCCCAAATAGAAAAATAAAAAAACCTTTCACTTTAAGAGTTATTCAATTGGAAATCATATCAACCTATCCAGCTGTCTTTGAATTTGGTATACTTGACCTGGAACACAATTAACAAGTACCTAATAAAAGTACAAGATTAATGGCTTTAGTTTCCATTTCTTTTGGCTTATCAAACATGTATGTGCTATTAATTACAAGGTGTGTATTGATCTGATTTTGAAATATATGAGTTGCTTTTTCCACTTGACAATTTACATTCATTTCTACAGTATTCATTTAGCTGAGACAAACACTGTTACATTATTTCTTAACAAAAATACTCAAATGTAGCTTATTAAAATTGGTTAATAACATCCATTAGTTTTGAATAACCATAAAATGCAAATTACTGTGTGTCCTAAAATCTGGTCTACATCATGGATTGAATTATGGCATATCCCTGTAAAGCTCTAAATTGGGGATGGGAAACTGAAGGAGAAGCTCAATTTTAGCTCCATACGAGATGTCCTAAATATCCCAAAGGTGCCAAATCACACCTGAGTAAAGCTTGTACTGGGATGGGAGGCTACCTGAATTCCAGGTGTTGCACTGAGTATTTCAGAGGACGAAACCACCTCTGAATATCTATCTCCTGGCATCTGAAAACCCTATGAAATCGATAGAATCGCCATATGTGGGGTGACTTTATAGCACATACTCACACACATTAGGATTCATTGTCGGAATTCTACAGTATTTCTTATTCACATTTCCAGGGTTACTACATAATTTCTTACCATTTTTAACATTTAACATTTCTCCCAATATAAGGACTCAAGGCTGCTCTGGAAAAAAAAGTTTTGAGGGTTTCACTGTGTTTTGAGGAGGGGATATTATTACAGTTAGCATTATTATTATTATTACTTATCATTCTTAAAAATCTATTGCCAAAAAAGAATCAAGACATCTTACAGCAATGAAAATGCATATGTTTAAAAAGCAAAAGCAACAAAACAGTGCTATCTATAATATAAATATAATATGAACCCCATTCCTAAAAAAGAAAGGCCATAGCTATATATGTACTATATCACAGTTTATAAAAATGTTGTCTTATAAAAGCAATGGGGGGTTTTCCTGAGTAGAGCAGGAGGGAGAATATAAAGTAAACAAGAAGTATTTATATCTTTCAAGCTATTGAGTTACAACATGAGAAGTAAAACATTTCCTTTTTCATCCTGTATTTGATCACTACTACTTGAAGGGAGGTTATCTATCATTCTGCTTTGTGGTAGTTTTGAAAATGCTATTTCCATCCAGAGAAATGAAGAAATAAGCTTAACAGCAGACGCCCACAACTAGTCCAGCAATGATGTAATATTTCCAGCTTTGTAAGGTGTGGAAGTAGTTACATATGTCTTACATATGTCTCCATCTCCTGTTTTGTTGATAAGTTACTTCTGCACCCTTCACAAAGATATTTCACTGATAGTGTCATTAAAATCTACTGTCTGTAGAACAATATAGTCTAGCATCCAAAGGCTTATCTGCTCACCAACATTACATGGATATTATGACTCTGGACTTGTGTCAACTAGTTCCCCTCATTATGGTCACTGTAACAAAATATTTTGAAGCAGAAAAGGAAGCTGTGCAACACAGATTGAGAAAGAGCGCTTGTACATTAATGCTGCAGCCATTCTCAGATTCAAAGGGCTTCAGCTCTCTTTCTCATGTCAAGGATGAATTTAGTTGTGCTATCATAATGCTAAAAGCTGTAGAGGATCTTCTAATATGACAACATTCAGACCTCTGGCCAAAAATAATGTCAAAATGCTGTAGGAGACCACTGAATTACCCAAGTAATGCACTTGAGCTAATTTTAGCCATAGAATTATAAATATTTAACAGAAAGGTAAACAATAAAAGAAATAATGAGGGATCTTCTACACAGGTCCAAACCCTGAGGGTTTTTTTTTCAAGATTATCATAGGTGTCCAAACAACCCTTCAGGCTAATCCAATTTAACCCACAATCCCGAGGGTCAATTCCCACAACCATCCTGCTTGCTTTAGGCTCTGGTAGCCTGAGGGAGCAAGATGGCAGTGCCACCCTCCCCTTCACAATACTTACCTGAGAGGCCTGCTTCCATTTACAGGTTTCTCATAGTAAGGTCCTGTTGCATCAAAATAATGCAACAGGAGCTTTGGTGAGGGTAGGGGGGGATTTTCCTTCTCCAAAGCTCCTGTCACTTACCATGAGAGGTCTGCAAATAGGGGCAGTCCTCTCTGGTAAGTTTACTGGAGAAAGGGTGGGGGGAGCTGGTGGTTTCCAGCAGCAATACCCCCTGAGTTGATCTCGGAAATGGCCAGGTTTTATCAGGCCATCTGGCCACAAACCTGAGAGAAATCAGCATTTAAAATGCCAGTTTCTCTCAAGTGTTAAGCCTGTGTGGAAGAACCCTGAAGAAGGAAAAGATGAGAATCGAGGTAGAAGAGGCAAAGAAGCTGATGATAGGGCAGGTAGAGCCTATGAAGTTACCTGCAGAACTATCTTGATATCCTAAATGCAGGAGCTAAAATAAGCTGTAGTCCAGACCTAATATTTCTCTACAAACTCCCACACAATTCTCTATAAAAGATTGTGGGTGTCTGCTTGTAGAACTGCATGTGTTTGGCGTTCTACTGTGCCTGCCGTCTTGCAAGCTTGATTTGTTTTCACTTGTACTTTCCTTGGAAATTAAGTGACAAACGGCTACACCAGAAACTCACCTTCCTATTAGTAGCAGTCATGATCAGCCCATTAATGGCGCAGTTACACAGTACTCACGTGTCTTTTTTCCCTTATTTTACAGTTCACAAATTACTTCAATCACAATTTGTAATAACAATGGACAACTTTCACACACAAACTACATTTAAAACAAATGCACAGAATATCGGTTCAAGACCCTTTAAGCATATTTTTATGATGTTCAAAAAAATTGACCTGTTTTTCAAGATTATCACAGGAATAAAAATGAAGGAGATAAGACAGTGTTCATTAATATTCTTCTTACTTTAAAGATCTTCCAGAATTGAAATTGAAGTCCCCGTAACTTTTAAAAAATATGCATAAAAAGCAATGAAGCTTTCCAGAAACAATAATTGTCTGAATTTGTTGATTCTGATAGACTATATAATAATAGCTTGCATTTTCTGACACATCCTTATAAGATCTAATTAGCTTGTCACTTAACAGCTATTTTAAGTCTCTGACAAATGGCACAGAAGTACAGTGCTTTCAGTGGCCACATGTCTTTTTTAAGATATCATATATCTAAGCTGTTGTAGCTACATCCAATTTGCTACATGCAGAAAAAATACACCGTGAACCCATTAAGATGCTACTATTAATTTGCATTTTTTAAAGAAATACAAGTATTAACAAACCACAGCTTGCACCAAAATGGTTTTCAGTTAACATGTAAACTGCAAGAATTGTATTGTTTATTTATTACCCCAATACTGAACCAACCCCAATGGAAACCAAGAAATGTTTATAAATATGCAATTAAATCTTTTCTTTACAGGCATACCTCAGTGAACAGTCTCTGACAAACAAGTTTCTTTTTACAAAGTTTTGTTATGGCTGGCTCCTTCTCCTTGTTCTATGTCTAGCAGGAAGGTTTTAGTTGCATTGGCTTTAGGAAGATAGTGAAGATAGTTGAAACACAGAAAAACTTTGTGGGTCAGACTGCAGTAGCACACCTGCAGTAAACAGTGTGATAGATCTTAAGCTGGGAAAGAATGAGACTCTACTATAGGCTGATCCTCTTGTAGTTGTGTTCCTGGCCACAAGAGGTAAGGTAAACAGCAGGTGCCTCCAGAACCGCTGCCTTAACTGAACAAGCATGAACAGCAAAACAGAGGGAAAGGAGGAGAGCAGATAGTTCTGCCTTGACAACTTCCTGTAGCATATATTCTGATAGACAAACTTACAGACTTATGTGTTTTTATACATACTAAAGGAGTTGTCAAAGCAGACTTTTTCTCCTCTCTCCCTTTCTCTCTGTGGATGCTGGTGGGGAAAAAGTCATCCCTGTACGCATTATGGAAGAAGCTTCAGGTTATTTCCAGGAATGTTTAAAATTGTTATTTTCCCTTTTGCAATGCTTCCTTGGCCTGGTTCACATGAGCATATTGTTACTCTTGAGTAAAAATGTTTTCCCCTCCTCCCCCCCCCCGTATTATTTCTGTCTCTGGTACAAAAATAATACGGCAATATGCCCAGCAACATATCTACTTCATTAACTGAGGTATAGTTCATATCTTTAATGCCCTGTGCTTACACTGCTACAAAAATAATCAATATCTTTTTTAAAAAAATTGTCAGCTTTTAGTTATAAGTCTATTGCACTTTATGGCATCTTGTTTATCCAGCTGTTATAATGGTGACTCCTGTTAAATTTTTAAGCTTCATTTATAGATACATATGAAGAAAAAAAAGCCAGCCCTCAATTAATATATCTGGCCACAGATAGTAGACTACCGTAGTTGCCAGATCAAAAAGGTGAATATTCCTGCCTGGTAGGACTGCTGCTTTCTCAAAGGTTAATAGCGGAACATTGTCCATTACATTAGCTCACCTGTACCATAATGGTTGGGAGAATGTTTCCACTACCATAATGACAGAATGAACATAATTGGGTTTTTATTCAATCACACTATCTGTTCAGGTTTTGTAAGGCTACACATAGATGTCCAAATCTGCAGTTGTGACTGCTACCTGACATAAAGGACAATAGCTACAATTGGAGCAAGTGTTAGAATGCATTAAATAGGGTCTGTTCTAAATCATTCTAGTTCCCACATTATTGATGGATTTTCTGTTCTGCACACAATAATATAAACTAGGAATGTCAGTAGACCAAAACAAGATCCACTAAAGAATTTTGTGATTTAGTGCAAGAGAAGGATCCAGAACAGTTTTACACTGAGACATCATCTTGGTGTCTCTTCTGACTTGTACAACAGCTAAATCTGTAACAACTATACTATTGGAAGTTTTGGCTCTGCTAATATCATGTTGGGCATACACCAATGGACCAGGTTCTAAAAATGCATAATCTAGGTCCTGCATAATACAATTAACCTAACATAGTAAGAAATATGATATGTTTTAAGGTGTTTTTTTCATCCTGATAAATATGTTTGCTATAATAAAACTGTTTTACATGAATTATTTAAGTCCAAAGCTCCGGAACACACATTATAGGAACATGGAATGTGAGAAAAATGAATCGGTGCGAGCTATGCATAATAAAACAAAAAATGTAACTATAAACATTGCAATACTTGGGGTGAGTGAGGTAAAGTGGTCAGGAATTCGACATTTTGAGTCAAATAATTACATAGTTTTTCACTCAGGAAATGAAAATCTAAGAAGAAATAGTGAGAGGAACGGTGCCAAAAGCTATCAAAAGACATTATACAGTTTGAGTCTATATTGGAGTTCAGGAGGAAACACATCTAAAACAAGACTTTTTGTTAATCATGGGTAATTGGGATACAAAAGAAGGAAACAGAAAGTCATCGATGATTTTAGGAAAAGTGGCCTAGATTCAAGGAATGAAACAAGGGAGCAATGGATTGGATTTTGTAAGGTCAACAGTTTGGACATTCTTCAAGCAACCAAATGGCCAATATAGAAATTAAATAGACTACTTAATTAGAAGCAGAAGCTGGAGAAGCTCCATTATCTCTGCAGAAACAAGGCAGGAATGAATTGTGACGCATACCATAAACTGTTGGTATCAAAAATTAAAAGTAAAAAACACCTAACCAACTGTCATGCCAAAATACAACTTGAAAACTTGTAGAACATACAAGATAATGTAAAACTATATGTGTACTATTAAGACTAATTGACCGGGAACCAGAAAACACTGGACTGATGTCAGGGACATTATCATGGAGGAACACAAAAAAGAGAAAGAGGCAAGGGAAAGAGGAGGGGGTGGGGATGGAGGAGGCTATGGCAGCGACAGAGGAGGATGAGGAAAAGAATATTACAGCTCCATAGTGGTTCCCAAAAGTTTTTGGCCTACCGCCCGCTTTGCAGAAAAATCTTTACTCACCACCCCTCTAGAAATGTTTTAATTTTTTAATTTTTAAATAGCAATTGAACAGAAAGATATATGTATTAATGCAGTGGTTCTCAACCTTTCTAATGCCGTGACCCCTAAATAAGGTTCCTCATGTTGTGGTGACCCCCAACCATATTTTTGTTGCTACTTCATAAATAATTTTACTACTCTTATGAATTCTAATCAAAATATCTAATATGCAGGATGTGTTTTCATTGTTACAAATTGAACATAATTAAAGCATAGTGATTAATCACAAAAACAATATCTTTGGGGGAGCATGGACAACGGATGATGGTATTTGCAGTACCTTCAATCGATTCATCTCTGACTTCCCCAGACCACTGAGTCCCCCACAAATTACAGAACTGGACCAAACTTGGCAACATAAAATACTGGAGGGGTTTGGGAGGAATTGGCAGTGATTTAGGGGAGACGTAGTTCACCTACATCCGGAGAGAACAGAGAACCCAAACAACTCTGGACCAAACTTGGCACGAATATTCATTATGCCCAAATTTGAACACTGGTGTAGTTTAGGGAAAATAGATTTGGGAGTTGTAGTTGCTGGGATTTATAGTTCACCTAACAATCAAAGAGAATTTGGAACTCCACCTACACTGGATTTGAGCCAAACTTGGCACACAGAACCTCCATGACCAACAGAAAATACTGGAGGGGTTTGGAATGAATTGACTGAGTTAGGGGACATGTAGTTCACCTACATTTGAAGAGCACTATGAACCTAAACAACTATGGATTTGGATGAAACTTGGCACAAATACTCAATATGCCAAAATTTGAACACTGGTGGAGTTTTGAGAAAATGGCCTTTCTCATTTGGGAGTTGTAGTTACTGGGATTTATTGTTTACCTACAATCAAATAGCATTTTGAATTCTACCAACAGTGGAATTGAGCCAAACTTGGCACATAGAACCCCCATGACCAACAGAAAATACTGGAGGGTTTTGGGGGATTATGGACAACAGATGATGTTGAAGGTATTACACATCCCATCATCTGTTATACTTAACAATTGATATATAGTAGTGTTAAGCACTTACTTTAAAGTTGAAATGCTGTTTTGTGCCCCCTCTGACCTGCATGCATGGCGTGGGAGAGCGGCAGAGAGAGGGCCCTATTGGTGTGAGCCCTATTGGGGAGACTGCAAGGATGGTGCACAGGGGGTGGCGGAGGGGGCCTTTGCTTGCCCCCCACACATTGCCTTTTGCTGACCCCACAGGTTGCAGGGAAGGGGGGCAAAAAAGGTGGGAAAGCAGCCCAGAATGGCAAGGCCTCCTCAGGCTCAGCATCCGGGGAGCAGCAGCAGCAATTGGCCCACGCCAACGGGCTCCTCCCGGCGGCCAATAACAACGATAATGGCGGCGGAGGAGGAGGAGGCAGCGGGCCTTTCTTTCCCTCCCCCGCTGCCTTTTTCGCCACTTTCAGTGCTCCATCGGCCCCATGGCCAGTGGGGAGGGTGGGGTGGAAGGGAGCCCTTCACTCTCTCTCCCTCTCCCCTCTCCCCTAAACTGCGGTATAGACAGATAGGACCTAGGACTTAGAAGAGAAGCTATGAAAAAACCAGACAAGATCCTGAATTGTCATGCTTCAGTTAGGATTCTCTATGCATTTACATTCTCCATTTTTATATATGGCTTTGAAAATAGGACAACAGTATTTGCAAGAAAATGAACTATTATGACATTTGGTGTTGGAGAAAAATTCCATAGACATCATGAAATCTAAAAAAAAATACATAAGTCTAGGAACAAATCAACCCTCCCTAGAAACCAAGATTCCTAAATGGAGATGGTCATGTTTTGGACATATCATGAGAAGGCATAACCCAAGAGAAAAGATAATAAATAATGTGTGGGAAGGTAAAAGGCAGTAGAATAGAGGAAGACCACATCCCAGATGGGATAGATGTAATAAAAGAAGCCACAACCCTGAATGTCAAGATCTGGGCTGAACTGCTGCTGAGAGGGTTATGTATAAGTCTTTCATTTACAGATTTGTCATAAATTGAAGTTCACCAGACAACATATTAATGCTTAAAATATGTCTCTCACACAGCAGTTTTCCATAGAATTTTTTAAAAATCCCAACAGGATTCAAATTTGATTTTGCAGTTTGTGTACAAATATGAAATATAACCAATATCATTAAAAGCATATTGACACAAACATGATTCTAGTAAAATGAAATGTGTTGTTGCCTCCGAAAAGTGTCTTTTCTAAACTATTCTCATAGGTTTTCCAGATTTTCTTTCTTTTAACAAGGTTTGTCCTTTGTTTTCAAAACATTGTTTCTATGTGCACAGTAAAGATATCTTCAAATAATTTGTTTCTTCCTTGGCTTTTATAGAAACATGTATAAAAACGTATACAGTAACTGATTTCTAATGAAGTAACACTCTTTAAACACATTGTTGCCACCATATAATAATATTAATCACCACATATTATTTTGATGTGGTTCAGTTGCACTGCAACCAGCAGTTTCTTGGATTCAGTTCACATAATTTGAACCAAAGAACATCAATTTTTATCACAAAAACATTAAACTCATGCCACATATAGTTTCTTTTTGTGCAAACACATCAGCTAAACTTCCAAGAGCTTGGCTTACTAGGGGTGGTGCATTAATTGAGATTATAATGTAATACGAGTATTATGCTGATTGTAATTTTACATGAAATTCACAAAGAATATTAATGCTCTTGCAAACTGTAAGATATTTTTGCTTTTAAAACATTCCAGTAAAAATGATAATTTTCATTTAAAAAGTACAAGTCAAATAGCAAAGTGTCTTATTAATAAACACAACAAAAGGAATTTCCCAAACCATCCCTAAATTAAGAATATGAATGAGCCTCCACATACATGTACGTTAAACCATATCTGTTAGCACAATTCATAGATATGAGTACCAAGAAATGCCACCTTTCTTTAAATGTTTCCTTGCTTTGTAAACACAGGACTAAAACTAAAAATTGATTTGGTTCCAGTGTTTGCTTTCAATTTGGACTTAGATTGTGATTGTACCATAGAATTTTCTGGACAAGATTTGTTCAGCAGGGATTCGCCTTTGCCTTCTTCTGAGGCTGAGAGAGTATGACTGCCCAAAGTCACTCAGTAGGTTTTCATGGCTGATTGGGGATTCAAATTCTGGTCATTCAATGTCTTTATCCAAAACTCAAATCAGTACACCACCCTGAGTCCAGCAGGTCATACTTTCAATTGTTCAGAAACATAATTGACATATTATTTTTACTGATACAAAAAATGTCAAACTACTGCGGGTGATGATACAACTGTCTTGCTAACACCTTTTTAAAGAAACAAATTGTAAAATATAAACTCATCTTTCTTTCTCTATATTTGAAATCAATTTTGTGGAGGAACTGACATCAAATTCACCTAAAATTGTCTTTACTTGTTCTCTTCATCTTTATTATTATTGTCATCACATCTACAGCAATCAGTCTCTAACTGCAAGTGCCAGACATGTATTTGCAAAAGCAGGAAGGGTGCACAGTCTATCTGAACCTGTGCATAGGGCAAACAAATCTCTCTGTATTAGGCAATCTACGCCTTACCTTGAGATTAGATCTGCAGTATCTTATCAGTTCTACTTACATTATCCCCCTATCAAGAGCCTCATATGCACATTTGTGGATATTTTAAACAAAGCGGACTCACTTCTTTCCCTTCAGTATAGAAAGAGTTCTTTACAAATGCAACATTTCTATCTCCATTACAGTTAATGGCACATGTCTTATAAATGTAACAAGTGAAGAATGAATGGGAAATGAAGTCGCCACACTTCTTAGGTGATTCCATCCTGCCCCACACTCCCGACACCCCAGTGAATAATATCCTTATTGTTTATGTAGTATGTTGGATCAGATTTAGATGCAACTCTGCAGGAATAAAGCAGTTCTTTGAAAGTGTTGCGCAGGCAGTCAGGGAATCCTGTCAGAGGAACTGAGAGCTAGATGAAAAATGGCTGGATCCTCCAATTCAAGTTGTTTCTGCAAGCAGACTCTTTGTATCAATTTGTGTGCATTTGTGTGTGTGGGGCGGGGGGAGCTATTTGGACTCCTAAGACAGGACACTAGATATCTAGTTTATTATTATTCAGAACATATAGAAACTTGGAAGGTATTTTGGAAAATCAAGAGTTCATCAACAGTAATGCTGACTCAAGAAAGAATTAGACAAGTATGCACACACTCCTGTTAAATCTCAGGCTGTCATGCTAACGGTCTCTCCTTGATGCATGTTTTCTATCTGGGCAGGCTTTCAGAAAAGTAAAGAAGATATTGGAGTAATAAGAGCAGACTTTTATGTATATCTGAACAGAATGATCATGCTGTAGTAATGAAGTCTACAATAACTAATTCATTATATAGCTACTGTATTGTTTTCAAATCCCACAAAACTGACTCAAATTATATCAACTAACCATAACAGCATTCCAACTGCTGAATTTTTATAACTCTCCCTATTTTATTTTCTGATTCCAGATCATTTTTCATGTCTCCCCTTCCTTTGCACATGCATCTTAAGGCAGCCAACCAACAGATCTATGTACCCATCTCTCATGTGTGCATCCAGACCTCCATTTCTCAGGAGCACTGCAACTCCAGCAAGTCTACATTATATTCCTACAACCTACTGGTTATGTCACTGAAAACAACAATAACATGGCAAAGATCCAGCCTTCCACATTCAGAGGATAGACATTACCCACCCTGTTCCTCCTCATATGACACTCACTATTGAATATCAAGAGACAAATAAACTAACCAGCAAGATGCTCCATTCACTTTGCATAAATGAAAGTAGTTTAAATGATCAGAACAGTTAATGCAGCATGGATTCATGCTCCTCACTCTCGGAGACCTCTATTTCTAAAAAGAGAAGATGAGGACAAAGAACTTAAATCATCTGTCTTTTCTTCATTATTTCTAAAATAATCCCAAATTGCATCTGCTCTTGTTTAAATTGCATTCATCTGTATCTAACAGTTCTGTCCTTTGAAGCAACAGGATAAGTATGATCTCCATCCTATCAAGGAAATTTAAAGATTTGAAGAAAGCTCAGAACTAGATATTTTCTTTGCTGTGGTTTCACCAGACAGCTACTTTCTTCAAATTGAAATCACAAAAACATTGTGTTGCTATATAGATCAAGTGGCCACCTAACCTCTAGGAATGTTATAAATATCTTACCCACTCAAAGTTTCAGCTGATAAAATAAGTGATACTCCCCTCCTCCATAATGGATATTGTTGGGAAATATATCTTTTTCTTTCTCATGACACATCTCTAAATACACAAAACACAATAAAAGAAACAGGCACTAAATCTGATAATACCTCATTCTTTCAAAAAGCCCATTTTTATCCTTGACCCATAGCCCCTTTTAAGCATCATGGATTTCATTTACATGCAGTAGAAAGAACGCATTAGAATTCAATAAGATGCAGATGGAAAGACTATAGCACTTGCTGAGCAATTATGCTCTGCATTTTGAAGACGTAAATTCAGAAGGAGGAGTGAGGATACGCCTTTACTTTGAACAACATACAGGTAAAAGTCTGCATGATCTTATTTAAATGGTTCAATGTAGTTAATTTCTTTGGAAGCCTGAAGAACATTATTCCTCAATGAATTTGAACATTTTAGTAGACTACTGTCATTTGATTTCACTCTTAATTTCAAATAATCTTTTCCATTCCTATACACAGAAATAAAGAATCCTGAAATATGTTTCCAGTGATGGTAAATATTTTTGGAAAATGTGAATCTCCATAACCATTTGGGAAATGAGATTCAAAACCTTTTGGGAAATAGCACTGGTCAAAGAAATGGTGTGACCTTGTTAGATGTCACAAACTTTTGAAAAGTGATGTTCACCAACCTTCATGCAAGGCCACTAAGTCTCTCTGCTGTTAAACGGATGTACCTAGGCATGTCTTTGAACTGTGAGGGACAAAGGCATGCCAATGCATGCAAACACACACAGGTATATAGCAGCAAAGTATGCCCAAAACATCTACTCTCCCTTAAAATATATTTGCTTTTAAGTCACGCTCTGAAGAGACAAAATAAACAGTCTTCTTTAAAAGTAACACAGTTAATTTACTCCCAAAACTTCATGTATACAGCATATAGGCACTGCTTATTAATCCAGTTACAATAGGATTTTGAGTAGTTTCTCTGTGTAGGTAACACAAGGCATCTTCCTTAGAAACAACAGTTCAGAGTCCAATGGAATCTTTAATCATACATCTTACTGAAGTCTAAACTGTATAACTGTACTCACTGTTTCTGATGCAAACAGATGGCTTCTACCCTCTCTAAGTCTAATGGCTTCTATCTCCACTGAAGTCTAAAGCAAACACTGTTCCTGCTGAAGTCTAAAGGCATCTGATATCTAAAATGGAGTCTTAGTCTGCAGCCCTACCCGCAACAAAGAAGTTAGGTAAAATTGCAAACCAATACACACATACAATACAGTAAGCAATTATATACATAACAAACATCTAGTGGAGGTTTGAGAAGGTTATTATATAATTGTTGAATACAGATTGGATATTCTTTATCTGAAATGCTTAGACCAAGTGTTTTGGATTCAGGACATTTTTCTTTTGTATTTATTAGATTTTGGAATATCTACTTGCATATACATATATAATGCGGCACCTTGGAGATGGGACTTAATTCTAAATACAAATGTGTATATATGATTGTGATGGTAATACCAAATATTTTAAATGATTTTGTGCACAAAATGACATTTGTGTCCACTGAATGGTCAGAAGTGAAAGTGTCACTATTTCAACCTTGCATGTGGACAATATTGGATTTTGGAGTACCTGGGATTTTGGAATGCCAGGTAACAAATGCTCAACCTGTGTTGAAATCAAATAATGGAAAAAGCAACATATATTAGATACTATGTATAGAAGCATACCTAATGATAATATAAACTTTTGTATAAATTATCATCTTTCAAAAAATCAAATGTCAGTTCCTATGAAACTGTTAAATTTAATTTCTGTGTATAGCTGCAGCCCTGTGAGGAATTACTTGGAATACATTTACATTGAATTAAGCTACATTTCCCACTAATCATGAAAAACCTTTGTTGTTATGAGCATCAAATTCTCAATTACACTTACCCATGATTAAATACTATGTAACTGAGAGATCTTAGAATCCACCTGAGAGGCAACAACAAACTTATTTCAGTTCTACAAATTCAATATATAAAATCAATATCAACTGAAATATTACAAATGCTCTGTACTATTCTGCCATAATCTTCTTTTAAACAAAATTATAAAAATGTCAATAAGAAATTTCAAATGATAAATTATTTGAAGTGATTCAAGTTCCACTCCCCTCACAAAAATATGTGCTTCTTTCTTTGCTTTTAACAAATACAGTAGTATCTTCAGGACAGTCTCTAACAAAGAGGATAAATGAGCACATTGGATAAAAGCCTAGTATTGTATCACCTCCTGGGAATTTTTGACTGCTTTTAATTCAATCCTAATTTAATTTAGTCTTAATTGTCGGACAAGGTAGTATCCATGTAACTCTTCTGGGCTGTTTTATTTATTTATTTATTTATTTTATTCACCGTGCTTCTACCCCGCCCTTCTCAGCTTGAAGGCGACTCAGGGCAGCGTACAAACGGGCAACAATTAAATGCCACAACTTGCATACATTGATTAACAGTTAAAAGTACATAATAAAATCCATATAAAATCAGTTCCATATAAAAATCAATTTAAACTATAATTATTATAGTCAATGCCTTTGTATTACATTGTATGTTTAATGTTGCTGTGAGCTGCCTTGGGTCCATTGGGAGAAAGGCGGGATAGAAATACCCAAAATAAATAAATAAATAATGTTGCTATTAGAAATTATTGGGGTGGGGTGTGCATTGCAGAACATTTCAATTTTGTTCAATATTCCTTCTCTGACGAACAAGTACCTATTTTGGCACAAGGGAGAAAAAAGAAGTTTAGAAGAAAACGGCTGAATTGAGATATATTCACAAATTCCAGTCCTTTGGCAGAAGTATGAACAGAGATAATGATTTCTTGGCACATTATATGGATCTAATAAAGGTTACTCTGTAACAAAAGGGTTCTCTTCGGAAGATTTTCCTGCTTCAAGGGAAAAAATGTTCAGATAAGCAGAATGTATTGCTTTAATACCAAAAGACTAATAGGCCAGATGCATCATACACAATTCTTTGAAGTTTTGTGGCCAGTGACACAATTTGCATCATTTTATTTTCCACTATACTCTGACCTCAGCCCCATGACTGTGTATCTAGTAAAATATCATCCGGGCATCTGAAGTAGATCTAAAGTAGATTGAAATCTATGAAAGCTCATATTAAAATAAATCAGTATTAAATGTGCTGGTAGATTTCTTCTCCATCACTTTTTCTTTTATGATGAAACAAACAAACAGCTTCTAAATAAACTCGAGTTAACTATGGCTAAGGTAATGAATCCGCAAACCCTGAATTGTGTGAGCTGAAAGGTTATGACCAAAATCCTATATGATGTTTACAGTATCCTTAGGATTTAAAGTTCCTCCTCCCCACTGCACATCCATACTATCCCCAGTACCTACAACTCATACTGGAGGTTTTCACACATCACTACAGCATGCATTTATGGTATTCAGGAAGTGCCGCACAGAGAGCAATCTACCTTTACTTCCAGTGGTGGAAGTACTAAAGCAGCTGCATCTGCTGTCAATAAGTTTCTGGTTCCAATTCAAAGTGCAGATTATCACCTACAAAGCCTTAAACGGTTTGGGTCCTGCCTATCTTTGTGACCACATTTTCCCCTACAAACCTGCACGGGCCCTAAAATTTGCCAGAGAGGCCTTCCTCTCACTTCTGCCATTTTCACAACTGCCATCACAAGCACAGTTGGTGAGGACAAGAGACAGGGCCTTCTCAGTTGGTGGCCCCCCAGCTCTGGAACTCCCTCCCCAGGGAGGTTAGACTAGCCCCACTCTGGCCACCTTCCACAGGGACCTGAAAAGCTGGCTGTTCCAGTATGCATTTGATGATGGTTCATGAACACCCAGCCCTAATTGACTGATAAGATTGTAGTCAGCACTTATCCCTAGTCCTGGCCCTATAGTCTGCTATTTGCACAAGTCCATGCCCTCTCTAATTCTGATCATGCCCACCATATTCCTGGTTTGATGCATTTTAATATTTTTGTACCCTGCTGTTTTTAATTGTTTATATTATGATTTTAACTGTGTTTCAGTGCTAAATTCTATTGTTTGATCTGGGCTTGATTCTGCATGTAAGCCACCCCAAGGCTCTCTGTGAAGATGGTGGTGGGGTATAAAACATAAATTGTTGTTGTTGTTGTTATTGTTGTTGTTATTAGCATACTATTCGATGTGTGTGCCTTAAAGTAATTTATTGATTTATGGTGAGACCATGAACTTCACAGGGTTTTCTCAGGCAAGGAATACTCATAGGTGATTCTGCCAGTTCCTTTCTCTGACACATAGTCAACATTGAATTATAATTCTTCTGTACATCTATTTTAGGATGTAGTGGGTGCCCTTTCTTTGTCTATACCTGTTAACAGGCACAGCTTGTAATAGACAAACTTAAACATCAAATTGTACTTGCCAAATTAATGTAAACACAATGCCAGATTCACTTGCAGATCACAAAGGGGATACATTTTCAATTCTCAAGGCCACCCTGAAATAAAATTCTCATTTATCAGTTCTATTGGTCATAATTGGATGTCTCTTTCCTACACATACATTGTCCACATCCCAGCAAATGATGAAGAACTACTGGATAGAAAAGCATCACTTTCTTTTAATAAAACAGCATTACAACATCTTTTGTTTGTTCGTTTTCCAATTACATGTTTCCAATTTTCTATATGTACAACTTCTTATCCTGGAAGTTTTCTGTGATCAATTAAAACAGCTGAAACAACATCTTTGTCTTAATGTAATATTTATGGTTTCCAAATAAATACACAAGGGGAAAGGTTGCATTTGCTAGCTCATCCTTTTATGCATAGTTTTATTTGTGATGTTTCCCTGTCATCCATTACTCACAGAATGTAGTTCACAAAAGGCTAGTTTAGGATAAGCACTGGCATTGTAATATATATCCATATATGCACAATATACATATGTTGAAAGAAGTAAGCAGAAGATAAAGCTGAATCCCCTTATTTCCTTCCCAAATTATATGCTAAGAATTAGTTTGGAACTAGATTATTGTGCTTCTAATGAGACAGCAAAGCCAACCGTCTTTTCCTCCTGCCCCCCCCCCCCCAATCTTATCTATAAATGTAACATGTAATGGAAGACTTGATGTGTGTTTTTATCACTTATATGAGTGGTGAATTTATAGAAAAGTCACCGAAACAGATCACTAGGTATTTACACAGTGTGGTAGGGGGCCACATGCTCAGCCTTCACAATCAACTGTTTGTTCACAGTTCCCATCTTACATTGTATACAACTTTATTTTTGGGTTGCTGTGAGTTTTCTGGGCTGTATGGCCATGTTCCAGAAGCATTCTCTCCTGACGTTTTGCCCACATCTACAGCAGGTATCCTCACACATGGAGCTGGCAATACATTCATTCGCACAAACTCACAACCTCTGAGGATGCCTGCCATAGATATGGGCGAAACGTCAGGAGAGAATGCTTCTGGAACATGGATATACAGCTGAGAAAACTAACAGCAACCTGGTGATTCTGGTCATAAAATCCTTCAACAAAGCTTTATATTTAGCTCACATTATATTTGTTTTGACATCACAGGTAGAGAGAAAAAATCATATATATTATATCCCTCATGGGAATGCCTACTTTTCATATTGCCTTTTTTTTTTGCATCTTACTATTGCCGCATTGAGTGCACAGATGGCAGGAGAGAGGATTATAAAGGTAATGTGTGCAAGTCAAGTAAGGTGAAATATAACGCAATGAATTCCATACTGGTATATTTAAAACAGGACCAAGGAGACACCTATCGCTTCCTGCATCTGATTTGGTTCTCAGGTAAGCCACAAGAATTTGGATCCTCTGCTGAGCTGACACAGCCAAAACCCATTAACAATAATGGACTTGGGTGGGCCAAATTCTGTGGCAGAGTGAACTAAGGTTGGGTTGTTGTGAGTTTTCCGGGCTGTATAACCATGTTTCAGAAGCATTCCCTCCTGACGTTTCACCTGCATCTATGGCAGACATCCTCAGAGGTTGTGAGATGTATGTGAAATGTCAGGAGAGAATGCTTCTGGAACATGGCCATACAGCCCAGAAAACTCACAAAAAACCAGTGATTCTGGCCATGAAAGCCTTTGAACCAAGGCTCCCATAACACAAAATAAAGCATGGGGAAAAGATTTCCACAATTTAAAAATGGCTTACTATTTCAACATTAAATGCCAAAAAATTACTTTAACCTTCGAATTCCCGTTATTGCTGAGGAATCGCCCTTAATAAGTTCTGAATTACCTCTGACATAAAAAGCTCTGTAGCCAGACCTTATAAACCAGGCATAGGCAACCTTCAGCCCTCCAGGTGCTTTGGACTCCAACTCCCACAATTCCTAACAGCCTCAGGCCCCTTCTTTGCCCCCCTCAGCCGCTTAAGTGAAATGTTGGGAGAGAATGCTTCTGGAACATAGCCATACAGCCTGGAAAACGCACAGCAACTCAACCTTAATTCACTCTGCCACAGAATTTGGCCCATCTAAGTCTATTATTATTAATGGGTTTTGGCTGTGCCAGCTCAGCAGAGGATCCAAATGCTTGTGGCTTACCTGAGAACCAAATCAGATGCCGGAGTCTGATTTGTGATCGGTGTCTCCTTGGTCCTGTTATAAATATACTGGTATGAAATTCATTGGGTTATATTTCACCTTACTTGACTTGCACAAGTTACCTTTATAATCCTCTCTTCTGCCATCTGTGCACTCAATGTGGCAACAATAAGATGCAAAAAAAAAGCAATATGAAAAGCTTAAGCAGTTGGGGGAGAAAAGGAAAGGGTCTGAGCAGGGATGTACCCGGGGGCTTGAAATACTCAGGGTGGTCCGCAAGAAGGCCTTACTGGCATATTATTTATACTGTTATGTTTATTCATATCATGATCTGATCACCATGCTCAATATATCCCATATGAATGGGGGTATTGGGATAACGATACAAAAAGTTTGCTAGTGTAGACCCTCTCTCATTCAGACTCAACCACCCCCCAATCAAACTCACCCCCCCCCCCCCTGGAAATCAAAATCCCGGCTACGGGCCTGGGTCTGAGGCTGTTAGGAATTGTGGGAGTTGGAGTCCAAAACACCTGGAGGGCTGAAGGTTGCCCATGCCTGTTATAAACATATGTGCATTTGGAAAAGGAACTCAGTGCCATTCAGAAATGTCAAACTGTCCATCAGAGTTGGCCAACTTAATTGATGAAGGTGGGACCCAAAACATCTGAAAGTCGCCGTGTTGCCTATCCTGGGTTTATATTCTGCCTTTTAATTCTCAAGAAGTTCAAAACAGCCAACATAGCCCCCCCATAAACACAAGAACAACACCCTGTACATACAAGTAAATGGCAATAACCCTACAAAGTTCAGCCAGGGAATCCCTTTTCTCTCTAACAGTCTAACTATTGTAAACATCAACCAGGTCAGATCAAAGTTTTCCAGTTTTCTGCAGACAGTGATTGACTTACTTCTTCAATAGATTTCTGCAACACCACGATGATACAAATGAATATAACTTGCTGACCTGAAAGCATTAAACTCCAATAAAGCAGGCCTTAGAGTTTATTTAATGATACCACTTTCTCTCCTCCTTCCATTCATCTGAGTTTGGACACTTCACTGGCTGATCTCAAGAAAACAAACTGCAAATCAGTTCCGCCTTAAGAAGGCAGTGAGTCACTGCGAAAGGATGCAGGGAAGGAAACCTACACAGTACACACACAGCTTAAACAGCCTGAGCACACTGGGTTGGATCCAGATTGAGCCCTATTGAAAGTAAATAATAATAATAATCTTTATTTATACGCTGCCACCACCTCCCCCAATGGGGATTCAGGGCGGCTTACATGGGGCCAAGCCCGAACAAGAGAGTACAATAAAATAAAAACAAAATATACTAAGCAACCCAAATATACTAAGTAAACCCATTCTAATCAGTGGGGGGAATTTATTACTTATTATTATTTATTTACAACATTTATATTCTGCCCTTCTCACACCAAGGGTGAAAGAAAACATCTGGGTGTCCCCTGGGCAACATCCTTGCAGATGACCAATTCTCTCACACCAGAAGCAACTTGCAGTTTCTCAAGTCGCTCCTGACACACACAAAACAAAAACAAAAAAAAAACCCAAGAGGACTCGGGACATAACACAGCACATACAAGACAAATATTCCATAAAGTGACTATAAATATACACAACACTAAAAAAAATTACATCTGCTTTAAAGTCAGTCATTGAAAGCCATCTCAGAGCACCATGTCCCAACTCTGGCACAACACTCAAACATGCGAAGAAGGTCCAAATGGCTGCGATAGGCAGCAGCACCGTGAGGAGGCATAGGAAAAGGTCCAGAACCGGGCTCAGCCATCTGGGCGGCTTCCTCCCGCTTGAAGTCCTTTCTTTCCCCAAGATCTCCTGTCACTCAGCTGCCCGGAAATCCAGCCGAGGTCTCCCTAACCCTTTCTCCTCCTCAGCTCGAGATCCTTTTCTTTCTCTCCCTTTCATCGCAGCCCTTCTCCGAACGAGACAACCGGGGACGACTCGGGTGAAGAGGAAGAGGAGGAGGAGGAGGAAGAGGAGGAGGAGAGATCCGATTTCCAGCCAAGAAACGCGACAAAGGCGGAGGAGGAGGAAGAGGAGGCGGGCGAGGGGAGGGCAGACGGGAGGCCCTCCTCTTCCTCCTCCTCCCCCCTCCCTCCACAAACCCAATACAAATCCAAAGCGAGGCTGAGCGTGTGGCCCAGGGAGTTTCCAGCTCCTCCGTGATACATTGTCTCGCCGCCGACTAAGGAGGAGGCTCGTTGGAGCCCCCTTAGGGCTCCCTTTGGCCGCAGAGGCCGAGCCCAAGCCCCTCTCTGTGAACCCCAGGCCTCCCTTCTCCCGCCAGGAGCAAGAGCCCCTCTTCTTCTGCCAAGGAGAGAGAGAAAGGAAGACGTGGCAAGCTCCTCGGCGCTGCTGCCTCTCGAAAGCCAGCCAGCGAGCAAGCAGGCGGGCGAGCGGGCAGGCGCCTCGTCTGCGGCCCAGCCCTCCGAAAGACACACACAGCACAGCCCCCACCCCCTTCCGCCAAGTCAGGCAGTCAGGCAGGGCCTGGCCAAGGGCTCCCTCGGCTGCTGGGCGGCCTGGGCCCGCTTCCTCCGCGGCAAAGAGAGGCCCCCGTGGCGCCAGTTGAGCCCTGCAGCCGCCAAGGCAGCGCGGCGGGGGATTCCCTTCCTTTTGGGGGAGCCCTGGGCCACACGGGGCCCCTCCCCTTCTTCGCCTTGGGGCCAGGAAGCCCCCCCCCCTCTTTTCCCTTCCCCATTGCGCGGGAGGACGGACAGGAGGAAGGAGTCTCTCCTCCTCAGACCCGGCCCTTGGGGACCCGCGCCTGCCTGGCCGCCTGCCTGCCTCTCCCGCGCTCTTTCCACGCCTTGGCTCCGGAGAGAGTGAAAGGCTGCCCTTGACCCTCGGCATAAGACCCCCAGTGGGGCGGGGAGGGGGAAAAAGAGAAGCACCCGCTGTAAATAATATTAAGAGAGCGGGCGGGCGGCGGCGGGAGGAGGAGGAGGCGCCCGGCCCTCCCCTGCCGGAGGGGAGGACAATAGCTCTCCGCCGACCCCTCGCAGCCCCTGACACTGGAGCCCCAGAGGGGAGGGAGGGGGCAGGCAGGCAGGGAGGGGGAGCCCATTGTGTGCACCATTTACAAAACAAAACACAACACACACCGAGAGAGAGAGAGGGAAAAAGAGAGAGAGAAAGCTGCAAGGAAGAGTGGCTCCTCCTCCTCTTCCTGGGCTCCGAGAAGGCCTGCTGGAGAACTGCACAGCAGCCGCGGCTTCTCCGAGCCCTTCGCCTCCCTCTCTTCTCTCTCTGGGCCGAAAGAGGAAGGAAGGAAGGGAAGGGAGGAGGAGGAGGAGGAGGAAGGGGCCGCTTCGCCCAAAGCGGCGGCAGGGCGAGGAGGAAGGGAGGAAGGCAATGAGGCAGGCCGCTCGGCTTTGTGTTACCTGCCGTGGAACCAGTCCTTGCAGGCGTCGCACTCGATCATGAAGCGGGTTACGTCGTAGGGCAGCCGGCAGATGCAATAGACGGGCACCGTCGCCATGTTAGCTCCCTTCAAAACAACGCCGGACTCCCGAGGCGCCGAGGGAGGGAGGGAGGGAAAGAGAGAGAGAGGAGAGGAGAAGGGGCGGCAGCGCCAGGCGAGGCGGGGAAGGCAGGCAAGGAAGGAAGGAAGGAAGGCGCCTTCTTCTCCCCCTCCTCGGATCCCTGCAGCCGATCCGACCCAGGCCCGATGCAAGGGAAGAAGGGAGGGGGAAAGGAGAACGGCAGGAGGAGGCGCAGCAACAGCAGCGGCGGCGGCAGCAAAACAAATCCAAGGCGCGCGCTTCAAGGACGAGGGTCGGCCAATGTCAGGGCGAAAATCCGCCCGAAGTTTGCCGGCATGGCTCCCCGACTCGGCGCGGGGCCCCGGGGCTGCCTTCGGCGTGCCTTTCCCCTGCTTTCGCCGGGCTCTTCGTGGTCCCGGAGACCTCTGGATGGTCCTGATTCTCAAATGCGGGTCGCGCTGCTTTGCTGCTCCTGCCTCTCCTCCTCCTCCTCCTCTTCCTACGGCATGCCCCCTGGTGACAGTACAGTACCGAGGCTGCCTTTTTCATAAACACGCCGAAATGTAGCCCTCGCCTCGCAATGTCCTTACGTCAGCTTGCAACATTGTAATATTTCCTCCTCTGCCGGGGCTGGAGGGAGGCTGAGGGAGAGAGAGAGAGAGAGAGAGAGAGAGAGAGAGAGGGGGGGGGGCTGAGGAAACTCCCGGGCGAAAAATAGGATCCGAAAAGAAAGAAAGAAAGAGGCCAAATAGGAGGGGAAATAAGAGAGAGAGAAAAGAAGGGGGAGAGGAAGAAGAGACCCGCCAGACTCGGAGCTGGCTGGGGGAGAAAGAGGGAGAGGCGTGCAAAACCAAGGCGATTTGAAGGAGGGAAGAGTTTAAAAAATGACAAAACGGAGAGTCCCGGGAAGGCACGACGTGGCTGGAGGCGGCGCGAAAGGAGGGAAAGCCAAGACACAGCGACATGGAGAGAGTTTTTGAAAACTAAAATGGACTCTTCCAGTCAGTCCCCAGCTTCCTAGGGAGGTGGCGGCAGGAGAACCTGGGGGTCCTCAAGTGGAAGGGTTCCCGGGTCAAGGACTCCCGCCAAAGGGAACCCTTTCTTCTGCCGTGCTCAACACCATGTGGAAAAGTTCACACTGGAAACTGGAGCCCAGCCGCGGAGGAAGTGGCCGTTCCGCTCGTTTGCTTTCTTGTGTCGGGGCTTCCCTTGAAAGCAACACACTTTTTGCTTGGTTTCCCTTTTTCAAGCAGCCCTTCGTAGTAAATAAACTTGGGGACCAAGCTGGTTTTGGGCTCTCGGGGAGCAAGGCGTTCCCTCCTCCCGCCTCCCTCCCTCCCTCCACTCCCAGCCCCAGCTCCAAAGTTTTGGAAAAGGCCACGTGCTCCCTCTCTCTCCTTTGAATGTGTTCTCGGAGCCATGGGTTTTTATTTTCTCTTCCTCCAGTCCCGAGATGGGTTTTGTCTGAGTGCCTTCCCCTGTTCACTTATGGGGACCCTATGCATTTCAGGGGGTTTGCTGCTTAGGCAAGGAAAACCAGGGGTGGCTTTTGACTCAGGACTACCCAGGACTACACGCAGCCTCGCTGGGGTTATTGGCACAGAACTCCCTGGTATGAACCCAGAACAACACCTCTCTAGGAATTGCTAGATTTTCCAACATGACTGTATTTGACTTTGGCTGGAAGGTAACCATAGAATTGCACTAGAGGACTTAAGAGATTTCTAGAGAGTTGTCCCTCCAGCCTGACATGTGACATTGACCTAGGTCCTCCAGTATGACCAGGCCTGGATTAACCCCGTTTGGCGCCCTAGGCCACACTTTGGAATTACGCCCCCAAACCAATCTCTACCCAGTGCCGGCCTTTGCCATTCCGCCGAGTAAGCGGCCGCGTAGGGCGACGGTTCCTGGGAGGGGCGTTGCTGCCTGGGAGGTCGGCGGCATGCTGGCCGCCCCGCCCCTCCGCCCCACCTCCTACCCAGGAGCCGGTGCTGCCCGTGCCTCCGTCGCTGGCGGCGCAGCTGGTGGTGCGGCCGCGCCGGACGCACTCACGCAGCTGCACATGGCGTTACGCGCATGCGCAGCCCGCGTGACGCAGCCACGCAGCTGGCGTGGCGTCACCACACATGCGCAGGCGCGCGTGACGCAGCAGCGCAGCTGTGCGTGTCACCGCCGCGCAGGCCGCCGCGGCGTCCAGCAGCCATGGGGGGCGCAAACAATAAGGCTCACCTACCCCCCGGGAGAGGTGAGACTGCCCCTGTCTCTACCACACCCTCCCCCCCCAGACACACACACATTCCTTCTTTCCGCCTGCCTCTCCTCTCTCACCGATGTGCTGCGTGCAGAGGGCCAGCAAGGCCTCGCCCAGGCCCGGCTCGGCGCCCTTGTGCAGTTGGGCCAGGCAGGAGCCCAGGGAGCCGTTCCCAGGCCCCTTCCCAGCCCCTGGGGCTTTCTGAGCCAGCACCCAGGAACATTGGGGAAGGAGGCAGAGGCGCTCGTGCCCTCCTGTCGCGCGTGCATGCCTGCCAGCGGCCCCGGGGGCGAGGCTTCCCTCTGCCACCTCCTCGCCCCACCCTCCTTCCTGGACTGGACTTCTGCAATATGTTGTACCTCTGTGCCAAGTTCAGAAACTCCTGTCAGTTCAAAGCATGACACCTAGATTGGTCAAAGGAACATCCAGAAGTAAGTATATTATGCCAATACTAAAATCACTCTACTGGTTACCAGTTAGTTTCTGGGTAAAGTACAAAGTGTTGGTTATAACTTTTAAAGCCCTATATGGTTTAGGCCTAGGTTA
This sequence comes from Anolis apletophallus, assembly GCA_030556195.1. Lineage (NCBI taxonomy): Eukaryota > Metazoa > Chordata > Lepidosauria > Squamata > Anolidae > Anolis > Anolis apletophallus. The sequence continues at coordinate 44,975,691 of JARBWK010000001.1, read as the reverse complement.
CCTACAGCATCGCTTTCTCCCATACAACTTCCCCCTTAGGACATTTAGGTCCTGGCGGAAGCTTACTCCAACCAGGTAGGCCCAGCTGGTAACTGTCACCCAGAGGACCTTTTAATTGGCCACTCCAAGACTGTGAAATGACCTGCCAGAAAAGATTCGACAGCTAAACAAGATGGCAAAATTAAAAATACAATTAAAGACCTCTCTCTTCTGACAAGCCTACCAGATAATTTTAACATATGCATTTTAAATTTATTTATTTATTTCTGGTATTTGTACCCTATTACTTCTCCGCCCCCGAAGGGGGACTCAGGACAGCTTACATTAGTACAAGGCCGCTACATCACAATTACAATAATATAATCACAATCACATACATAGACAATAAAACCATTACATAATCATTAATAGCTAGTACATGTAACAGTTAAAACCATAAAACATATCCCAATGTAATCTGCCGTAATGCCATTCCAGTCAATGTCCACTAAGGTGCAAATTATGTCTGCTGCTCAAAGGCCTGGTCCCAGAACCACGATTTTTTTCTGAAAGCCAGGAGGGATGGGGTCGATCTTATCTCATTTGGGAGTGCATTCCATAGGTGGGGGGCCACAGCCGAGAAGGCCCTGTCTCTCTTCCCCACCAAACACGTTTGCGATGTTGGCGGGAGCGAGAGCAGGGCCTCCCCAGGTGATCTTAGGTTGTGAGATGGGACATAGGGGCAGATGCGTTCGGACAAGTAAGCTGGGCCAGAATTGTATAGAGCTTTATAGGTCAAAACCAGCACTTTGAATTGGGCTCGGAGAGCCAGTGGAGCTGACATAACAGAGGGGTGGTATGATCCCTGTATGTCGCCTCAGTTAACAATCTGGTTGCTACCCATTGGACCAGCTGTAGTTTCCAAACCGTCTTCAAAGGCAGCCCCATGTAGAGCGCGTTGCAGTAATCTATTTGGGATGTAACTAGAGCATGGACGACTGTTGCCAGATTAGACTTCCCAAGGTATGGGTGCAGCTAGCGCACAAGTTTTAACTGTGCAAAAGCTCTCCTGGCCAGCGATGAATCCAGGATCACTCCCAAGCTACGAACCTGCGTCTTCAGGGGGAGTGTAACCCCATCCAGCACAGGCTGTAGCCCTATGCCCTGTTCGGCCTTTCGACTGACCAGGAGGATCTCTGTCTTGTCTGGATTCAATTTCAATTTGTTAGCCCTCATCCAGTCCAACACAGTGGTCAAGCATCGGTTCAAGGTCTAGGCAGCCTTCTTAGTGACAGGTGGAAAGGAGTGACAGATCTGGACGTAATCTGCATACAGATAACACCGTACTCCGAAACTCCGGATGATCTCCCCCAACGGCTTCATGTAGATGTTAGATAGCATCAGGGACAGTACTGAACCCTGAGGGACTCCACAAGACAATGGTTGTGAAGTCGAACAGGTGTCACCCAGTAACGCCCTCTGAGACCGATCCTCCAGGAATGACCGGAGGATCATTCTATTAGTATCATGTTTTAATCTTTGTACGATGTATCTTAATATATACAAGAGTTATCTGGAAAGTAAGGTTACAAGATTTAAAAAATTACAAAGAATGAATCTATTTTAATAAAACTTACATGGATTGTAGCATAGGTATTACATTATTTCCCCACATAATCCAGTGTTTCTCAACCAGTGTGCCGTGGCACACTAGTGTGCCGTGAGCGATCATCAGGTGTGCCGTGAGAAAAGCTCTCTGCCCCCCTTCCTTCCCCCCTCTTCCTGCCAAACTCCTGCTGCTTGGGAGAGGAGGAGGAAGGGCCAGGTTGCGGCGAAGAAAAAGAAGGGACCGGGGCGCTGCCTCCTTCGGCCGTTTCCCCAACCAGCCTCCAATCCGCCATGACTCTCGCCCCTTGCTTGTTGAAGCCGCGCGCAGAGGAGCCCTGCCTACTGAAGCCCGTCCACCGCTCATGCTCCTCCTCTGTGGGAGAGCTGAAGCCAGGAGGGAGGGGGGGCATGATGCAGCCTGGCTCCGCCCCTTCCCCCCAGCTTCAGCACTCCCACAGCTTTGTTAGCCTTGAGGGGGCAGTGCCAAGCCAGCGGTGGCAGAGCCAGCACAATGCTGGCTTGGTACTGCCCTCTCAAAGCTGGCGAACCTGTGGGAGAACTGAAGCCGGGGGGGGGGGGGGCATGGTGCGGCCTGGCTCCGCCCCCTCCCCGGCTTCAGCACTCCCACAGCTTCGCCAGCCTTGAGGGGCAGTGCCAAGCCAGCGGTGGCAGAGCCAGCACCATGCGGGCTTGGTACTGCCCTCTCAAAGCTGGTGAACCTGTGGGAGAACTGAAGCCCGGGGAGGGGGGGCATGGTGCGGCCTGGCTCCGCCCCCTCCCCGGCTTCAGCACTCCCATAGCTTCGCCAGCCTTGAGGGGGCAGTGCCAAGCCAGCGGTGGCAGAGCCAGCACAATGCTGGCTTGGTACTGCCCTCTCAAAGCTGGCAAACCTGTGGGAGAACTGAAGCCGGGGGGAGGGGGGGCATGGTGCGGCCTGGCTCCGCCCCCTCCCTGGCTTCAGCACTCCCACAGCTTCGCCAGCCTTGAGGGGGCAGTGCCAAGCCAGCGGTGGCAGAGCCAGCACAATGCTGGCTTGGCACTGCCCCCTCAAGGCTGGTGAAGTTATGGGAGAACTGAAGCCGGGGGAAGGGACGGGGCATGGTGTGGCCTGGCTTCTTCCCCTCCCCAGCTTCGGCACTCCCCACAGGTCACCATCCCCCAGCCATTCTTTACTGTGTTAGAGTGTCATTTTGTGTCATTTTGATTGGTGGTGTTAAATGTTAAAAGTGTGCCACGGCTCAAAAAAGGTTGGGAAACACTGACATAATCACCATTCAGTTCAATACATTTTGTTATTCGTGGGACAAGTTCTTGATGCCTGTGCCATAGAAGTTTCCCTCCGCCTTTTTCAGCCAGTTCATCACTTCGATTTTCACCTCCTTATCATTAGAAAAGTGTTTTCCATCAAGGTGTTCCTTAAATTTAGTGAATAGATGGTTGTCACTGGGTGCAAGACTGAGGCTGTGAGAGGGGTGGCTTAAAACATCCCAACCAAATGAAGTCAACAACTCTTGTGTTGAATGAGTGGTGTGCGAACGTGCATTATCATGAAGGAGACAGACTCCTGCATCAGCATCCCACGACATTTGTTTTGGATGGCTCTGCGAAGATTCTTCATAGTTTCAAGATATGTTCCGTACCAATTTTGTCACATGATGTCTTGACATTATGTCCTCTCTGTAAACTGAAATGATTTTGCAATGAATCACAGTGGCATTGATGCCCTTAGCATTTAGGTAGTGTATTACAGCATGAACTTCGCACTTGGCGGGAAACAGAATGAGGATGCTCATCTCTAACCTTCACCACAATGCCAGTTGATGAGCTACTGACAACTGGCACTGCTCATTCGCTTCCGCTGGCTTCCTGCTACACGGCAATGATACCAACTTCGCCCAAGTAATTTCCCTGCAAGAGCTACGTGCCTTGTAACCTTACTTTCTGGATGACCCTCATTTGTACAGGCAGTTCACAAGTTATGAACAAGATAGGTTCTGTAGGTTTGTTCTTAAGTTGAATTTGTATGTAAGTCAGAACAGGTACATTTTTAAAGTATAACTCCAGCAATATATCTATGATTTGGATAGCATATGGATGGATTAACACCCCTGTGGTGTTTGTTTTGCTATCTGTGCCCCTGTTCAGAACATTCAGCTACAAAATAATATCTTTAAACATCAGAGGATTTAAACTGAATTCAAAACTAAATGTTTAAGAAGTTTACCAGGATAGTGAAAGGAATAGGAAAGCCAAAATTCAGGAAAAGGTCTTCATCTAAAAAATAAATGTCTTTTGGATAGCAGATTATACTTGAAAATATGTCCCAAAATTTGATTACGTAGAACAGTGTTTCTTATACACTGCTCGTCCCAGAAATCCCAGCCATTTTACCAGGAATTGTAAGAGCAGAAGTCCAAAACATCTGGAGGAGCACAATTTGAGAAACACTGATGTAGGGCAGATCCAGACAGGTCTTTATCCCAGGAGAATCCGCGTTTGAAAAATTCAGATTTTCCTGGGGGCCTGTCCACACTCATCCCAGAAAGCATGCCCACAAAAACATCTGGAGGCCCTACTCCCCTCCCCCAGAGTCCCCAGACCCCTTTGAAAAGTAAAATAAACTTACTTGGCTTCCAGTACACTCTCGGAGCAGCTCTCCCAGCACATAGAAATGACACGGCAGGAGAGCGGGAGGGGCTGATTTTCCTTCCCCCCCCCCCACTCTACTGCTGTGTCATTTCTACGCACCTGAAGAGCTGCTCCGAGCATGTACTGGAGACCAGGTAAGTTTATTTTATTTTTCAAAGGGTTTGGGGGCTTTGGGGGGTGGGGAGTGGGTATTCCCACAGTTTTCTGGACTAATTTAGTCCTCAAAGATGTGAGAATGGATTACAGTAGAGAAGGAAAATTAATAACGAAAGAAATTTAGGGGAAACAAAATAATCGAACATATGAATTAATTGAAGGCACAAGTTTGGAATGAAAGTCACATTTTTTATTTTTTAATAAGATTTTTACTACTCTTTCTTCTTCTTCTTTTTCTCTTTTTCCCTTTTTTCCTAATTTTTCCTGCTTTTCTTTATATGACTATTGTTCCCCCTCTTTCCCTGGAAACACTCTTCTCTTTTCAAAATAAAATAAATTTTGCATAGAAAATAAAAAACTGTGAGAATGGTGTCTGGACTATAGTCCAGACACCATTCTCACAGTTTTGAGGACTAAATATAGTCCAGACACCGGAAATAGTGGGCTTATCCCAGTCCTTCCAAGAAAGCACAGAAAAAATCCACGAATTAATTGGCAAAATTCAATGCCTTACATACATAAACCAAATCACAAATCAACACCAGATAACTAAGCATAAAATCAATAGGACAATATACCATAAAATAAGATCAAAGAACATTTAAAACATGAATATAAGAATGGAAACACCTAATACAAACATTAAAATCACATGATCCAAGCATGCAGACTGGGCCATTCCAAATGTTGATTGCACATATTCCATATTTGCTTCTTGTACTGTGTTACTTTACTAGTCAAAAGCTTATCAGCCAGATGCATGAAAATTAAACAACTCTTCTACCATTTAGTTGGGCTAACAATTATCAGTATTCCTGTACCTTTAATTGGACAAGCAAAACAAGTGGATAGTGGTCTAGTCACCCAACTGGGCAGATGACGGACAAACTTAATAATGGGAGAAAGGCCACCTCTTCCCAATTAATTCTGATTTTGAACTATATTAAGCAAAAAATAGTCTTTATATCAGGGGAATAGACAGGACAATTATGCCGTACTAGATCAATCTCTTCGATATGCAATGGTCTTCTGCAATGTTTCCACTACAGGAACCTCCCTAAACTTTTTCTTTTCTCTGTTCCATTCTGTCTGTTATCCAACCGCAGAACCTCTGAGGGTACATCTACATGCACCACTTAAAAGGGCGTAGAAGAAAGTGGTTTTGGTGTACGGATTATTAGACTGGTAATTCTGGAACTAGTTTGAGGCTTGGATAGTGATTACATAAACTACAGAGGCTGCCCTCAAACCGGTTCTAGGATCTGCAGTATCTCAAGCTTGATCACCACAGTTGTTCTTTCTTTCTCCTGGACTGCCCTTGTGGATCTTGATTCTAAAAATAACCTGGGATTCTAACAGGATTCCAAGACTATCCCTTCCAAGTGCAATTCTTTGTCCTGTCAGGTTTTCCAGGATGAACGTTCCTGCTTTGCATGTTGAGTTCTTCAACAGTTAGGAATTTCTTCTATGAATAGCAGAACAGTGAGAATTGCACTATTTTGTCCTGGCATTCATGTATTGCACAAGAATGGTTTTAAAAAGTCATGCAGGGGAAAAAGTTGCAAGACTATATCTTACTTTAGGTCAGTGGTTCCCAAACATTTTTGGCCTACTGCCCCCTTTCCAGAAAAAAAATTACTCACCGCCCCCCTAGAACTTTTTTTAATTTAATAGCAATTAAACAGATAGATATATGTATTAATGCAGTGGTTCTCAACCTTTCTAATATCATGACCCCTAAATAAGGTTCCTCATATTGTGGTGACCCCCAAACATATTTTCGTTGCTACTTCATAAATAATTTTGCTACTCTTACGAATTCTAATCCAAATATCTGATATGCAGGTCAAAGCGAAGGGGACGGGGCCAAAGAAGAGGGCTGTGCAAGCCCTCCTAAATGACCAATCGTTCACCGCCCACTTAAAGGGATTCACTGCCCCCCAAATTCCCCTGAGCCTCCCACCGCACCCCTGGATCGTCTCACCGCCCACCTGGGGGTGGTACCGCCCACTTTGAGAATCAATGTTTTAGGTGCTTGTTCAAGGTATGTTCAAAAGAATGGTCAACACAGACTACATCCCAGATTATACTAGGGACAACAGCAATAAAGGAAATATAATTTGAAAATATTCTTCTACATTAACGGCAACAAGGCAACTCCTTTTGAAAACTATGTCTGTTCTTGGTCACTTTATAGCAGAACACAGGAAGCTTCTATATTGTCAGATCTAGAGATAAATGTAGGCATCATATGGACAAAAATATACCAATAAGAGCCAAATTATGATTGCTTATGTTGGCTAGAATAATCATTAGGAAATCAATTCCCACTGCCAATCTAAATTAATGTACAATGTTGTAATTGCAAAAACAACAATATAAAAATCAACAGGAAATGAGCATCAAGAGTCAAATTGAGATTAAGAATATTATGAGATCATCAAAAATGAGAGAGAAGCATTAATTTAAATAAGCAGTAAGGAGCACTCATATGGAGAAAGATGGGACAATAACATTTTTCTACGGATTGACATGGCAGCATGGAGGATGTATGAACTCAGGAAGCTATCAGATACTATAAAAGACTGAATCCATTTGTGGGGTTGGATAGATGTATCAGGGCACTTCCAGACAGTACCAAAATGTGAGTTTTATAAGTGAGACAAAAAATCCTGGGATCTGACAGCAAATCCACACACAGCAGCAAAATGTGCACGTTCACTGGTGCAGTCCAGTCCTAGGAAATGCTTCCCCAATGTCTTCATATCTTCCTTTGAAGCAGATCAAGATGGAGAGCTATTGGAGGACATCTGGTGGAAATTTTAAAAAAATTCTTTCTGAGATGTGCTGGACCTCATATGTGCACATCCAGAGATCCCAATATACACACCGGCAGATTTCTTATAGATGTCTTCACCCAACTGTTAATTCAAGCTCTGTTTAATATTATAAGAAAGGTTGTTGTTTGAATGTTATGCTGAACTTTTGTATTAATTAAAAAATTTAAAACCCCCAAAAATATAAGAAAGAAAGAAAGAAAGAAAGAAAGAAAGAAAGAAAGAAAGAAAGAAAGAAAGAAAGAAAGAAAGAAAGGAATCATTGCAGATAGTTCTAATTGCTTTCAATTGTGCTTCTCTTTAGCTACCTGTGTGTCTGTGGTTCCATTTTTTTGACAGCCCAATCAGCTGTTTGGACTTTTAAAATATGCACATGAATTGGAGCAGTTCACACAGGGGGGAGGGAAGAAAGTCACATGTTTTGAATGACTACAGTCATGCGAAGGTGTATATTTTTGGGACAGAATCAGGTTTTAAGCACATCTTTTAAACACATACTTTTCAGCTGTTAACCCAGTTCTGCATGCACTTTGGCTACACGTTATTTAGCCACCACTCCTTTTATCCAGGTTAATTCCAGGTTTTACTGCCCTCAGGCCCTTTCTACACTGCCTTATAAAATCCAGATTATCTGCTTTGAACTAGATTATATGGCAGTGTAGACTCATATAAACCAGTTCAAAGCAGATATAGTGGATTATCTGCTTTGATAATCTGGATTATATGGCAGTGTAGAAGGAGCCTAAAAGGAGCATGAGTGGGGAGGCTAGTCAGTTACAGAGAATGCTAGACTTCAAAGTACCTTGACCAGGTTTATCCCACTGGAACTACTCTTGTGTAGGCCTAAAACATTGTAATTGCCCCAAACCCTGCAAGATTAATAAAAAGCATGAAATAGTGTTGTTGTTGTTTTTTAAAAAAATCTAAGATAACAAGATTTTGACAAAGACTCATTGGGAAATGTAAAATGTATTACAGTAGCTCTTACAGTGTCTCTCACTTGATTAATTAATAATGAATAGCATTTGTTTATCAGTTTTTTGAAGTATTTGTCTATCTGTCATCTAGAAGGCCATAAGAATTAAGAACCTTAATTCTGGAATAAAACTCACACTTCAACTTCAGAAAATAATTTTAACTTGTGTTTATTTACAAGTGTGGCAAATAAATAAATAAAGTTGTATTTTCATGATACACTTAATTTTTTTTCTTTTTGTATTTCCCCACCATTTATTTTCTTTTTTTAATGTCTGACACGTTTAATTGCCATGGCTCAATGTTTTGCATTCCTAGATTTGTAGTTTGGTGAGGCAGCAGCATTCCTTGTCAGAGAAGGCTCAAGACAGTGGATTTTAATGTTGAGATAAATGATTTTAATGTTTATTTATTTATTTATTTATTATTTCGATTTATATACTGCCACTCCCCAAAGACTCGGAGTGGATCATAATACAAAACAGAACAAATTAGCAGTAAAAGCAGGTTAAAAATCAGATTAAATCACAATTAGCAAAATTCAAATGCTTGCTGGAACAGGTGTGTTTTACATGCTCTCCGGAAAGCTGACAAATTTTGTAGGGCTCGAGTTTCTGTCGGCAAAACATTCCATAAAGATGGCACCACGGTTGTGAAGGCTCTACGCCTGGTCACCGTCAGGCAAAAGGTCTTAAAACTGGGAACTTCCAACAAGTTTTTATCTTCCGAGTGAAGTGATCTCTGGGGTTGGTAGGGGTTTGAGACGGGCCCTCAGGTACACCAGCCCTGGACCATATAAGGCCTTGAAGGTAAGAACATCACTTTGAAGTTAATCCGGTGCTCCATCGGTAGCCAGTGCAACTGCTGCAGAATTGGAATTATATGGCCTCTCATCGACTCCCCAGTGCGAAGTCGGGTTGCAGCATTTTGCACTAGCGTGAGTTTCCGAGTCACCAACAGAGGCAGGCCAATGTAGAGGGCGTTACAGTAGTCTAATCTTGAGATGACCGTAGCCTGGATCGCTGTGGCCAGATCATTCCTAGACAGATAGAGAGCCAGTTGTCTAGCCTGACGCAGATGGAAAAATACATTTATGCTCCCAGAATCACTAAGCCTCCATTGTCAGCAGCGGATCCAACAGGACTCTCAGGCTCTTTACCAATGATGACGGGCATAACTTCTCGCCATCCAGAGTAGGCAACTGGATATCCCCACTGCCCGGACGAGCCAGCCATAGGATCTCCGTCTTCGCTGGATTCACTCTCAACCTGCTGGCACGAAACCATCCTGTTATGGCCTCCAAGCACTGAAGGAAATTATCGGGTACGGAGTCCGGTCGGCTCTCCATCCTTAGAACGAGCTGAGTGTCATCAGCGTACTGATAGCACACAAGCCCGAAGCTTTGCACCAGCTGAGCAAGTGGTCGCATGCAGATATTAAATAGCAAAGGGGAGAGAATTGCCCCCTGAGGAACCCCACATATAAGTGGGAGCCTCTCAGAGACCAACCCCCCCCCTTCCACTCGCTGTCCCCAGTATGTATATAATCTATTTATGTCCTGACATTGAATGTTTGCAGTTTGTATGTTGTGTTCCGCCCTGAAAGGGTGGAAGATAAATGTTTTAAATAAATAAGTAAATAAGACCTCATCAAACTACAGCCCCCCTAGGTTTGAAAGCAGGGTAGTTAGTGGTGTCAAGCTGCCCTCATTCTACAACATAGAAACTGAGGCAGATAATCAGGAGAGGCTCCTTTAGGGAAAGGGTTACCTATTTCTCTGGTTTTCCTTTCCACTGATGGAAATTTTGGTATTACAACACTTTTGTTTTTAAAAAAGGAATTCTAAGCACGCCATCATTCCAACTTAAATACAAATGTACTGGTTCCAACTTACATACAAATTCAACTTAAGAATGAACCTGCAGAACCTGTCTTGTATATAACACGGGAACGACTTGTAATGGGTCAAATAACCCTTTTGTGTTTATTAGCTGGCACAGCCCATGGTAGTTTTAGGTCTAAATTTGTTGGGAAATGGGAGGAAAGTGGGGTTGAAAATGTTTGCTATTATAGCCTCCCATGAAGCAAGGTATCATCCCCCCCTGGCAAAAAAAGGGTTTGCTGGATAAAGACAGCATCCCAGCAAGTGCTCCATAGAGCTCCACTGGCAAAAGTATCACTATTGGCAGGAGAGCTCCCTGCCTCCACATGCACAGCACCTGTATACTGTGTTGTATTTTTCAGTACTAACAAATACAGAATAGTCTTAATAGTAACTGCAGATTAAAGACAATAAAAACAAAAACATCAACAACATACTGTATTTCTTATCCATTTCTGAGAGAGGAAACAAAAGTATGTTAAAATACAACACACCAAATCATCACCAATTTCTGGCCTTTGGTGAGCTCTATCCCAGGCCTGGAAAACCCACCTTTGATTGCATATAAAAGATCCCAGAATTTCAGAGACTTATTAGTGCATACCAAAGACAATCTACTTGATAACCGTCCCCCTTCCATTCCCTTGCCTAATGGCACAAAAAATGCGGCAAATGCAGTATTTGCAGACATATTTCTCCTCTTACTCAAATACAAAACCCTTTCAATAAAAGGATACACAAAATTAATACCTGGGCCACTTGTAATTCTAAGAACATAATATACTGTCTGATCTGTGGCTGTTGTGGGGGTCTTTATGTGGGTTTATCCACCAGAGAACTGAAAACCAGGGTGTGCGAACATAGGTCACGCTTTCATACAGGATATGATAACTCAGTGCTATATATGCATTTCAAAACCTGTAACCCAAAATATGACAATTTTACAGTGACTGTTCTAGAAAAAATTCACCCTCAACCCCATTCTGATATAAAGAGAACTTTACTACGCCTTGGAAATAAATGGATAATTTCCCTGAATTCAGAGACCCCCCATGGGTTAAACGACAAACTATTTGTCAGTCAATTACTTGTTTAATCATTGCACCTGTGTTAAACACTATTTAATAGCCTAACCTTGGAGCCTCAGTGCTCTCAGCCCAGTATCTGCGGATACTGCCTCCACCTGTGGTGCTTCTGTTGTCCCATGCCTTGGTATGTTACTGCCTGCCTGTCTTTCCTTTACTACATTGCTTGTATTAATATATTTGTTCCATGACCCTTGCTGTTCCCCTTCCCTGATAGCGCATGCATAGCATTATCTGAAGTTTGTAGTTGTATATGTACTATTATCACTCTGTATTACTGTAACTCTAGTGCCACGACACTTTGAAGACGCTCGCGAGATTTCGCCATCCAGGCCCCGCCCCCGGCCCTGAGGAAGCCCCCACGGGGGAGAATCGAAGGCGCGCGAGACCCTTTCGTCGGCCCGTGGACAACCTTCTCCCACCCACATAATATTTCAGTGAGAATTTCCTGGAACTTGGATTTATTTTGAAGATTTGGCTTTGTTTGGGAGAGGCGTCCGGGACTGTGCCTTTATTATCTATCATTGACTCTCCTCGTTTGAGCCCGGGCGTCTTGGCTCGCCGCTTGTGTGAGCTTGTTCACCGCCATTATTTCCTAACCTATGATGTTGGTACTTACCTTGTGATATGATATGTATGTTTGATGTTCTTGTACCTATGATGTATTGACATAATATATGTGTATTTACTAGAGAAGACTCCATCATTTGTACACATTGCATAGATTGCCACTGTTTATGTATTAGCTTCCTGCTATCTTTTCCATTGTATAGTCAAAATACAACACACCACCTAATTTTAACATAATTTAAAGACGTTAAGTTTAGACTTTGAATTGGAGGAAGAGAAAATTTGATGCTGGAGAATTCTTGATCTCCATCATGAAGGGCAGGAAGGATATTATTGGACTATATAGACCTTGCCTTCTTTAGCTCCTCTAATAATGAAAATATCGATAGAAGCAATTTTGATTAGCATGCAGGCAGGTTTTAATTTGCTCAGCTTACACCATTGTTAAAAAACCACTTTTTGGTACCCCAGGGTGCTTATACAGAAAACCATAATGCAATTTGGGAGTGGATGAAAACAAACTGATTTCACTATGCTTCATCTACACACACACACACACACACACACTACCAGAAACTGATTGGATGCCAGGATGGTGGTCACAGTATGTGCTGATTGTAGAGCAGAACTGATCTCGGGAACTACAGTATCTGTGGCAAGACAGCTGCTAGAAAATGCAGAGGTTTTTTTTTTACCCAGTCCACTGAGATGCGCTGATGCACATATCCATGTCCATGCACAAAGGGGCAGAAAGCAAGTGTTCCCATGGGAATGATGTTGCCTCCCGGGGGGAGTAATTGTTTAGCTTTTCGCCAGCTGTTTTTCAGCATTTCTAAAAGTGCTTCGGAGTATAGTGACAAGTACTCTGCACTTTTGTATCTTGGATTTGAGCCCTGCATGGAATATACTCTGGTTGGCTGCAGAATATCATCTGGTTTATTCTGAATTTTCTGATAAGTTTTTAAAACGCATTGCTTCTGACTTGATGCATGCAATAGTTCACATCTAGGCTGTACATTTTGTGGACACCCCACCTTCAAGTCAGCTTCAAACTGCACTATATGGTCTATGTAGAAGCCCCCTCAGTTTACTTCACATGAGAACAAACTGGTCCTATGACCTGAGGGACAGAAAAGATCCACCATCCTTCTAACAGAGAATATATATTTCATAAACTCTGATTAAAAGAGCTGTTTTATGATTACTGTTCTGCTTATTTTCAGACACTAAAATAAAAGTATGGTTTTCTATGCATTCTTACCATATAAAATCCAGTTTTGAAAAAAAGGAGTCTAAAGAAAAGTATTTGGCAGGATGTGTCCATAAAATAGAAACATAGGCCTTGGCTTCAGAAGCCCTTCTAAAAGCATGGGGCAGTCACAGAAAAGCTTTATTTTTTTCCCTACAACTGTGTACACAGGGATATAAATGTATTATTTGCATAGAGAAATATTGACGTGAACCATGGAGCCAGCTGGCAGCTCTTTCCAAAATCACAGCTGCAATTTTCCAGCCAGTATAGCAACTACAGAAATTACTGCATATTTCTCCTACCCTAGTATTTTGGTATATGGCGATGCTCCTATAAATTATGTCGGCAATCACAAAGTATGGGACTTCCTTTTGTGAATGGTTATCAAGGAATGACACCCATAGACTGAAATTCAACGGAAATTACATCTAACTCAAAATGTAGGCTTGTGAGTCTAATATTGCTTTGCTTTTCTTGTAAGATTTTATAAACACATTTTGCCTGATGAAAAAACCAGTGGAGCATCTAAAGCCTGCATGATGCATTTTCTGTATTTTCGTTGGCCAATAAAGGCATCAATGTTTAGTGGATTTTATTGTATTTTGCTGCATAGCCAACACAACTACTCATGATTATGTGACCCATAGTCAAGATAAATTTTTATTTCACTTTACCTTCAGGTATACATAAAAGATCAATATTAGAACACAAACACAACTGGAACCTGCAATATTTTGCTATATGAGGTGTGCATGATTAGAATTATAGCCAACTGCTGGGGCCAGGCCCATAGCCAGGGAGGAGGGCTTGAGGGGCTTCGCCCCCCCCCAACCGAAATTCTCAGGTTGGTCTGCGAGAAGCCTTACTGGTACATTATTTAAACTGTTACATTTATTCATATAATTATCCGATCATCATGCTCAATATATCCCATATGCATGGGGGTATTGGGATAACAATATGAAAGGTTTGCTAGGGTTGACCCTCTCTCACTCAGACGCGCCTCTGACTCGGGGGGAGGCCCTCGCCGGCTGCGCGCTAAGAACGCTGTAAGCGCGCAGCCGGCGAGGGCTTCCCCCTCGTCAGAGGCGCGACGAACTGGTATATCACCGTCGCGCCTGTGCCGAGGAGGAAGGGAGCGGCCGCGCTGTAAGGAGGCCCTAAAGAGAGGCCGGAGGGAGGGAGGGAACTCTTCCTCCTTCCCTCCCTCCCTGCGGCCTCTCTTTCGGGCGTTCTTACAGCGCGCGGCCTTCTCCCCTTCCTCCTCGGCAGAGGCACTTCTTCCTGACGTCAGGAAGAAGCGCCTCTGGCTTCGGGCCCTTCCGCTGCTGCTGCTGCCGCTGCTGCGGCTGCTGCTACGGCTGCCGCTGCGTCGCCGTGGGGCCCGCCCTCGTGGCCTCCCCCTCCTCCTCGGGTTCGTGAGTGGCGAGGCCGCCCCACGAGTCCCGTCTTCCGCCCCCATTCCTCCGCGCCGCCGGCTGGATGCAGCGACACGGCGGCGAGAGTATGGGCATGGGCAGGAGCCGCGGGGAGCTGCCGGAGGGGGCGCGAATATAGCGTAAGTACATCGCGGCCCCCCCCCTCTGCTCCAGCGCCTCCCCCCCTCCATGTTAGTGTATTTGCTCCATAAGATGCAGCTAATTTTTCTTCCTACTTTGGGAGGAAAAAAACTGCGTCTCATGGTGCGAAAAATACGGTATGTTGTATGTCTATGGCATTGAATGTTTGCCTGTGTATGTGCATTGTGATCTGCCCTGAGTCCCCTGCGGGGTGAGAAGGGTGGAATATAAATGATGTAAATAAATAAATAAATAGGACTTGAGTATCCAAAAATGTTGGTGTCCATGGCAGGTCCTGGAGCTAAACTGCAGCACATACCAAGGGCCCAATGTACAAAGCTTCAACATTTTATTAAGTACTCAGGAAAGAATAAAAGTAACAAATAGATATTATCTAATGTAGCTTGTAGGGAAAAGTGTTTTATGAGGTGGTTAAATCAGAGATTAGAAAAATTACTTTTTCGGATGACAGCTGTCTGAATCCTCTGGTTAGTATAACCACAATATTACTGTCTAAAAAAGTAATATTTCAAAACTTGGGCTGGTAGACCTTTGACTACTTTCTAGTGGACAGCTTAAGATCAAATTAGATGCAACACTAAACATATGATTGACTCTTATGCTGTTGGTTTATTAAATAGCATCCATGAGGAAAAAACAAATCAGAGCTATGGCTGGGGTAAATGAACAAATCTCTTCTTCCCACTATAACGAAGCCTTGATCCAGATCAGGTTTCCTATAATTACTATTAACTGGACTAAACTTATGTATAAAAGTTTCTTTTGTGTGCCTGGTGTCACATCTACTTTCATACTTAGGCTGCAAAAAAAAAACATAAACAGAAATCATCCTTACCTAGTGCTGTTAGAATATATGATGTTTCTCCATTTGCAAAGAGAAATTGCTTTATGTACGCATTAATGCTTTTTTTCAAAAATGCCATTTACTTCACAGGGTTTTTTGGAGGGGGGAGAACAACTTTTTAAATGCATGTGCTCTATTCCCCTAATTGGGTTTGGGGTGAAATCAGGGGGCAGGGTGACTGTGGGCAGGGGAGAGTCTGGGTGGGTATGTAGAAAGCATGGTCTCACCATTTTTAGGTGTCAGATAAATGTAGTTTCAGTTTGCTTGATACCGGTAGTTATTTTTAAAAATTGGTCTAGCTAACACTATACCCCACACTATACCTTACCAATAATTCTGTGTTGGCATGATAATAATATTGAAATACAACAATTAAAGCAAATAAGGACAGACTTAAACTAAATTTACTGTAACATTTCCACTAATACTGATTTTATTTTTCAAAAAAAATTAAGTACCTATCATTTTTGTTATTTCTTTTGCTTGAGAAGTCCAATTGCTTGAGTTCTGGCTAACTGACAATCTTGTGTGTGTGTGTGTGTGTGTGTGTGTGTGTGTGTGTGTGTGTGTCTGTATTAAACAAATTTTCACTGGGGCAGGAGGGGTATAAGGGGATCAGATGGAGGGAGGAAGGAGGGTGAGTGCATCAGATTGGGAGAAGGCAGAAACTAGCCTGATCCAGCAAGTTGCTTATGATTATATAGATGAGTCAATATTTAGGATCAATAGCTCTCTCTCTCTCTCTCTCTCTCTCTCTCTCTCTCTCTCTCTCTCTCTCTCTCTCTCTTGTGAACGAAGATTCTTAGGAAGGACTCATCCCACGCTTTTTACAAGTGTGTTGATGTCTAAAAAGGCCAATCTGAGATAGGCAAATTTGGTTGCAGAAAGCACAGCAGAAAGTCTCCTTGGGTGATGTTGTTTCCAGGTTGCGGTTCTTTCTGCATTGTCGTTTCTCTTCGAGACCTATTCGGCGTGTCTTCTCAAAAGAGGCCGCAGCATTGTGGATAGTGTGTCTCCATGCCTCCTGGACCATTGTTGGTGATCAATCTGGCCGAGCCTGAGATGTTGTTTCAGGGAGTCCTTCTATCTCTTCTTTGGAGCGCCTCTCTTGTGCTGACCCATGGTGAGTTCACCGTAGAGTAGTATCTTTGGGAGGCGGTGGTCCTCCATCCTAGAGACACGCCCTGCCCAGCGCAGCTGTGTTCTTAATAGCATGCCTTCAATGCTGGTGATCCCTGCTTGCTCAAGGACAGCAACATTAGTCACATTTAGGATCAATAACACACTGCTGCTTAAAAACTGTCTAAACTATTAAGACATTGTTTTAGAAATTGTGGGTCAGGATGCTTGCTACAATTGTTGAAAATCAAACAAGCATCCTGTAGCGGAAAGCATAACACACTCCATTCTCTGTGGTGATCAAATGGATAGCACTGAACCTGAATCAATTTGCAATAAAAATAACTGCAAGCAGCATCATAGTGAAATTGTAACCAGTAGATTCAGATATTTGCTAGGGTCAATGGAAACAGTACTCTTTTCCTTCATGGAAATGTTTAAGGCAATACTCAGCCAGTTAATAAGTGGGCAACAGTTGTGCTATAGTCATCCTTTGGATAAATATAATTTTCACACTGTGTTTCAAAGAAAAGGCTTCACAAATGAAAAAATACCCCACATTAATCAGCTGAGCCAGGAAATGACACTCTTATTCCTTAACAATTGCTTGCAATTATGTGAACTGTAGTCACAAAAGCCTGGCTGTACTTATTCACTAACTGTTTTGCCTGGCTTTACATCTTTTTGTGTGATGAAATCATCAATAAAATTTTACTTTGTTATTAATTACTACCCGCAAGCAAACAACTGAATAAACTTGGAAGAGTGTTGTCTCCTTTCAAAAACAATGCTTTCCCTCTAACATAAACAGGTACGCATGCCCTTGGGAACAGCTAAGTGGCAAGCTGTAAAAATAAAGATCTACCACATCCTAAACGTTAATTTTTTGTATCCCTCTCGGTCTTCTTTTTTAAACCATCAGTTTCTCTATTTCCTGCTTCATTAAGCAGAATCCAATAATGCTAGGCAGCCCTCTTCTGGTTCCATGAGCAAAGGAACCATTTCAAATCCATGATTCCTTAATATTTTATTGATAAATTGTATTTTCTATCCTATCCTTAAGGAGGATCAATGGGTATCTTACAAAAAAATTATGGCCTTAAGTCTTTTGAAGTAAAGATGGGCCAGAATGGCTTTTTGGCTCATTTTCAATAAGAATTTACCAAAAAAACCCATGTGTAAATGTATCCATAGCTCAAATGACAGGAAAACTGAGATTTAGAAAATCTTGCAAGATAAACAGAAATTCTCAGACATATCTGTCCAAATATTGCTTTGATTAAGTTATTGAGATGTGACTTGGAATTCATGTGTATTTTCATTCGTGTTACTGCTGAGATAGGGTATATCTACACCAGGCCCGCATAACATAGTGCAGCCCACTGAGCACCAACCCCGCTGCCACTGCTGCTGCTTCTGCCCACCCTGGGAAGGAGGAATGGAGGGAAGGAGGGAGAAACAGAAAGGGAGAAAGAAAGAAAATAAAAATAGAGAGAGGGAGGAGAAAAGGAAGGAAGGAGAAAGGAAGGGAAAGGAAGGGAGGAGGAAGGAAATGGAAGGCCCTTCTACATAGACCTAAAACTCGGGTTGAAAAATAGATTCACCTGAGGCGTCCAGATGACGTTTCAGGTGAATCTATTTCAAACTGGAGTAAACCAAATTTACTTGGTTTAATCCAGGTTTTAAAAACACCTGTAAAGATCTGGACTTTAAACTAAGGTGAGGGCCCTGTGGGCTTCTGCAGTCCTGGGGGTCAGACCCCACAGCCACCCTGCTTCTTTGGGCTCCTAAAAGCCCAGAGGAGCAGGATGGCACTCTGCTCTCAGCCCCCTCATTCCCTTCTCCGAGAGACACAAACAATAGAAGGACGCTTCAGAAGGGGAGGGAGTGGAAAATCCTTCATCCTTTAGAGCAGAGTTTCTCAACTGTGCTCCTCCAGATGTTTTGGACTTCAGCTCCCAGAAATCCCAGCCAGCTGTTAGGAATTGTGGGAGCTGAAGTCCAAAACATCTGGAGGAACTCTGCTTTAGAGATCTGGCTAGAATTGGCTGGGAGAATTTGTTCTGCTTTCTCTGGTAAGTCGAAGGCATTATGTTACTTTGACCGGTTGTTTTGATTATTTATAAAGTGACATGAGTCACTGCAACTCTGGCAGATTACAGGTTTCCATGGAAAAGGCTTATCCTTTTCAGATTTTTCTCATATAAAAGACTTGCAAGAAGGAGCATTACAGGTACATCTCTTATGTGAAGGAAACTTTGTCATCCATTTGTGTAAAGAATTTGTTTCAGAGGTAGAATTTCTATATGGTGGGCAGTACCCCTTTGTTAGACCAAGCCCCTATGTTCTGAGTCACAGCATTTCCACTAAGAGAATAGATATAAAAGAATGACCCCTAAGTGAAGGACTCTCAGCTCAGAGTACTAAAAAGGCCTCAATTGAACTCTAGATTGTATCAGAAGAAAGTACTTACCTGAACAATCCAGGTGATGCATCATCTGGCTTCTGTTGCCACCTATGAAGCCGGTCTGGGAACACTGTGACCATCTACATATTGTTGGCCATCAAATCTATAACCAACATAGATAATGGTGAAGAATGCTAGTGTAGGCCTGTGCAATAAATGAAAAAAAAGTTTCAATACTCATTACTGAGTAAGGTGGGGGGCAGAGGGGTGAATCGTTTCTAAAGTATTTCTAAAATATTGTAAGGGGTCTGTATTGTAACTATAACAATATAATGAAAAGTTTCAGAATGGCATATAACAACCTTTAGAAAGGAAAAGCCACATAGGAGAGTGTGAAATTTTCCCATTAAATGTGGAGGGGGTAAGGCTGAGGGAACAAAATATGATCTATTCAATTGAAAGGCAAATATCAACACTATATCTGTATCTGTATCATATCATATATCAATCATATATCTGTATCTAGTCTTTGTTTGTCTTTCTCCTCTTTATTTCACCTTTCCCTAATACTGAGATTCAAAGCAGCTTGCAAATCATTCCAGATTTAAAGAACACACAAGGTTAGGTTGCTTACCTGTAACCGTGTTTCTTCGAGTGTAGGTCTGTGAAATTCACACAAATGGGTTTACTCCCGCGCATGCACCAGAATCTCGGACATAATAGCTAAAGTTAAAGATTTAAATAAGCCCCTCCCACTCCCCGCCCCCCCCTCATCCCCGGAGTACTCTGCCTCTGCAGTTCCTTGCCGCCAGATAGCAGCAAAAACGAGGCATGACAAAGAGGGGAGGACGGGTGGGTTCTGTGTGAATTTCACAGACCTACACTCGAAGAAACACGGTTACAGGTAAGCAACCTAACCTTTTTCTTCGTGTGGTCTGTGAAATGCACACAAATGGGTGACTTAACAAGCTTATGTACCTTGGAGGTGGGTCATGCCACACAGGAAAACAGGACGGCTCTGCCAAAGGATGCATCCTTCTTCGCGAGGACGTCGAGCTTGTAAACGTCGAGGGGTTCACCCAGGTAGCAGCCTTGCAAATTTGATCAACAGAAACAGAAACACCGCGCAAAAACGCTTGGGATGTTGAAACTGCCCTTGTGGAATGGGCTTTAACACCAACAGGTAATTCCTTATGGGCTAACTGATAGGCCAATCGGATTGCCAGGACTATCCAAGAAGCCAAACGTTGAGAGGTAAGGGAAGTCCTAGGGAATCTTCCCTATATTTAAGGAACAACTTAGGGGATTTTCTATATGGGGCTGTCCTGTGTATATAATAGGACAAGGCCCTTTTAACATCAAGAGAGTGAAGGGCAATCTCCAGGGGAGGTGAAGGGTTGGGAAAAAAGGCTGGAAGGACAATGTCCTGGGTCATATGGAAGTGGGAGACCACTTTAGGAAGAAAGGTGACATCCGTCCGGAGGACCACCTTATCTTCATGGAACCGAATGAACGGGGGATCAGATCGAAGTGCTGTGATCTCACTAGCCCTTCTGGCTGAGGTAATGGCCACAAGAAAGGCCGTTTTCCAAGACAGATGGGAAATATGACATGTTGACATGGGTTCAAAGGGAGGTTTGGAAAGTTGAGAGAGGACCAACTCTAAACTCCAAGATGGAGGAGGAGGAGAAGCAGGGGGAAACGACTTCTTGTATCCCTGTAAAAACATGCCCACTAGGGGGTCTTGAAAAAGGGATGGGACGCCAAACTTTTTCCTGTACCAGGAGAGGGAGGCTAGGTAACATTTGATGGAAGATAGGGAAAACCCTTTAGTGGAAAGGTGGATAAGGAAGTCAAGGACAATAGACGTAGGAGCCGACTGTGGCAAATGACCTAGCGGCTGAACAAATTTACGGAATTTCTCCCACTTGTAGGTGTAAGCCTTCCTGGTGGAAACCTTTTGGGCTGCCTGAATTATGAGGCGGACAGGGTCGGAGAGGTGGGACAAGGCCTGATCCTCCACGCTGTAAGGTGGAGAGATTGGAGGTCTGGGTGTAGAATGAGACCCTGCTGAAGGGAGAGGAGGTCGGTGTCCAGGGGAAGACGAAGGAAGTCTCCCTGGGAGGCTTGGAGAAGGGGCGTGAACCAAGGTTGACGGGGCCACCACGGGGCCAGCAGGATGCAGTCCGAGTTGTCGGATAGCAGCTTTGCGACCACTCTGGGTAGGAGTGGAAGGGGAGGAAAGGCGTAGAGAAGGCCCGGGGACCATTGGTAGAGGAATGCGTCTCCTAGACAATCTGGGGATGCGCGAGGGTGGAGTCTCGCGCAATACATGAGGCAATGAGTGTTGAGGTGTGAGGCAAATAGGTCTATCTGAGGAGTGCCCCAACGGCTGATTAGTAAGAGGAAGTGGCGGGGGCTGAGCTGCCACTCGTGAGTGGTGGACGAAGTCCTGCTCAGTGAGTCGGCTAGAGTGTTTTGTAGGCCTGGAAGGTGAATCGTGAGGAGGAATGTGTTGTGTTGAATGCACCATTCCCATATCCGGAGGGATATTGAGAGGAGAGTGGGGGAGCGGGTGCCCCCCTGTTTGTTGATGTAATATTTTACTGAAGTGTTGTCCGTGAGGACTTGGACAACGTGGTTGGAGACTAAGGTCACAAATGACCGGAGGGCTTTTTCCACCGCTATGAGCTCTAGGGCATTGATGTGGAGCCTCTTTTCGGAGGGGGACCAGCGACCGCTGATGGTCAGGTCTTGGAGGTGAGCGCCCCACCCCGTGGAGGAAGTGTCTGTCGTTAGAGACAGAGACGGCTGAGGAGGAGAGAAGGGAAGGCCCGAGCACACATTGGACCTGTTTGTCCACCATGAGAGGGACTGTAGGACGTGGGTGGGGGGGTGGATGATCATGGTCTGGCTGTCCAGTCCCGGCTGGAACACAGAGAGGAACCATGCTTGGAGGGGCGGAGGCGGGCGAGGCGGGCGTTCGTGGTGGAAGCCATATGGCCAGGATAGATTGAACGGTCCAGGCAGAACACCGGTGGGTGGTTTGGATGATCTGGATAGAGTGGCATAAATTGAGAAAGCGATCCTCTGGGAGGTAGGCCCTCTGGGATACGGAGTCTATTATTGCACCTATGAACTGCACCGTCCGGGAAGGTGAGAGGTGAGATTTTTCTTGGTTGACAACAAGTCCCAGGCTCTGTAGAAGAGATAAGGTATAACTGATATCAGATGACATTTGGTCACATGACCAAGGGCAGAAAAGCCAGCCGTCTAGGTAAGGGAACACGGTGATGCCCTGCTGGCGAAGGTGGGAGGCGATGACCGCCATACACTTAGTAAAAGTCCTTGGGGCCGTGGAGAGGCTGAAGGGAAGGACATTAAAAGAATATGGAGTATCGTCCACCATAAAGGTGAGGTACTTCCTGTGGGACTGTCTGATTGAAATATGGAAGTAGGCGTCTTTAAGGTCAACAGTAGCCATCCAGGCTCCCTTCGGAATGAAAGGGAGGATGGAGGGGAGAGGGACCATCCTAAATTTGCGTGGTTTGATGAATTGGTTAATTTCCCGGAGGTCCAAAATGGGCCGGAGGCCACCATCCCTTTTATCCACAAGGAAATATCTGGAAAAAAGCAAAATTGAAGTTGGTGGGATGGGGTAGGGGAAATGGCTCCCTTAAGAAGGAGAGAGTCAATTTCTTTCAGTAAAGCAGGGGAAGTCTGGGTAGAGATAGGTTTCCCTGGGGGTGGAAGGGAATCGAACTCTATAGCATAACCTCGGTGAACAATATCCAAAACCCACCTATCGGTGGTGATGGACTGCCAAACTGAGAGGAAAGGCCGGAGCCTATCGAGGAACAGGCTAGAAGCGGCACTTTCTATTGTCTGAGGATCTACCACCTCGATACTGACCCCTGAATGGAACACCTGGATGCTTGTATCCCTGTGAAGGGAACTGCGGTCGCTGTCCTCCTCTATACGGAGCGGAGTTGTAGTATCCGCAAAAGGACTGATGGTGGTAGTAGGGACGCCAACGCTGCCTATATGGTTGGTAGGGTTGACCAGGTTGTTGGCCATATTTGTTTAATGTCTGTTTCATTTTGTGAGAGTGTTCCAATTGAGAGTCTGTTTCAGGGTTGAACAGGCCAGCTTCATCCATAGGCAGATTTTCTATCAATGAGCGTTGATTGGACGACAATGCTGCGGATCTCAGCCAAGCATGTCTCCTAAGGGCAACTGACCCAGCAATCAGTTTGCCTGAGGTATCTGCCCCATGTTTGGCCAAGTCCTTTTGTAGGGTGGCCAGGGTGAGGGCTTCCTGGTGAAAGGCCTTAGCCATGGGTTGATCAGACGTGGGAAGTAGGTCCAAGTATGGGCCTATCTTGTTCCTCATATATGATTGATAGACGCTCATATAGACGCCATAATGTGCCATTCTGCCTGAAAGGCATGCTGAGGCATAAAATTTCCTGGCCATAGCATCAAGCTTTCTACCTTCTTTATCAGAAGGAGCAGCTTGGTTATTCTGAATTGGCTTAGGCTGAGCATCGGTCACAATCGAATTAACTTTCGGAAGTTTGGCCAACCAGGGAGTGGTGGACAGGTCAATCCGATAGAGGTTTTCTGCCCGCTTAGACGTGCTTGGGACGGAAGCCAGGGCAACCCCAGAAATTTTTAAAAGTTTGACTAAATAAGGTATAGTAGGCAAAATGGTAGACTGCTGTGTTTGTTGTTCAGCAGAAGTAAAATAAGGGTCTTGGACCACATCCTCGGATTGAGGAGGCTGTATGCCAAGTGATCTGGCCAGCCTGAATAATAGTGCAGAAATTTTTTTGTATTCTTCTGCCTGCTGAGGATCAGCCTCAAGCTCAGGCAAGGGAGGAATGGGAGTCACATCTGAAGAAGACTCCAGATCTGCATCATTATCTGGAAGGGGGGGGGGGGGGGATTGGACAGGAGGAGCAACTGGAAGAGCAGGGGCTGGAGCGGGAGGGGCTGGTAGGGCTGGAGGAGGTGCCACGGATTGCGAGGGATAGGAGGAGGGGGCCACGGATACCGGTAAGGATCCGGGGAATGGAAGGGCTCAGGAGGGTAGTAGTGTTGGTAATAAGGGAAGGGGGTAAGGAGGAGGGTAGCCAAAGGGATACCCATAAGGTGGGTCCCAGGGATGGCCTCGGTCACCGGACGCCTCCTTAAGCGGGCTCTGGGACCTAGAGCGCTGAAAATCTACTGAAGAGCGCCGTGCGGCTGCTCGGCGGGCGAGCGCGCGTCCGTGCGCAACGGCGGGAAAAGCGGAGCGCTCGGTTGCCGGGGAGAAGAGGGAGGCCGCGTGGTGCTGGCCTCCTCGTGGAGCAAGGCTTCGGTCTCCGGAGAAGGGGAAGGTGGGGGGCGCCTGAGCAAGGGGCCGAGACGGAGGTGAGGGCAGATCAGGCTCAGAGACCGAGGACAGGAGGTGAATTGGGAGGAGTTGGGGGGATTTTCCACTCCTAAAGCCTCATCTTCATCGCCCTCAAAGAGTTGCAGCGTCTCTGCTGCTAACAGGGGCATGCAAGGACTGGGAGGCGCAGGGCCGGCCAGGAGCCTTGGTTGTTTTTGTGCCACAGCCTCTTTTGATTTTTCTTTGGATCTGAGGGTAGGTTTAGAGGCTTTTTGTTTCTTTTTTCGGAGTGGCTCAATGGCAGGGCCAGAGGCCAACTCACGAATGGCACTATCAGTCGCAGCACTGAGAGGAGTGGGACTTTGAGGGATAGCAGGCAGGGATGGCTGGCTCATGGAATGAGAGAGCCCAGTCCCTGGGGAAGTAATGGCTTGCTCAAAAAGAGCAGCTTTGAGCCTAGAGTCTCTGCTCTTCAGGGCTCTAGTAGAGAAAGACCTGCAGATTTTGCAGGTCTGGGGAATATGAGATTCCCCCAAACAGAGGAGACATTTAGGATGTTTATCCTCTTGAGGCAAAGTTGCTCCACAGTCGGAGCACTTTTTAAAAGAAAGTGAAGACATCTTATCTGATAGTCGAGGCAATCCATGGACTTAGCAGGAGCTAGCAGTCGGAGATCCTTTCACTGGCTAGGCGGAAAAGGAACGGCAGAGGCAGAGTACTCCGGGGATGAGGGGGGGGGGGAGTGGGAGGGGCTTATGTAAATCTTTAACTTTAGCTAGTATGTCCGAGATTCTGGCGCATGCGCGGGAGTAAACCCATTTGTGTGCATTTCACAGACCACATGAAGAAGAATATAAATTTATCTATGTATGTATTTAAAGATATGAGTTAAAACTATTAAAATTAATTTTAAAATGTCTTTAGTATTGCTTGGGAAATAACTGCTGAATACGCTGGCTGGTTGCTTATGGAAGTTGCGGTCCAAAAGAAAATTATTGCAGAGGACATTGGTTATTGGTTTGATGTTTTAATGTTGTTTTACTTTGTTTTATGTTGTATATATATTTTAATGTACTTTATTTTAATCATGTTGATTGGGTTTCTCCCCATGTAAGTCATCCCAAGTCTCTTTGGGGAGATGGAGGTGGTGAACAAAAATAAAGTAGTAGTAGTAGTTGTTGTTATTATCATTATTATAAAATTTCCTAGGCTTGAGAATTCTGGGAGTTATCCTGAAAAGTAACATTTGCAAATTGGGCCAAATACACCATTCTACCAAAAAACAACCCTCTAAGCATTATTTTAAGACATGGTACGGATTACTGTATATGACTGACAGCCTGCCAAATCCTCCCTCTCCTACTTCACAAGGTTGAAAAGGAACTGGAAAAGAAACAGAACATGTAATAATTAAGAAATCAGGCACACCTATCTATTGTAGTTGACCACCAGTTCCAGGAATCTAATCTAATCAATCAATCAATCAATCAATCAAAGGTACTCGTACACAACAAGAAGCTGAATGAAGCTGTAGCTGCAGAAAAATATGTAGATTAGACATCTTTCTCCCAAAGGTGAAAAAACAAAGGTATCAATAAGTTTCTGGCAAACACTTTTAGCAAACCAGAGTGTTAGATATACTGCACTTATCATATACAGGCAATCCCCAAGTTACAAACATCCAACTTACAAACAAATCATAGTGAAGAGAGACAACAGGAAGTGAGAGAAATCCATCCCTAGGAAGGGAAATTCACTCCTGAAAGAGTTATCAGGGGGAAAAGGTGTCTCCACTGCAACTTTATCATCATCCTTGTTTCCACAACAAGCCATTTCCCCCCTCCCCCAAATCCAATTATTACGGAGACAGAAAGTGAGGTGAAATCTTCTGAACAGTGGCACCAACAGCAAAATGAAAACACCACAGGGATGTTAGCCCTTCTTTATGCTATCCAAAGCTTGTGTGTGTGTGTGTGTGTGTGTGTGTGGCTGGAGTTACACTTAAAAATGTACCTATTCCAACTTATATACAAATTCAACTTAAGAACAAATCTACAGAACCAATCATGTTTGTAACTTGGGGACCACCTGTACATGGAGATAATGCTCTCAGTGCTTTCCATTTCAAATAATACATGCTTCGAAGATTTATCTAGAGTAGAGCTTTCCAGTCATTTCATGTTGGTGACACACTTTGTAGAGATGCATCATTTTGCAATACAGTAATTCAGTTTTACTAGCAAACTAGATGTTAATCCAACTCCTTAAAAGAGATATAAACACATATACAAATTATAATAACAAAATGTATGGGGACACAAAATATCTCATGAAAACCTTTCATTTATATTTTTAAATAAATGATTTTTAAAATAACATACATTTCTAAAATTTGTGTCATTTCTCATTACATTCATGCAACATACCTACACACTGCAGCTGACATACTAACATGTTGTGATACACAGTTTGGAAAGTTCTGCTCTAGAAGAAGACAGTACAACCCTCCGCCAGGCATGTAGCCACCCTCTGCCAGGCTTCAGCCCCCCCGAAATTCTCAGGGTGGTCCGCGAAAAGGCCTTCCCGGTACATTATTTAAACTGGTATGTTTATTCATATCAGGATCTGATCCCCATGCTCATTATATCCCAGATTCATGGGGTTATTGAGATAACAATACAAAAGGTTTGCTAGGGTAGACCCTCTTCCACCCAGTCTCCGCCCCCTGAACCAAACTCAGCCCCCCCCCCCCCAGAATCAAAATCCTGGCTACGGCCCTGCCCTCCGCCATATCAGGAATCTTTGTCCACATGGGCTAACAATGCAATAGAAGAAAGTAAAGACGTTCTGTATGTATATTTCAAATTTCAATATTGATGTCAAGAATACATAATATGCTGTTACATAGGCTACATATTACATTAGAACAGTACAGACAAATATCATCTAAGTTCAAAAAACAATAAACATTAAATAACCCAAAAAATAAAATAAGGTGTAAAAGCTAAACTAATCTGGGAATCTGCTATTGCAATACCTCAAATCGAAGTCACTTCTGACCATCATCTTGAATGAAAGTAGATAAGGAAAAGGCCATTGTGTGTTTGAGAAATAGATTAATTGGACAAAAATTAGTGGGCATGGGTCAAAGCTAAGCCTAAAGGTCAAAACACCATCTGAAAATAAAAAGCACCAACACTACAAAACTGAGGCACACCCTAGGGACCTCTTCACATGGGGCCTTTTTGCCCCATTTTGCCGCTTTTATGCGCAGCAAGAACGGCGCCTGCCATGCGCCTTCACATGATGCACAGCAAGCCCCACCCATATTCCTCCCATAGTGGAAACTTGGGATGCTGAATGACAAACTGTATATGGTATGTTCAGATGCTGAATGACAAACTGTATATGGTATGTTCAGGAAATTTTTCATGTTTCAATGTGTACACTCATAGCTTTATGTATCATGACTCATGTGTAACAGGATTTGGATTTTTTAAAAGCAATCTTACAAATGGATTGTAACACAATCTTACCGAAGAGACTGCTTTTGACCTTTCTCATAATATAGCTTAGAAGCCTTTCATCTATTATTTTCATCTATGTGCAGGTCACTGTATGAAGAAAAATCTCTGCAAAGAGCTCACAGGTCAACAATAGTACATCATATTTTCATCTTTTTGTTTGTTAGTTGACTATATTTTGCTAGGTTACAGTGACCTTTTTCTTTTGACTAGATTGCGTATATACTGAGTAACAAAAACCATCTCTGATGCACTTCTACCCCAGCTCCTTAATTTCTACAATCCTTCCATATAGACTAATAGGACTGTTTACCAAAGGAAGCAAAACCTAAAGAACACCCAATAGAATCCACAGAATAAACAATATGTTTCAAATACCCAAAATAAATTTGCTTTATTGTAGAAATCCTATCATGTTTCAACCTGTGTGCACAGCGGACCTTCCATATTAATGGAGTCAACATTGATTGTGTTCAATGGGACGTAAGCATCCACAGAGTTGGGTAACCATGGAGGGTTTTGGAAAAAAACCCATAGCAGATACCAAGGATCCACAGTGCTTTTAAGAAGTTTTTCAAAGGGTTGTATAAAATGTACCAATGTAATAATTATTTTATGTGATGTGATATTATGTATCTTATGAGCTTTTGAGATGTGTCTCTTACTGCATCTATTTAACAAAGAACCATTTCAATTGTACTAAGCAGTTAACTGATATATCTATTTTAGTTATCTCTTCACAAGAATGAGTGATTTTCTTTTGAACAGGGTCTCCCATTGTTGTTGTTAAATGCTGCCAAGTCAACTTAAACTTATAACAACATATGAACAGGAGACCTTCAAGTCATCCTGATATCAGCAGCACTGCTGAAGTTTTGTAAACCCAGGATCGTGACTTCCTTGACTGAGTTTATCCACATGTAATGTACCGTAGTCTTCTTTTATTACCAGTTTCTACTTACTAGGCATAATGGTTTTTCCTAATGGGACATGTCTTCTCATGTACAGTACAACCCCAGCATCCATGGGCTCATATCCCAGATTTCATTTATCCACATCTGACAAAATATGTTCTCTCGCAGCATTTTTAGGTCCTCCAATTCAACTCTTCTGGACCAGAAACCATTCATTTCAATAGGAATCACTATTATGCACAGTTTTACATATCAATGAGATCCCTGTGAAAGTATTCCCCATGGAATAATAGTAATAATACTAATAATAATACTAATAATAATAACATGGATGAGGCGCAGAAGTGGAATTTTGAAAAGGAGACTGAGGATGTGATTCTTGCAGCCCAAGAACAAGCAATTAGAACAAATGCCATCAAAGCCAGAATCGAAAAATCGACAACAGATTCCAAGTGTAGAATCTGCAAGGAAGCAGACAAAAAGATGGATCACATACTCAGCAGCTGCAAGAAGATCGCGCAAACGGACTACAAGCTCAGATGATCCATTGGAACTTGTGCCACAAATAACATCTGTCTGTGACAAAGAACTGGTGGAATCACAAGCTTGAAAAAGTGACAGAAAATGAACATGTAAAACTACTCTGGGACTTCCGAATTCAACTGACAAAGTTTTGGAGCACAATACTCCTGACCTCACGATCATGGAAAAAACAAAATATGGTTCATCCATGTTACAATCCCAGTGACAACAGAATTGACAAGAAGCAACTGGAAAAGCAATATGAGGATTTAAATATTGAATTGTAAAGACTTTGGCACAGGCCAGTTTAGGTGCTCCCAGTGGTGATCAGCACATTGGGTGCAGTGTCAAAAGACCTTGGCCAGCACTTAAAAATAATCAATGCTGACAAAATCACCACCAGTCAGCTGCAAAAGGTCACCGTACAAGGATCTGCATAATTATTTGCCGATACATCACATACTCCTAGACACTTAGGAAATGTCTGACGTGGGATCCAATACAAAAGCCAGCATTGTTTACTGTGTACTAATCTTGTTGTGTAGCAAAAATTGTACTTGAGTTGGGATACAACACAGTTAAAACATCCACATAAAATGCAATACCATAAAATACATATATTAAAATGAATAGTAAAACGTTTTAAACACAATTCTAATATATGTAAATTTAAATTTGTAATTTAAAATTGACTGGGTATGCCTGCCAGAAGACAAAGGTCTTTCATTGTATCTTAAATTTTGACAGCTCATTTAGCTGTCGAATCTCTTGCTGCAGGTCATTCCATAGCCATAGGGCGGCTGATGACAAAGATCCTCTGGGTGTCAGATGCCAGTTGGGTTCTGGCTGGATGAAGTAAACATCCCCCAGAGGACCTGAGTGATGAAGACGAATCCTATGTAAGAAAGTGATCCTGTAGGTAACATGGATCCAGACCATGTAAGAGCCAGGTGAAAACCAACACTTTGTACTTTGGCCAGAAACTATTTGATAATCAGTGAAGTGACTTTAATGTGGGTGTAATATGCTTACTGCTGGATGTCCCCACGATCAATCTGGCTGCCATGTTTTGAACTAACTAGATATTCCAAACTTGGTACAGAGGTAGCCTAATGTACAACACATTGCAGAAGCTCAATCTTTAGGTGACCAGCCCATGCACCATCATATTTAGGTATTCTGATTCTAGGAAGGGGTACCCTGGCATATCAACCAATGCTGGAAGTAAGCACTCCTGACTGTTGTATCTACCTGGGCTGACATTTGGAGACACAGATCTAGGAGCACTCCCAAGCGCCAAACATAGTATTTCAGGGGGAATGTAACCCCCTGCAGAACTGGTTAACACACCTCCAACTCCCTTGATTAACATCCTTGATGGCAAGCACCTTTGTCTCATCTGGATTCACTTTCAATTTATTTTTCATTAGTCTGCCATCCCATCCCATGAAGGCATTGATTCAGAAGAGACATGCTATCCTTAGCACAGGCTATTTTTGAAGGCATGCCACTGAGATATCCAAAAGCATCAACTGGGAGGGACACATTCCCCATGAGTTTTAGCATGATGACCATAGCAGATTCAACTCCATATCCTGTTCTGAAGCTGGTTTGAAATGTTTCAAGGAAGTGTGTGTCATCCAAGACTGCCTGGAGTTGGAGGGCTTCCTATCTCAACCACTTCTTCCAAGGAGGAAGATTGAACACTCATGTTTAATTATTAAGGTCCAGGGGATCTAGGGAGGGTTTCTTCTAGCTAGAGATGATACAGGGATACTACTGCATGTTGATGTCATCTGCCCACAGTTTGAATCCAGACAAGACAGACATACTCTTGGTCAGTCACAAGGCCGAACAGGGTATACGGTTACAACCTGTGTTGGACAGGGTTACACTCCCCCTGAGGACTCAGGTTCATAGCTTGGGAGTTCTGGACAAATTGCTGAGTCTGGAACCCCAGGTCTCAGCGGTGGCCAGGAGAGCATTTGCACAATTAAAACTTGTGCATCATCTGTGCCCGTATCTTGGGAAGTCAGACTTGGCCATGGTAGTCCATGCTCTGGTTACATCCCGTGGGTTGCCTTTGAAGACTGTTTGGAAGCTTCACATAGTCCAATGGACAGCAGCCACGTTGATCACCAGAGGGATGTACAGGGAGCATACAACCCCCCTGTTGCATCAGCTCCACTGGATGCCAGTTTGCTAATGTGTAATGCGCAGTTTGCAATTCAAAGTGCTGGCTTTAGCCTATAAAGCCCTAAATGGTTCTGGCCCAGCTTACCTGTCCGAACATATCTCTTCCTATAAATCATCTAGGTGACTAAGATTGTTGGGAAAGGCCCTGCTCTTGGTCCCGCCACCTGTACAGGCACGTCTGGTGGGAATGAGGGACAGGGCCTTCTCAGTGGTGGCCCAGTGATATTAGAGGAGCTCCCTCCCTCCTGGCCTTCAGAAGGAAAGTGAAAACCTGGCTCTGGGGTCTAGCCATTGGAGATTAACTACAGTGCAATAATAGCCTCGAAATATGTGCAATGATTTTTGGAACGGCCCCGGATTAAGATTGTGGATGGTGTGATTTTAATAGTGATTATAACATTTATATGTTTTAATGTGCATTTTAACTCTGATTTTTAAATTTTAAATTTTAACTTAAATGTATTTGTTTGTTCTCTAAAGGCATAAAATAGTTGCCATTTGTAAAACCGCCTTGAGTCCCTTTTGGGGTAGAGAAAGGTAAATAAATAAATAAATGTCCCATGCACAATGGTCTTAGATTAGTCGTCTTGGATTCTAGGAAGCCCTCCTGTATCCACCAGAATTCTGGTGCGAAGACCATCCTCTAATACATTCATTCATGTTCCAAAAGGACAGGCAATGGTAACACTCAGGGAGAAAGGGGTTTAATTATTTTGAAACTGGCAATTAAATGAGCACTGCAAAGCACAGCAAAAAGAAGGAGAAGAAGAAGAAGAAGAAGAAGAAGAAGAAAAGGTAACAGCTCTGAACTGTTCAGTTCAGTCAGCCAAATGATTTGAGGTGCCAAGAAACAAACACCCATCCTTCAGCAAAAGGTAACAGGCATCCTACAAAATTCTGTGACTGCTTTAAAAAGACCCAGCTCTCTGAGCATATAATCATCTTTCTACTTGTTGTACAAAGCATCATGTAGTATAGTTCGGAAGCTTAAAAAGCAAACCAATAGTTTATGTTTAAATAATAGTTTATGTTTAAATAACAATGTTTCTGCATGTTGTGGGAATGACAATTGGAATTCAGCCTGCACTATCGGCTTCTAATGAATCTATCACCCAATTGGCAGTTATTACCATCTTAACAGTTAATACACTGGGTTACATCCAACACTGTTTGAGTCTACAGCAAAAAGGAAACCACTAGTGGAACAGATTAACTCTTCCTTTGTTCCCTCTCCAGATATGCTCCAGTTGAACAGATTTTGGCAGTGTATTTCTGCTGTAGGGTGGGGTGGGGATATAAACAAGGGGAACTCCATTTGGGTGATACTAGTTTTGTATATGCATAGTTTGCTTTGGCAAATAGTTATTCATACCAAACAAAGACCACAATAAACCTCCTGGTTCATCATAAATCTTTATGTGAAAATTGCTTGCAACTGTACTTCTGTGGTTTAGGTTCAGACTATTTGAAAGACTTTAATCTCTTTATAAGCCTGACTAAGTTTTAAGATTATCAGGGGAAGGCTTTTTCTCCTACCACCATCCTTGAGTCCCCCCAGGGGGTGAGAAAGGCAGTATATACTGTAAATAAATACTGTTAATAATAGTAATAATAATAATAATAATAAACAAACGTGTCTGAGACCATGGAATCCCTTTCCATGAGAGGCTGGGCTGCCCCCATTCCTCCTGCTCTCTATTTAGAGCGGTGGTTCTCAACCATCCTAATGTCATGGCCCCTTAATACAGTTCCTCATGTTGTGGTGACCCCCAACCATAAAATAATTTTTGTTGCTGCTTCATAACTGTAATTTTGCTGCTGTTATGAATCATAATGTAAATATCTGATATGCAGGATGTATTTTCATTCACTGGACCAAATTTTGCTCAAATACCCGATATGCCTAATTTGAATACTGGTGGTTTGGGGGGGATTGATCTTGTCATTTGGGAGTTATACTTGCTGGAATTTATAGTTCACCTACACTCAAAGAGTATTCTGAACTCCATCAAGGATGGAATTGAACCAAACTTGGCACATGGAACTCCCATGACCAACAGAAAATACTGGAAGGGTTTGGTGGACATTGACCTTGAGTTTTGGAGTTGTAGTTTACCTACATCCAGAGCACACTGTGAACTCAAACAATGATGGATCTGGACCAAACTTACATGAATACTCAATATGCCCAAATGTGAACACTGATAGAGTCTGGAGAGCACTGTGAACCCAAACGACTATGGATCTGGACAAAATTTGGCACAAATACCTGGTACGCCCAAATTTGAATACTGGGGGTGGGGGGGAATTGATTTTGTCATTTTGGAGTTGTAGTTGCTGTCAAAGGAGTTCCAAAACCACCTGAAATACCGTTTTAATATATTTTATTGTAATGCATGCTGTAAGACAGTGGTTCTCAACCTGTGGGACCCCTGGTGTTTTGGCCTACAAATCCCAGAAATCCCAGCCAGTTTACCAGCTGTTAGGATTTCTGGGAGTTGAAGGCCAAAACATCTGGGGACCCACAGGTTGAGAACCACTGCGTACGCCATCTTGGGTTTCACATTGGGAGAAAAGTGAGATGTAAATTGAAGATGGATCTCTAAATGGATCATTTAAATCAATATGAGGCATGGTTGTTTAGGGACTCGGAAAGAAGACAGGGGTAGGTAGTAAGGGAAAAAAAACAGACCATGACAGACATCCGCTCAGAAGTAGGAACAGCTACTAGACACGTTTCCTTTCCAGTCCTTCACTCCACCTAAGAAGCATTATTTCACAAACTCTAGCAACCTGGCCATTGATACCGAGAAAATAGAAATGTATTGCCGATGACAATCCACTCTGATTTTGTTCTTCCACATTTCCTTCCCCATAGCCTAGAACAGAGGAATGGATCAAGGCACAAAGGCGCCTAATTCTATCCATTATTTACCCGGACAAAGAAACAGCTGCCTCCCCTTGATAATCAAGATGAGCCCCCACCACCAACAAACACTTGATTAGTTAAACACACAGTCGCTGGCATCCCCAAGGCTAATACCCCACTTTCGAGATGGCAGCTGCCTATGAGTAACTGAATATATTTTGTATCAAATTCTCTGCATAATCTTCATTTGGGAAGACACCCCTCATTCCCTAAGACATGAGTTCCCCACAATTAAATGTGAAGCTACTATATCAAATACCATGTGGTAGCCTCGTGAAATCATAACAATTTGCTTATCACCCATTTTCCTTAAAACCAAGTAAGGAAAGCTGTAGCTACCGCAAAGAATTTTTCCTGCAACGTGTATCATCACCACAAAAAAAATCCCTGGATTTGCTTTAGCTTTCTTCAACGAAATCTTGGAGTCCCATTGGGGAGATGGATGAGGGTTAGAAATAAAGTATTATTATTATTATTGCTAATGATGGCTACTACCAAATGGCAGCATGTATTGAATTTCCCACTAATCCACTGTTTCAAAACAAGGGATTAAAACGTTTGTGCATCCTAATGTAACGTGATTATGTATGGACCCCACTTTGTATCGCTGATGTTAGAGACAACACAGAAACACAAGAGTATTTGGAAGCGGGAGAAGAGACGGCTAGAGCGCAGGTGGAAGAAGCTCCGTGACGGGCCATCAACATCAGCTTATAAGCTTTTTATGGATGCTTATGAGCATGCTGTCAAGGAGGCGAAAAAAGTTTACTATGCCTCCTTGATAGCGTCTGCGGATTCACGCCCAGCTCAATTGTTCAGGATAATTCGGCAGCTGACGATGGTCCCTACCATCCCAAACAATGACAATTCGGCCCTTTCTGCTGAGGTTTTTCAGAATCATTTCGCAGACAAGATTGTGTTGCTCCGCCGGGACCTCCCTTCCACATTTGATACAGTCCAGGAGCTGGAGACTCCGTGGCCCTCCGCCGGGTCCACCTTCGACCGGTTTCGACCACTGGACGCAGAGGATGTTGACAAGATTGTCGCAGCCCTTAAGCCGACCACCTGCTCCCTCGACCCGTGCCCCTCCACGCTGACTCAAGCTTGCGTGGAGGGGTTACGAGGCCCTCTGTTGAAGATAGTCAACGGCTCCCTTGAGCAAGGGGCTTTTCCAGAGGAGCTAAAAGAGGCGGTGGTCAGTCAATTGCTGAAGAAGCCCGGATTAGATCCCGCGGCTCCCTCCAATTACCGCCCAGTGTTGAATCTTCCGTACCTAGGCAAGGTGATTGAGAGGGCAGCAATGGACCAGCTGCAGACCTTCTTGGATGACGCATCCTGGCTAGACCCCTTCCAGTCTGGCTTCCGTTCAGGCCATGGGGCGGAGACTGTCCTGGTCTCCATCACAGATTTACTCCGCTGCCATTTGGACCGAGGTGGATCGGCGCTGCTCGTGTTATTGGATCTCACGGCAGCGTTTGATACCGTCGATTACCAGCTTTGCTACACCGCCTGGCGGTGGCAGGGTGAGGGGACAGCCCTCACCTGGCTGTCCTCCTTCCTCCAACGCCGCCAGCAGCGAGTGAAGTGGGGGGGGGGGGGTCTCCGGAGGCTCCCCGCTGAGTTGCGGGGTCCCTCAGGGGGCCATCCTCTCCCCGCTGTTATTTAACATCTATATGCGACCACTTGCCCAACTGGTGCGGAGTTTTGGGCTGGATTGTCATCAGTACGCTGATGATACCCAGCTCATTCTGAGGTTGGACCCCGGGGTAGTCTCTGTACCCGATAATTTCCACCTTTGCCTTGAAGCCGTTACTGGATGGCTGCGAGCCAGTAAGTTGAAGGTGAACCCGGCGAAGATGGAGATCTTGTGGCTGGGCCGCCCGGGGGGGGGGTGTAGCGACCCAGCTGCCAACGTTCGATGGTGTGGCCCTCTGCCCTCAGCCATCGGTAAAAAGTCTAGGGGTCCGGTCTGACGCCCACCTGTCCATGGAGGAGCAGATTGGCTGCACCTGCAGGACAGGATTCTACCACCTACGGTTGGCTAAGCGCCTGGCTCCCTACCTCTCCCAATGCGACCTTGCTACGGTGATCCAAGCCACGGTCATCTCTAGGCTCGACTACTGTAATGCGCTCTACATTGGCCTTCCCTTGTCGATGATCCGGAAGCTTAAGCTAGTGCAGCATGCCGCAGCCCGCCTCCTCCTGGGCGCTGCAAGGTCTGACCGCGCGACTCCACTCCTGCGCGAGCTGCACTGGCTTCCGATTGAATTCCGGGTCCTCTTCAAGGTGTTAGTTCTCACCTTCAAGGCCATCTATGGTTTGGGGCCAGTGTACCTGAGGGAGCGACTTACCCCTTATGTGCCCGCGAGATCGCTGCGCTCTGAGGAGCTTAACCTCCTTGAGGTACCTTCCCTCGGAACCTGCAGACTGGCCTCTACACGGCGGAGGGCATTCTCTGTAGCTGCCCCAAGTCTTTGGAACGGCTTCCCGGAGGAGATCCGTGCCATCTGCGCGCTTCTGCCCTTCCGCAAGGCCTTGAAGACTTGGCTCTTTAGGATGGCGTTCGGCCCTTAACTCAACTACATTGTGCTCCACGCCGCCTATGACTCCCCTAGATTCTCACCTTGTCCCCCCAGCCGTCGCTGAGGGCTAGTGTTTTTAACTTGTTTTAACTTCTTTGATGTCTAATGTGTTTTAACCGTTTAATTTGTTTTACTACTCTCGATGTTTATGCTTCTTCTGTAAACCGCTCTGAGCTCCGGAGTGAGCGGTATACTAAATCGAAGTTAATAAATAAATAAATAAAAATAAATGTGAGAAAACTGTACATGATGTACATCCCATCAGAGGCAACAGAGCATTGCTTGGGCTGCTGTGAGTTTTTGGGGCAGTATGACCACAGATATATAAACCAAACTTGCCTAGTTTCCAAGACCTCACAACCTCTGAGGATGCCTGCCATAGATATGGGTGAAACATCACGAGACAATGCTTCTGGAACATGGTCATACAGGCCCCAAAACTCACAGCAACCCAGTGATTCCAGCCATGAAAGCCTTCAACAACACATACAGCATTGCTTATTGGTATTTGAATTGTTTAATAAATGTCAAAGTTTCATTTAGAAAAGAACACTGCACCAATAATTTCTAGGTCTTATTTCATATTTAAGAAGCAAACAAGGTTGCAATACCCCAGAACACACTTTTTGGGCCCTAAAGCCCTGTACAATTTCCCTAAGATTCCCAATTGTTTCACATAATTCATGCTGTGTTCAGATGCCTTTGTGCAGTAAGCAATACAAGGTGTGATCAGGGATTACATGGAATTGGTGTTTGACATTTGGAACGGCCTTGGACCATGATTTCTGGATTATATGATTTCAACGTTTATATTAGTATGTTTTTAACTCCCCTTTTTAATTGTCTACATGTTGCTACATTTTAATTATCTAATTGATAGTTATATGTTATGGTTGCTCTATGTTAGGTTTTATATGTACGTGAGGCATTACATTTTGCCATAAATATGTTGGAAACTGCTTTGACCCCCCCGCATGAGAAAACCAGTATATGAAATAAATAAATAAATATGTGAGCTGCTCCGAGTCCCCCTGAGGAGATGGTTGCGAGATACAAATAAAGATTTACTTATTTTTATTTACAGTAGAATCTCACTTATTCAACTTCCGCTCATCCAATGTTTTGTATTATCCAACGCAGTCTGTCTCCCGCCCGGATCCACAGCTGTTTCAATACATTGCAATGTTTTGGTGCTAAATTTTTTAAATATAATAATTACCACATAATGTTACTGTGCATTGAACTGCTTTTTCTGTCAATGTGATGTAAAACATGATGTTTTGGGGCTTAATTTGTAAAATCATAAAGTAATTTGATGTTTAAGACGCTTTTCCTTAATCTCTCATTATACAACATTTAGCTTATCCAATGTTCTGCCGGTCCATTTTTGTTGGATAAGCGAGACTCTACTGGATTATTTTTGACACCAAACCCTTCAATGCATCAAAACATTCTTACACAGTCTATGAGGTGGGGCAGAATTCTCTTCAACTTGAGAAAACACACCTAAATTGCAACTCCAAACACCCAGAGTACCATACTATCCCCAATATCACCGTTTTTTCCTCTGCAGTCCTTCACAAAAGGGTGACAAGAGACACATCATTTCTTGCAGA
Organism: Anolis apletophallus; assembly: GCA_030556195.1. NCBI lineage: Eukaryota > Metazoa > Chordata > Lepidosauria > Squamata > Anolidae > Anolis > Anolis apletophallus. The sequence goes on along the minus strand of JARBWK010000001.1, from coordinate 44,937,088 downwards.
GGAAAACAGGTTTTGATATGTGGGTGGTTATTATTATTATTTACTTTATTTCTAACCCGTCCTTCTCTCACAGGGGGATTCAGGGCATGGTAGACCCCATGGTTGGCCATGGGGTGGTCTGTGGAAGAATATTGATCCTATTTTGCCATAAATATGTTGGAAACTGCTTTGACCTCCCCCCCTGGCATGAGAAAACCAGTATATGAATGAATTAAATAAATAAATATGTGAGCTCTTGTGGAAGAATATTGATCCTATTCGTGATAGAGGAATGAAACTACTAAAATGCAAATAAGAGCCCACACAGCAATTTTATACTAAAAGAATAAAGATTTTTATTAAGCATTGTAAGTTGCATTCAATAGCCTTCAAATACACCACACCACAATCCATCTACAACCAATCAAACCCAACAGTAGTTCATTCTTGCACAATCCATGAGTTGGGGCAGAACTCCCTTCAACTTACATTAAGATACCTACTTAGCTCTTGCGGGCAGGGAATGGGGAATTACACCTCATTTCTGATCACTAATGTGTGATGAAGAGCATCAGGAGAATTATATGAAAACGAATATAAAGAAATGATTCTGATTTTGAAGTACATTAAGTTTGGAAACACTAACAAAAACATCAAAATGATACAGGTATATTTGCTTATACTAAATTCTTGATGGGAAAGTTCTCAAGAACAAGCCATTTGTTTCCTGCTACAGAAGGGGGGTATTTCTTGAAGATCAAAGCTTTTTTTCCACAGAATTTCATATTTGCTAATATGAAGGCATAAAACAGCAACAGAGAACAATAATGCATACAGCAATGAGTACACCAGGGTAACGTTGATATTTAAAACGGCTAGATAATTTTTTTTGTTTTAGAATAAATGCAACAGAGGTCAATAATCACAAAATTTTAAGGTTAGAGCAAGATCAGTCAATGACTAAACATAGTTAACATCTTTTATAGGACTATTACTGATTATTAGCTTTTTTTGTTTTGCAAATGGGCACAGTACTTGTAAGAATGGAAGAAAGAGGACAATAACATGCATAATATTAACTACACATTTTAAAAATTATGAACCATGCAGAAGTTTAGCTCAAATAGTAGTACTAATGGTCTACGTCTGATTCAAAACCACATAGTTCATTGATCACGGATGCATGGTATTAGTCACAAAAAGTATCAGAACACATTGTGTGTATTTTGAAAAGGTCGTTTGCATCTTCTATGATTTTCCAAGTTAAATCCATTTTAACTTGCTTGTAAAGCATGTATGATGTATATTTAAAATCAGCAGAACTCCAATATTACTCTATACTTTTTTATTTTGATAGTTTGCACATTTTAAACATAAAAAGAACCACATCAACAGTGATGAAATTTAAGAAAAAGAAAGAACTGTGGTTGTGCCGTTCCCCCCCCCCCATAATCATGAAATCAAAGCCTTAAAGAAAGCTTTGTGACACAGTAATGCAAAATCAAATATAATGGCATACATATGGTGCCAAGTACTAAAAATTATATTTTAAGCTATATATACTGAAAGACTGCCAAAATTTGTTTTTCTTTTAATATATTTCAAGAAACAAAAACTACCAAGCTTTTGTCATAACCAGTTTAAACTTTGTGTATACTTCATTTTAAGTGCGGGAGTCAAATGCTCTTCATTCTCTTTCATTTTTGTGTTGTATTGTAGCATTTTGACTACAACTGGTTAAAACTAAAAATGTGTTCTTTAAATCTCTGACATCCAAGAGGGATCCGAATTTCCAAAGTCCTCATTTTTCTCTTACGGAAAGGAAAAAATGTACGTAACTGTAGGCTCTCTTTCTTTCCAGATATTCCTAATCCTGACCCTTCCAACATCCTTCACCCTCTATAAAAAATAAGTTTACTCTTCTTTTTTTAAGACAGTGGCCTCAAGAGCATCATCTTTATGGCAAACACTGTCTGCATTTAGTGCATTTAAGTGAGGATTTGTATTGCACGTTTTAGAGTCATTACTCAAGGCACTTTCAGACTGGTTGGAAGCCCTGTCGTCTGCTGTATTCCCATTCAACTGGGAAGCTGGTTTCTCCTCGTTCACTACTCCGTTTTCAGCCAGGGATCCTTCTGAAGACACAATTGAGGATTTTGATTCCTCTGATTTTGACTTAAGTTCTTTGGCCACTTCTTCTGCTGAAGCAGCGTAAGGAGGTTTACCCTATTTTAAAAAACCAGAAAAAGGAGGCAGGATATGAGCACAATTGAATAAATTACTGGTTATACAAGGCAATATTAATTAATTTATTAACAAATATTCTGCCCTTCTCACCCCGAAGGGGACTTAGGGAGGCTCACAAAACATATATATGGTAAACATTCAATGCCGAATATACAATGACAAGACAGACAACAGATAGAGGTATATTTAAGCTTTTTCTCATCATTTGGCATCTTTTGAAGGCTGTGCTCGGTTCTGGCCGCAGGGGGGTGCTGCTACTCCATCTCCTTGACAAAGAGCTTTCTTTGTTCATAAACTTTCCTCCGAAACACCATGCCTAAAGTACCTCCCTACTTAATGTGGTTCCTATTAATCTACTCACATTACTTTTTCCAATCCGCTACGTGGGCGGGGGAGCTGGGCTGAAGGTCAGGAGCTCACCCTGACCCAGCTTCAAACTGTTAACTTATCAGTTGGCAAGATTTACTGCAGCTGCAGATTAACCTGCTGTGCTAAAGCCGACCCTGTTTAGCTTCAGAGCATTGTGAGTGCTTAGAAAGTATTTCCTGAAGACTTTCTCTCTTTTTCTTAACTAAGATTCCAATTTCAAGCCAGGACCAGGAAGGAAAACCTCAACTCTGCCAAGTAGAATATGGTGTTCTACTCTCATAGATTTGTCCAGTGAGTTGGAGAAGAAAGGTTAAATGATTAAGTGCTCTGACAAGTAGGATAACTCTTTAAAACCCCAAGTTTATTTAAAATAGCTTACATGCACATGCCAATTTTTCAACATCAAACGTTGAAAAAAAATTCTGCCTCCAATTCCCAAGATGTCTTCTGCAATTCTCTCTCCCGAACTCTTATAAAAATACACAGATAAAATGTATTTATGTTGTTGTGTTCATTATTCAGTCCATCTATTTATCTGACGCATGCGACACCTTTTGTCCTGATACATATGTGAACAAAACTATTTTAACATGCACTCCTGACAACTTCGTCTTCTAATGTTGGGAAAGTATATTAACTACTTAATATAATTTTCCAAACTGCTGACCAAATGGAATCAGAGTGCAACTAAAGCAGTGCAGAAATGATGAAGTAAGTTGACCATATTGGCAGTAAATCTTTTGGATACTGAGCTAAAAAACAAAAAAAGCAATATGTTGATTACATTCTGTGCTGTTTTTAGTTACTTCTCCAGTTCAGAATGGAATTCACATCTTAAAAGTTCAGTATTAAAAGGAAAACAGAATGCAGTCCACAAATTATTAAGAAACAAGGAAAAAATGTCAGGGAAAGCCAGTAGAACAAAGGCACAAGATACTTTTAGTTTTACAGTTCTTCCTCTATCATCCCTTCTGCTCCCCTGTTGTCATATTAGTACCTCAAGAGATGTCTGTTAAGACTTCCCTTCCCCAAGTGTAAATAGATACAAGACCCAATGTTTTTACACACACACACACACACACACACACACACACACGGCTGCTTCTACTCAGGTTATTATCCTGGTCTCACCTTACTTTTAGAAATTTCCAAAAGTATCAGTAAGCACATGGACAAAAGAGGATCTACTTGACATGGCTTCTCTTAATGACATATAACAGGCAATGGAAAAGGAGAACAGGAACAAACAGTTTTCAGAATAAAAGTAATGCAAAGGATTTGCACGGGGATATGTGGTTCTTAGTGATCTGGAGTTACTGGTAAGCAGTGAGATGCCCAAATTTGCAGATTTATTTACTACTAGCTTGGGGACCCGGCCCTGCCCGGGTTATTTGAGAAGTGCAGCAGGATGTAGAGTGGGTCATGGGGACTCTGTGTGCCAAGTTTAGTCTTGATCCATCATTATTGGGAGTTGCAGTGGTATCATGAAATTACTGACAGTAGTGCAAGTCCCATCATCTCTGTGTGTCCTGTCCCCCCCAAAGTGTAGTAGGATGTAGATTGGGTCATGGGGGCTCTGTGTGCTAAGTTTGGTCTGTATTGGTGAATGGATGAGGGATGCATTGTTTTTCGGAAGTGAGTGAAGGTACTTCAAGTCCCATCATCCGTGGTCCGTCTCACAGTAAACTGCACCAGGCTGTAGAGTGGGTCATGAGGGCTCTGTGTGCCAGATTTGGTGTTGATCAGTCATTGGATTAGGTTTGTAGCAGGATTGGGAAGTGAAGGAAGGTACTGCAAGTCCCATCATACATGATCTGTCCCCTCCAAACTTCAGTAGGATGTAGAGTGGGTCACTGGGGCTCTGTGTGCCAAGTGTGGACTTTCTCGGTGTTTGTTGGGGGCCACAGTGGTCTGTGGGAACAGAGGGGTGTAAAGTACTACAAATCCCATCATCCATTGTCAGTCCTCCCCAAACCTCACCAGGGAAGCCAGTCATGGCGGTTATGGCAAGTTTGGTCTCGATCAGTGATTGGATGAGGGTTGCAGCGGACTTGGGAAGTGAGTAGAGGCACTTCAAGTCCCATCATCCATGGTTCACCCTCCTCCGAACTGCACCAGCACGTAGAGTGGGTCATGGGGGCTGTGTGTGCTGAGTGTGGTCTGTATTGGTCCTTTTTGGTGGCCTCAGTGGTCTGTGGGAACCAAAGTCTTGGAAAGTACTACAAATCCCATAATACGTGGGTCCTGTCATAGGGGGGGTTATGTGTACCAAGTTTGGTGCAGGTCCATCACCCGCGCTGGTCGCTGTGGCCTGTGAAAGTGGTTGCCACATATCCGCCCTGGCCTGTGAAAGTGGCTGCCACATATCCGCCCTGGCCTGTGAAAGTATACCGGTGTAAAACAGAAAGGAGTAAAAAAAAGGGAAAAGGCCTGCATGGAATTAGCAGTAAGGTCCAATGAGGCTGGGTGATGGGCTTTGGGCCAGAATTATTTATATAAGCATTAAAAGGCATTAGAGAAAGGTATTTATTGTTTTCTCTTGTGTCTTTTGAGTGAAGTAGGGCCTTACCTTGTAGAGTGACAGTGCCTGTTCTAAAGATCCTGTCAGAAGCTGCCTTTCTCTGACACTGTGTTGAAGAGGGAAGATGGATGCCTCTTTTGGGCCTATCTGGGAGAAGGGGATTTGTAGGGGCTACAATGTTTTCTGGGAAGTGAATTGGGATGCAAATCCCATCATTCATCGGCCATCCTGCCCTAAACTCTATTTTGGGGCCTGTAATGTTATGGTCTGCTATTGGTAACTTTAAAAGGGTGCATGGCAGGCAGCCGTTTTCTAAAAGCTGAGGGGGAGGAGAATACAGGAATCCATTTTGTTTTCACAGAGCCAAGTGGGGAGGGAATGTTGATGGTGCATTTTTCCCCTCAGTGGGAAGAAATCCTGTTGTTTGAATGTAGAGGCCTGGTTTCTGGGATGCTGGCTTTTTTCCCCTCAGTGGGAAGAAATCCTGTTGTTTGAATGTAGAGGCCTGGATTCTGGGTTGCTGGCTAATCAGTGGTTATCAATGCCCTTTGTCTGGTGCCTTAGAATTTTGGAGTGGCGAGGCTGTCCAATCAAAGGACTTTATGCAAATAGCTGCCACATATCCGCCCTTCCGCCCTCCACATACACACATACACACATACAAACATTCCGTTTTATAAAGGTATACAGATACAGATATTTATATACTGCCTTTCTCACCCGGGGGGACAGGGAATGGACTCATGGCGGTTTACAACATACTAGTGGAAAAATTCAATGACAAAAATTTAACATACAAATGACAGCAAATCATTCAGGAATATGTTGGAATACTGGAAAATAAAACAACTTTTGTACAAGTCTCCTTCGTGACAACCTTTGGGATGCTGAGTACAGTTCTAGGTACCACTCCTCAAAAAGGATACTCTATCGAGGTAGAAGGGCCAGAAATGTGCAAAAGAGGCACCTAAAATGATTTAGAGGTTGGGGCAACTCCAATATAAGGAAAAGTATTGGTACTGGAGGTGTTTAACTGAGAAAACACATACACATAAGCAGGATGTGTCCAAATTATTCAAAGGGCATTTAAAATGGATAGTAATAGAACGGAGGCTCACTCACTAAATAGGAAAGATATTCAGACAGACAAAGCTGCAGTGACGATTATCAACTAAGGCAGCTTTAAAACATTTGGAAACATTCATGGTGAACAAAGCAACCAGCATCTAGTAATACTTGAACTCATCTTCAACCATTTATTTATTTACTATATTTATATACCATCTTTCTCATTCCTGGGGTGACTCAAGGCAGTTCACAACATACTAATGTCAAAAATTCAATGCCAACATACATGTAAAAAGAAAAATCATAGTAACTAAACACAACCACTACTGAATCTAGGTGTTATAGATGAGGCTATTTCTAGTACCTGAATTGTTCCCTGGTTCTTGTAAGCTCTTCCATAGTATCTTCCTCCTCTGCCAAAAGTTCTTATCACTGGAGTGGAAATAACTCCTCTAGGGCGCCTAGATAGAACAAGATGTGAATTAAACATTTTATTTGTTACAATTATTTATATCCCACTAGACAGGATATCAAGGTTAATTCAATTCAAAACGCTTACATTTAAAACTAAGAGGAACAATTTCAACTGTATAAAATATATTCAACAGTTTAATATTGAACCATTTATACAGTTAGAGACATAATCATTATATCACACTGATATATCTAGAAGAAAAATACTCTATATGGATATGGGATACTGAATAATCCATTCTGTGTTTCTAACGAAACAAAATCATTTTACAATTGAATCAATAGAAAGTTGTTAAAATATTTGGTTTTCATAATAAAATCTATTTGCACTAACCTTCTGCTTACATGTGTGCCTTCTAATCAAATACTAACAGTTTCATATACACAGGTTGTAAACTCGTTTTCATAACAGCCGTGAAACTGTCCTCAAAAGCTGTACATTTTCTAAGAATAGAACAAACTGGTTTTCTCCAGAATGGGATTTGACATGATCATTTTTAACAGCGAATTTACTACTTAGCTGTCAACCTTACAAATCTTACTAATTAAACTACAATGATCTAGACTTACAAGTTTCACAGTAGTACTATTTCCCTTTACTTTACTAACTCCCTGAACAGAAAAGTCTGGCTTTGACACAGTGCTAAATCTTGGCTTGGCACTAGAGGAGTTGAATTCCATAAAGAATTGTGAAACTTTCACTTCACTTTCAGATTAACTGCAGTTTGCTGTGTTGTCTACATTTGGCTGTCAAGAACCACAAACTACTGCCTTGTATGGCAAGCCATGTAAATGTAGCTCCTCAGGGAAGTGCCTTCTCCATGTGACTCAGTTCCACCCAGTGCCCACAGCTCCTTCTGAGAAAAGGAGGGAGTATAATTTTTTTCCCTTCTATTTGATCCTTCCCTTCAAAGCAACAATGCCTGCTCTAGCATGTCTTCTCAAGCCCAGTCCTGCTTTCTAAGTTTGCACTGAGATTCTAATTGCTCTGGATTTCTCTGTACTCAGCAGATGACTCTATCAGGACAACTGCCCTCAGATCAGCCCTGACAAAATTGTGGTTGATCTTAATTATATTTGGGGCAGCAGGGAAGCTTTCAACTTTCTTATGGCACTATTTTCCATCTGCCACTGTTAAAACTAATAGCAGTTCAGGATTCAGGCTGCAACATAAATTGCAGTAAACCCACAACTTAAAAGCGGAGGCTTGTGGCAGCACTTGAGGAGAGTGGAGGCCAAGGCTGATGCTCCATAACACGCTCCAAACCAGGGCAACATAGCTGTCTTAGCAAAATGAGGGAGAAATGCATAACAAGTATCATTTAGAGAAATAGTAATAACTGTTAAGACTAAATGAATTGTGAAAGTTGATTTTTAGCTTGACAATGAGACTAAAAAAATGACTGTGTGAAACTGCATCTGTTTTAAGCCAAAAATTCAGAAATGAAACATTTCTAAACATTAATATTTAGGACAGGTTAAATGTCCTAAAAATAAGATAAAATGTGTCTATTTTAGCACAAGCAACATTGTCGCCGTTGCTGTTGTGTGTATTAAAGTTGTTTCCAACTTATGGCATCCCCAAGATAAACCTATCACAAGAATTTCTAGGACTGAGAGACTATGACTTGCCCAAGATCAGCCAGTGGGTTTCCATGACTGTGTGTGGATCGAAGCCTGTTTTCCAGAGTTATAGTTTAATGCTGAAAGAGACTTCTTATAGCAACACCAGGTGCAGTCCAAGTGGCCAGCTACTGGTTAAAGGACATTTAGTATAATATCAAGTTTTTAAACTTTGCATGTGTTTTAAATACATTACAACTGTACCCTTGGTTTGCTTCTGACACAATAAATAAATATGCTGAAAACTACTATACCATGCTGCCTCTTCGAAAGTAATTATGAAATTTCCCCTTGAAAAAAAACTCCAAACAAAAAGCCATTCCAATAAGTTCACCCTCAAATTGTAAACTACAATAGGTAAAACAGGATCCCTTGTTAATATAAAAATGACAACCGGGGAGGTTAGGTTGCTTACCTGTAACCGTGTTTCTTCGAGTGTAAGGTCTGTGAAATTCACACAAATGGGTTTACTCCCACGCATGCGTAGAATCTCGGACATACTAGCTAAAATCAAAGATTTACATATGCCCCTCCCACCCCCCCCCCCTCACCCCCTGATCTAGCTACCTAGGCAGTTCCTTGCCGCCAGACAGCAGCAGAAAGCTAGGCATGACATCAGAGGGGAGGACGGGTGGGTTCTGTGTGAATTTCACCTTACACTCGAAGAAACACGGTTACAGGTAAGCAACCTAACCTTCTTCTTCGTGTGGTCTGTGAAATGCACACAAATGGGTGACTTAACAAGCTTAGAACATAAGAACATAAGAAGAGCCATGCTGAATCGGGCCTCAGCCCATCTAGTCCAGCATTCTGTGTCACACAGTGGCCCACGAGGTGTACACAGGGATCTCTAGCAGAAAGGAGGGCAAAACCCTCACCTGCTCCCGACCCCCCACAACCAGTACCCGGGGAAATCCTGCCTGCCTCCATCAACACAGAGGTGGCACTTGGATGTCCATTTCAGTAGCTACTGATTCCCTTGGTATCCATGAAAAGGATACCAAGGGAATCAGCTTATGTACCTTGGAGGTGGGTCATGCCACACATGAAAACAGGATGGCTCTGCCAAAGGATGCATCCTTCTTCGCGAGAACGTCGAGCTTGTAATGGGCTGCAAACGTCGAGGGGTTCACCCAGGTAGCAGCCTTGCAAATTTGATCAACAGAAACACCCCGCAAAAAAGCTTGGGATGTTGAAACAGCCCTTGTGGAATGGGCTTTAACACCAACAGGCAATTCCTTATGGGCTAACTGATATGCCAATCGGATTGCCAGGACTATCCAAGAAGCCAAACGTTGAGAGGTGAGGGGGAGTCCCAGGGAATCTTCCCTATACTTAAGAAACAACTTAGGGGACTTCCTATAGGAGGCTGTCCTATGCAAGTAGAAGGACAAAGCCCTTTTAACATCAAGGGAGTGAAGGGCAATCTCCAGGGGAGATGAGGGATTGGGGAAAAAGGCTGGGAGGACAATGTCCTGGGTCATATGGAAGTGAGAAACAACTTTAGGAAGAAAAGTGACATCCGTCCGGAGGACCACTTTGTCTTCATGAAATCGAATGAATGGAGGGTCGGACCGGAGTGCTGTGATTTCACTGGCCCTCCTGGCCGAGGTAATGGCCACGAGGAAGGCCGTTTTCCAGGACAGATGGGAAATATGGCATGTTGCCATAGGTTCGAAGGGAGGCTTAGAGAGTTGGGAAAGGACCAGTTCCAAACTCCAAGATGGAGGGGGAGGAGAAATGGGGGGGAAAGACTTTTTGTATCCCTGTAGAAACATGCCCACTAGGGGATCTTGAAAGAGGGACGGGGCGCCGAATTTCTTCCTGTACCAGGAAAGGGATGCTAGATAGCATTTGATGGAAGAAAGGGAGAATCCTTTAGTAGAAAGGTGAATGAGGAAATCTAATACAACTGATGTGGGAGCCGACTGCGGCAAATGGCCCAGTGGCTGAACAAATGCACGAAACTTGTCCCATTTATAAGTGTATGCCTTCCTGGTGGAGACCTTTTGCGCTGCCTGGATTATCAGGCGGACAGGGTCGGAGAGGTGGGACAGGGCCTGATCCTCCACGCTGTAAGGTGGAGGGATGGAAGGTCCGGGTGCAGGATGAGACCCTGCTGGAGGGAGATAAGGTCGGGATTTAACGGAAGACGAAGGAAGTCTCCCTGCGAAGCTTGGAGAAGGGGTGTGAACCACGGCTGACAGGGCCACCATGGGGCTAGCAGGATGCAATCCGAGTTGTCGGACAACAACTTTGCGACCACCCTGGGTAGGAATGGAAGAGGGGGAAATGCGTAGAGGAGACCCGGGGACCAGTGGTAGAGGAATGCGTCCCCTAGACAATCTGGGGATGCGTGAGGGTGGAGTCTCGCACAATACCTGAGGCAATGAGTGTTGAGGTGTGAGGCAAATAGATCTATTTGCGGAGTGCCCCAGCGCCTGATCAGGGAGAGGAAGTGGCGGGGGCTGAGCTGCCACTCGTGAGTGGTGGACGAAGTCCTGCTCAGTGAGTCGGCTAGAGTGTTCTGAAGGCCTGGAAGGTGAATTGCAAGGAGGAATGTGTTGTGATGAATGCACCATTCCCATATCCGGAGGGATATGGAGAGTGGGGGAGCGGGTGCCCCCCTGTTTGTTGAGGTAATATTTTACTGAGGTATTGTCCGTGAGGACTTGGACCACCTGGTCGGAGACTACGGTCACAAAGGACCGAAGGGCCTTCTCTACTGCCGTGAGTTCCAGGGCATTGATGTGGAGTCTCTTTTCGGAAGGGGATCAGTGACCGCTGATGGTCAGGTCTTGGAGGTGAGCGCCCCACCCTGTGGAGGACGCGTCTGTCGTTAGAGACAGAGACGGCTGAGGAGGAGAGAAGGGGAGGCCCGAGCACACATTGGACCTGTCTGTCCACCATGAGAGGGACTGCAGGACGTGGGTGGGGGGGTGGAGGGTCATGGTCTGGCTGTCCAGCCCTGGCTGGAACACGGAGAGGAACCATGCTTGGAGGGGGCGGAGGCGGAGGCGGGCGAACGCGGTGACGTTCGTAGTGGAAGCCATATGACCAAGGATAGACTGAATGGTCCAGGCAGAACACCGGTGGGTGGTTTGAATGACCTGGATAGAGTGGCATAAATTGAGGAAGCGATCCTCTGGGAGGTAGGCCCTCTGGGATACGGAGTCTATTACTGCACCTATGAACCGCACCGTCCGGGCAGGTGAGAGGTGAGATTTCTCTTGGTTGACAACAAGTCCCAGGCTCTGCAAAAGAGATAAGGTATAACTGACATCAGATGACAATTGGTCACATGACCCAGAGCAGAAAAGCCAGCCGTCAAGGTAAGGGAACACGGTGACGCCCTGTTGGCGAAGGTGGGAGGCGACGACCGCCATACATTTAGTAAAAGTTCTCGGGGCCGTGGAGAGGCCGAAGGGAAGGACATTAAAGGAATACGGAGTACCGTCCACCATAAAGGTGAGGTATTTCCTGTGGGACTGTCTAATTGAGATGTGGAAGTAGGCGTCTTTAAGGTCAACAGTAGCCATCCAAGCTACCTTCGGAATGAAAGGGAGGATGGAGGGGAGAGTTACCATCCTAAATTTGCGTGGTCTGATGAATTGGTTAATTTCCCGGAGGTCCAAAATTGGCCGGAGACCACCATCCCTTTTATCCACAAGGAAATATCTGGGAAAAAAAGCAAAATTGAAGTTGGTGGGATGGGGTAGGGGAAACAGCTCCCTTAAGAAGGAGAGCGTTAATTTCTTCTAGTAAAGCAGGGGAGGCCTGAGTAGAGATAGGTTTCCCCGGGGGTGGAAGGGAATCAAACTCTATAGCATAACCTCGGTGAACAATGTCCAAAACCCACTTATCAGTGGTGATGGACTGCCAAACTGAGAGGAAAGGCCGAAGCCTATCGAGGAACAGACTAGAAGCGGCGTGTCTTGTTGTTGGAGGATCTACCACCTCGATACTGACCCCTGAAGGGAACACCTGGACGCTTGTATCCCTGTGAGGGGAACTGCGGTCGCTGTCCTCCTCTATACGGAGCGGAGTTGTAGTATCCGCGAAAGGACTGGTGGTGGTAGTAAGGACGCCAACGTTGTCTATAGGGTTGATATGAATTGGGCTGCTGGCCATATTTGTTCAACGTCTGCTTCATTTTGTGGAAATGCTCCAATTGAGAGTCTGTCTCAGGGTTGAATAGGCCAGCTTCATCCATAGGCAGATTTTCTATTACTGAGCGTTGATTGGACGACAATGCTGCGGACCTCAGCCAAGCATGTCTCCTAAGGGCAACTGACCCAGCGATCAGTGTGCCTGAGGTATCTGCCCCATGTTTGGCCAAGTCCTTTTGTAGGGTGGCCAGGGTGAGGGCTTCTTGGTGAAAGGCCTTAGCCATGGGCTGGTCAGATGCTGGAAGGAGGTCCAGGTATGGGCCTATCTTATTCCAGAGGTATGATTGATAGACGCCATAATGTGCCATTCTGCCTGACAGGCATGCTGAGGCGTAAAACTTTCTGGCCATAGCATCAAGCTTTCTACCTTCTTTATCAGAAGGAGCAGCCTGGTTGTTCTGAATCGGCTTCGGTTGAGCATCAGTCACAATCGAATTAACTTTCGGAAGTCTGGCCAACCAGGGAGTGGTGGACAGGTCAATCCGATAGAGGTTCTCTGCCCGTTTAGACATACTGGGGACGGACGCCGGGGCAACTCCAGAAATTTTTAACAGTTTAACTAAATAGGGATTGGAGGCAAAATGGTAGACTGCTGTGTTTGTTGTTCAGCAGAAGTGAAATATGGGTCTTGGACCACATCCTCAGACTGAGGAGGCTGTATGCCAAGGGATCTGGCCAGCCTGATTAATAGTGCAGAAAACTTCTTGTATTCTTCTGCCTGCTGAGGATCAGCCTCAGGCTCAGGCAAGAGAGGAATGGGAGTCACATCTGAAGAGGACTCTATTTCTGCATCATTGTCATCATCAGGGAGATGAGGGGGGGATTGGACAGAAGGAGCAACTGGAGGAGCAGGGGCTTGAGTGGGAGGGGCTGGGGGGCTGGAGGAGGAGGTGGGGGTGACACGGATTGCGGTGGGTAGGAGGAGGGAGGCCATGGATATCGGTAAGGATCTGGTGCATGGAAGGGCTCAGGAGAATAATAAGGTGGATAGTAAGGGAAGGGGGGGTAAGGAGAAGGGTAGCCATAAGGGAAGCCATAAGGAGGATCCCAAGGGTGGCCTCGGTCACCGGAGGCCTCTTTTAGCGGGCTCCGGGACCTGGAACGAGGCAAATCAATGTAGGAAGTAGCTGGGGAGCGCCGCGCGCCTGCACGGCGCTCTAGAGGCGAGTGCGCGTCTGCGCGCAATGGCGGGAAGGCGCTCGGCTGCCGAAGAGGAGATGGAGGCCGCGTGGCGCTGGCCTCCTCTAGAATCAATTCTTCGGTCTCCGGGGAAGGTGAGGGAGGAGGGGGGGCCTGAGCAAGAGGAGAGGGAGGAGAGAGGAGCTCAGGCTCGGAGACCGAGCACAAGAGGCGAGTAGGAAGGAGTTGGGGGGGGATTTTCAACTCCTGAAGCCTCATTTTCAGTGCCCTCAAAGAGCTGCAGCGTCTCTGCTGCAAACAGGGGCATGCAAGGGCTGGGAGACGCAGGGCCGGCCAGGAGCCTTGATTGGGTTTGTGCCACAGCCTCTTTAGATTTTTCTTTGGATTTTGTGGATTTAGAGGCTTTTTGTTTCTTTTTCCGGAGTGGCTCAATGGCAGAGTCAGAGGCCAACTCACGGATGGCACCATCAGTCAGGGCACTCAGGGGATTGGGATTCAGAGGCCCAGAAGGGAGAGAGGGCTGGCTCATGGAACGAGAGAGCCCAATCTCTGAGGAAGTTATAGCTTGCTCAAAGAGAGAAGCTTTCAGCTTAGAATCCCTGTTCTTCAGGGTTCTATTAGAAAAAGACCTGCATATTTTGCAGGTTTGGGGAATATGAGATTCCCCCAAACAGAGGAGACATTTAGGATGCCTATCCTCTTGGGGCAAGGTTGCTCCACAGTCAGAGCACCTTTTGAAAGAAAGGGAAGACATCTTATCTGATAGTCGAGGCAATCCGTGGTCTTTTAGCAGGAGCTAGCAGGAGCTAGCAGTCGGAGATCCTTTCACTGGCTAGGCGGAAAAAGGAACTGCCTAGGTAGCTAGATCAGGAGGTGAGGGGGGCGGGAATGGGAGGGGCATATGTAAATCTTTGATTTTAGCTAGTATGTCCGAGATTCTACGCATGCACGGGAGTAAACCCAGTTGTGTGCATTTCACAGACCACACGAAGAAGAAAGAACGATAAGCAGATTATCTTTCTTCTGGCAAGCAGTTCCTGAAGGATCCCCCCCCCCAGTAAACAACCACTTGGAACAATTTTGAATTTTATGAGGTGGAGGACCACTACAAATTTCTAAAATGAAAGACTAGCAATGAAATGATAATCTTAAACATTATGGGAGAAACTACTAGGTGTGGAGAATTTCTGTGCCATTTTTTTTCTCATGCTAGGGACTGTTGCCCTAAAAAGTACTAAGAACTTGCTAACTGCGACTTACAAGAGATTCCAACTGGTAATGGGGCCCAGTCATGTATGCCTTAGATGGGATTAGTACTATGTGATCTATGGGGATTGAATAATAGTGGGAGCTTGCAACTTGGTTCAAAACAGTGTAGCCATTGACAAAGCCGAAGGCTCCTTCCCTTTAACACATGCAATTTTATTGTTGTGTCAGTACTAGTGGTTTTTAATATATTGCCAGACTCAATTCAAAGTGCTAATGGTCACTGGATTAGGTTTAAGTCTTGAGTCGGAAAACGAAACGGCTCGAGAAGCCGGCTCCAGCCTAGCGTGATGCCGTCGGCTGCCCACACATTGGAGTTTTCCTTTCTCTGAGGTGCTTCGCCACCGTCGCATTTGGAGCTCTGGCAGCTTGTGTGCATCTCTTTGGATTTATCATTGTCTACACTTTTCCTCCACACCTCTACAGATTATAAAACTTACATATGCCTACTTTTGAGTTATTCTCGTCACAGAGGTCTACTTCTTCTCTGAATACACATTGAGCAGACTCTTCTCACCTGGAGTTACAGTAAGACTCTTTACCTTGGGCACATGATTGTATTTTGAATGGACAATTGCCTAATTTGGCTGAACTTATATTTGATATATTTGTATGGACTTTTGTGCGTATTCATGGCTATGTGAACTGCAATATATGTGAACTGCAATATTGTTAAACTGCAATATATGTGAATAGACTATTGTTAGGTAATACTATTAAACTTTTGATGATAGTTTATGAATGACTGATGGAAGTTTAAACTGGTAATATGTTATCCAGAACAGTTAGCTTTATACTTTGGAACATATAGGAGACATTCTTTATGGCAGTGCACAAAGAGACCATACTCTTGGGTTGTGGAAGCTCTTTTTCTGATAGAATTGGTTTCAGCTGGTGTCAGATTTGCAGACATCAAACATAAGTTGTGTATCTGATGCTCCATTTCCCAAAGAGAACTCAGCACAGCAATGTGATTTTGATGCTGATCAACAGGGGTGAGGATTTATTACCGATTACCTTTAAGTGCAGAGTCATATTTGGCTTGGGGATATTGAGATGGGATTACTACAGGATCCTCCCCACCACCATTCATAGGCTTGCTTTCTGTGGCTTCAGTGACCTGTGGTCAACTGCAGTCAAAAAATATTACTGCTAAAGGATCTGTACTATTTGTGGTTTCAGGCATCGACAAGGGGGCTGGAAAGACCCTCCATGGATAAGGGAGAGGGGCTATTGTATTATGCACTCTATTGGACTGACTTTGAAAAGCAGTTGGAACCTGCAGCTTGGTGCAAAACAGTGCCGCCAGAATCATGACCAAATCCTCCTAGCCCTGGCATATAAAGACAGGACGCCTGAATTAGCCACATCCAAACACACTACTGCTGACTGGATGGTGCCCACTGCCCAAGGCAACTATCTTGTTGTTGGTGGGTTGCTGTAGGTTTTTCGGGCTATATGGCCATGTTCAAGAGAATGCTTCTGGAACAGGACATATAGCCTGAAAAATCTACAACAACCCAGTGATTCCGGCCATGAAAGCCTTTGACAATATATTTTGTTGTCATTTGTGCATCCAGAGCAAGCAGAATAATCTTTTCAAGGCTTCTTTCTGCTTACCCTCTCGCTGCTCCTCCAACAGAAACCACCTGCAAAGGGAACGGCCCTCTACCTCCGCGACCACGTCTGCTTCCAGCCCAATGGCCTACCACAGTGCCCGCTATTTCAAGCTTCCCTCCCTGAGAAGGAATAGGTTGGACACCTAAACAAAGAAAAACAACAACAGAAATGATAATTCCAGGAAATGGCATTTTTGAAGAATGGAATAGAGACAGTTCCCCATTTGCTCTACAAAAACTTTCCTCTTCTGAAAACCAATTTCTAAGAATCTGGAAAAGAATTTAAAAAATCTATGAAGGCTTTGTGTAAATGCTCTTTGATTAAATTAAATAATCAATTAGATGATTTCAATGAAATTTTTTACAAGCATTGCATTTTAAAATAATCTTGTTCATAAAGTATGTTATAACCTACACCCCAGTTCACAATTCAGCCCTATTGAGTTCAGTAGAGAGCAGCTAAATGGTTAGAGTTAAGGATTGTAATGTCAAAACTGGATGCTAAACTACAATCCAGGTTGAAGCAGGAACAGTTTAATAATGCAACACATTTCTCACAAAAAGGCAGAATGAGTAGTTTCTAAGCTGTAAGGCTTCAGTCTAAAGGTGACTCTTCCAAACCAGTGAAAATATGCTTTTGCACATGCAATGCAGCACAGATGAATTATGGAGTCTCCCATTTTGTTTCAACTCTTTTTGCCCAGGAGCAACTTGGACTGTGGACATCTATGCAAAGACCCGCCTCCTTGCCAGGGAAGTCACAGTGTGATAAGGGTCCCATTTCTGCTCTAGGAAATGTGAGATCTGCCATTCACTTACAAATCTGGATGCAATCCAACTGCTTTAATTTTCCCGCCACCATTTGAAATGTATAGTAATCTTAAATAAAAATAGTAAAATTGTTCTGACTTGATTTAAACTGTGCTGCTATAACCCCTAAGCCCACATGTCTGAAGCAACAATGGCCTGGTTAATGTTTGAACACTATTTTAAAACATTTGCTCTTTATTACTTTTGTATTTCAGTGTGCATTTCAACTTAAATTTCAATATTCACATGGATCTATTTGTAGAGTAATGCTATCAAAGATCACAACAGTCATTTAAGACAAAGAATATTAGTCAGACATGAGCAATTAAGCTAACAGCAGCGCGAGGGTTAAAAGAAGTAGAAGCAATGTGGTTACAAGTTATGCTAGAATCTCAACACATGAATTCCTACAGCACTAGCAAAGGCAGGGAATTTCATCCTTCTCTATGCTCCAATATCAGTACACCAGCAGCTGCTTCATGAGGCTACTGAGATTCAGAAGTGTTGGCTATTAGCCTGAATTTTGATATTAGAACGTGTTGGGAGTAAAGTGCAAGGATTTCCTGTTCAATTTTTTAAAACGGAAGATCTTTGAATAACTTTTCATTCAGGAGTTGTTTTTCAATATGAACTCCGATGAATAATGGTGACATAAAAAAAACCCAAAACTATATTGGATATCACTTTATATCCCACTTATATCTACCACCAACTTATTTCCAAATATTTTCAAATAAGTAAAACTCCCAGCATTAGGTATACACACACTGCACTGCCTTGCTGATACAGAAATATGAAATGGGATTTTAAAGTGGGGGTGAGAATTGTGCAATCCTCCAGGTAGTTGTGGAATGCCAAATGATTGCCACTTTTAAACCATTTTTAAAATTATTATTTTTAGGGGTAGTTGTGTGGCAATTGTAGTTTGCTGTAGAGATCTTCTAGCCGAGTAATTGCAGTTAGTAAATAAGATGACAGCAGTTGCGGCGCAAGTTGCAAAGGAGCTGGCAGCTACAGAGAGTTAAAAGGGGGAGAAGAGGCAGGGGAGAAGCGCAAGGAAGCTAGTCATTGGTGAGAAGCCTCTGACCAGAGTGAGAAGGAGGAGGCTGGTGCTGGAAGCTCTAAGAAAAGGGGATTGGTATAATTACCGCCCTGAAACTTGCTAGTCCTGTTGCTGTCATTGCCAGAGAAGCCTCCGGAGTGTCCTCCTGCAGCAGCCACCCGGAAGGCCCGATAAGCGCCTGTTGCTACTGTTTCCCCATAAGGGCCTCCAAAGCCATAGACTCCTGTGAGACCCGGGGTAAAAGAGACAGGGGAAAACTGTGAGGGGAAGGGGGACAGAGATGAATTGCCCCCCAAAACAAGCTGTGGATCTCTTCTTGGAGTGAACACAAGATGCCTCTTTGAAAAAAAAACCATGATCAAATATTTGAGAATATGTTGGCTCCGTAGCCAAGGAGAAAAACATGGAAGGCCACCTCCTAGCCAAAAGTGGCTACTTTCATAGGATTTGTGAACAGCTTATGAACTTACTATTCACTGGATGCAGTAACTCTAGTTTGATCCCCCTCTCCATGTTCTCTCACTACTACAGATATCTTGAGAGCCAAATTTTACCACAACTATGTTGAGACTAAATGGGTTTTTAAAACCTGAAACAGCTTTTTCTGAATTTTTATGACATAACATCAAATATAATCCTAACCTCTCACGCTGTTAAACACATGAATCCATGCATTATTTCATCAGAAATTACTATGGCCTGAAGAAACTTGATAAAAAATAAATACTTGGTGAGCACTCAGCCCCCTTTTATTCTAAGAGTAAAAAATATACAGTATAAGGGATAGATCAATCTGTATTTTCAAAGCCTGCACAATTTAATGCAGCTAAATGCTTGGTGTGCTTTTCTGTAACCTTGCATTTCACTTTCTTCATACAGTTGTAAACAGTTCACCTGTTTAAATAACTGGGTTCAAGTGTTATTTTATCAGCTTTATGATTAAGTTTATTTTTTTTCTTCCAAAACTCATGGCAGCATTCCCTTAATGAAATTACATTTACAAATATGTAGTTGAATTCACGAAATGGATGTTTTAGACTTCACACTACAAGACTATGCATTAAAAATAAAACAAAATCAAGAGAACTTTTGTGTAACCCTTGGAAATGTAATAAACAAAAGAATGCTACAGTTCATGCCAAATACTACATGAAGCCTCATGAATGTGCTTGTGGAGAAGTTTCTACCTTCCTTTTGTTCATAATTATTTACTTCCAGCCATATGAAACAGAAGAATGACTTAATATCTCCTTTGGCTCTGATTTCATTTTCCACAATCCTTTAAACGTAAGTTTATTTGCTATGTCAAATGTGTTGAATTCACACAACACACTACTGCAAATGATGTAGTTATGACAATTGATACACTGGTAGGAATTTGTGTATGCATAACAACAACACCTTTATTTATAGACCACCCTCTCTCCCCAAGGGGATTCAGGGCAGTTCACACAACACAGGGTGTATAAATCTCACATGTATTTGTATATGCACCCAATACTTGTGGGATCTATTCTGAATGAAATGCTACACGTTTCAACAGAGGGCACACTTACCAGGAAAGCCCCTGCCCCTGCCCTGAGGTGGTGGGATTGGCCCAAAATGCCGAGGATATACAGATGCTGGATAGAAAGGCATGGCAGGTGGTGGTGGAAAAGGGAGCGGGTGGTTCTGCCTGGAGAAGTGTAAACCTTCGAGGATGCTCTGACGCATCTTTTCAACCTTGGCAGCTTGTTCAGCCTAAAATAATAGGAATTTTAAAAACGGGACACAAATGTATTGAGATTGTTAATGCAAAACACTTCCTCACATACCTTGTATTAGTAATACTAGAAGCAGCAGCATATTAAGAGAGCCTGTGTAATGTTGATCCAGGTTTGAGTGTTGTTCAAGGGCAGAGGTTCTCAACCTGTGGGTCCCCAGGTGTTTTGACCTACAACTCCCAGAAATCCTAGCCAGTTTACCAGCTGTTAGGATTTATGGGTGTTGAAGGCTAAAACATCTGGGTACCCACAGGTTGAGAACCACTGTAAATCTAGGGGTTCAGAAGACCAAGGCTGAAACCAATAGGGTTACCTTGGGCAAGTCAAGCTCTTTTAGCTTTATAGCAGGGTCTGCACAACTTATGGCCCTCCAGGTGTTTGACGCTCCAACTCCCAGAAGCCCTAGCTAGCTTGTCCAACTATCAGGAATTCTGATAGACCAAAATACCTGGAGGGTCACAGGTTGTGCGAGCCTGCTTTAGAGAAAGGCAATGGCAAGCCTCTCCTGAACAAATCTTTCCAATAAAATCTAAGAAATAGGGCATGCACTGGTGGGGTATTTTGGTACTAACTTTGAAATGACAGTACATCTACCGGTAGCTAACCAACCAACTGCAAACTGTTGGTGCAATTCATTGAAAAGCAAACATCACAATACCAGAGTCCCTGTTCTAAAACAGGTTATGACTCTCTTTTCAAAAATAAAACTTAACTACCAATAGCAAAAGGCTTTGCCAAAGTCGCCCCACAGAGTCCTGAGTAAACTTAGCAACTATAAAGTGGAGAGGTCTTCTTATGGGTAAAGACCTTAATGTTTTGTAACTGGGATGTGTGGTGAGAAAGGGTTGAGACAATACAAAAATCATAAAGGAATGGCATCGAGCTCCAAAAGGCATTTTCCAAACCTAAGGAGTGGGCCTTACAATATGGTTCAGTATGAAGTGCAAAATGACACACAACTTCTTCTTGTACACATTGGTGAGTTCTGAGCTAGCAGTGACTTAAGAAGAGATGTTGGAAATGGTATGGATAACTAAATTAAAATGCTGAACCCATCTATGCCTGCAGTGAAAAACTGGAGATCGTTAAAAAAAAACCAATTGAAAAATAAACTACAACTATATTAATGCATTTATAACCATCTCTAGTAAGACCTCACTTGGAATATTGTACAAAGCTCTATTCTGAACTATAAAAAAGGATATTACAGAGCTGGAAAAATACAGAAAGAACCATCCAAATTGACAAGGAAGACCCTTATGACTAAAGATCACAACATTTAGAAAAAAGACAAATAAGTGGAGGTGAAAGCACACATGTTGTAGAAAGACTGGATAACACAGCCTGACAATTTTTCTTGGTGTCTTGGTTTTTTGGGTTTTTTCCTGGGGTTATTTGGGGCATTGATCCAGAAAGTTGCATTGGATAGACTGCATCAGCTCTAGTTTCATTGAAATGGTTATCATAACTTTCTATGGGTGAATATATATTCTGTATATCAAAAATTAGTGCCATTTTTGGAATCAGGTCAAATACACCCAGAAACAGGTCTAACATTTGAGGAATCAAAATGTGTTAGTCAGTGTAATCATTATCTTAACACTAGTGTTCTCAGTGACAGGCTACATAGTGGGAGTTTGAGAGCAAAGACAATAGAGCAGTGGTTCTCAACCGTTTCTTCAGCATGGATTCCCTTTTAAATACCTTTTGTGACCATGGACCCCAAGACTTAAGATTTAAAGCACGAGATTGCATCAAATAATTATTTCAGTTTTCTCATGAAGGTCCTTCAAATTTAGAGAGAAGGGGACGTAAATTAATCTGTTAATGCACACACTCCTATTATAATATGGTATCTTGATAATAATTTCATACACATTTAAAACATAGTCTTCACTCTAAATAAAAAATAAAAATAATGAATAATAATAATATAACAACTGACTCAGCCTTCTCTACTTTGTGGCCAGAAATGTTACATGCATCCACTCTGCCATTTGATGTTATATTCACTTGCATGTTCTCAGCACATTTCCCACCTAGCTACTCTCATAGCTGATTTCCACCTCTGATTGTTTTTTTAATGTAGGCAATAGATTTAAAAAGTCAGATTTTCCAAAAGAATCCAAAAAAAGTTGTATGGGGGGTGGTAGAAATCTACATATTATCATGAGCATCACACTAAATTTAAACCACTATCCTCTTAATTGGAATTACACACAAATTACACACATCGCTCAGCATTCATTTGTGCAAGTCTTTAGTACAATTCACACTCAATAATTGCATTTTGTCATTTATACACACACAAATGGATTATCGGGTTTCCCTCCACCACCAAAACTGAGTTCCATACAAAGTCAATTTACATATCAATGTTACTGTATTTGCTGCTGAAGATTTGAAGCTAAATAACAGATTTAATTCAGGCCCAATGAACCTAAACCAGCACCACACACATCAGGGAGGAACATACCTGACCATCACAGAGGTCAATGAGGGGAACTTTTTCCCGGGTTGCTTTGATGAGCTTGGTCTGGAACAGCTTCCCATCAAAGTACATCCATGGACAACAATGTTCCCATGGAATTGGCTGCCCGCAAGCATCGTTTGCAAACAATGCCATGTCAACACCACTCATAAACAATGCCGACAGTTGAATTCCACGAGGATCTAGATTTTCAATCTTTAAGACAGAAATGAAACCTCAGTTGACAAAGTGAGCAGCTTTGAAATTTCTTATATATTTATATAAAAAGACTACTCAGAATGTATTAGTTGGAAAACTGAATTTTTAAAGAGACGAAGCCATGCAACAGCAGCTCCACTGGCTGCCATCTGTTTTCAGGCACAATTCAAAGTGCTGGTTATGTCCTTTAAAGTCTTAGACAGTTTGAGTCCAGGCTATTTGGCTGACCGCATGTCCTTGTATGAACCTGCCTCGGCCCTGAGATCTTCAGGAGAGACCCTTCTCTCAGTCCAACCTCCACCTCAAGCTTGGTCGGTGAGATCGAGAGAGCGGGCCTTCTTGGCGGCTGCTCCTTGACTCTGGAACTCCCTGCCCAGGGAAACCAGAATGGCCCTTCCTTGTTGTCCTTCCTGCGGCAGGCTAAACTCTTTTTATTCTGGTAGGCTTTTACAGAAGAAGGTTTTAAGATCAAGTCAGAGGGTGCTGTAGTCTTTAGCTTTGAATATGTTTTTATGGATTTTAACTGTGAATAATTTTAATACTATCAATTCTGTTTTAATGTTGGTATATTAATAGATTTTAAATTATATTGACATGCTTTTAATGTAAGCCGCTTTGAGTCTTCTTGTGGAGAGAAAAAGCGGGGTATAAACAAACAAACAACAATAATAGTAGTAATAATGCAACTGTGCAATGACCTAATTTTATTTAAAAGCCCACAGAACAAATATGTGAAGTATAGAGTTCAATGTACATTTCTTTTTATTAAGACTTATTCTAATAGGCATGCATCAAAATGCCACAGAAATAAAACTAGAAGTAAAAGGCCCACTTCAAGAAAGTGGGCCTATTTGGATGCTTTCTTCCCTCCCTTTCTCCCTCCAATCATTCCTCGCAATGAGATTAAGTCTGTGTGCTCCCACAATTACATCAGAACTGAATAACTGAATCTAGAAATTTCACCATTATCTGAATTCAGAATCTCACTTGGCTTCTTGCAACCACTGATATTTCTGAAATGCTGTAGAAAAAATGCTTGTTATTCATTTCTCTCTGTGGTGATAGAGGCTGGAGTAGAAGAACTCTCTATAGGGGCAGGAAAAAAAGTTACAAATCTGAACAAGTTACTATAAATCTACCCTTTTTAAAAAATGAAGATTTGATTAGTAACATGTATGTAGAAAATTAAGATAGGCATAATTATTAGCCTAGTTATGAGAATAGCAAACATTTGCAGCTAAAGAAGACATGTGGTTCTTATCCATATGTTTAGAATATTAGTACTCAGAAACATTTAGAAATTAGTGCATGTCTTAGTAATGATTCAAAAGTTAGTATTCAAGAACAAAAAACTGGAAAGATTTTGTGGCATTTGAATGACCAGAATCCAACACATCCTAATATCTGTTATATGCTCTAAGTTTCATCAAGGTTTTTTTTAATGAAAGCAACATTAAAATCTTTAAAAGAAGTCAAGTAGCTGCTGATGGTAACTGTGAGTTGACTCAGTTATCTGACTTGTGCACAAGAACTTAGTATTTCCTATATTTAAAGAAAGTAGCCCAAGACAAGTTTCCTGTTATCCGCAAGAACTTGAACCAGTTATACAGGCTTTGGATCAAAAGTCCCATGAGTATGCTCACTAACAATAAGGAAAGGTTAAGGGGAGATTTTTCCTCAACTCCCATTTTTCTGGACTGAAGGTTGGGAGACTACACAGGAACACAATTAAGCAAAAAGAGTGGACTGTGGAGTGAAATAATCAAATTCTATAAGCAGGAATCTCTTCAAGATAGAAAGCCTGAGTATGCATAAAAGGGTAACTCTGGATTCAACCCACAAAATTGTACAAAAATCCATTAGCATCAATGTATGCCTTAGATGCCAGTTATGCCATAAATATCTCAAATTGCACCGGGAATGTGGCGCAGCTGGCTATCAGCTGCATAAGATCTCTACTGACCAGAAGGTCATGAGTTTGAGGCCTGCCCTGGTCGGGGTGAGCACTCGACCAATTTGTGTAGCTTGTTTTTGACCTTTGCAACCCGAAAGACAGTTGCATCTGTCAAATAGGAAATTTAGGTACCACTTTGTGGGGAGGCTAAATTTAACTGATTTCTGGAATGTTAAATTGCCTCTATGTCTGTTTATATATGTTGTATGTTAATGGCATTGAATGTTTGCCTGTATATGTGCATTGTGATCTGCCCTGAGTCCCCTGCGGGGTGAGAAGGGCGGAATATAAATGACATAAATAAATTTCCCAAATAAATAGGGTGTGGGTTTAGACCAGTAGCATTTGAGTCAAATCTCCAGTGTGAATCTGATTTCTCTAATCAGAATTCATAAAACTATGCCAAAAAGCAAGCTCACATGTCAGATCTGCAATATTACGGCATCATTATGGCAATACAATGTTATACAATGCTCACAACATGGCAAAACTACGATGAAGCATGCACTACTGTTGATGTAAAATAATATTCTAGTTCCAAGTTTGTCAAAGCTAGGTTACTAGAATGGTAAACAATTCTGAGGACAGTGCAGAGATTTTATCTAAATGCATGGATTTGAAAATTAAAATAAAAACACGGTGAATTCTGCCCTTTATTCTTGATAAAGTAAGTGATTTAGTGTCATCCAGGTATGTTCTTTTCCAAGTCACTCACCTGTAATGCTAAGCTCACACTGATTTAACTGGGGCAATTTACATTCAGAATACAAATACTGCCTTACTGGGTCTGGCCAATGATCAATTTAGCCCAGCTTCCTGTCTTCAACTCTAGCCTATACCAGACGATAGAGTCATGGTGTGAGGTTGGCCTCCCTAAGGAAGTACAAGTTGTTAGCAGGGGAGCAGTGAGCAGTAGCAGAGAAAAAGAACAGCAAAGTGGGGAAAAGGACAGTCTACAGAAAAGAGGCAAGACAAGCAAAAAATGAAAAGGACCCTTTCAGATGGGACAGAACCTTTTATCAAAAAGTCTCATTGATCAAAAAGCTTAAACTTTTGTTCCTGGATTTCCAGGTATTATTGCTCTAACCTTACATGTCCTGGTAGGATTCTTTGCATGCTATTATAGTAGAATACAGAACCACCACTTTATTATTTAGATCCATCTTAATTGCCTCCACAAGGTCAAGTACTGGGAATTGTTCGAAGCTTTTCAGCTTTCTGGATGGTGTGGTATGAAGAGACTGAAATGCATTTGTTTAAATATTTGTTTATGGCCTTTCATCCCCCCAGAGGCCCTGAGGTGATGAGTAAAAAGACAAATATGATCATTTTTTAAAAGACCAATTGAAGTCACTGACTTAAAAACAAGTTTTTCATTGGCAGTTCATGTATTTCCTGAACTGAAAAGAACTAGTTCCACTTAATAACTAAAGCAAACAGCTTTGTGACTCCCAACATAATCTCTTCGGCACTATTTGAAAATCTTTCATCACAGAAGACATCATTTATACTACAGCCGAACATCAGGACAAAGGAAAAGAGTGCATCTACACTGCAGAATAAATGAAGTGTGACAGCACTAACTGCCATGGCTCAATTGCTATAGGATCCCTGGATCTGTAGTTTGGTGAAGCACCAACACTCTTTGCAGGGCAGGCTAAAGACTTGTTAAGCATCCAGCTGTCACTATTCAAAGCACTGAGTTATGCCAGTTAAAGTGGAGTCAAACGACATTAGTTCTAAAATGCCAGTGCACCCAAAAAAAGGGAGGGAAAAGTAATGAACATTGTGAAACCTCTCAATAAATGGTAAAAAGCCTTTAAATATCATCAAGTCTTTACTTCAGGAAAGTAATGTCCACTTTCTTAAAGCAAAGTATGCTGGGGAAGAGTATTGTTTCTCAATGAGATAGGAAATAAATGCCAACATAAATGAGTTAACAGAGTTACAGGCTCTAATGCTGGGCTTCAACACAGCAAGACTCAGTAGAAGCTGGAAGTGATGGAAAGCTCCCCTTCATACTGCAGCTTCCTTTAAAACTTCCTTTGTGGAGTTTGAAAACTTTCCAAATGCAGTTTTTGGACAGCTCTAAGATCCGAAAGGGTGTCTAGAGGGGAAGGAAGTTTGAATGCTGCTATGCCAGTGCCATGATGGATTTTGGGCATTTATATTATTATTTTGGGGTCCTTTCAGACAGCCCTATATCCCAGGATCTGGTCCTACGTTTTCTGCATTAAACTGGATTGTATGAGTCCCCACTGCCAGATGATCTGGGATAAACAGAAAACCTGGGATCAGATCCTGGGATATAGGACCTGTCTGGAAGGGCCCTTGGAGCAGAACAAAACTCCAGAAATTAAATATTTAAAAGATATAAAATGGGACACAGAGTAATCTAATATGGAAACAAAGAATAATCAAACTGAGGTACATGGGTCAGTGTCCCCTCATCCCAGTCATCATGTTCTATATTTGAATCTAGAAAGGAGCTCAATATACTAATGGTCATTAGTATCTGGCTGGACCTTGGGTTCAGGACCTTCCATGGATACCAAAATCCATGGATGCTGAACTCTCATTATATCCAATGGCATGGTAAAATGGTGTCACTTTTTTAAAATGGCAAAATTAACATTTGCCTTTTGGATGTTTTTTAAATTGGCTGAATCTGTGGATGGAGAACTTATGAATATGAAGGGCTGAATGCAACACACCTAGTATATTATATTTGCCTCCCAATATTCTCTCCCTTTGCAATCTTAATTTGAAAGTATTTGCAAACTGCAATGAAATGCAAAATCTACACTCAGATAAGGAGAGTTGTTAATGTGTTTTACACTGAATTTTTGCTTTCATTCAGATGCTACAGCTGAAATCCAAACAGTATGAACAGAAAACAAATCCCATCTACATAGACATCAGTTTCAAAAAGGAGTAGTTATACACAACCTATTCCTATGATAGAAATGTAGGAAATTATTGGAAGATACTTTTTGCTATATCACATCCTCTGCTCAGGTAAGGGACTGTTCACTCATGTTTGAGTGCATTTTCAGTTTTTTCAGGGTAAAATAAATGTTTATAAAACTTGTTTGTAATACTTCACAAAATCCTGTGGGTGACATGGAAAGGTTTCTCAGCAAAGAAGGGGGGAAAGAAACAAGAAGAAATAAAATTAAATAGGATGTAGGAAGGGTTTTTCAAGGACAGATGTTTGAAAGCCATTCACGTGAAACATAAAGCAATACAAAGTAAAGACTTTTAAAGAGCCAGCTGAAATCATTAGTTGCAACTCAAGAGGCACTGAAGCCAGATGCTTCAAGCCTACATCCTATTTTGAACAACAAATATATGAATTCAGAATATTAAAAATGAACGACATTGCTCTACCAAGATTTTGAATTAGTACAAATTAAATGCCCCACAGTTTAGAAGTTACCTTTAATTCTTGCAATTGGTCAGGTTCATAGAGTTTTGGAGATAAAGCTTGAGCCAGAAAGGCATCAAGTTCCTGGCGACGAAGTATTCGAACCCCAGGCCATTGCACCATATACCTATCAAGACAAATGATCTTGGATTCAATACTGTTTTAAAAAACTTTAAGTATTATTATGATTTCTGTGTATAGAAGGGTATCACCAGGGTAACACCCTCAGGAGGGAGTGATTCCAAGCTACAGGATTTCTCTGTTCAAGGAGAGAGTCAGGGAGGAAGTATTTGCTGATCTGCTTTTGCTCTCGAGCCTTTGGGATGGGAGGTGGCATATGGGACTACAGGGAGAATAGAGGATGGGATGAATGTAGTCTCCCATCTTCTTCTAGCAGAAACCTCAATCTCATCTACCACCAAAAGGCTTTCCATTCATTATAGAAAGCCAATCCACAATGAGTTTACAATATTTAGCTCAACACAATAAAATCAAAAGATAAGTACAATTATATGTTGCCCACAGTAGAATAAACGTGTTTCTAATTTTATATGTGTTGTGCCAACATTCAAACTAGCTTCCATGAATTTCTGTCACTTGTGATATAGGGAGCAAAGGCACGCAACGTTGATTAAATGCTTCTTGGGTTAATGTTGCATCAATAAAACCCAAGAATGTCTAAATCAATAAATGAAGTATGAAAGAAAATCAAGCAAGTTAAGGTTGTAAAACTAAATAAGCAGAAACAGGTGCACAAAATGATATCATTGCATTGTATTAGCTCAATGCTAGTTTAAACCAGTTTAAACTATATGGATTTGACTGATGTCAACAACTGGGCACTTCACCTTTGATTTTAAAGTTCCCTTCTCCTCAAGGAAAGGAGACAATTTCCACTGATATTCCCTTCAATCTTTATCATATCCCCTGTTTTAACTATTTCCAAAGATTTCCCAAATTTCATATTGTCAATGGGATGCAGAAGATGGGAGAAAGACACACAAAAAGCCCTCTCTGTGACTGGAGCAATCCCTGGGGAAATATAGGAGCCAAATCCAAGGATTTCCTTTTCGTCCCTTTCTCTGTCTGTGGCCTAAAAATATTGGTACACTTTTCCACTTAATTATGTGTCTTTTTAGAACATTTTCAGCTGCAAAATTTGGGGTTGGTTTTGCATTTTGTTTCAGAATTTGGGAAGTATTCTGGGTTTTTTTAATGTCCAAGTGACTGCAAGGGTCTTATAAACATAAAGAAAGTAACACTTAATCAATGCTATTACGTGATTTCAAGTAATCTAGTAACAACAATTTCATTAATAATTATAAAGCTACTATACAGCTGTACTTAGGTGGAACCGATAGCATAATTCCTTTAGATTTTTGCTTGACATCAAACAAATTTAATAGGTCTTGTTTCTCATAAAAAATGAAAGATTATCTTTAATTATGAGGCTACACAGGTGCATTTTAAAATTATGTTCTGTAAGATAATAGTTATTAAACAATCAAAATCTAAGAATGAAAACTGAGAAACCATCACTTTCACATATGTCAGAAGAATTGTAAGAAACTAGATTATATACAAGGCACAGTTAAAACCATAGAATACACTGGGTAAACTAATGTTATTTGAATATCATGATGACTACTGGAATTAGGCAGATAGGCATGCATAGATAGACTACAGCCAGTCAGCATACTCACCTTAAAACACAACAGAGCACCATAAGGTGAGTGGGCACATTACTTGGGTTTAACATTGCTGGTGTATCTGATCTCATACAGGCCAAGAATGCCCTCATTCGCCGATTCTTGTCCTCCACTGCTTTTCCCAACCACAGCTTCTTCAAATTGGGACAGGTCCATTCCCTAAATGCAAGCGCTTCTACCAACTCAGGGGTCTGGGGAGACTTTCCTTTGTAAGCAGCCCATTCTTTAACTATCACTGGTGAAACTATATGGGGGGAAAAAGAAACCAAACACTTCTGGTAATTCTAGAAAAAATTCTACTTGCACTGACACAACAAACACACCTTACAAACCTCATAATAGGTTATGATGCTGAATATATGAGCCGTGCTTTATCTTATTGATAATAAGCAGTTAACTAATATTGTTTCTGAACAGATGTATAGTCCACTAATGTAAATGACAGAGTTAAAGTTGGTACAACTCTGTCAAATTGAAATCAGAATAATTTGGGCCTCTAAATATAAGTGGACTTTTTCCAGTCCAAGAATTCTGTGAAAGTAGAGACTTGACTCACCTCTATTACCTACATGCATTATGTGCTTTTATTAAAATTAGTATTTGCAAGTAGGCAAGCTACTCTGTATATAAATTCTTCCCCATTCTAAATGTGCCCTTTGCTGTGTTGCCTTAAATAGAAGTTAAATTATTGAATACAGCAGAGGAAAATGGCAGGGTGTAAATAAAATGGAGGAAGAGAAGGTGGTGGCAGGGGCAAAACAAGGACCTCTGGAGTTTTATCTACACCCCACACTGGGATTAGGTTGCTTATCTAAACATGGGGCTTGGTTCATTTGAGTCACCCAACATGAAGCACATGAGATCTTTGTTTTTTCATGTCAAAGAGAAATGCTAGCTATCTTCAGACAATCTTATCTTAATAAATCAATTTAAAAGAACCACATTCTATTTCTCTCCTCTATTTATGGTATACCTAAATGTAATATGGCAGTCCTCCATTAACCCATAGTTTTCTGTTTCATCCAAACCAGAAAACTTTGGTTTACTAGAATCAGAACAGATCAGGAACTTAAACCACAACCTCGCCAGTTTATGATCCCGGGTTGTTCTAGAGCTAGTAAACAACAGCTAGTCACGTGGACAAAATTCAAAATTAACTGAAAATGTTTAGATTGTATTTAATCATCCTACAAAAGGAAAGTCTGCATAGATAAGGAAAAAAGCTCACTGGCATCTTCAGTTATCAACCTAAGAGGGAACACTGTGGCCTTCTATGTGTAGCTTGAATGAGGGCAGAGCAGCTGTTCAACACGGGATTAAAAAATGAAGTTTCAGTCAAAACATGGTTTCTTCCTGATTGATTCAGTATGCACACTGATTTACAACTTACTGTAGGTTAGCAACATCCTCTCTGTGATCACCCTAACTCTCACATCTGCTCTTGGTGAGTATGAGAAATTTTGGGAAATAGTATAGTATTCTGGCTGAACTTTTATTCCTCATAATTCACTATGTTGGCAGGGACTGATGGAACTGTAGTCAAATCAAATATGGAAAGTCTGTGGTAAGGATATACAGTATAGTGCAGAGCAGCACTGCAAATATATGGAGGCACCAGCAGAAAGTGACCCCACTTCTAATTTAAGACAAAAGCCAATATGTAGTTTTAACTCAAATCTGCCAAGGGCAGAGCCAAATGCTCAAAAAAACCCCTTAGTTAATGAAATATTGGCAAATGTTAATTCTTGTTCTTCCTAAGGTTCTCCTATTCCTTTCAGCTCTGAAGTTTTTATTTTAAAAACTGGGACGTGTCTAGCACTACTGCCAACCTAAATTCAGCCTTGTCTAAATTTCAAGCAGTATCTAAAATGAAATGCAGATGTCAGAAATATCTACTCAATGAAAAGAAATCTGCAATATTTTTTGAAATCCAAACTAAGGCCAGATCTTTACATTTTGTTTCCAACTAACATTTATTCTGTTTAAAACAGCACCTGGGGGAGCTGGCACTGGGAACTAGAGGGCAGGAAAGGAGTTCATGTTTGTTTGCCTCCTTTCCCTGTCCTGAAAAGCATCTGGCATTTTAGGTGCTAAGCTCCATTTATTCCCAACATAGGCAATGCAAATGTACTTCCCTTATATGAATTTGAAACACAGAATATTACATTGCTATGTAATCCTTAGTTCCCTGTGCCATTTCTTAGCTTTCTAGTAATAACATAAAAAGCAAGGTACAGTCAATATCCAAGAATTGTCTTCCCAGATTTAACTATCTGCGGCTTGAAAATGTTGTCAAAAAATCCAAAAGCAAACCTTTGATTTTTCTATTTTACTACACTGTTGCATACAAAGGGGCTTGAGCATTTGTGGGTTTTTGTATCCACAGGGGGTCTTGAAACCCAACCCTAGTGGATACAAACTTGTTACAAACAATGTTTAGACCAGGGGTCCTCAAACTTTTTAAACAGAGGGCCAGGTCACAGTCCCTCAAACTGTTAGAGGGCCGGAATATAATTTGAAAAACAAAAACAAAAACATGAATGAATTCCTATGCACACTGCACATATCTTATTTCTAGTGCAAAAACACTTAAAAACAATACAATAATTAAAGTGAGGAACAATTTTAACAAATATAAACCTATTAGTGTTTCAATGGGAGGTGTGGGCCTGTTTTTGGCTGATGAGATAGGATTGTTGTTGTTGTTGTGTGCTTTCAAGTCATTTCAGACTTAGGTTGACCCTGAGTGAGGGCCAGGTAAATGACCTTGGAGGGTTGTATCCGATCCCCGGGCCTGAGTTTGGGACCCTGTTTTAGAGAAAGGGTAAGAAAAGTGCAGTCGCATGGGCTATATGCAATCTCCATGTCGTTCCATTTTTTTCCACATAATTTTTTCTTCTCTCAGAACACCTCAATTCTTCTTTGTTTGGGAAATCTCCTTCACAATTTTAGGTCTAGGAGAGTGCTTTATTTAACAAGGAAGTAAACTGCATGCTGGGAACAAGATTTTGAGTATTTTTCCTTTTACGAAAAAAGAAATGGTAGAAGACATGGTAGAGTTCATAGACAGTGGAACAACCTAGAAGCCAACGAGACCGCCATTCCTGGATTATATTAAGAATCCAGGAGATACCTAACAAATGTAACTAATTGTCTCTCTTGGCCGGATGTAGCCATCATTTGATAACTCATGTATATTCATGTATAAAAATCTGTAAGTTTTAGTCAAAACATTGACCTCAAAATCCTGTGTCGACTTATTTATGGGTCAACATGAGTACTATACCGTAACGCTGATCAAAATGGGACACTTCTTCTCAAAGTAGAGTGGCAAATGGCACAAATTTAGTCCATCGGGGAGAACCTGAAAGAAGAACCAGCTTTCTCTAATCTCTTTCTGCTATGGCACCTCTTCTGGCCTTTTTTAATGGCTGGGCAGGGAAATGGAAGCATCAGTAGCTGTTTAGTGTTTAATTTATCCTCAAAGTAGCTCTGAGGGAGTAATGGGGGTTGATGCTTCTTTTAGGGTTCTTCAAGGATGCACTAAGCACTCACCATTCACCACTATACTCAGTGAAGGGATAGTTCCTTTTTTGAACAGAGTTAACACTGTACCTTAACTTTGATCACAAAAGGGGCCATCCCCGTCTTTAAGCAAAATGGCAAACGTCCTTTCTGAAAACGGTGGCAGTGGCAGCCAGGGGAA
The DNA here is from genome assembly GCA_030556195.1 of Anolis apletophallus. Taxonomy (NCBI): domain Eukaryota; kingdom Metazoa; phylum Chordata; class Lepidosauria; order Squamata; family Anolidae; genus Anolis; species Anolis apletophallus. The sequence goes on along the minus strand of JARBWK010000001.1, from coordinate 44,903,492 downwards.
GCCTGAGGTGGCATTGGTGCTTCCCCTTCTTTGCAAAATGACACTCGACTTATCCGTAGGTCATATCAAAATCCATTATCTGGGCCCCCAAATCCGACCTGACATATACATGAGGTTGATTCAAACACAAGTATGTATGGTATTAAGAAATACCTGTATCATTTCAGAAAACAGAATCAATGCTATTCAAATGCCATATATTTTTAGTTTTTTAATCAATTGGATTGGCTTCTTTGTTTTTAGCTTTTCTATCCTTACAAAAGCGATGGCAGGACCTGAATATTTGAAGGACTGTCCTCCCTCATAGTAATATGCATCAGTGGCCTTTCTCTGAACATCAGCAGATGCCTACTTAAATTTCCTCAGTGAGGAATCCCTGTTTGTAGAACCAAACAAGCAAAGGGATTTCTAGCCATTAGGGTCACTGAGATGTCAAATGAAAACTACTTCTTATAAATGTTTTTAAATGTTAACTAAAATTGGTAGCAACTACAAATGCTTATCTGAGTCTGGCTACTGGAGCCCCTGGTGGCACAGTGGGTTAAACCCTTATGCTGGCTGGACTGCTCACCGAAAGGTTGGCGGATCAAATGCGGGGAGTGGGGTGAGCTTCTATCTGTCAGCTCCAGCTTCCCATGCGGGGAAATGAGAGAAGCCTCCCACAGGAGGCTAAAACATCAAACATCCAGGCATCCCCTGGGTAATGTCCTTGCAGACGGCCAATTCTCTCACACCAGAAGCAACTTGCAGTTTCTCAAGTCGCTCCTGACATGAAAAAAAAAATCTGGCTACTTTACATTTTATTGTTGGTATTGTTTGATGTTAATTGTTGCTACACATTACCGTATTTTCCGGGGTATAAGACAACCCGGCATATAAGACGACCCCCCAACTTTTACAGTTAAAATGTAGAGTTTGGGATATACTAACCGTATAAGACCACCCCTCTTACATAAGAACATAAGAAGAGCCATGCTGAATCGGGCCTCAGCCCATCTAGTCCAGCATTCTGTGTCACACAGTGGCCCACTAGTTGTACACAGGGATCTCTAGCAGAAAGGAGGGCAAAACCCTCACCTGCTCCCGACCCCCACAACCAGTACCCGGGAAAATCCTGCCTGCCTCCATCAACACAGAGGTGGCACTTGGATGTCCATTTCAGTAACTACTGATTCCCTTGGTATCCATGAATCTGTCTAATGCTGCCTTGAAGCTGTCCAGGCTGACAGCTGTCACAACCTCCTCTGGAAGTGAGTTCCATAACCCAATGACCCCCTGGGTGAAGAAATATTTCCCTTTATTAGTCCTAACTTTCCTACCTTGGAGCTTTAGGAGTGCCCCCTAGTCCTAGTGTTGGGTGACAGAGAAAATATTTTTTCTTTGTTCACCTTTTCTATCCCATGCATGATTTTATACACTTCGATCAAGTCACCTCTTAAACGCCGTCTTTCAAGGCTGAAAAGACCAAGGCGTTGCAACCTGATTTCATAAGGGAGCTGCTCCATCCCTTGGATCATTTTTGTTGCCCTTCTTTGTACCTTTTCCAGTTCCGTTATATCCTTCTTAAGGTGCGGTGACCAGAATTGTACACAGTACTCCAGATGTGGCCTCACCATAGATTTGTAGAGAGGCAATACATTTGCCGACCTATTTTCGATTCCCTTTCTGATCATGCCAAGCATAGAATTTGCTTTTTTCACTGCTGCAGCGCACTGGGTTGACATCTTCATTGAGCTGTCCACCAAAACCCCAAGATCCCTTTCCTGGTTTGTCTCAGAAAGCTTTGATCCCATCAGTTGATAAGTGTATTTGTGGTTCTTTGCCCCAATGTGCATGACTTTACACTTGTTTAGGTTAAAATGCATTTGCCACTTTGTTGCCCATTCACTCAATTTCGAGAGATCTTCCAATGCACACCAAATAAAAAATTTAAAAACATCAGATTTTATTTCAAATCCAAGACTATCAGAGTGGTAGCCAGCTCTTCAGCTTAAAAATGGAGATGAGGACCAACCCCCAGAGTCAGCAGCGGGCACAGTCCAGCAGGTCGCCACCCCCAGCTGGTCTGGTAGCACGACCTGCCGCTCCTCCTCAGGCTGTGCCATTTGAGGACAGAGGTGGAGCTAGCACCTGGCCGGCGGCAGTAGTCACAGTCCAGTGGGCCACCCCCAGCCAATCTGGTAACGCAGCCTGTCACTCCTCCTCGCCCCCTCCTTCTGCCATCCTTCTCCTCCCTCCCTCCTCCTCAGGCTGCGTCGCTCAGGGATGCCGAGGGAACAATGAGGGCTACAACATCCTGGCGAACGGCGAGGTGCTGCCTGGGATGCAAGGTAAGGAGGGGCTGTCGACAGATTCAATTGATGGAGTGACAAATGGCAATCTGACAGACTGTTATGCTGCTATGCCCAGCATTTAAGGCAACCCCCCCCTTTTGAGATGATTTTATTGGTTTAGAAAGTCGTCTAGTACGCTGGAAATATGGTAATTGGTTTTATGTACCGTAATAAAGTTCTCACTACTTAATTGGTTTTAAGATTTTGTATTTTATTTTATCGATTTTAGTGTGAAATGCTTTGAAGTCTAGTTTGTCAACTGGAGAATGAAGTTTGGAAATATTTAAATACATACTTTGAAACTCTACCTGACAGCCGCTTCAGGCCCAACCCTTTCCCCCAATAGATCAGAACTTACCTATGCCAGGAAGTATTTAAGGAAAGCTCAAATGTTCACAAGTTAATAACTGCATTTAGACTTCACACCATACCACAATTAAGCAATCTTAACTGTCGTTTGAGATAATATTTGAATTAACTCACTATGATTTGAGATAAGCCATCAAATCATATGCAGTAACTATGATCTGAAGTGAGTTTGCAAATGACAGTTGGTGCATATAATGGAGTGGCAAAATGCTTGAGCTGATACACCACACAAGACATTTCTTTACTCCGAGAAATGCCTGCAGTTACAGAAGATGAAAATATGAAGGGAAAAAAAGACAAGTGAGCACAGTCACTCATCTGTAAACCATTGTTTGCCCGAATGTTCGGGACTCTATTCACGGTTTTGTTCTACGCCATAGTTGTCCAAGTTCCTACACACTTCCATCACAGTTTGAATATATACTAGTGCAGTTATTTGGACCCTATAGTAGACAAAATGCTATTGAGCTTAGTTGTTGTGCAATGTGGATTAATTAATAATCAAAAGAGAAGTGCATTTGCCACACTAGGAATCACACTTATGCTATCTCTGGGCAACAAATTCTAAGCTATCTGTGTCCTAACATAATACTGGGTTATGGTTCGGTATAGTACCTGTACTGAACTAATAGAAGCAACAGATGACAAATACATACATTCTGGAGGAAGTCTGTTCTTTCTAAAAGCAAGCCTCTCTGTTTTTTTCCTGCTTTCCGCCAAACTGAACAGGACTCCGTAAACATATTGACGAACTGGCCTATAAAGTAGAGCAGCAGGAGGCAGATCTTTGTTTGCTTCATCTTCAATAGAAACTGCAATTTTAATTTCACCCTGCATATGAACAAAATTATTAGTAGCACACGAACTTTTGCAGAGCCAAGCATTAAATTAGTAGTGTACTTTCTACTTGGTTTTAGCACCACCTCCATAAAATTCACAGTAGAAAGAAAACACTACTTCACTGTGTAATACAGTTTTGAACTAAAGGCAACGGATGATCCAAAATCTAATCCTAAGGTTTACTGATGGATTGCCGCCTACACCATCATCATTTATAAAAACAGCATCCCTATGAGGCTGGTAAAGTGGAGTAACTGGCCTTTAAAACATGTTCAATTAAGAGCAAAGTATAATTATGGATCTCTCATGTCCTGGTCCAAGAAACTAACCACCGCTTCAGCCTTCATTACTAGTGCTACAGCCTTAATTGACTCATTTGTTTTGTCTTTCCCCCAACTTTAGTATGTTAATCCTCAACTGATTTTAGCAGATTTCTAAGAATTTTAAAAATATTTTCTCAAGTAACCCAAACTGATATTAAACTAAATCCCTATCAATGTATCATCTTCAATTTAAGAATGAACCAGTGGTATGATCTGGAATGCACTATGTTGCTATATACAACCCTGAGACCATAGCACATAAGGAGTATGTGAAATGATAAGAACCAAAAGAGGGAAATTTTCAAGAAGTGAAATGCAAGAGCAGGGTGAGAAATGAACAAAGTTCATGCTGAATGGCTTTGCAATATTCATTCACTCCACAGAATCATATGTGTTTAAACTAGTAACATTGAGCAGCACAATAATAAACGGGGTATTTATCCATCAAAGCACACGGTTACCATAGTGGCTGCAAGTGGGATTGTTCCTGTTCAACAGGATTTCAAAGGAACCCAAGTTCTGAATATTTTAGAAAGAATGCATTAACAGAAATCAAACTGGCTATTCTTCAGACTACTATGGCTTTGTTTGCAAATAATAATTCACTAATTCATTGAAAACAAGAGGTGACAGCCACCATTCATTTGTGCTTTTAGAAGCTTTGCCTTACCCACTCCCAAACCTGAGCTGCTTACCTTTGTTAGAACATGAAAGATGTAGGGATACATTAACCCCTTTTTGTGCCTGTGTTCTGCCACTCGTAATACTTCAGGTGCTACAGGAGGTAATGGAGGTGTGGTAATGTCCATATGGTTCCTGGTGGGCATGGACAACAGGCAGGGGATTTGTGGAGTACTGGCTTGGTTCCCTTTAACTTCAGCTGCCTGGTTTCCTGAAGAAACAGTAGAGGAACCTTCTGCCTGTAAAATAAAAAAAGTTTCTCTATCTTTAAAAATGAAAATAGTACCTGTAAGTACCAGGCACCTTTGAATTATAGAGTCTCAAGTTTTCTTTGTATTTTAATCTGAATTGAAACCACAAACCACAATTAAAAATAAACAGGATTCCAACAAACAAAAAGGCAAACATTGAATGCCTCAATATCAATAAATACAAATATAATAACCCAAAGCAATCCCACACAAAGAGCAACTTAAACGTAACAACTATAATTTAAACAAAACATAATCAATTGAAAACTATAACATAGAATTTGAACATAAAACATCCAAATTAATATATCAAGACAACACAAAAGTTCACAGATGTGTGCATAGATTGTATGGCCAATGTTGTTAAATGGGCGAATGGGATCTAACAAGGTCCGAGTGCAATCCTTTATACCAGGACTGTCCAACTTCTACCGGCCCAGGGGCCTGAATTCCGGTCACTGATGACCTGGGGGGCATAGGGTCTGCCCCCCGGCTCCGCCCCCGGCTCCGCCCTCTCCCCCGGCGCCCTCTCCCCTTATTTTAATTTAATATTAAATATATTTAATTCCATCCTCCCCTCTCCCCTTATTTTTATTTAATATTAAATATATTTAATTCCATCCTCCCCTCTCCCCTTATTTTTATTTAATATTAAATATATTTAATTCCATCCTCCCCATTCCCCTTATTTTAATGTATCCCATCTCCCCTTATTTCATCTTTAAATATATTTAATTTTATATTTAATACATGAGGGGAGATGGGGGGAGGGAATGAGGAGCCCCCTGCTTCGGCCTACCTTTTCCAAACGCGCAGGATCCAGGAGTACCCGGACGACGAGAGAGGCAACAACCGACTGAGTCGAAGAAGGTCCTAATTGCGTCTGTGGGCCTCAGCGATCCAGTAGTAGAGTAGCTGAAGAGTATCTCGAGAATACGCAATCCACAAGGGATTTAGCTGTCAACACCGGCGTGATCTCACATTGATAGCGAAATCCCGTGTGGATTGCGTATTCTCGCGATACTTGCCCTGAACCCGGAAGTAGGTATTTTTTATTATTATTATTTATTTATTTTATTTTTCAATTTTTATTTTTTATTTAAAAGCTTAGGGAGCCGTAGGGAAGGGGCGGGGGGCCGTACACGCCCCCGGGCTGGCAGTTGGACAGCCCTGCTTTATACTTTCCAATCAGCAGTTTGGTAGTACAAAAAAAGGAACAAGAAACCCCCCAAAAAGCAAAACAAAACAAAAACAATACAAATGAAAGAAACCACCACCATCAATGAAGGACAGAAAAATATTTTGTCTCTTCTAGTCTTACACAGTATAAAACAGACTTAAAATTCATTTTGATAAAAAGAACAGAGAAAATACACAAAAACTGAGAATTACGACGATTGGTTACTACACATTTTCTCACATGAAAATCTTTTAGTTTTTAGAACTAATTTCAAGGGAGAAAATATCTTAGCATCTTGTCTCAAATATTTTATTCATCATTCTAATTTCCTCCACTTTCCCCCAATTTGCCATATGGAAATTGAATGATTGCCACTACTCCATCATGTCATAACATTGCCAGTCCCTTCTGTAGGCCCTTGACTGACATTTGGAGCACTATGCTCTTTTTGACAAAGAGGAGAGAAGGAAGCGTTCCACTTTCACTGGCAAATAGATGGAGCTTCACGGGTTTCTTTATTCCCATGATGTTCACAGGGTTTCTGTGCTTGCATTCTTTTGGTCAGCATCCAAATAGTATTTATTTATTTATTTATTTACTACGCTTCTATACCGCCTCTCTCAACCCGGAGACTACTCGAGGCGGTGAACAAGCAGTAGCAAGTTCTCACATACAAACACATCATATATGATAAAAACAGTCATATAAAAACAATATAAATTAACAGTTAAAAACTACAAAATACAAATCTCAGCACATCATTCTTAAGATCAATTTCTGTTGCATCCTCGTAATCCGTTAGTCCTGATTAATTAAAGTTTGTCTGTGAATGCCTGCTCAAACAGCCAAGTCTTGACTTTTTTACGAAATGTCAGGAGGGAGGGGGCCGATCTGATGTCACTAGGAAGGGCGTTCCAAAGCTGAGGAGCCATCACTGAGAAGGCCCTGTACCCCCTCCTCTCAATTTATAGATTTATTTAGTAGATTTACTCTCATCAATACACATAGCATAGTCCTAAGAACATTACCTTTTTTTGGTCTCCTGGATCCCCGCGTACTTGATTTTCTGACTGGGTTCCTGCTTTCTCCCAGTTTGATTTGTTCCCACCAACATGACTGAAAAAAGAACATCACAGTTTTGATTTTCACAATTAGATAAAACAATATTTCAGAAGATCGAGATTAGGTAAGCTAATATTAAGAATGCCTAGGTCCACTTCAGTTTCTGTGCAGCCTTGGGTTTGTCTTTCAAACCATCTTCACAGTTAATATATTTTAATTATTCCATACTTTATGAATTTTTATTCTGAATTTGTAAACTGCACGTGAACAATGGGTTAAAATAATATGGAATGAAGAGGCCACAGCTGAATGGTCAAACACATGTTTTCTTTGTATGCAGAAAGCCCTTGATTCAATTCAGGTCAGGCAGAACCCTTGCTTGCAACTGCCTATCAATGTTAACAATACTGGACTATTTTTAAAAAATTAATCCCATCTTTCTCCAAATGTGTAACCAAGGTCTATCAGAACATCATTTAAAACCAAATACAGCTTGGGAAAAACAACAAAAAAATAAATAAAATAAAACACAGTGGGTCCTCCTTATCTGGATCTGCAGATTCAATCAACCATCAATCATAAATAAATAATAATATGCAAAATCAAAGGGTCTATTCTGCAGTGCTCCCCTGAGGGCTAAGGCGTCAGTGAGGTGGACTGGGGAAAGTATTAGATGGAAGAGTAGGAGGAAGTGGTGGTCAAGATTGTGTATGGAGCCTGGGGTGTATGCATATGGTGGTGGGTTCTGACTGAGGGGGTAGTGGAATGGAAGAGCTTGGGTAGATTTCACAATCCCTTCTCATTTGTTTATAAAAAGGACAAGAGCATCTGTGTTTTTTTGCATCCACTATGATTCCTGGAACCAATCTCCCATGGATCTGAAGGCCCACTGTTGTTTTTAAACAACAGTATTTTTAAAAAAGCATTTCTTTCTTTCTTTACCACATTTATACCCAGCCCTTCTCAAACCCAAAAGTAACTCAGGGCGGCCTTACAAATGCAACAATTCAATGCTATGTATTAATACTTCGGTAAATAAACAAAAACGTTAAAACCAAACCCATTAAAAAATCACATGGTCCAAATCGTATTTCAGGGCCAGTGTCGCCCTCTAGGCCCTTGGGCAAGACCTCCCTTGATAAACCACAGAGACCAGCTAAGGTACAACAGGTTTATTGAGAATATAGTTTATAAGAGAGAAGTTGGAAGCAATACTATAGCGCTTCCAATAGCAGCAAATCTCAGGAACAAAGCATTGAGTAAATACCGTGTTTCCCCGAAAATAAGACACCCCCGATTGTAAGACGTATCGGGGGTGTCAGAGGGGTCGGCTTATATAAGCCGTACCCGAGTAAGCCGTACCTCGGGCGGCAGCGGGCCTCGGGCAGCAGCGGGCCTCGGGCGCCAGCGGCGCCAGCGGCGTCTTCCATCCTCTTCCTCTTCCTCCTCTTCCTCCCAGCGGCGCCTTCTCCCTCTGCCGGTTCCGCCCCCTCCCTTCAGTGAAGGGAGGGGCGGAGCCGCCACCGGCGAAGAGGGAAGAAAGCGCTGGCAGAGATCCCCGAAAGAGGTGTCTGCAGGGGCGATCGCGCGGCTCCCCTGCAGCCTCCTCTTTGGGAATGGAAGAGAGGTGCAGAAGGCTCTCCTCTGCGCCTCTGTTCCATTCCCCAAAGAGGGGCTTCAGGGGGGGCGATCGTGGGCTCCCCTGCAGCCTCCTCTTTGGGGAATGGAAGAGAGGTGCAGAAGGCTCTCCTCTGCGCCTCTGTTCCATTCCCCAAAGGGGGCTTCAGGGGCGATCGCGGGGCTCCCCTGCAGTCTCCTCTTTGGGGAATGGAAGAGAGGTGCAAAAGGCTCTCCTCTGCGCCTCTGTTCCATTCCCCAAAGAGGGGGCTTCAGGGGGGCGATCGCGGGGATCCCCTGCAGTCTCCTCTTTGGGGGGAAGAGAGGTGCAAAAGGCTCTCCTCTGCGCCTCTGTTCCATTCCCAAAGAGGGGCTTCAGGGGGCGATCGCGGGGCTCCCCTGCAGTCTCCTCTTTGGGGAATGGAAGAGAGGTGCAAAAGGCTCTCCTCTGCGCCTCTGTTCCATTCCCCAAAGAGGGGGCTTCAGGGGGCGATCGTGGGGCTCCCCTGCAGTCTCCTCTTTGGGGAATGGAAGAGAGGTGCAGAAGGCTCTCCTCTGCGCCTCTGTTCCATTCCCCAAAGAGGGGGCTTCAGGGGGCGATCGCGGGGCTCCCCTGCAGCCTCCTCTTTGGGGAATGGAAGAGAGGTGCTGGTGGCTCTCCTCTGCGCCTCGGTTCCAGTCCCAAAGAGGGGGCTTCAGGGGCGATCGCGGGGCTCCCTGCAGTCTCCTCTTTGGGGAATGGAAGAGAGGTGCAAAGGCTCTCCTCTGCGCCTCTGTTCCATTCCCCAAAGAGGGGCTTCAGGGGCGACGGAGGCTCCCCTGCAGCCTCCTCTTTGGGAATGGAAGAGAGGTGCAGAAGGCTCTCCTCTGCGCCTCTGTTCCATTCCCAAAGAGGGGGCTTCAGGGGCGTCGCGGGGCTCCCTGCAGTCTCCTCTTTGGGGAATGGAAGAGAGGTGCAAAAGGCTCTCCTCTGCGCCTCTGTTCCATTCCCCAAAGAGGGGGCTTCAGGGGGCGATCGCGGGGCTCCCCTGCAGCCTCCTCTTTGGGGAATGGAAGAGAGGTGCAGAAGGCTCTCCTCTGCGCCTCTGTTCCATTCCCCAAAGAGGGGGCTTCAGGGCGATCGCGGGGCTCCCCTGCAGTCTCCTCTTTGGGGAATGGAAGAGAGGTGCAAGGCTCTCCTCTGCGCCTCTGTTCCATTCCCCAAAAGGGGGCTTCAGGGGCGATCGCGGGGCTCCCCTGCAGCCTCCTCTTTGGGGAATGGAAGAGAGGTGCAGAAGGCTCTCCTCTGCGCCTCTGTTCCATTCCCAAAGAGGGGGCTTCAGGGGCGATCGGGGGGCTCCCCTGCAGCCTCCTCTTTGGGGAATGGAAGAGAGGTGCAGAAGCTCTCCCTCTGCGCCTCTGTTCCATTCCCCAAAGAGGGGCTTCAGGGGCGATCGCGGGGCTCCCCTGCAGCCTCCTCTTTGGGGAATGGAAGAGAGGTGCAGAAGGCTCTCCTCTGCGCCTCTGTTCCATTCCCCAGAGAGGGGGCTTCAGGGGCGTCGCGGGGTTCCCCTGCAGTCTCCTCTTTGGGGGAATGGAAGAGAGGCGCAGAGGGCTCTCCTCTGCACCTCTGGTCCGTTCCCGAAGAGGAGGCTGCAGGGAAACCACGCGATCGCTCTCCCTGCAGCCTCCTCTTCCCATCCGAGAAGAGGTGGCCGCAGGGAGGCGGCGGAGGGAGGAGACGGGACCGAGTGACGCGGCGGCCGGGGGTACGGCCAATGTAAGCCGTACCCCGAAAGTAAGCCGTAGTGGGACTTTTCGGGGGGGAAAGAAAGTAAGACGCTGTCTTACTTTCGGGGAAACACGGTAGTCCCGTGGTAAACCAGGAATCAAGCTGGATGCAATCAGGAACAAAGCTGGATTAAAATGCAGGGAAGTCTCTTTAGAAAGCAGCTGGTGTAAAGGCAATAAAAAACCTTTCAGGAACAAACAGGAACTTAGCAAGGAAAGTATACTTCACCCAAATGGGCAGAAATCAAGGCAGCCAAAGCTGACTGGCAAACTCTTCCTGGAAGGCCCAGTGGCCTCTCTCACAGGAGCATCATCCTGAATGCGATGTTGGCACGAGATACCGCTCTGGGCCAACTCTACACGGCTATACTGTCTCAACCCTTTGATCTAAGCGACGTAGATCTGCGTCGGACGTCAAAGTGGGCATGATGGATGGCAGCTGTTGTTTAAGCTACCTCAGCTCCTCGAGAATGTAAACCTCGTTAGCATCTCCAGATGCAAAGGGGAGTCAAGCCTGTCTCCGGCCTGGGCCTCCCCGCTTATCTTCCAGGCCTGCTTTGCTAACCTTGACCAGTTCCCGCATTCTTGGTGCCAGGCTCACACGAGAAAGACAGGCAGGCCAGGTCAGATCTTTATGAGGGAGACAAGCTGGCCTGGAAAGGATCTTAAAGCCATCATGGCTACAGTATTGTTCATGGGAAACTGAGGCCTGTGAGGCTTGGGGCCTGACAGCCAGTCCGAGTCGTCATTATATTAATTTGTAATCTCATGCTATACTAGTTATTGTATTTCAGTCTAGATAATTTGTTTTACAATTGTAATGCACTGTTTTATATTTGTATTATCCTCTTTCTTTTGTTCTGTGAGTGTGTATATAAGAACATACACCTTTGACAGGGCAGTTTTTTGTAATGTGCCATATACACTAGTGGTGCTACAACAATATGCATGCTTCCAAAGGTCAGATATTTTAGTTCATATAAGCATAAATTTGTTGCCCTCCTGCCCTACATAAGCACAAGTAGAAAAGCACCAAGATCTTTCTCTGCTGAATGAGTTCAGTTTTATGAGTACAACACAGCCCACAGCATGTTAGTACTGTCTAAAACAAAAATATTCCCCAAATTAACTGGAGAATCTTCTGGGGCAGAGGTGTGAATATTACATCCCCCCAGAACCTGTTGGATTGCAATTTTGCTAATGGTGATGAATGCTAGTTGTCATTCTGTAACATCTGGAAAAAAATGTAATTTCCACCTTGTTGCAGAATATATTTTCAGGAACCTCTATGCTGCATGTTAAGTAATAGAATTGGAAACTAATTATGAAAAGCAAGTACTAGGACTGATTGCATATTGCTCATGCCAGGTTATAAAATCTCTTCCTTTCACCAATCCCAACAGACTGCCTAAGCTGAGTATAAACCCTTAGTTAATTTGGCAATGAGTAGTATAGGACAATTCATTTCTGTACAGAAAGCATGATTCTGTCTCTCCATGCATTCAGGACAATGTGACAGTCTAAACTACCTTGTAACTAAGATTGGCAGACTGAAAAACCAGACAGAACTCCTGTGCCTTTTATGGTTTTGTTGCTGTAGTAGTTTATTCAACCAGATAAGAATAATCACCTGCTGAAATTTTCTCAATGCCCCAAAACATGAATGGGGTGAGCTGAGAGCAAAAATGAAGAATCCTTGATCCTTGAGAAGAGACCTTCAAAGAGTGGAATATCTGCTTATGTCAAATTTTAGGAATCTCCCCTTCCTCTTTTCCCCTTATATCAACGGCCACCCCTTTCAACAGATACCCCCTACACACCAAGAAGGGCTTTTGGGGGGGTGGGAAGGCAACATGGTCATTCCCTTCTTACCATACATTTCAGAGACTTTTTCTGGATGAATGTATTAAGTGACTTCCCCAAACTGGTCTAAACTATTAGGTGTACTTACTTTGCAGTACCCCCACTGCCTTCGTCATTGTCTGAGGAAGATGATGTTGATGAGGCAGGAAAATAGGTTGAATCCACGTGATTGGGGCTTCCACCCTGAGCTGGGTTTATGGGAGAGGATCGTTCGTACAATGGTGTATGCTTTCCTTCGTGAGGAATGTTGCTGTAATTATTCTGCTCAGGAACGCTTTTTCCTCCTGCGTCCAAGGCGATGGCTGGTTCTGAGAGGGTATAGGGGTAGGGACCATGGCCTTGGGCATTACCTTGATTAGCCATGTGCTGTGCATAAAGAAAGGGTGTATGATAAATTAAGACTTGACTTTTCCTTAATCTGAGCAGACTACATTAGTTACATGAAAAATCTTTAACAAATGTCAGAGGAAGAGGGAGCATCAAAAAGACAAGGGAGAGTATACTTGCCACATGTTTTCCTTGCACATGGGGATGTGGAATGTTAAGCATCTGAGGAGAGACATACGGTGGCACCATACCCGGCATTCCAAACTGATTGGGTCTGGCTAAAAATGGAAAGGGTGCATTTTAAAAATTATATTGACCATAAACCTGCTATAGATACTGTCTGGCAAAAAGTATATTTTTCTGACTCTCAACCTGAGTTAATAAAGGAATCACATAAAAACACATGCCTAACGTCAGGTTTTTGTGGCTCGAAAAAAAGATGACATCATTTCCACAATCACCGTTTATTTGTTTTTGTTCTACTTCAACATCCAGGGACTGTGTCAGATTTGCTTTGTTTCTGCCCTTCTCCAGAAACACATTCTTCACTTTTCTCTTCTTTTTTCTTTCCAATCTCTCTCACCATTCTGTCTGCTTTACAGCTGCTCGCTCCATTTTAGTCTCTGTTGTTTATTTTCTAGAACAGGAAGTGCAGTATTTTGGTCCTGCTTACTATTCTGAAATCAAATTTGCTTTTAACACTCCCAATTCCATGTGAAACCCCGCAGCAGCAGCGGAAACAAGAAATTCTGGAAATCCTCACTCTGTTTACCCAAGATACTTCACTGAAAAAAAAGGAAAACCTCACAACACTCCTCCTTGTGCTTTGGTAACACATGGTTCAGAAAGGAGGGTTTAAAAAATGGTAAAAGGGAAAGTGAAGCTCATGTTATAAAATGCATCCAAGATCAAACAGCACATCGCAGTCCTTGAGATCTCTGCTTTCAATTAGGCCAATGAAGACTGGCTAATTAGTATTTATTCAGGAAAAAAGGAGCAAAGATTGCTCTTTTACCCTTCAGTTTGGGAAACAGAGGAGTTAATCCTTGCTACAAATCAAATCCCTGCTCTTTGACAAGGTAGTTTATCTCCAAATAAGCAGGCTATTGTATAATTAGACATACCTCTTAGTACTTATCGTCATCTATGAACAAGCCTCAATTACTGTGATTTCCATTGCAAACTGAAGTGGCAAATAATTCAGTACAAAGAAAACCCACAAATGTGGATCTGACATTTATCCAGATGGTGTTTTGCCCCAGTTTCAAGCATTTTCTATCTTTAAAACCTGATTTGCTATTGCTAATGCAATCTTATGTTCAATGAAAACTCCAGTTTTACATTTCCATATGGCTGAATATGTATACCAGAACAGCTGCTTTGTCAGAATGACAAAATAGTATACTATCTGTATAGAGAAGCAGAAATGTCTTTAGGTTTTTGAGTGATCATCCAGGCCTGTATAAACTTAACTGGGTATTGTTTTGAACCTTGTATTTTTGCAACACCATTTTGCTATAGGTAATCTTGTCCAATGATCCAAAACACTCACTGGCACACACATGCAAAGAATTACAATTTAATCCATGCATATACATGTTTTCATTGATATCCAAGCACCTATGCAGATTAACAAAAACAAGGAAGATTTGCTTCATTCAGGAATCCTTTTTCAACCATTAGGCTCCACATAAATGGCAACAATACCATCATTACAAACCTTTATCAGGCGCCCACACACATATATGAATAATAGGCAGGGTCAGCTCAGACCCTTATAAGAAAGGTCTTGAAAGGGTATTTAAATTCCACTGCACGTGTGTAGAAGTCCTCGGACAAGGAAGAATGGGACATCCTACAGAAGGCTTGTTGAATTATGACCACTACTGTTGTTGCTGCTGCTGTTGTCAATGCTTGCTTAGGTAATGGTAAAGGTTTTCCCCTGACATTAAGTTCAGTTGTGTCTGACTCTGGAGGTTGGTGCTCATCTCCATTTCTAAGCCGAAGATCTAGTGTTGTCCGTAGACACCTCCAAGGTCATGTGGCTGGCATGACTGCATGGAGCGCTGTTGATCTACTCACATTTGCATGTTTTCGAACTGCTAGGCTGGCAGAAGCAGGGGCTAACAGCGGAAGCTCACCCTACTCCATGGATTCGAACAGATGACCTTTCGGTCATCAAGTTCAGCAGCTCAGCTCATCAAGTTCACCACTGCGCCACCTGGGGCTCCTCAATACTTGCTTACTACCCATATAAATATTAAAAGGGATGCAAATATATTAATTTAATGTTTTTAAAAAATCACCAGTTTCACAAATACCCAAAATTGAACATCAACACCTCATGAAGTACAAGATTTTATCTACATCAAGATGCCATTGAGGATTAATAAGGTAGAGCTTCCCTAACAACTGCAATTTCCTCCAATCATAAAAGTCACCACCCATTTTTAACTCAAACCATAACATTGTGCTCAGAACATCAATACTCACGTAGGTAGTGTGGTGGATGAAATGGTATAGGCTTATTACTTGCTGAATAATAGCCAACTGCTCTCTTGAATCGTTTAGCTTTGTCATCCGTTCTAGACTAAAATAAATTTTAACATCTATTATTCTTATTCTTCAGTTATTTATACCCCGCTGTGTCTCCCTACTAAAGACACCTGAAGCTGCTTACAGTAAAACCAAATGAAATACAATTTAAAGAGTAAAAATATACAAACATTAAAATAGAATTAAGTATTAATGGTATTCAAAAGTAAACAGTTAAAATCCTGAAAAATTTATTAAAAACATATTCAATGCTTTTATTACATCTGTGCATAAATAACTACAGGCAATTTTAACAACATATGAAATGAAAGGTTTCTACTGCAAAGAACACTTGTAAATGCACCCCAGGGACATCTGGGAAAAACGTACACATTCACTGGGGGCGGAGGCGGTTTGTGTGTATAAAGACATGAGCACAAATGCCTACATACAGATATGCATACACATAAATAACTGTCCATTTACTATTTATCTGTACCATAACATATTTTAACAACAAGCATAAACTCATACAATTTTATTCTTTTACCTGTGAGTACTGAAAAACATCCTTAGCTATGGCATCCAAATCAGAGGTGTCCTGAATATTTCGAACATAGTCAGCTACTGCTTTGATCACTACGTCACAGGGTGGTAAAACTAACTGGTGTGCTCGTACCTAGAGACATAAACACAAGTTGATATTCTCCAGCCTAGAACAGCTCCTTACAATACTTCAGCTGTGCTAAGTAATTGGCTTGAATTTAATTCCACTTTACAAGAGGTTAATAAGCAATTCTATCAATACAAGCAGGATTTATCAGCTTGAGTATTTGAAATATTCATCAACACTTGGAGATATGTTAAAAGAATAAAGGTACTCAACAAAGATTAAAAAATTGAGTAAATATTTTTCTAATTTAGCAAGAGAAAAGCTTTCTGCGGTGCATGAAACAGTTATTGTAGTAATTAAGTGGCATCCATTGAAGCATTTCTGTTAGGGGTATATGTGAGTATAATCAAGTGGAAGCCAGTTTTTAAAAACCTGTTGGTAACCAGCAGGGAGAAGAAATATCTAGATGTATTTTGATACGGAAATGTGAGCAACTGAGGAGTTTGCAAAGTGGATAAAAATCCATTGAGCAGACCCACTGAATCAATGAGATTTACCTAGGTGCTGACTCATCCATTCAACTTTTTCAATGGGACAGTTTTATATGAGTCTAACGGGATTTCAAACCAATAATTCCAAACACTTTCACTACACAGTGCTTTAAAAATTATTTAAAATGCAACCTTGAAAGTGGTTAAAAAGCTACTGCTTACTTAGAAGTGATTTAAAGATTACAATGAAAAATATGTTAAGGCTATTTTTCTAGCCTTCTGGTGAAGTGTGTTTCCCAATTATTCAGGAAAATGGCACAAAATGTTTTATGATATACTTGTACTTCTAATCTTTCTGGAAGTAGACCCAAGGTTTATCCAGTCAGCAATAGACGCCAGAATCCAGGGTATGTTATCTGGCATTTTATGTATGACTACTCTCCAAATCGTGCACCCATTGAAGTAAAGGCTGCTGGCTGTTGCATCAAGTGCACTGATTTTAGTAGCAGGCCTACAGAGCCATGGCTGAATAGACCACATGCTTTGCATGCCAAACACAAAGGTTCACTTTCTAGCACCTCTAAGCGAGAGGATCTTATCTGAAAAGTGCCGGAAAGGTGCCTTCCCAAGCCCTTGGAAAGTTATTGTCAGTACAAATAAGCGACTTGAAATAACATTCAGAATGTTAAAAACCGAAGATTCAAATTTTGGATCTGGACTGAATAATTGTACATTATTGCCACGGCTAAAATATACAAAGCGGCATGGTACTAGGACTTTATTAGACTTTCAACAGAAAACGATCCTAATAGGGGACATCAGACAAGAGTATGTGTTGAAAGACAAAGCATCACATCTCATTCATATCAAACTAAACTGAACCATTAAAATATCTATTAGTGAGGTTAATAAACAAGAATTCAAAGATACGTATATTAACCAAGACTCCTACTTTCTCATACAAGGGATCTAGATAATAGCATCTGGAAAATATTCATGATTGGGCCTAGTCTATATGTACTGCAATATGGACTGACATAAAAAAATAATAGGTCCATAAATTCCCTATATGGTTTGCTTTTATATGCAAACGATAGCAAAATTAATCCCATACTAGCAAACTATTTTTCTAAACCCAGATTAAATCAATGTTGACATAAGCATTTCCACTAGAGTATTTATGGCTGTTTCTTTTAGTGTGATCATAAACTGTAATATACGTATTTAGGTGTTCCCACTCTAATGGTCAAACTTCGCAACAATATGCTTGATGTATCAGAGACCACATTTTTCAGAAATCCTGTATGGTAGGTTTACTTCAAGGTTAGCTTTACACACAGACTATTAGGATCTTGTTGCATTGCTACTTCATCAACAGGATGGCAACTGCATCTTAGAAATTATTATTCATATCACAATATGAGAGCAGAAGTAGCACTGAAGTAGCACAAATATTTTCAGAAGTATATAAACTACAAGGAATGCTAATGTTATGCCATCATATGCAACCTTTTAGCAAATCGGTGGAGGGAACATAATTTGTGTACATATGTGTGTGTGCACAAAGACACATACGCAGTCTGACTGAGGCAAATGAAACTGCATGCCAACAAGATACTTAAAAAAAAATTTTAAAGGAAAAAATAACCACTAGCATGCAACCCAAATGTGACTTTAGTTCTACATACAATGACTTGCAACACAGAATGATGCTTATACTGTGTTGCAAGTCATTGTATGTAGAGCTAAAGTCACATTTGAGTTGCATGCTAGTGGTTATTTTTTCCTTTAAAATTTTTTTTTTAAGTATCTTGTTGGCATGCTGTTTGCACCCCCACCAACAATCTGCTACCATGTAGTTTAAAGAAACAATGTTTAGATTTTTATTGGGAATTATCATTTCTGTAGCATAATGGATAAGAGAAAAAGGTAATTATGCAAAACAGTGCAAATATAGCATGCAAATCATGACCATGAGAAGCCCTTTTGGCCTTACTTTTTGCTAGAAACAAAAAGATTCTGCAAAAAAACCCCAACAACTCCGATACCTAATATCATACACATAGTAGGCATTTGCCATCATCTGTCGACATATGGTGAACCCATGAATTTCTTACAGGTTTCCTAAGGCAAGAAATCTTCAGGTGATTTTTGAAGTTCCTTCCTTTGAAACACAGCATGTGATATTTGATAGCTGTCTCTCATCCAAGTACAACCGGACCCATATTAGAATTGTAAAAAGTTGGCAGGGACTTTGGAAGTCATCTATGCAAACTACTGTTCATGGAAATCTCCAAAACGCAGGAAGTAACTACATTTATTGCTGGACCAAATTATGTCTATATTGTCTAGGTCCTCTCCAACAGTATAGTTTTGAGATCACACTGCCTTTCATATTTCCTTCATGAGAAAACGCTCCATTTTATTTTTCAGTGTCATCCACCTAGTACTCCTTTGGATATACTTAAATACTTTTCTCATCTCAAACCTCTTAGCCACTACAGTAGTTATCTGATTTGCTAAACATAACTATCTTTATTCCTTAAGGCAAAATTAAACCCATAGGCTAGTTCCGCTTGAGTTGCAAAAGCCATGTTTTCTTAGTGGTTTTGTCCACCTAGGTATTTAAGACAAAGCGTTCCTATATTTTTTTCATCATATTGGCATTTATTTCTAAAAACTATGTCACTTGTAGACTTTTATTTAAGACTATGGATATCACCCAGAGCTGTAGTCTATGAACCAATCTTGGTGAGTGAGTCTTCAGCTGCCAATCCACAGTGAGTATTCAGGAATGAAATAAAGAGATGCACTCATTGTACATAAAAATACTGTACGGATCCCTTTCATGTTAGGAAAATAAAGGAAGTTCTCCCCATATCAAATAACATGGGAAGTACTGTTGTATAATATTAGACTCACTATAAGTACTGATCCTATTTTCCTTATCTTAGATCTTTTTATGGGAATGAATGTTTTATGTCCACCTGATGCCATGGAGGACTAGAAAAGACAAAATCATTTTCATTGCTTTACTGATATTGGGGGGAGGGGGTTCTTTTGCCTGTACTGCTTGACTTGCATAAACTACCAAAAGCAGAGTTCAATTGTTACAGTTTAGTACATTGCAGCTTAATTTTAAAGGGGATAAATAAACATAATTTCAATTTTGTAATTATTTTCTGAGTAAGTTACATTTTTCATATACCAAACACAATCATCTTGAGCCAAACAAAGTTACAGACAGCATGTTTTGTTTCCCAAAGTAAAAAAGTGATGTTTAACCTGTAAAGCAGTGGTTCTTAACCTGTGGGTCCCTAGATGTTCTGGCCTTCAGCTCCCAGAAAACCTAACAGCAGGTAAATTGGCTGAGATTCCTGGGAATTGTAGGCCAAAACACCTGGGACTCACAGGTTGAGAACCACTGCTGTAAAGGAGGCTAGAATTGTAATATTTTTTTTCAATTTTCCAAAAATATTTCAGGTTCTTCTGGAGGGAAAAAAATCCCAGCTTAAAATGTTTTTCCCCATGCCATGAATATTTTTGGAAACTTTGCATATGTATGGAAATTCCTTCCTTGGGACTTCTCTAATAACCAAATTGATCATTATTTTAATAGCTAGTGTTAGAAAATGCCTCCACTGAAACTGCCATCTTTAGCCACCAGGGGGCACCTCATAAAGCCAAAGGAGAGGATTTTAAAAAATCAATTTCAGGGAAGCAATAAAATATGAAGGACCCTGAATTTCTAAATCTGCACTAGAGAAATGATTTTAGGACACCAGAGACAAATCATGTCAAGGGAAAGAAAGGTGAAAATCTGTGTGAGGCAAGCTTCATCTCAATTAACGTAACAAACCTGTTATATATATTCTCCCAATTACACCTTTACATAGCCTAGCCTCACTGCACCTAGGAGGAAGCCCATGTTGTGAAAGAACAGGACTCCCTTTCAGGAGCTGTCAGCAGGTTTTGCTGTAGAAAAAAAAGTACCACGACTTTCCAAAGTTTTGATTACATGAAGTTGCATTATGTAATGGGTCATGGTCATTAAATTAATCTTGTCTCTCATTCCACGATATGCTCAATATGCCCAAATGTGAACACAGATGGAATTTGAGGAAAACAGACAGGGAGCCCAAGAGCGATTTCGCGCGCACAGAAAAGGAGGGGGAGGAGGGAGGGGTGGGGCCCTGCGAGGAACCGTTCTCCCGGTTTGCGGCTCTGCCGGGCTTGGTAGAGCTGTGAACCGGGAAAAAGGCTCCCAGCAAGGAACAGCCCCTGCCTGGGAGCCGGGTTTGGTCGGCTTGTGTCTCCCGCCGGGCTCAGCGGAAGACGCGAGATGGCCAAACTTGGCTCCCAGGCAGGGCCTGGGCCCTGCGGTGAGACGTTCTCCCGGTTTGCGGCTCCACCGGTCTTGATGGAGCCATGAACCGGGAGAAAGGCTCCCTGCAAGGAAACGGAGGAGATGGATCTCGGCCCCTGGCCAGGCTCTCCCTCACAAGCAGAGGGAGGGCCTGGGGAACAGACCCTGCCCGGGAGCTGGGTTTGGCCGGCTCGTGTCTCCCGCCGGGCTCGGCAGAAGACACGAGATGGCCAAACTCGTCTCTCAGGCAGGGCCTGGGCCCTTCAGGGAGCCTTGCTTCTGAAGCTCCCTGAGGTGCCCAGGTCCTCCCTGGCAGCTGGGGTGGGCTGGCTGGCGCGTGGAGGGGAAACGGCCGAAGGAGGCGGCGTCCCAGTCCCTTCTTCTTTGCTGCCGCCCGGCCCTTCCTCCTCCTCCCCCAAGCAGCAGCAGCAGGCAGGAGGGGGGAGAAAGTGGGGGGGGGGAGACGTTTTCACGGCACACCAGATGATCAGTCACGGAACAGTGGTGTGCTGCGGAACAGCTTTTGGGAAACACTGGTATATAGGAACACCTCAGTTAACAAAGCTTCTAACAAAGAAGTTTAGGTTCTTTTACAAATTGTTCCTGCACCCAAACTTCCTGCTATTACTTCTCATCTGGTGTTTAGCAGCACTGACATCAGGAGGAGGATGAAGAGAAGACAGAGAAATACAGACTGGCAAACAAGATAATAAAGCTCGATATGGAAAATAAAACGAGACTCTATGGTTGCCAATCCTACTGTAGCTGTGTGTGTAAAGGCAAGGTCAGCAGCAGCTGCCTTCAGGCTCCTCTACTGAGCATGCATGGATAGCAAACAGAAATGACAGCTAAGCTATGAAACTTTCATGTGGCCTGTGTAAGGTTCAAACTTCCCTGGGTGGCTTATGCAAAGCTTATCTGACTAGGTTGTTTTATTTCACACTGTGAGTTGGGAATAAACACATGGCAAACACCACCACTTCTTTATCCGTATTCTATGCTATTTCTGCCTCAGTTACTCAATTTTATGTAAAAAAAAAAAAAGGAATGCCCAAGAACACACTAGTATGTTAACACTGAGTATTCCTGTAGTTAGAACCGATATCATCCTTTTAAAGAAAGGTCCAAGTTGCTTTCTTAATCAGTCTCTTTCATTGCACTGCCAGTCATTGCATATTGTTAAGTCATTGAATTGTTGCCTATCTGTCGCCTTGAGTCTCCTTTGGGGTTGAGAAAGGTGAGATATATAGTAAATAAATAAAATCTATAAATATATAAAATACTCTTTCTGGGAAAGGCTTCTGGAACATTTTACTGCTATTAATGCTGCTTTGATTTATTAGGTGCTCTCTAATTGTTATTTTCATTTTCAGCTATTCTGTACCATACTTTCCTCTGTAGTTTACTTCCATTGTATTTTATGTCATTGACAAATTCTTTGAATTCTTTCAGAAGGTAATAGGATTTAAAAAATTAAATGCTGGTCTCAGTCCCACGTTAGAGGTGAGAAGGTCGAGGTACAAAAGTTTTAAATAAATAAATGCACAAATAAAAATCACAGGATCCTTTTTTAAGTCTGTTAAAAAAGAAGTCTCTCCAATCCCATTTGATAAAATGAGAGCTGACTTTTGTTTAAAAAGTGTAAAGAAACATTAAACCAAATCTGATGACATACATTAGTCAACTTACATTTCAGCTGCATTTATTTGCATTACAATTCATACTATCCTTAACACTTGGCTATGCTGGATGGACTACACTCTAAACCAACTTGGGGAACTGAAGTTGGGAAAGGTTTACACTAAATCTCTTGAGGACAGGAGGCCTTCTTTCAAATCTCAGGTAAATTCATAGAAATGAAGGAAAGATGACAATACATGTTGATCAATCATATTGTAATCCCAGGCATCTCCATTTAAAAGAATCAGGTAAACAGAGAAGTGAAAAGATCAACTGTCCATTCTGCGCAAAGGAGCTTTCTGTAATTTTAAGTCTTCTTGTAAGGGCAACTTTGTTGGAGTGGGGTCATTCACTATTTGAGAATTAAAAGGATCACCACCAAAAACATCTTTATTTATGTGCTTCATGCCTTAAGTTTACTTTATTTATTTATTTGGATTTGTAGACCGCCACCCCCAATGGCTCGGAGCGGTTTACAACATAGCTCGGAAAGAGCGAACAATAGATAAACATCACAATAGAACATAAGAACTATAAAACAGCAAATAAAACATGATTAAATCACGAGTTCTCGAAGGCCTGTCTGTACAAGTATGTCTTGCAGGCTCTGCGAAAAGAAATTAAATCTTGCAAAGCCCGCGTTTCTGTTAGTAACATATCCCACAGTACAGGGGCAATGATTGAGAATACTCTGCGCCTTGTCGAAGTCAGATGAAAAGCCTTCACACTAGGGATGTCAAGAAGGTTCTGATCCTCAGAACGGAGTGATCTCGGAGGGTTATATGGAATCAGGCGATCCCGAAGGTACACTGGCCCCAGACCATGTAAGGCCTTGAAAGTAAGAACTAACACCTTGAAAGTGATCTGGCATTTGATCGGTAGCCAGTGCAGGTTCTGCAGTATAGGTGTTATACGGCAACTCGCGGGCTCCCCCATGAGCAGCCGGGCTGCGGCATTCTGCACTAGCTTCAATTTCCGGATCACGGACAAGGGTAGGCCAAT
This sequence comes from Anolis apletophallus, assembly GCA_030556195.1. Classification (NCBI taxonomy): domain Eukaryota; kingdom Metazoa; phylum Chordata; class Lepidosauria; order Squamata; family Anolidae; genus Anolis; species Anolis apletophallus. Next base: position 44,880,189 of record JARBWK010000001.1, on the reverse strand, counting down.
GTAAAGAGCGTTACAGTAGTCAAGTCTTGAGATGACCGTGGCTTGGATTACCGTGGCTAGGTCGTTCCATGAGAGATAGGGAGCCAGACGCTTCGCCTGTCGCAGATGGAAGAATGTGATTCTGCTAATGTTGGAGATTTGGGTCTCCATTGATAGCAGAGGGTCCAAATGGAGACCCAGGCTTTTTACTGATGATGATGGGCAAAGTGCCTAGACATCCAGGGTCGGCAGTTGGAGTTCCCTATCGCTCGGACGGCCTAGCCAAAGGATCTCCGTCTTCGCCGGATTCACCTTCAACCTACTGGCTCGCAGCCATCCAGTAACTGCTTCAAGGCAAAGATGGAAATTATCGGGTACGGAGTCCAGCCGGCCCTCCATCCTCAGGATGAGCTGAGTGTCATCAGCGTACTGATGACACTCGAGCCCAAAGCTACGGACCAGTTGAGCAAGCAGTCGCATATAGATGTTAAATAACAAGTTGAGACAATGTGGATGAAAGATCGGCAGAGCAGTACATGCTTCAGAAGGCTAACCCTGAAGCCTCAGATCATAGAATCATAAGAGTTGGAAGATATCTCATGGGCCATCCAAGTCCAACCCCCTGCCAAGAAGCAGGAAAATTGCATTCAAAGCACCCCAACAAATGGCCATTCTGCCTCTGTTTAAAAGCCTCCAAAAAAGGAGCCCCCACCACACTCCGGGGCAGAGAGTTCCACTGCTGAACAGTTCTCACAGTCAGGAAGTTCTTCCTAATGTTTAGATGGAATATCCTTTCTTGTAATTTGAAGCCATTGTTCTGCATCCTAGTCTCCAGGGCAGCAGAAAACAAGCTTGCTCCCTCCTCCCTATGACTTCCTCTCACATATTTATTAATGGCCATGTCTCCTCTCAGCCTTCTCTTCTTCATGCTAAGCATGCACAGCTCTTTAAGCTGCTCCTCATTGGGCTTGTTCTCCAGCCCCTTGATCATTTTAGTCGCCCTCCTCTGGACACCTTCCAGCTTGTCTATATCTCTCTTCAATTGTGATGCCCAGAATTGGACCCAATATTCTAGGTGTGGTCTAACGAAGGCAGAATAGAGAATAGATAGCAGCATAAATTTTATATGCAAAAATCTCCAAACATAAAACAAACCAGCCATAATCTATAAAATTAGGAGATAAAACTACACAAAAACAGTTTTAAAATAGTTTTCCAGTGGCATTTGGGTGTGGGAGGAGAACGTATATGAAATCCAAGAACAAAAATATTACCTGAAAAGCAAAGCAACAGTACAGGCCATTCAGAAAACTGGATGGCAAGGCAACCACTATTCATCCCGAAGAAAAGAATTCTCTGTAGAAAACAGCCTACTGTAAGACTGCATTTTAAACAGCTTAGTGTGGATGTAACATTGTTCAGCTGCTACAACATGAAGCCAAAGGCTAAAGGAGAAGGCTAGTTGCTGTTAACAATGATAGTTGTCAACATTTTAATCTTTTATGATCACCAGAAAATTGCCTCATGTGGGACATAAGAAATTCAAACCTCTGAAAGTAGTTCTGTTAAGAAGCATGCAAAGTTATTATGCAGAATCCACAAATAAAAACCAGGGTTTTAATAAGATGTATTTCCCTTCCTATATTGAATGCTGCCAGTTAATTGTTTGATAGTTTGCACACTAAAAAGTTTTAAAGACCCAATAACTTTTGTCATTTGTATCCATGCTCTTATGCAAGCAATCATCTCTCCCAGTTTAACCTCTACCCATAGCTTGCCTTGCTGCAGGGATTGGCAATTTGTGGTCTTCTGGACTGGTGGACTGTAGGCTCCACCATCCTTCATTACTTATTACGCTGGTTACAGCGATAATCAGTACCTGGAGGGCCACAAGTCTATCTCAGAAGCTTAATCCAACCATTTCTGTTATTTTCTGTGTGGATAATTCTGATCCCCTACTATTTTCACTGTTCTATAAAGATACTTAAATAACTAAATAAATAAATAAATAACTTGAGTGTGGACCATAAGTAGTTCTTATGATGTGACTGTCTGGCTCTTCAAGCTGCATTAATAAAATTACAGAAGTTCCACAACAACCATAACATTTAACTTCCCTAAACAGATTTGGTCAGTTAGTCAAGAAGCCTGTCTTTTACTCTCTGGCTGTGTCTGTGTGCTCATATATAGGGTTAAACTTAGGGCAGGGGCTTCAGGGCACACGTTGAAAGGAACTGTCAATAGAGTCCAGTTCCATCAATAGATGACAGCATCTCGACTTATACAGCTTCTTTATGGCTACCAAGTGAATGTGGCTACAAGATCCTTGTGCATAGTTTGCAAGGTTCTAGGAAGATACTGAATACAAAGCAAATGCCGGGGGGGGGGTGTGTATGTATATGTCTGCTCGGGTTACCTGTATTTTTCCAAAGAAGCAAAGTCTCAGATTTGGCAGCAATTAATTATATTACATTTCTGAATTTTGCTGATTGTTTGGTGGAAAGAAACACTTGTCAGGCTTGAGATAAGTGTGAAGGACATCTGTTTCCATAACTACCATCACTGTCTCCACCTTTAAAGGAAGCAAGAGCCACAACTACCAATTAGACTGGACAAGGAAGGTGAACCACTGTGGTTGAATGCATTTGACTTCAGTTGGGCCCCCACATTTTTAATCTAAATGTCTATTTTTTTCCAGCAATACAGGCAGTCCCCAAGTTGCAAACAAGATAGGTTCTGTAGGTCTATTCTTAAGTTGAACATGTATGTAAATCGGAACAGGTACATTTTTAAGTTTAACTCTAGCCATATCTATCTATCTATCTATCTATCTATCTATCTATCTATCTATCTATCTATCTATTAGCTTTGGATAGCATATGGGAAGTTAACAGTCCTGTGGCGTCTGTTTTGCTGTCTGTGCCTCTGTTCAGAATATTTTACTTCACTTTCTGTCCCTGTGATAATTGAAAAAATTGGCGTGTTGTGGAAACAAGGACTGGTGAAAAAACTTCACCATGATAATTATTTCAGGACTGAATTTCCCTTCCTAGGGGTAGGTTTTTCTCATTTCCTGTTGTCTCACTCCCGTTCTTAACTATGAGTCATTTGTAAGTCGGGTATTTGTACCTTGGGGACTGCTTCTGTAACTATTATTATACAATTTATAAAGACAATAATTTCCTCCTATATGACTTCTATAGCTATATACATCAATTTAATCCCGTTTTCCCCACCCACTCTATTGAAAAACAATAAATGAAATTATAATAAAAGATTAAAAGATCTTGGTCCTCCACATTTGTAGGTTTAACACTTGCTGTTTTGATTATTCATGGCTGGTCCATATACTCGTGCTAGGAATTTCTAGTTCAACCAGCACTTCTCAGTGGTCAACTTCCAGTAGAGCTAGAGGAGCTAGAGATTATCAGAGAGAACATTTCTCTGGGCACTTGTAGGTTCTCCAGTGTGATTCCCCCTAGACTTATCCCCCAAACTTAGCAAAGTTCTCACTCCCTGGGCTTTGCTCACCTTTGTGATAGGTCTTCTTGAAGCTATATGATTTTAATCCTCTCTTCTTGGCAACCAAAATGCTCTTTAGAGCAAATCTCCTATTGAAGAAGATTACATTTATGGTTGTTCAGTTGGGGGAGAAAATGGTAAAGCAAATAAGAGAGAGAGAGAGAGAGAGAGAGAGATCTATAGCAGGGCTGTCCAACTGGCGGCCCGCGGGCCGTATACGGCTCTCCCCCTCTCTCCCTCCCTCCTCCTTCTCTCTCTCTTTCCCCCTTTCATTCCTTCCCTTTTCCACCACTTGAAAGAAAGAGGGAAGGAGAGAGTGCACCAAGCGAGAGGGGGCGTGGCCAGAGTGAAAAGGGGCGGGGCCGAGTTTGGAGCGCGCGGGGGGGGATGCTCATCCATTCCCTTTCCAGCTTCCTCCTCTTCTGAGGATTCCTGCCAAGTTTGGTCCTGATCCATCATTATTTGAGTCCACAGTGCTCTCTGGATGGAGGAGAACTCAAGGTTCAGTACTTTCTGTTGCTCTCATGAGAGCTTAGGTTTGATTCAACATGGCTGAGGAATGCTTTGATTGTATTTTCCCCTTATAGCAGAAGGAGGTAGGACTGGATGGCCCTTGGAGGTCTCCTATTCTAGGAACCCATTGTAATTATTATTATTATTATCATCATCATTAGAGGCTGAATGGCCATCTGTGAGGAATGCTTTGATTGTGTTTTCCCCTTATAGCAGAAGGAGATTGAACTGGATGGCCCTTGGAGGTCTCCTATTCTAGGAACCCATTGTAATTATTACTATTATTATTATCATCATCATTAGAAGCTGAATGGCCATCTGTGAGGATTGCTTTGATTGTATTTTCCCCTTATAGCAGAAGGAGATTGGACTGGATGGCCCTTGGAGGTCTCCTATTCTAGGAACCCATTGTAATTATTATTATTATTATTATTATTATCATCATTAGAAGCTGAATGGCCATCTGTGAGGATTGCTTTGATTGTATTTTCCCCTTATAGCAGAAGGAGATTGGACTGGATGGCCCTTGGAGGTCTCCTATTCTAGGAACCCATTGTAATTAATATTATCATCATCATCATCATCATCAGAGGCTGAATGGCCATCTGTGAGGATTGCTTTGATTGTATTTTCCCCTTATAGCAGAAGGAGATTGGACTGGATGGCCCTTGGAGGTCTCCTATTCTAGGAACCCATTGTAATTATTATTATTATTATTATCATCATTAGAAGCTGAATGGCCATCTGTGAGGATTGCTTTGATTGTGTTTTCCCCTTATAGCAGAAGGAGATTGGACTGGATGGCCCTTGGAGGTCTCCTATTCTAGGAACCCATTGTAATTATTATTATTATTATTATCATCATCATCAGAGGCTGAATGGTCATCTGTGAGGAATGCTTTGATTGTATTTTCCCTTATGGCAGAAGGAGATTGGACTGGATGGCCCTGGATGGCCCTTGGAGGTCTCCTACTCCAGGAACCTGTTGTTGTTGTTATTATTATTATTATTATTATTAGCAGAGGCAGAATGAATATTATGCCTTATCATTCAGGGTTATAGGCCTGTGTGGAAGGGCCTTGGCTTCTTATTTGACTTCCTTTCCACACATCTGAATAAAAAATAAACCAGATTATATGAGTGTGACTCCGATAATTTAAAGCAGGTATTTGGGTTATATGGCTGTGTGGAGGGCCCTGAGTCCACACTGCAGTATAATCCAGTTCAAAGCAGGTTTTGTGGGGTTTCCTGCCAGGTATTCAGGGTTATATGGCTGTGTGAAGGGCCCTGAGTCCACACTGCAATATGATCCAGTTCAAAGCAGGTTTTGTGGGGTTCCCTGCCTGGATATTCTGAGTTATATGGCTTTGTGAAGGGCCCTGAGTCCACACTGCAATATAATCCAGTTCAAAGCAGGGACTGGGACTTGAGACTGGGATTTTGGTGTTCATCTCTATCTCCAAGTCAAAGCCCCGGTGTCCTCCACAGACACCTCCAAGGCGAGGAGGGGGCGGAGCTTGGGGCGGAGCAAAGGTGGAGCCGGGGAGGGGGCGGAGCCGGGGGCGGAGGCAGACCCTTCGGCCCCCCAGGTCATCAGTAACCGGAATTCCGGCCACAGGTCCGGTAGAAGTTGGACAGCCCTGATCTATAGTATACAGGCACTCCTCGAGTTACAAATGGGTGTGAGACAACGGGAAGTGAGAAAAATCTACTCCCCAGAATGGAAATTCCCTTCTGAAAGAGACATAGGGGGAAAAGGCCTGGATTAAGCTAATGAAAGCTGTTGGAAATAAGGTGAAAACCCCAGGAGCAAACTTTTTTTTATAGCAGGAAGAACTATGGTCACTGGGCATGAGATAAAGCACTGAAAATGGTTTCCTTCCAACATCGATGAACAGTGGGTGAGGAGCTTGCACAAAAAACCCTGAAAAAACTAAGAAGACAGCAGTATTATCTGTTAAAAGCAGTGAGGAAGCACAGTACAGGATTGTTCTGAGGAGCGAGGTTGTGTTTTCCAAATACAAAGGATTTGTGAAAGAGAGGAGTATTTTCTTTCTAAGAAGTGTGAATGAACTTGGCTCTGAGTGAAATCTATGTTCTCTGCTTTGCAAAAATCCATTTACTTAATTATATGTGAGATCAAACCAGGCTTCAGTTTATCAGTTTCCACTCGACAAGTGGAAGGTCTGGATCCAAAATCATTAATTGCCCTAAGGAAAAAAAATCACCTGACTGAAACCTGGTGTCAGTCCAACCACAGAAATCTGAGGTGAAAAATAATTTTAACAGTAATTACACATTTATGTTACACATTTGTTGGATACTTCTGTCTTTAAACAATGAGAGGAAATCAAAATAAAGAAAGGAAATCACAATTTAAAGCAGTGTTTCTCAACTTTCCTAATGCTGTGACCCTTTAATACAATCCCTCATGTTGTTGTGATCCCCAACCATAAAATGTTTTCGCTGCTACTTCGTAACTGTAATTTTGCTACTGTTTTGAATCGTAATGTAAATATATGATAATCAGATTGGCACAAATACCCAATGTGCTCAAATTTGAATATTGGTGGGATTGGGAGGGATTGATTTTGTCATAAGGAAGTTGTAGTTGCTGGGATTTATAGTTAACCTACAATCACAGAGCATTCTGAACTCCACCAAGGATGGAATTGAACCAAACTTGGCACACAGAACTCCCATGACCAACTTAAAATGCTGGAAGGGTTTGGTAGGCATTGACCTTGAGTTTTGATGCTGTAGTTCACCTACATCCAGAGAATACTGTGGACTTAAACCATGATGGCTCTGGACCAAACTTGGCACGAATACTCAATTTGCCCCAATGTGAACACTGATGGAGTTGTAGTTGCTGGGATTTTTAGTTCAGTTATAATCAAGGAGTGTTCTGAACCCCACCAACAATAAAATTGGGCCAGAACTCCCATGACTAACAAAAAATACTGTATTTTCTGATGGTATTTGGTGACCCCGCTGGCACCCCCTCACGACCCCCAGGGGCCCTGTTCCCCAGGCTGAGAAACACTGATTTAAAGAGTAATGATATCCCCGATGTAAAGCTTCAAAAGAATGCAACACATAGACCTTGATTTTTTTTCTTTTAGAAATGAAACTGATTTTAAAAACACCACTTTAAAATGCTCACAGCTTTTCAAGGTCCTTCTAGTGTTAATTTTAAAGTGATGGCTATATATTTTGTCAATAATTCCCCTTATTAAACTGCAACATCAAAACTGAGTTCAGATGTACTGAATGATAAAGATTCCAGGTTTCTTTTTATTAATTAAATAGTAAAGGCTGTACAATTAATTCTGAACATGCATTTCTAATAGAAATGAAAGTCAGAATTCGTGATTACAGTTCCTGCAGCCAAAACATACAAATGCTTTAACAAAGCAGCCAACTGCATGGTAATCAGTTACAAGACACACTCAAATGGGTACTGAAGGCTGCTTTAAAAAATAAAATGGGTAGCACTATAAAGTATGGAGGAGGAAGTGACATCACACCTGTAAAATGGAAGTTTGAAAGGAGAACTCTGCAATCCTGGAGAAGATTTTATTTTTTTTACCCAGTATCTGGAACCGAGAAGTCCACAAAAGAAAGTAGCAGCAGCAGATTAAGTGGCTGAAAAAGACAGGCAGTGAATAGTTTTATTCTATAACTACTGGAAGAAAAACCTCAAACACTTCTGCTAGAACAAAGAGGATGCCATGAAGTTGCATAAAACACAAATAGTTGGAGAGAGGATTATGTTACGGCGCAGTATCCAAAATATTAATGGGAGTGTGTTTGTAAAAGAAAACGGTTACAGATTCTTTCAAATACAAAAAAAAGAAGGAAATGAAACAAGAACATGAACTGATGTACAAGCTTAAATAGATGGTGGCAAAATGAATGTTAAAGCTTTAATAAAGTTACTAGAACATCAGCAAACTGATCATTATGAGATGTAAATGAAAAGGGTGAGGGTGGGAGATTTCAACATAGAAGAGTCAGCAACCTGATAGCATGAAAAGCAAAGCTATTTTTAAACTCCTTTTTTTGCAGATGAAGAGCTGAGAGTGACTACTTTTGCCAAGTTTCCAAAGGCTGAGTGTGTGCCTTTTCAAGATCCAAAATTCAAAAATTCACACAGCCTCTATTTCAAAAGCTCTGCACATCATTTTCCAGTTATGACTATTAATAATATCTAAAATCAATACTTCATACAGATGGGTAGCCCTGAACAGCTGTATCTTCACTCTGCAGAAATATTGAACACAACAAGCAATGCACACCCTTTCTAAAAGTTCATTTATCATCTTATATTTACAGTTTAAAAGGTCTTGGCATGCCTAAACATTAAAAGACTTTCAAGATAATATTATGTTGGCATTCTCCATATGAGGAAATGACTGTCACAATCTCAAAAGCACTATATTTGGGGAAGGCAATTCAAGGAAGGAAACAGAGTTATTCAAAGATGACCCAAGATTTACGGTACTTACTCTAGATTATCGATCAATTCCCTATTACTTTGTATCCTCTTTATTCAGAATTTCACCTGTTTTAAATCAAAAACAGATGATCGGAGCAATAAAGAAACCTATGTTACTGGACTATACTATTTCAAACTAGAGGTGAAAAACATCATGTAAATATACACCAAAGATGTTAGAAAATATGTTCTAGATAAGCATGCTTTCTATGTAATTTGAAACATACAAGATACTTCTTCCACATAGGGAACATACAAAAATGCAGTCTCTCTCCTGCAGTCTGAACTGGTATAGTCCAGCAACAGATTCATATCAGTGATCACAATAACCTGCATTTCATTCCAGATTGTAAATTCACTGGAAAGAGACTATATCAATCCAGAGATCTGCAGTATTATCTCTGAGAGTCATTTTCCAGCAATGGTACTATTATGAGAAGGAAGACTATAGTGGAAAATATGTAATATAATATTGAGTGCACAAGGGACAATAGTATCAAAAGACTGAGCAAAAGAAATCATGGAAAATAAATGGTAAACAGATAAGTGGAAGGAAGAGAATGAGCATATTGGAAACTCAAGAGATGTCTAAACAAAACACGAAAGAGGAACCCAATGTAAATCATGGAATATTATTGCCCTGAAAAGAAACAGAAAAACAAAATTACCCTATATACTTATGTGTAAGTCTAGAAATTTTAGTTTAAAAAATCAACCCCCAAACCCTTGGGTTGATAATTGTATTTTTAACAATAAAAAAAATGGAACCATAACCTTCACTGAGTACAATGGTGAAAGAGAGGAGGATACTCGACTTTCTCCACCATGGTGCTGCTTCTGGCCTTTCTGAATGCCTTGGGGGGAAATCTCCTGTGAATGCCAACAATATGATGGCATTGGTGGCAGAAAGGAGAAGCATAAATCATACATATTCTGAGCTCCCGTGTGTTTGTAATAAGAATACTGTTCTATTACCTGGGCAAAAGCCACCAGGGGGCGCTAGAGAGAGAAGGATAGTCCATTTTGTGGGGGTGGGCGGAGGATTGAAGGAGAAAAACCATTTCCCTCTGTTTTCCTGTTATTCTCCCCCACTCACGTCCCCGTCGTAGAAACAACCCTTGTTTATGACATGGGAAGTGGGGAAGGGGAACAACCAGCGACAAGAAAAATGTTTTTCCTCCTTCAACTCCCCTCCTATAAAATGGACTATCCTTCTCTCTCTAGCACTCCCTGGTGGCCTCCGCCTGGATAATGAAAGAGTACTGTAATGAAGTCTACTTGCTAATTTGTGGCAATGCTAGCATTCTTATAAATAGTTATTTACTTTTAATATTCACGGAATAGTTAACATGCACCATGTTACGGTACCTTAAACAAATAATAATATAATAATAAACTTTATTTATACCCTGTCACCATCTCCCCAACGGGGACTCAGGATGGCTTACATGAGGCCAAGCCTGACAACACAACAGCAAAATAAAATCAATCACAATAACAATATAATCAATTACATAGAACACAAACTATAAAACACTACATACTAGTTTGCAAAAGAAATTCTACAAGCAATGGAGTAAAGTTGACCTCACAAACATGAAATCCATTTTTGTCTCAGAAAAATAAAGCAGTGTAGAGCACTAAAAACGGAAAAGCACTTTAGGAGCTGACATCAAGTTTCTTACAATTTCAGACATTGAACAAAATTACGTTCAAATGAGCAGCTCCATAAACACACTGACAACAAATCAAACCTACGATCAAATCTGAAAGCACATGAAAAAAAGTTCATGACATTTACACCCTTCCCAAATAATAACAGACAATAGGAAAAACATTTTGGCAAAATCGAAAGGGTGCAACAGTCCCTCTGAACTTATCGCACATAAGCCTGTATAAACCTTGAGTCACCTTTTGCACTGGTCAAGGTAAATACTGTACTTTAACTCTATTTTAATTTTTTTTAAAGGAACCATTTCTTTGTCTGAGGAGTAATGACAGACAAGAGCTTACTCTGTCCCTGAAGAATCTAAAACAGGCATGGGCAAACTTCGGCTTTCCAGGTGTTTTGGATTTCAACTCCCATAATTCTTAACAGCCTACTGGCTGTTAGGAATTCTGGGAGTTGAAGTCCAAAACACCTGGAGGGCTGCGGTTTGCCCATGCCTGACCTAAAAGAAGCACTAACCTCCTCTACTCTCTCTGCTGTGGTACGGTTTCTGGCTATTTTGAATGCTTGGGTAGGAAAATGGTGTCAATAATTCTTTATGCTTCCAACTCAAAAGAATGTTGAGAGATTAGAGTGTGTTGGTTGTTCTGTTAGGTTAATATTATACATTAAGCAAATAAGAGGAACCTCCCCATCTCTGAACAGAGTGGCAAAAGGCGTTTTTGAATGCTTGGAAAGGAAAATGGTGGCAGAGGCAGTCAAGAGTTGCTGGCCCCAAGATGGTACTGGTGCTTTTGCTTCTCTGAGAAATGTCTCTAGACCAGTGTTGTCAAACTTGCAGATCTCCAGATGTTTAGGACTTCAGCTCCAAGGATCCCTAGCCATTGGACAAGCTATCAAGGGCTTCTGAGAGTTGGAGGCCCAAACATCTGGAGGGCCACACGTTTGACACCCCTGCCCTAGACTCAAAATACATAATTTTGGCCTCAACCTTCAACTCATACATAAGGTTGACCTATATACAACTACAGGTGATATACCATTCAGATTTTAATAGGAAACCTGATTATAGGAAACATAAAACAATGCAGTACAAAATACAACGAAGTGTTCTTCATCAAGAACAGGTAATCCAGTGCTTTATATAATCATTCTTTAATAATAAAGGTAACTTTATGGAAAAAAACAGCATGGGGGTTATAACTTCCTCACTTCACACAGCAGAGGAATTTTTAAGTTTATAACAGATCAATAAAATTACCATGAAGACAAGAGAAACATGAATGGAATAAACTGGAGAGGAGTTATGCAGGTGGAGATCCAATGTTTTATTACCAAATGCCCTCGCCCCCTGAAAAAAACCTTACAACCAAGAAATAACAAATGAGAGATTTTTCTGCTGTGATGGAGGTAGAAGCAAATGCTGATCTACAATATGAATGCATTACCAGTAGGAATAGAATTCAGCATTCTGAACAGGAGCAATAATGCTATTTTCAATAGCATGTCTAATGGATAGACAACATGAGTAAACCAGGGTCCAAATCCACAATCATCAAGGAAACCTATTGCTATAAATCAGAATCGACTTGAAGACACGTAACATTGATATCTAATTTTGGTTACTGTGTTGGTAAAATATTCACATTCCTGGACATGAAGTGTACCAACTCAAATGATGTTTGAAATGAATAAGTGTAACAAGCAGATATTAAGTCTATTCAAAATGGGAATGAAAGGGTGCAGAATATATGTAAATTTATTTTTAAATTTCAGATACTATCTCTAGAGAAAACCCTTTAGCTTGATAATAATTGTGGACCAAGAAACCACTACCCATTAATAAAGTTGCATAATGGGAAGTGTTTGTCCTATTGTGGATTGTCCTATCCTGTCTTTTAAAATATATTTTTATACTGATTTCTAGTCTGATTTTAAATAACTGTTTACTGGGGAGTTGTCCTTCTCCTCTTAGGGTGCTTGTGCCCGCTTTGTGCTGGTCTGTGACCGTAATAAAGTTTTGATTGATTGATTGTCCTCCTACCTCAATAGCGAGTATTCTTGAACTCAGCAGTCATTGGAAGTATTGTGACCCCCACAGTTAAGAACTTTATTTTTTTAAATCTGATTTAGATGATGTTCCAAAAAGCAAGCTAGACAAAAAAAATCTCCTAACTACAGTTTATCCATGCTGATGCAAATTCATGGTTGAATTGGGTTGTTGTAGGTTTTTCGGGCTATATGGTCATGTTCTAGAAGCATTCTCTCTTGACATGTTGCCATTTTCCTAGTTTCCAACAGACCTCACAATCTCCAAGGATACCTGCCATAGATGCAGGTGAAACGACAGGAGAAAATGCTTCTAGAACATGGCCATATAGCCTGAAAAACCTACAACAATCCAGTGATTCCAGCATGAAAGCCTTTAACAATACATGGTTGAATTCTTGCAATGCATTGTATGAGATGTTGCCTTTGAAAATCTGGAAACAGCTGATCTGATACAGTGCAGCAAGACTGTTGAACAGAAATAGATGGCATGATTGTATCACACCAAAGCTTTGTGAGCTCTGCAGGAGCTTCTAATACATTTCAATACCCAGTTCCAATGGCTTGTAGCCATTGAGGAATGCCTTCCCTTTTAAATACTTTTGCAGACTTAAGGTCAATATCTGTGTCTTTTATCCAGTTGCTAGCACCAAATGAGAAGAATGACGGGCAGATATAAAGAAAATTTTCCTCAGAGACATTTCTTTTTATCAAGTATATACAAAAATATTCCAGTCTTTCTGTTTTAAAAACAGTGTACTCCACGTTTAGTCTATGGTTCTTCATATACATTAGATTTTACAGTGCGTCACATTAAAATTTATGTATACAGGCCTCTCAATTAACAAAACACCCGAGTTCCTTTTAAAGCCTTTGTTATGCTTGCCCAGCTCCCTTTTCACCTCATTCTTTGTTTAGCTGGAAGGGTTTTAGCAGCATTGGTATTGGAAAAATGGTGAAAGAGGCCAGAGAAACACAGTTTTGCAGTGTCAGGTTGAGCAGCATGTCTGTTGTGTACAAGATGAGAAAAAGTGGAATTTTATCCAATCCTACTGTAGTTGTGTGTAACAATTTACAACAGGGGAGGTAAACGGCAGTTCCCTCCAGAATCCCATACTGAATATACAAGGAATGCAGAAGGAAAGAACAGATAAATCTGCCTTTACTATCTTCTCCCAGTATGTATGTCTGTTTGTATGTATGAAGAAAGAAAGAAAGAAAGGCAGAGAGAAAGAAAGAAAGATCTGTAGGTTTAGCAACAAAACAGACATTATAAAAAAGGTGAAACAAAAAAATTGTCCCTGGCTGTATTTTGAAATAAATTTTCATGTGGTCTCTAGAAGGTTGAAAATGGTTTTGCTTACATATGCAAGGCTAACTTAACCTGGTTGTTTCATTTCAGATGTGCATATTGTTTAGCTTTGAATTGGGTTTTTTAATTCACCAAAGATTAGTTGATGTTCAAGAGATCATTGTTGTGCTGTAGGAATGCATTCCTATTCTCTCCACATTATTTCTGCCTCTGGTCCCAAATTGTCTGTTAAAGAAGCAATATCCAAGAATGCCTCTATTTATTAACTGTAATATTCATGTATTATCAATTTAATTTACTTTTGGTGAATGGCCCAAAGTGCTCCAGCAACTTAAGTACTACAGACATGCAGTTTTCAAAACAGTAAAACAAAGGATCTAAATGTTTCACAGAAGAGCTTATATATGATTTTTTTAAACCATGCGTTTGTGAAACAGAGAGCATCAGGGCCAGGGATGTAGGACAGCTTGCTTTAAAAGGTCTGGAGGAAGTTGCTCCTAGGTGCAGAAAAGAGGCTAGAATAGAAAGAAAAAAATCCCTACCTAAAATCAAATCAAGAAATAAAAGTAGTTACTTGACAGGGAAAATGCTATGCATAGTATTACCTAAAAAGAAGAATAATTTTATTATAAAATATCATTTTGTGCCCATCCCGTCACCCCCAGAATATAGGCTTCTTGTTATGCCAAGATGTATGAAGTTCACAAAAGTAACCCCTAATAAAAGTTTTTCTTCATTAAATAAGTATATATCTCATGTCTCATGTAGAACAGCTCATATCAAAGTAGTTTAAGAAAAAGAAAATTACAAATGTATACAACAGAAAATGTGTAGTTTATCACCTTGTTTTTTTACTCACCTACCACTAAGAGCTGACTAACAAAAAAAATTAGTACTAATATTCCCAAGCTTTTACTTGAATAGAAGTCAGAGAATATAAAATTTCATTTCATATGTTTAAAATGGGGAAAAATGCTAATACTGACCAAATCATGTACCCATTTATGCAAGTTTTAATTTCTTCCCCAAGAAAGACTGATCCAAAGAAACTCCCTCCACCATGGCATCTAATATGCTGAAACATGTTATCCCTCCATTCTTTCACAATCAACACTATTCCCCATGACAAAAGGAGGAATGTTCTATATGCTGCAAGTTAGCTCTGTAAAGGAAAAGCCAATTCCCGTTTTTACAGGTGTTGATAAACATATACTAAGCTCTCTACATACCATGGTATACTTCACCTATGTTAAAAACAAAACTGTATGTGAAACACAATGCGAAGAATAAAACTCCTTTAACAGATTAATCCATTATATTGTGAGAAGATTTCCTCTCTGTGGCAGATACTTCAACAACACATATGCTTCTCCCTTTCACAGCCTCCATAACCATGAAGTTACTACAATAGGTGTCTTATAGCAGATTTGGTAGTGGACTTTAAACAGTTTTACCAATCTGTATTTCATGTGGCTCAGCTTACCTGCTTGGCCATTTGGGATGTTTTATTTGCATGTCCATCTGGACAGGTAAAACTTGTCCATAAAGAGATTCTCCATCCTGCCTGCAACCTTCTTCTATTGCTATCTTCCATCCATGTGAAAAGTTAAGAGGTTATTTAAAGCCTAAGAAAGTGATGTATGGTATAACAGATTGGCCTACTCGGAGGGGCTGGTGTATAAAGGATTTGTGTAAAAGGCAGAAGCCAGGTCCAGCTTGCTAAAGCTAAGCAGAGCTTAGGGGTGGAGCAATCCGGCAGAAGTGCAGTCTGTTTGGTTGATACAATTGGAGGGAAAAGCTTAGTAGCTGGAGATGGGCAGAGCCAGAGAAAACAAGAAGAAGAAAGCAGCAATTTTTAAGTTCAGTTAGGAGTTTGGTGGAGAAGAAGGAGGACCAGGAGTTTTGGGAAATGAAGGAGGAAGGGAGAGATTTGAGTACTGTTTGTTATATGAAAGAAACCTCTTTGAGGAATAATAGTTAATAGGCTTCTATAGTGTTTAGAGTACTGTGAGGGGAAAGGAGATTTCAAAAGGTTTTTAAAGATTCCTGTTTGAATTTCTGTGTGTGGAACTTCGTTTTAAAGAAACTTTATAGAGGTACCATCCCCTGTAACAAGAAAAGCCTGTCAAGTTATCCTGCAACCATTATGCTTATTGACTGTTCAAAATAAACATTTTCCTGTTTTATTCCAACTGAAGTCTTCGTGTGGCTTTATGAACATTCCAGTTGAGGAGGTGGCCTAATGAAAACATAAACTGGTGGCAGCCAAAGAAATTGGGAAAAGCAAAGGCAAAATATAATATACAGTGGTGGCTTCCCACTGTCTGGCTTCCCACATGCACACTGTCTGTGTGAGTGACAGTGTGCATATGCTCTGATTCCCTCCCGGCCTCACCTTGGGCCAAGCCTTGTTGTTTGCCTTTTGTCCTCCATCTTGTGTGCGTAGTGGTGCTGTTCTTGTGGCAAAATTATGCCTTCCTGCCCCCCCCCCCAACCAGCACATACAGTGCCTTTGAACTCCTCTACAATGCATTGCCAATGGTCAGTTGTATTGACTAACTCTGGCGACACAATGTGAAAATAAAACATACACACATGCACACTAAAGCAATTTGATTAATGTTTCAATCAAATGGTGAATGACATGACGCTACTCACAGTGTTTCATATAAATGAAAGTGAACACCAGCAATCTGCATGCAGATTCGTAGCAGCCTATCTAGGTGTGACAGCTTTGGATGTCATGGGTCGTAATGCTGAAGGTTGGAGAAACCAGGGATGGCTCTTTTCCAAAATTATTTTATTTTAGATGATTGTGAAACAATATAAATGATCACTCAAAAAAGAAGGGCAGGGAGAAAGAACAAATAATCTCAGCACCCTGCAGAAACCACAGTGTTGAATCACCCTTCAGTTTTAGTCTACAATCCTAAAACATGCTTAATTGAAAGCAAATTTTACTAAAGTTAGCAAAACCTATTTCCAAATAAACAAGCTAAGACCTGGGCTGTTAGTACCTTATGGCTTCTCCCATATCCACTATCTGAAAAGGGGTCCTGATCAAGATGCTTTTCTAGGAAATACACTTGTTCATTCAACCAACATAAAAGCATTACAACTCTAATGAAGGATAAGGTGGATTTAACTGGTCAAAACTTCCTGTTATGCCTTTGCCCTGATGTTAACTTGATTGCAAGGACTGTTTTCTATAAGGTGTTTATACAGGCTGACAAAGTGACATGATGTAATAAAGCCGGGAAGTTATTTCTCCTGCCTAAATAACTGTTTATCATTTCTTAACCTTCCACCATTGATGCTTTGAGAGATCTGATTATGTATTACCCTCACAAAACTAATTTTTATAGTATTGACAAAAATATTTTTTCTACCATGTAGCAAAAAATCCCCCAGTCCTAAGCAGATCTTTCAAGCTCCCAAAATAAGTGTCTATGTGTGTGTATGTGTTTTTAAATGTTACAAACTACAGATCTCCCCAGAGAAATGGAAGTCTAAGGGCCCTTCCAGACAGGATCTGATCCCAGGTTTTCTGCTTTAAACTGGATTATATGAGTCCACACCAGCAGATAATCTAGAATAAACAGAAAACCTGGGATCAGATCCTGGGATAGAAGGCCTATCTGGAAGGTCCCTAAGGGTGTTATTCCTCATACCTAAACCATCACAAACTTTACAGAGGAGGTGGAGGTAGCACTCTATTTTGTATTTTTAGTTCATTAAAGCAACTGTACAATGCTGTGTGTTCAAGTGGAAGTGAGGAACCTTTAGAGGTAATTTCCAGAAGTTGTAGCCAAAATGGCCAACAGTTAACGGTTGTAAGAATCATATTTCTCAAAATGTGGAAGGCCAAAGGTTCTCCAACCCATTGTCAAATACAAGGGTATGTAAGATTAAAAGAAATGCCATTTCATCACAGCTAGCTAACTAGCAAGCAAATGAATATGAGGAAAAATACAGTCAGTTCTGAAGCATATTACTGGTACTACTGTGATAACATGAAAAATAAAATAAAAAGTAGGAAATATGTTACTTCGCCTATTAAGTAAAGGTAAAGGTTTACCCTTCAATTGGATCTGAATGAGTGCACCTCTATAGGAGCAATGCTGTAATTCCTATATGCATAAGGACACTAGAAATCCTAAGTGTACATAAGGATGATGAGTATCTTAAACAGCATGAATGAATAAGGAAAAGCCAATGAGATATTATCCCAATCATTTATCAAAAACACATATTAACTTACACATATAGTGGGATTATAACTATTGGTTCAGCTCGAGGATGTGGACAAGATCCTTGGAGAGGCGAGGCCCACTACATGCATCCTAGACCCCTGCCCATCCTGGCTGATAAAGGAAGCCAGAGGGGGTTTGGCAGAGTGGGTGAAGGTGGTGGTGAATGCCTCCTTACAGGAGGGCAAAATTCCAGCCAGCTTAAAGCAAGCTGTTATAAAACCGCTGTTGAAGAAACCATCACTGGACCCCACTCAATTAGTGAACTATCGGCCGGTTTCCAATATCCCCTTTTTGGGCAAAGTCATGGAACGTGTGGTGGCTTCGCAACTCCAGGGGTTCTTGGCAGACACTGATTATCTGGATCCGGCGCAGTCTGGCTTTAGGCCGGGACATGGTACTGAAACAGCCTTGGTCGCCTTGGTAGCCTTGGTAGATGATCTACGCCGGGAACTCGACAGGGGGAGTGTGTCCCTGTTGGTTCTGCTGGACCTCTCAGCGGCTTTCGATACCGTTGACCACGGTATCCTTCTGGGTCGCCTTGCAGACATGGGGCTTGGCGGTACTGCCTTGCAGTGGCTCCAATCCTTCCTGGAAGGTCGTACCCAGAAGGTGTCATTGGTGACACCTGTTCGGCTCCACAACCGTTGTCGTGTGGAGTCCCTCAGGCTCAGTACTGTCCCCGATGTTATTTAACATCTACATGAAACCGCTGGGAGAGATCATTCGGAGTTTCGGAGTAAGGTGTTATCTGTACGCAGATGACGTCCAGATCTGTCACTCCTTCCCACCTGTCACCAAGGAGGCTGTCCAGACTTTGAACCGGTGCTTGGCTGCTGTGTCGGACTGGATGAGGGCTAGCAAATTGAAGCTTAATCCAGACAAGACAGAGGTCCTCCTGGTCAGTCGAAAGGCCGAACAGGGCATAGGGTTACAGCCTGTGTTGGATGGGGTTACACTCCCCCTGAAGACGCAGGTTCGCAGCTTGGGAGTGATCCTGGACTCATCGCTGAGCCTGGAGCCCCAGGTCTCGGCGGTGGCCGGGAGAGCTTTTGCACAGTTAAGACTCGTGCGCCAGCTGCGCCCGTTCCTTGGGAAGGCTGATCTGGCTACGGTCGTCCACGCTCTGGTCACATCCCGAATAGATTACTGCAACGCACTCTACGTGGGGCTGCCTTTGAAGACAGTTCGAAGCTACAACTAGTCCAACGGGGCGCAGCCAGATTACTAACCGGAGCTACATACAGGAGCATACCACCCCCTGTTGTGTCAGCTCCATTGGCTGCCTGTCCAATTCGAGCTCAATTCAAAGTGCTGGTTTTGACCTTTAAAGCTCTATACGGTTCTGGCCCAGCTTACTTGTCTGAACGCATCGGCCTCTATGTCCCACCTCGTAATTTAAGATCATCCGGGGGGGCCCTGCTCTCGCTCCCGCGGTTGGCGGGGACGAGAGGGAGGGCCTTCTCGGTGGTGGCCCCCCGTCTGTGGAACGCACTCCCTATTGATATTCGATCAGCTTCATCCCTCCTAACATTCAGAAAAAGAGTGAAATCCTGGCTTTGGGACCAAGCGTTTGCACCCTAGCACAACATGGCACTTTAGACTGGTCAGTTGGCAAATTGGTGGTTAAGATCTAAGACTGTGGAAGGAACATTGTTTTAATGGTGATGAATGTATATGATGTTTTTAATATTAACTGTATTTTAATGTATTGAATTCTAGGTGTATTTTAATGTATTTTAATTTTAACTGTGTTTTACTATGTATTGTGTGGCATCAAATTGTTGCCGTCTGTTAGGCCGCACTGAGTCCCCCCTCGGGGGTTGAGAAGTAGCGGGGTATAAACACTGGAAATAAATAAATAATAAATAACACAAGGTGCAAAGCGGGAGCACATGTATAATGTACTGTGCTCCCGCTTTGCACCTTGTGTTATAATCCCACTATATGTGTAAGTTAATATGTGTTTTTGATAAATGATTGGGATAATATCTCATTGGCTTTTCCTTATTCATTCATGCTGTTTAAGATACCCATCATCCTTATGTACACTTAGGATTTCTAGTGTCCTTATGCATATAGGAATTACAGCATTGCTCCTATAGAGGTGCACTCATTCAGATCCAATTGTAGGTTATCTGTGAACCTTGTGGATTGCTTTTACTATTTGTTTTTGTATACTGTGCAAGCACCCCCGCCTTGTGCTTTTGTGTTCTCAAAGGTTTACCCTTGACATCAAGTCTAGTTGTGTCCGACTCTGGGGGGTAATGTTCATCTCCATTTCTAAGCCGAAGAGCCGGTTTTGTCTGTAGACCTCCAGGGTCATGTGGCCAGCATGACTGCATGGAGTGCCATTACCTTCCCGCCAGAGGGGTACCTATTAATTTACTTACATTTGCTTATTTTTGAACTGATAGGCTGGCAGAAGCTGGACTAACAGTGAGAGCTCCCCCCGCTCCCCAGATTCAAACCGCTGACCTTTTGGTCAGCAAGTTCAGCAGCTCAGCATTTTAACCCACTACGCCACCAGGGGCTCCACTCCATCTATTAGTATCATGTACAATACTAATATACTCATATAATTATACTCGTATAATCTAACATAATTCTTTTGAAGTACTAGAACTATACTATTGGTTAAGGGGGCTCTGGGTCAATCTTTATCTGGAGGCACCCCATGTTCAAAGTTGGAAAGATCCAATATTTTTAAAATGGCCAACATTACAATGACTCGTTTTTATCCTAGCTTATTTGTTTAAAGACCTGGTGTTATATTAATGTTATACCTTAAGAGAGGCTAGTGGATGTTCTGGACCCAGTAAACTCCAATGAAATGAAGCCAAATCTTCATCAGGTAGAATATGATTACCTAGAATATACAAAATGTAACATTGAAGACTGTATGCTTTATAGAAGCACAGATCATATGCTTATTGTTTTACAAAACCACACCAAAGCAACACTGGCATTAAGACAGAGTTAAACACTAATCACATTCAGATTTTACTTCCAATTAGTGAAGTTACAATGACGGAATACAGTAATAAGCATTTATATGTATATTTTCTTAGTAACCTATAATTCAGAAGCATGCTTATCAGAAAGCAACTTCTATATTTCTGCCTCAGTTGTGCTGCCAATCAAACATTTTCTAGTACTGTGGCCCTATTTCGGTTACCTCCCTAACCATCTGGTTATTACTCACAGGTAAAAGTCCTTGGCATCAGGTAACAGATATGGATTTCTTGCATTCATTGTACTTATATATACAACGAAACTCACAGGTTTAAACACATAAATCACAGATGACAAATATGACATAAATATATATAGAAAACACAGTATTTCAAGTAACACCTTTTAAGATCACTTTAAACGTGGAAGTCCATGTGTCATTCCACCTACCTAAAAGAGCAGCAAAAATAGGAAACCGATTTGGATTCAGGTCCAGTTGCTTGGCAACTTCATGCATCAGGTATTGGCTTGTCGTGAGGCTTTTTCCATTACGGCTCAGTTTTAGGGCATGGGCACTGAAATAGTAAGGGATGTTGCACAAAGCATAATCTGAATCATATGCAACCAAGCCGTGGAAACCCTTTTCTCGGCAAAAAGCAATTACTTCTTGATGGTGATCTTCAATGCTCTGTGCAACCTATATTTAAAAAATAAGGGAAGGGAGAAAGAATGCACAAAAAAGTTAATACTGAACTGTATAAATTCCTGAAAAGTATGAAGTTAACATGTTAAAAATGCTAATGCTATTAGGATAAAACCAAGTTAAATACTAAGAATGTTCAGTCCTGGCTATTTAATGAACCCTATTTAGTAATGCATTGACACACAACATGGAATGCCGCCTTCAACCAAACTTTGGTGCTCTTCTGAATACCTGCCCATGTAAACATATATGTACATCAGAGATTCTCTCATTGAAATGAACAGCGTTTCAAAAATTGTTTTCTTTTCACTTGACAGGATTGTGAAAGGAGCCACAGAAGTCTGTCAGGTATTCCTGATTGTGCCATAGATCTAAAAGGGAAGTAATAGAACAACCCAGATTCCCTACTTCAATCTCTCCAGCCCATTTCAAAAACATACATGTCCATTTCTGCATAGCAAATTTTTCAAGAACATATACTTCCAATTAAGTAGCTGCTAAGAGGGTTAACAGTGTCTATTTTAACCTTCTGCAACTGGGGGCTCAGCAGGAAAAAACCAACAACAATCCTTCTCCAGTTTGTGGTCAAGAGTACATACAGTATACACCACAACATCTCTATTACTACATTCTGTGCTTTGTGGATTTTTAATTTTAGAATTTTGAGGAAATCTTAGTAAAAAGGAATTCAGGTAAAAACAGCAGAAAGTAAAATGTAGTTTGATGCAAAGATATTTTCAGTAGGTTTCATAGTTTTGTTGAATTACAGTGGATTTGGCCGAGATTTCCAAGACTCATCACTTGTTTTTATGATTTGAGTGACGTGTTTTTCAAATGTATTCTATTCAATAGGCAGCAAAAAGGTAATAAGTGATATTAAATTGTATGTAACAGGTATTGGTTATTCACTCAAGAGTAATTGGTGTTGGTTACTATATTGATTTAAATTTTTAAAAAACACATTTAAACTTAAACCAAGTTTTCAATTTGAAATGCAAATATGTTCAAGCAAACCTATTAACTGGTTGCTATAGCAACCAACAGACTTTAGGGCATAGCTTTCATCCAACATAGTAACTTAATTGAAAGCCTTTGGAAAATCAGTACAAGTGCCCTTTGAACTACAAATAATTTAGACTTTTGTTTGCCCCTTTCAGTATAATTCCTAGAATACTAAGCAAGATACTAAAGCTACAAATATGCCCTTTACTGTAGGTCGGTTTTGCTGAACAAAACAATGCAAAAGATCTTGAGTTTGGAAAGAGTGGAATTCTGCCCTAACAGATCCATGTGTGCCTACTTGCAATGGGTAAAGTAAGCAGCAGCTGCTTCCAAAAATCCCTTATAAGCTTATGTGAACAATCAAACACCATCAAAAGAGGTAATTCCATCTACCCAGCTCCCACCACAGCATTTTAAAAGTACAAGTCTATAATGCTGATTACCAAAATGGAAATCCTAATAGAGGCTGGTGAAAGAAAAAGTCATTCCTCAATCTATTATGGAAAGATTTATGAAATGGCCTCTAGAAACTTCTAGATGTTTTTGCTGACTTTTTGAAAAACTTACTTGATCATGTTTCATTGTGCATATTGATAGTTTTGCTGGACTTCTTTATTGTGGTATAGTAATCTCTCAGTTCTTCCCTTATCACCATATTTCATCGCGTAATAGTCACCCCAACATAATAGTTGCACCCCCCTTTGGGGATGCCAAAAATAGTATGTTTGTTTTCCTCGTATAATAGTCATGCCCACAATTGACAAGTGTGACTATTATGAAAGAATAATTTTATGTATTTATAATAATGTTATTCATAAACATGTTTATTAGAATATCTAAAATAAAATGGGGAAAAGGGGGGCAGGAAAGAGTTGGGGGTTAATGGAGGGGATCACTAGCCTTAAAAGGGAGGGGGAAATAATGTCTGATTATTATTGATAGCTCGGAAGGGAGAGTCATGCAGGTGGGCCATTCAGAAGGAGAGAACTCCAAGACCCCTCCAGGCTGGCAGCAGCCAAAGTAGGCCTTGTAGCTCTCCCATAGGCAGCTTTGCAGTCATGGGGTTTCCTTCGGCTGGAAGTCAAAGGAAGGTCCATAACTGCAAAATTATTTTCCTACAGATTAGTCACCCCCCCCCAAAGGGGGGTGAAAGTGTGGCTATTATGCAGTGAAATATGGTATTTAATAATAATAATTTTATTCTCATATCCCGCCACGATCTCCCCGGACAGACGGGACAAAATACAGATTGCATTGAAGCTCCATCAGACAAGATTCAATAAAAACCAATGACCAGGATTACTAAAATAGGTGTGACCAAGATATAAAAGGGCTAGGCAAGTGCAAACAGCGCACCATAGAGTCAGAGAAGTGGATGAAGTGCAAAGCAAAGTACTATCTAATGACCTAGGGACTGGGCATTTATAACTCGGAAATAGTTATTCTCGAATGCCACCTGGAACATTCAGATTTTCAGATCCCTGTGAAAGGAAGACAGTGTGAGGGGCTTGCCTAATCTCTCTGGGGAGGGTGTTCCAAAGTCGGGAGGGGGGGGCACCACCGAGAATGCCCTCTCCCTCGTCCTTACTAGCTGTGCTTTTGACGGTGGTGGGAGCAAGAGGAGGGCTTCCCTGGAGGATATTAGAGCCCACACCATTTAATAGGGGGAGATACGATCACGAAGATAGGCAGGGCCCGAACTGGTTAAGGTGTTGTAGGTCATAACTTGCACCTTGAATTTGGACCGGAAACTTCTCTGCAGCCAGTGGAGTTGCTTTAATAGGGACGTCGTACGCTCTTTCTACATCTGGTGCTAAATTTTCTATTAAAACATTAATGTCTAGAAACGCTTCATTAACTGAGATAATACCTAAGCAACCTCCCATGTTCTTTGGTCAATAAAATAATGAACATAATTAATTTAAATATAACACTTTAGTTTAGGTAGCAGAAGATCATCCATGCAAATCTGCAGATAAATCTAGCAAAATACAACATGACATACCTTAGATTTTAGTGTCTTTGTTTAAAATCTTTAGTTCTAGTGACAAATTCACAAAAATAAATAGAAAACATGGAATATAGAATAAACCTGTATGTATCTATTCAAAAATCCCACTGAGTTCAAAGGAGATTACTTCTTAGTAACTAGATGTAGGATTGCAGACTTAGCTTGTGCACGTAAGCAGGGATGAGCAACAAAAGACTTGCCTGCTTCTGAAATCCTGCCAGTGTTGACACCAAATCTGCTGCTGCACTTCTGACCACTGAAATTGGGCAGTGATGTAGCAGTTCTCTTGTTCAACAAATACAGGATGTCTTGGGCTCAACTGTGCTATCAGAAGTACAATGGAGTGTGAAATCTAGGTACCCTCTAAGTTCATGTATAAGCCTGGAATTTTTTAAATAAAAATGTCAAACCCCCAACATGGGTCAATGTAGCCACAGGTCAGTGTGAGTACTGCACCTTAACTTGTACAAAAAAGAGAGAACCATTCCCATCTCTGAGTAGAGTCGCAAAAGGCAAAAACCTAGTCCATCCTGGGAAAACCTAAAAGAAGTGCATGTTTGAATGACTGGATTGGCAAATGATAATGGTGTTCTATTGGCAAATGGCCTCCTGAGTTGGCACTGGTATTTTCCACTCTTTGTGAAACGACCCTCAATTTATCCACAGGTTATATCAAAATCCATAATTTTGACCATACCATACAATCTGCCCTCAACAAAAACATTGAAACTGAATCCAGACAAAACAGAAGTGCTTGCCATCAAGGGTCCTAATCTGGGGATGAAGATGTGTCAACCAATTCTGGACGAAGTTGCAATTCCCCTGAAAGACTGTGTTCGCAGCTTGGGTGTGCTCTTGGATCCCTCTCTCCAAATATCAGCCCAGATAGATGGTCAGGGGTGCTTTTACTATTAGCTTTGTCTGATAAGCCCGCTGCGCCCCTTCCTAGATTAGGACCTAATGCATGCACAGGTAATCTCAGGGTTGGATTTCTGGAATGAGTTTTAAATTGGGTTACCTATGTACCAAGTTCGGAAACTCCAGCTCGTTCAAAATACAGCAGTCAGATTGGTTACAGGAACATCTAGGAGTGAGCATATTAAACCTATCCTAAAGTCACTCCACTAGCTGCCAATTAGTCTCCGGGCCAAGTACAAAGTGTTGGTTTTGACCTTTAAAGCCTAATATGGTTTGGTTCCAGATTACCTAAAGGATCGCCTTCTCCCATAGAGTCTTCCCCGAACACTGAGGTCCTCTGAGGGGTGTCTGCACCAATTAGCCAGAACTCAACTGGCAGCCACCACCCAAAGGACCTTTTCATCAGCCATCCCATTACTGTGATCCATTACTGCCAAAAGAACTCAGACAGCTAAATGAACTGTCAGAATTTTAAAACCATGTAAAGACCTCTCTTCCAGTAGGTCTACCCAGACATTCTTTAAGCATGAATGTTAAATGTGTGTCCTCTGTTAATCTCTATTTTGTGTATTTTAATATGTATTTTATATGTAGCTTTTATAGGAATACAGTTTAATACATGCATCTGTGGTGTTTTTGCAATGTTTATGTGTTTTATTGATTCTGTAACCTGTTTCGAGCCATGAGGAGAGGCGAGTAAGAAATAAATTATTATTATTATTTGGCACACAAGAAGACTGGCACACAGCAAAAGATCACTATGCTGATTTTTGTATTTGATCACACGTCGGACACTTCCCAATTGTCTAGAACTGTGTGATGTACCAGCAAATAATGCGTGCAGATCTGAGAAGGGTGGTGTTTTGCAGCTGACAATGGTAATTTTTTCAGCGCCAATTGTTTTTAAGCGCAGGCCAAGGTCTTTAGGCACTGCACCCAGTGTGCCAATCACCACTGGGACCACCTTTACTGGCTTGTGCCAGAGTCTTCGCAGTTCTATCTTTAAATCCTCATATCATGTAAGCTTTTCCAATTGCTTCTCGTCAATTCTGCTGTCACCTGGGATTGCAACATCAATAATCCATAATTTGGTTTTTTTCCACGATCGTGAGGTTAGGAGTATTGTGCTCCAAAACGCTTGTCAGTCTGGATTCGGAAGTCTCAGAGTAATTTGATGTGTTCATTTTGTTTAACTTTTTCAGGCTTGTGATCCCACCAGTTTTTATTATTATTTTATTTATATTATTATTATTATTAGTTGTAGTAGTATACATGAGGTTGATCTATACACAACTATATACAGAATACACTCTCACGGTACTTTGTCCTAAAGGAAAACTTTTTCTATCTTTTAACTACAGGCAGTCCCTGGGAAACAAGCATCCAACTTACAAATGACTCATAGTAAAGAACAGGCTAAGACAACAGGAATGCTATTATGGAAAATGTGCAATTTGACCTTGGAATGGCCTCTGGATGGTGTGATTCAATGAAATTTATTTTAATTGTCTTTACTATGTTTTAATTTTAACTTATTTTTAGCTGATATTGTATGTTTTAAGGCACCATGGAGGTGCGATTGTAAGTCGCTTTGAGTCCTCGGGGTAGAGAAAGGCGGGATATAAATAAGGTAAGTAAGTAAATGAGAGAAATCTATCCCATGGAAGAGTGATCATGGGAAAAATGTGTCTCAACTGAAACTTCATCACCATTCCTTGTTTCCACAATTTTTCCACAAGCCAAAATTTTCAAAATTTAATTATCACAGGGACAGGAAGTGAGGTGAAATCATCTGAACAGGGGCACAGTCAGCAAAACAAACACCACAGGGGTGTTAACCCTTCTCTATTGGACCCAAAGCATGCATGCATGTACACATGCATGCGTGTGTGTGTATGGCTGGAGTTACACTAAAAATATATTTGCTCTGACTTACATACAAATTCAACTTAAGAACAAAGCTACAGAATCTATCTTGTTCGTAACTTGGGGACTGCCTATACACGTAATTATTGTAGCCCAATGGCCCACTCTTGGAAATTCCTCAACCCTGCTCCAAGCCATTATTTAATATAATGAAAAAGAGGTACCCCCCTAACCTCCTCTAATACTTTTGCAAAGAAGAATCTGAAAGACTCCACTTCCGGTTTACATAAATCACAGCTTGCCATGTTTGAGGTACATGAACTGTGGTGATCCTAAGTACTCTCTTAAGTACTTTCTTAAACCACAGATTACTATGCAGGCCCTTTTAAACAAACCAAAGTTAACATTAACCACACTATACAGAGTTTCATCGTCGCATGAAACCATGATTAATTAAAACTGGAAGCAAGCATATCAATGCTATGGAATCCTGTGTCAGTTGCCTCTCTGGCATTACTTTGCGAACGCAGATTCTTAGGAAGGACTCATCTCACGCTTTCTACAAGTGTGTTGATGACTAAGGAGGTTGGATGTGTCCTTCGAGCCTGTGCAATGGATTTTTCTGGTGGAGCGCAGCGTGCACAGAACTGGCTTCACCTTTTAAACCAAAGGTTCGTCTGCCGGGGCCTAGCAAGCTTAGGACGGTGGCAACGAGATCCTCAGGTCGTAGGTTTGATTTGAGTTGCCTTCTCTACATGGTTGACCTTACAGGATTAGACAAATACCATCTGCCCAGGTAAGAAATTAGAGTTTTCCTTCTCTTAGGATGGTTGCCAAAAGGCTAGAGAGCCCATCCTACCCATTGACACTCTTTGTCAGACCCTTCGGTTGTGACCTGTCTGGCATGGGAGGCCCTACCGGTAGCTATGCCACCGCCAGCATAGCTCACAACTTCAGTAGGGTACGCAAGCCTCTCCCCCGCAACAAGGAGGCACCAATGGCAGTTGTAGTTTAGTGAGAAACCAGCACTTTTTGGCAGAGGAAACTCAATACCTTATAAAACCACAACTCCTGTGCTCCTGTGCTTCCATAACATTGAGCCATGGTACCTAAAATGATACCAACACTGCATTAATTCTACAGTGTAACTGCACCCTGGGAGATAAACCAAGTTGAATTTTTTGCCTCACTGGCATCCAACTCACCATCCAGCAGTGCATGTGGACTTGGGGGTCATAAAGAATGTCTGTGATATATAGAATGAGGCCTAAATGCCAAAGAAAAAACTCATTATACCTCCCACATTAGAAAATTCCAAACTTGGACAATGTAACTGAAAAGGCATGTCACATGTCAAAAGAGCCAAAAGAGCCTCTGATGTCAAAGAAATGTGAAGCAATCCCTGATGATCATCATAGCGAATGGGCAGGATCATGTGGAAGGGGACTGTCCTTCATAGCCGAATCTCAAAAATGTTTTGCACTTGGAGCAGTTTCCACATACATACACATGTCTATCATTTGTGGGCCTAGTCCTTCTTGCTTGCTCCTTTCACATTTTCTTAAGGAAAAAAAGCAGTTTGCACATTTGCACACTTCATCTACCATATATACTGTCCCAATGTCCTGACACCTGATTTAATTTTGACATCCTACATAGCTCAAATATATGCAGCAATGGGCAAATAAAACCTGAGTAGAAAACAAACTTTATAGGCCAGATTTCCCCCCAAAATAATAGAGACAACATAATTCAACACTACAATATATTTTATTAAGTGTATGCTATGAGTAGCAAAGCAATTCTTGTTCATACTTTTGTGAAACTTTCATTTTTTTAATAAAAAAAACAACATCAGGATTTTATTATATACAGATATGCAGGTGCTATGTTGAATACTAAGCAACAGTTTACTGTTATTTCATAATCTGAATATACAAATAAAAAATTAAAACATGCATAATTTCCAGTTTTATCAATAAGCATGCAATTCACCAGAAAAGTCACTTGAAACTTCTAAATATTTACCCCAAATTACCTCATTTTCCTAGCAGCATAAGTATCTATTCAGCATATATAAATTCTTACTTTAGTTGGAAGCCTGACTAAATTTATTTTTCAATAAATTGTAATTATTAGGTTTTTATTCCATCTTTTATTCACAGGTGATTCATGAAGTGATTCACAATACTAATCAATAGCAAACGGAGTGGCTAAATGTCAACATCATTCTTCCATTTACAGTACTCATAATTTTGCCTGAAGGCTGAGATATGGAAATACAGTCTATATGTAAGAATAAAACGGAGAATAACTGTTTTCTACCCCAAATAGTTCAAACTACAATATCTACGCAAGCTAAAAATAGGGCTTATATCAAAAAAAAAGAAGTAGCCCTACTTTGAACAAGGATAAAGCAGAGCTTACTAGCATTGTATTCAAATACAAATATTGAAAAGAAAAAGGCAACCTTTGACAAGTCTCATGAAAGACAAAGAAAAGCAGAAAGTCCAGCCCAGAAAACAAAGGCAATGTTTGGGTGACAAAAAGGCCTTAACCTAGGCCACATTTAAGCCACATAAACAAATCGTGTTCAACCTAGGTTTTATTGTGAGTTGAAAAACAAAATTCATAACTACCAAAGCTTCAATTTGACACTGTAATTTTATCTAACAATCAGTATTATTTCATGTACAGAAATGTGGGGAAAATATTTCAATCTGTGCGGGGAGCATGGAAACATTTGCTATGGATTTTTATCTTCCCAGGCAAGAATATGAACTATGTGATGAAAAGGCCTTTCTTCCTGTAAAATTTCTGTTCAACGCTCTGTCTTACCAACGATTTACTGCAACCAAGACAGTTCGGCTTGTATGTGAGCACTGTGAATTTTTTTGTGAGCATGAAATACTGTACAGACAAGTTTCTAACCTCCACCAGTCCCTCCTTTATTAGAAATGCACGTCACATCTGATTAAGTTACCCGAGAAGAGTGTGGTTGCACTTAACAGCTCTCCACTCACTTCCATACAGAAGAATTTAACCAGCTGACATGAACAGAGCAGTCTAACTTGTTCACTGCCGTACTTCACTTCATGTCCGTCACTCCCATAAGCCAATCACTACACGAGATCTGTCAACTTGTACGCTTATGAAATTTCTTACCAGTTACAACTGAAACAAGGGGTGGGACTTCCACTATCAACTTAGTCTGAAGTATCACTGCCTCTCTAAAGTACACAATGACTTCTAGGCCTTACAGCATACTTTCCAAGCCACAAAAGTCCCTCAACTCAAGCCCAGGGAGGGGAGAAAATAGGATTTCTTTCACTCCATTGAAATGAACTCAGGAAAAAGCAAATCTCCAAAAAATATTTTAAATGTCTCTCTCACCCAATGCAGAAAAAAGTTCTTTGTCCTAGGTATAGGAATGGTTTAATCTGCCAAAAGGACAGCACAAAAGCCTGGTAACATTAAGCTCTGATTACAGGGTTGGTTCTGAAGGTCACGTCATACTTACTATACTATGCATCGGACCTGACAAAAAGTCTCCAACTACTTATGAACATGCTCAACATTTTGATTTATGAAAAGTTTAAGCGAAATAATCCAAGAGTTATACGAGTTCAAGAACAGATTTCACTTTGATGACAAAAGTGGGAAGAATACTAGTTAAAATTTAATCAGAGAAAACAATTACCTAGTTCTTTCAACTCTGAAAAACACTGGTCAGTCATCAAAGGAACCCTGTTTGACATTAATATAAAGACAATCAAGGCCAGGCAGTAATCCAAGTGAAACTTAAAACTATGATCCCTGTCCAGTTTCACCACAGCAATTATATATTTGCTTGGTTTTTTTTAATGCCTATATCTTTAGAAAAAGATATATGAAGAGTAGTTTTTTTTTCTGAAATATAAAAACTTTAATCAAAGTATATTCCACTTGTTCATGGTCAGCCTTTCACGGGGTTTTTAGATTTTGAGCCTTAATGGTGGCTGAAACCACACTTCTCTTGCAATGTACATGTGTTAAACAACTTGTTGTTGACTCTCTTTTCCTTCAGTTAAATGTATATCCAGAATTTTTCCCTGTCTAGTTCAAAGTGAAACAAGATGAAGAGCGATTTATTTTAAAAACACATTTATTTCTAGACTAGTAAGGATTTTTTTAAAAAAATATCTTATCGGAACAATGTCCCTGGAACAACATGGAGTTTTCAAGATAAGCAGATTGCACACATTTCAAACATTAACTAGGCAGATATGGAGAAGAACGCTTGCTGATTCGTTTTGGCTACTTGCTCATATTCTAACTCTAAATCAGACATATTAAATAATAGTGAGCAGCAAAGTTCCCTCTGCACTCTGTACTACTATAACCTCAAAAATAGGATTCTAAGATGTGGAAAAATAAAGATAGAAAGGTCTTGGGCAAGCAGGCTCAAGGCTAAAAATTAGTTTTACACATATTTTAAAAATCTAATTGGAAACACAGTTTTGAAAATACTGAAAAAGCAAATGGAGGCTCCAGCAGCACCCAATTTAGTCTTACAAACTCATTAGGCCACTTTGGATGGTGGCTGAGAGGCTCCAGGATGTTCCAGATCACCCTCATCTGGTTTTCAAAGCTTGACAGGTATGTATAAATAGAAAAATCCCTATAGAGATTGAGGACATCGAAATGCTTACTAAACCCTTGCCTTGGCCAGCTATGGGCACCCCGCAGCTCTGGAGTTACTAAGAAGGAGGCAAAGAAAGTACTATGCATCTCTGATCTGAAATTCCAAAATATTCCAAAATTCTCCACATGGGTGGCTGAGATAGTGGCACCTATGCTTTCTGGTGGTTCATTGTACACAAAAGTTACATGCACAATTATCTTTTAAAATAGTATGTATAACATTGCCTTCAGGTTATCTATGTGATTAAGAAACATAAATAAAATTTATGTATAAACGTGGGTCCCATTTCCAGGTGTTCCAAATTTTTGAAAAATCCAAAATACTTCTGATCCAAAGTATTGAGTATCCCTTGTTGATTACCCCCCAAAAAAGGATATCCGGCCTGTACTTGTTTCCTATTTTGGTGGCTGGGGGTAGGCAGAAAAAGAAAGCCCAGTCCTCAACCAACCCCAAAGCAACCTAAACTTTTTGGCCACGCCTGGGCAACCATTAAGAGCCGGCAGTGAGCATGCCTGTTCCCAGCACCTCCTCTCCCCGCCCAAGCTGCCAGCTTTTGACGACATTTTGCAGATCCAGGGAGAGAGAAGTTCTCTCCTCGCTCTGGGAATCAGGAGAGTCACCGGCAGAAGGGGCAAAATTTGCTGCCATCTTAAGAGGGTTGTTTTCCTCACTTCCAAAAAGAGAAGGGCAGCACAGAGGCTTCCAAGCATGGACAGCCGAGCACTGAATGGCGCCTGGGCAGCTCCCAAACCTTTCTTTGCCTCTCTCCCCCTCCCATCCCATTTTGGCAAGGAAAAAGCAGGGAGGGAGCCTTGGCAGAAGAAATGTAAAAGGGTACAGAGGAGGGAGACGGTGATCAAGTGGGGTAGGGAAGATGGCATAGGAAAGAGATGGCAGAGTGGGTCAGGGAGTGGAAGATGACACAGGAAGAGGTAAGCTGGTTCAATGGATAGGCAGATGAGAGGGAAAGGGGCCTACAGTGGAAAACGTCAGCAAAGGATATTAAATTGGGCTTGGGGGTGCATGATGGCACAGGAAAGGAGTCGACAATGGAAAAGGAGGGGAGGATAAAGATGGCAAATTGAGGCAGTGGGTGCAAGATGGCACAGGAAAGGGAGGCATTAAGACAGTGGTGTCAAAATGCATTAATTTCTACAGTGTCCATGCAACCAAGGCTTCCTCAGGCAGGAGGAAATCTTCTGATGTGTTTTTGCCAGTAGCTTCCTCTGGAAACATAGAATCACAGAACTGGAAAAGACCACAAGGGCCATCCATTGGCAGCCAAGGACCAATTAGGGTTGGCCCTACGTGGCAAAGAGTGGGGTGAAAGAGGAGGGAGGGCGAAAGGCTATGATGGGTGGGCATTGTTTCTTGCCAGAGCACTTGGGGCAAGGGGTGCACTATAGAAGAGGAACAGGCCCTGCAGTGGAAATCGGGGCGAGTTTAATGAGTGATAGAGAGTGGGGGAGGGAGAGCAAGATGGCACAGGAAAGAGGGCCATTGAAATCTGGAGGGTCAAGCTGTTTCCAGCTTCAGGAATCCTACAGCGCTGGTGCCATCAAGGAAGGTTTTTGCCAGCTCTGAAAAAGAGAGCCTACAGCACTTGGTATCCATTGGCAGGCTCCCATCCAAGTACTCACCTTTCTGACTAAGTAGTGGGGCAAAAGTGGGGGCGGGCAGAACAGGGGATGCAAAGAACTGGGGATGCAAAAATGCAAAAGGGGGGTGGTGGTGCATGAGTGGAGTGAGGGAAGGAAAGGGGGCAGCAGTGGCAGGGGTTGGGTGTGAGAAGGGGCAGAGTGGGGCAGGGGTATGGAGAAGAAAAAGGAGTAAAAGACTAAGGCAAGAGATGGGGGGGGGGTGAATGGGCCTGTAATGGAAAGATGGCAGAGGAAAGGGGCCAGCAGTGGAGAAGGAAGGAAGAGAGTAATAGAGTGGGCCAAGGGTTGCAAAATGGTACGGAAAAGGTGCAACGAGTGGGGAAATGGCTGGAGCAAGAGAGGTGCCGATGGGTGGGCATTTCCTCATGCCAGAGCAGTGGGGCCTGGCGTGGGAGATGGCAGAGGAAAGGGGCCAGCAGTGGAGAAGGGAGAGAGTAATAAAGTGAGACAAGGAGTGCAAGACGGTATGGAAAAGGTGCAGTGAGTGGGGGAAAGTGGGTTGCTGTGAGTTTTCCGGGCTGTACTCCCATGTTCCAGAAGCAATCTCTCCTGATATTTCGTCCACATCTATGGCAGGCATGCTCAATGGTTGTGTGGTATATTGGAAGCATAAGCAAGGAAGGTTTATATATCTGTGGAAGATCCAGGGTGGGAAAAAGCACTTGTCTGTTGGAGGCAAGTGTGAATGTTGCAATTCATCGCCTTGATTAGCACTGCAAAGCCTTGCAGCTTAAAGGCCTGACTCGTTCCTGCCTGTGGGAAAAGTGGGGGGAAATGGCTGGGGCAAGACAGGCAAAGATGTACGGGCATTCCTTCATGCCAGAGCAGTGGGGCCTGGCGTGGGAGATGGCAGAGGAAAGGGCCCAGCAGTGGAGATGGAAGGGAGAGAGTAATAGAGAGGGGCAAGGGATGCAAAATGGTACGGAAAAGGTGCAATGAGTGGGGGGAAGGCTGGGGCAAGAGAGGAGACGATGTGTGGGGATTCCCTCATGCCAGAGCAGAGGGGCCTGCTGTGGGAGATGGCAGAGGAAAGGGCCCAGCAGTGGAGAAGGGAGAGAGTAATAGAGAGGTGCAAGGGATGCAAGATGGTGCAATGAGTGGGGGAAAGGCTGGGGCAAGACAGGCAAAGATGGACATTCCCTTGTGCCAGAGTAGTGGGGCCTGGAATTGGGAGACGGCAGAGGAAAGGGCCAAGCAATGGAGAAGGAAGGGGGAGAGTTATAGAGAGGGGCAAGGGGTGCAAGATGGTACAGAAAAGGTGAAATGAGTGGGTAGAAGGCTGGGGCAAGCAAAGCGAAGATGGATGCCAGAGCAGTGGGGCCTGGCGTGGGAGACAGCGGGGGAAAGGGCCCATGGAGAAGTAAGGGAGGGAGTAATAGAGCAGGGCAGGGGAATCAAGATGGTGCAATGAGTAGGGAAAAGGCTGGGGCAAGAGAGGAGAGGATGTGTGGGCATTCCCTCATGCCAGAGCAGTGGGGCCTGGAGCGGGAGATAGCGGCAGAAAGGGCCCAGCCAAGTGGAGTAAGGAGAGGGTGTAGTAGAGAGGGGCAAGGGATACAAGATGGTGCAAATGAGTGGGGGAATGGCTGGGGCAAGGGAGGTGAAGATGGATGGGCATTCCCTGGTGCCAGAGCAGTGGGGCCTGGCGTGGGAGAGGGCAGAGGAAAAGGCCCAGCAGTGGGGAAAGGGGGGGCGAGAGCAAGATGGCACAGGGGAAGGGAAGCTGGTGCAAGAGTGGGCTGTCATTCAGTGCCTCGTGCCAGGCGGAGGAGGAAGCGGGCCTGTTCCTGTTCCTCCTCCTCCTCGGTGGCCTGCCTCTCCTGCTTCCTTCCTTCCTTCCTCGGGGCTTCCTTACCTTGATGTGGAAGCGGATGAGGGCGAGGCGGATGCAGTGGGCCATGCAGACGGGCGGGAGGAACCAGACCTTGGGCGGCGGGGTGCCCTTGTTCTGGACGTGGGAGACGATCTGCTGGGCGGTCTGCCGCTCGTTGCCCTGCCGCTTGACCCACTCGTGGAGGCGGCCCTTCTCGAGGGCGCCGTTGAAGAAGACGAAGAGCTCGATGTTGCCGTGGAAGCAGGCCTTGGCCAGGGCGGCCAGGTAGCCCAGCATGTGGTTCCACTGCCCGCCGCTGACCCAGTCCGTGTAGAAGCCCCCGTAGAGCCGGTGCAGGCAGTTCTCGGCGTCCACCAGGAGCCGCAGCGGGGTCTGGGGGGGCCTCTGCCGCCCGCCGCCCACCAGGCTGCCCCGGGCCAGCTTCTGCAGCTCCACCGGCACCACCGCGCTCGGGCAGTGCTTCTCGATGTAGTCCTGGAAGCCCTGCACCCCCATGGCGGAAGATCGGGCGGGAGGCGTCGAGAGGGGAGAGGCGCGGGCAGAGCGAAGGCAGGGAGGGAGGCAGGAAGGAAGGGCTTCGGGCTGGTGCCTTTCCCCGGCGGGGGGGCGGGCGGGCGGGCCTGTCGAGTGGCGGGGCTCGGCGATCAGGGAGGGCGATTGGTGGCGGCAGCAGGAGTTCCCTTCTCCTCCTCCTCCTCCTCCTCCTTCAGGGGGGAGTCGTGTGCATTAGTGGGGGGCTCATGGCTCCTGCTGCTGCCGCTCCTGCTGCTGCTTCTCCCGCCATGTGCTGCTCCTCTCTCCCTCTCTCACTGAGACATGGCTCAAAGCTGGAGGAGGAAGGAAGGAAGGAAGGAAGGAAGGAAAAGGAGGGAGGGAAAAGAGAGAGAGAGAGAGAAGGAGGGAGGAGGAGAGGAAGGGGAAAGGAGGAGAGAGCCACACAGGAAGCCAACCCACTTTATTATTTTTTCTCTCTGTGTGTCTCTCTGACTTGCGGAACAGGCGGGACTTGGCCACTTCGGGTGGGAAAAGGGTGGGCAGGGAAGGAAGGAGGGAGAGAGAGGGGGAAGCAAGGCGGGCCCCGCGGCTGCCTGCCCCGCCGCCAGGCCCCGCGGCCCCTCCTGTCCTCGGCCCGGCCTGCAGCGCCCTCCGCGGCCCGGCCGCTTCTCTTCCTCTCGCTGCCGCCGCCGCCCTGCAGCTGGACGCCGGGCCTGTTGCATAAGCCGCGCATGCGCCCTCGGAGGCGGGAAGGAGCCGGCGGCGAGGGGGATTGGGCCAGGAAGGGCCTCCTCCTCCTCCTCCTTTGCAAGCGGAAATGAGAGGCGGATTGGGGGGAAGGAGGGGAGTGGGCTTGCAAGAAGCGCCCTATTGGGGCATCGCGGGCTCCTCTGCCCTTGCAAAGCGGACAAGCGCCTGCCCGGCTTTCCCTTGCAGCAAGCGCCGGCTGGCTTTGCCCTCTCACACCAGAAGCGACTTGCAGTTTCTCAAGTCGCTCCTGACAGGGGGGAGGAAGCAGGCGCCACGTGATCTTGGAAACTATGCTTCCACACTCAGTCCTAAATCCCAGAATAGCAAAGCAGAAAATCCCACATTCTCTGCTTTGAACTGAGTTATCTGAGTCCACACTCAGATAATGTGGGATTTTGTGTCTTGGTATTCTGGGATATAGGGCTGTGGAAGGGCCCAGAAATAATATGGCAGTGTAGACTCAGATAACCCACTTCAAAGCAGATATTGTGGGATTTTCTGCCTTGATATTCTGGGATATAGGGCTATGTGGAAGGGCCCAGAAATAATATGGCAGTGTAGACTCAGATAACCCACTTCAAAGCAGATAATGTGGGATTTTCTGCCTTGATATTCTGGGATATAGGGCTGTGTGGAAGGGCCCAGAAATAATATGGCAGTGTAGACTCAGATAACCCAGTTCAAAGCAGATATTGTGGGATTTTCTGCCTTGATATTCTGGGATATAGGACTGTGGAAGGGCCCAGAAATAATATAATAATAATAATAATAAATAATAATAAAACGTTATTTCTAACCCGCATCCATCTCCCCAAAGGGGACTCGGAGCGGCATACATGGGGCTGTGCCCGAGCAACAAATCACAGAAAATATCAAAAACATCAAAAAAAACAATATACACAATAAAAATACATCTTTGGAAATACAACAACATAGATGGATCTAAAACAAAAATGACAGGGCAAGCCACATGTACATATAAAGTGTTTTAAAAAACTCGGGGAAGATAACTGGAGTAGTATCAAAACATAAAGGATCATATAGGTCTCGGCAAAAACGGGGGCATTTGGGAGTCTAATCCCAAATGGGATCAGACTCCCAAATGGGAGGTTTTCAGTTGTTTTTTTAAGGATTCCAATGAAGGGGCATTTCTGATCTTGGCAGGGCCGTAGCCAGGATTTTGATTCGGGAGGGGCTGAGTTTGATTCGGTGTGGGGGGGCTGAGGCTGAGTGAGAGAGGGTCTACCCTAGCAAACCTTTTGTATTGTTATCCCAATAACCCCATGAATGTGGGATATAATGAGCATGGTGAGCAGATCATGATATGAATAAACATAGCAGTTTAAATAATGTACCAGTAAGGACTTCTCGTGGACCACCCTGAGAATTTCGGGGGGGAACCCCCTAAGCCCCCCCCCCCCTTGGCTACATGCCTGCCGGGAGGGAATTCCAAAGATAGGGGGCCACAGAAGAGAAAGCTTTCTCCCTCGTGCTCACAAGCCGGGTCTGTGAGACTGGCAGGGGCGAAAGGGGGGCCTCCCCTGAGGAGCAAAGGGCTCGAGCTGGTTCATGGGAGGAGAGCCGGTCACGAAAGTAGGCGGGTCCCAAACCATTTAGGGCTTTATAGGCAATCACCTGCACCTTGAATTGGGCTCGGAAAATAAACGGCAGCCAGTGGAGCTCTTTAAACAGGGGGGGGGGGGGGCGACCGCTCCCTGTAACCTGCCCCAGTTATTAATCTGGCAGCCGAGCGTTGGACAAGTTGCAGTTTCCGGGCCGTCTTCAAGGAAAGCCCCAAGTAGAGCGCATTGCAGTAATCCAATCTAGAGGTAAGCAAGGCGTGGACCACCATGGTCAAGTCAGACTTCATGAAGTATGGTCGCAGTTGGCGCATGAGTTTTAACTGTGCGAAGGCTCTCCCAGCCACCGCCGACACCTGAGCATCAAGCGTCAGCGCTGAATCTAAGAGAACCCCCAAACTGCAGACCTGGCAGTATAGACTCAGATAACCCAGTTCAAAGCAGATAATGTGAGATTTTTTGCCTTGATATTCTGGGATATAGGGCTGTGTGGAAGGGCCCTCCGATAACCTAGCTCAAAGCAGATAGTGTCAGATTTTCTGTCTTGATATTCTAGGGGCCCTTCCACACAGCCCTCTATCCCAGAATATCAAGGTAGACAATCCCACAATATCTCCTTTGAATTGGGCTATCTGAGTCCACACTGCCATATATTCCAGTTCAAAGCAGATAATGTGGGATTTTTTCCCAGCTGTGTGGAAGGGGCCTAAGCAGGGTCAAACCCGATTAGTCCTTCAGTGGAAGGCCTCCAACAGGTTTGGGAGCAGGCCTGGGCAAACTTGAGCCCTCCGGGTGTTTTGGACTGCAACTCCCACCACGCCTGTTGGGGAGGAAGGAACT